>OZ010674.1:13464900-14664900 GCA_963932185.1 Troglohyphantes excavatus
AAAGCGATATATATATATATATATATATATATATATATATATATATATATATATATATATATATATATATATATTTGATTAATTGCCTTTTAATAATTATAATGTCGATAAAAATAATGTATTCTGTAAAAGTAAAAAACTTGTCGAAGTTCAATGCTAAGTGGTATTGAAAAGTTATGTAATATTGTATAAAGCTTAATAGCCTTTCAGTGACAATAAACGCATGTAGTTAACTTCACATTCATTAGTATTGGTGTTTTTAACAATAATGTTATGAAGGAAAAATCTACATGCAAATTTCCAATAGGAATAATGTATGAGAAAAATTCTACAACTATTGAAAAGTTGCAGATATCCAAATGAAACAAAATGCAGATTCTAATTTGAAAAATTGTTGTTAAAAAGAGGCGGGTTTCTTAAAAATCCGTTCAGTCGTTTTTGAATTAAAACCGGACAGACAGACAATAAAAATGTTAAAAAGATTTTCTGAATCAACGTGTTCTTATTCATGCAAAAAACTCAAGATGAGGGCTTTTGTACGAATCCACAGAAAGACTCCATTCTTAAATATATGTATAGATTATTTCGTCGCATTAGTACTAAAACTAGATAACTCCATGGAAAGATTACAGTATTGAATACAATTACACATATACCTTTTATGTACTTGCATATCTTATATATATTTCTCTTACGCGGTGATCGAAAAACGCATTATTTCTATATGTGGAATGGCAACACGAAACTTTTGTTTACATCAACAATCGCGGTCGCCATTGAATGGCCGCGCTATTTAAAAATGAATTTTAGTCTTATATATATTTCTCTTACGCGGTGATCGAAAAACGCATTATTTCTATATGTGGAATGGCAACACGAAACTTTTGTTTACATCAACAATCGCGGTCGCCATTGAATGGCCGCGCTATTTAAAAATGAATTTTAGGATTGCCTAGCCATTTTGATGTCTCGATATTTTAATGTTTTTCGAAGAATGAGTTGAAGCTGTGCTGCTGCAGTGTATAAGAAAGCGTATTCGATGATCCAGCGAAAGCTATGTCAGGCGAACTTTTGTTTACAAAATCAACAATCGTGGTCGCCATTCAATCGCCGCGGTATTTGAACATGAATTTTAGGATTGCCTAGCCATTTTGATGTCTCGATATTTTAATGTTTTTCGCAGAATGAGTTGAGCAAGAAAGCTTCTTCGCAGATCTAGCGAAAGCGTAGACGATAGCTATTTGTAGAAGTTGATAATTTCGGGTGCATGACGGAAGTTAGCGAATTTTGTGTGGCCTTTTTCGGGAAAGGTAGAAGTTGATAATTTCGGGTGCATGACGGAAGTTAGCGAATTTTGTGGGGCCTTTTTCGGGAAAGTTCTCCTGCCACATTTATTAAAGGATTTGTTATCTGACAATACAGGCAAAGGAAAAAAACTATCGTCAACATGGTTTCTCCCTTATATGCAACTGAACAGAAAAGGACTGAAACAACTAATCGACGTATGGATAAAAATAGTGGATGTTTCTGCAGCATTATGGATAAATTAGATGTTTTATTGAGAGAAGTAAATCCATTTGCTGAATCATATCTTCAAATGCACCAATTAGCCAAAAGTAATCCTACGGCAGACGTAAAGTTAGTTTTTTTGGAAATTCCAACGACGGTACAATGCATCTATACTATAGGTGAACATTGCCAAAGATATCGCCTATGAATCAGTGCCCAAATCCTATGGTATATCCCCTACTTTTTCTCGAGGAGAATTCGGTTGGCCGAGCAAGTGGAAGAAAGGCGCACTGCCAAACGTATTCAAATTACACAATTGCAGTATTACGCTTAGGCTGGCAGTGCGAGAGGAATTTAGTATTTTGCGGAAAACTCTTTCAGTAATACATTGTTGATGCCTACGTGAAAACAGAAGATTCCCGTTTAAATTATTGCACCTAAACCAAGAGAACTTGAGAATTGAGCTGTACCAAGGTCTTTTGGATGCTTTACTGAAGTATGTAATAGTTCTCAGCAAGCGTGTAGAGAGCTTGGATTTCTGGATGGTGCTCAACATTTTCATGATACATTAAGCGAGGCATCACACATAAGAATGCCACGTCATTTACGAATGCCCTTTGTTGTTATTTGTGTTTTTGGAGAAGTAGAAGGTATACCTTCACTATGGACCCAGCATTGCAATGTTCTTTGTGAAGATTTTGTGCACCAGTACTCGCAAGAAACTGGAGTACAAAATGCCTCTTCTGAAATTAATGAACAAAAAGAAGCTGAAGGTCGACTCAACATTGAAAAGCTCAATGCTGAACAGAAAATTGTTCTTACAATGGTTCCAAGTGCTGTGTATGAAAAGAAGACGTCTAAATTTTTTTTTTAGATGGGCCAGCAGGAACAGGAAAGACTTTTGTGTATTCTACTTTATTGCATATAAAATGGGGCCAGGGGAAAGGAGACCAAGCAACACATGTTGCATCTATTGGAATTGCTGCTATGTTGTTAAGTGGAGGACGAACTGCTCATATAACTTTTAAGATAACCCTTATCTTGAAGCAACATTAACCTGTAATTTAAAACCCAATACACCTGAAGCACGAATATTCAAATTAATTATTTGGGATGAGGCACCTATGTATATGCCTTTTTGGCTGTTGACAGACTTTTGCAAGATTTGACTCATTGCTCTGAGCCATTTGGTGGAAAAGTTGTGCTCTTAGGCGGAAATTTTAGGCAAGTGTTACCTGTAATTCCTAGAAGTTCCCGTGTTTTGACAATTGCTAGCTGCTTGAAAAAGCATGCTTTGTGGACTGAATTTCATGTTTTGTATCCGAAAATATGCGTGCTCTTCTTCATGAAAGGGAGTTTGCAAAATGGTTGTTCAGTTATCTAGCAATACAAGATCCAATTAAATAACTGTATGATGATCTTGATTTTTTAACAGATTGATTTTCCATCGGACAACAATATGCCTTTTTCGTTCGGAACAAAATAATTTGCAATCCGTTTAGCTTTTTCTATGACTGTTAATAAGTCACAAGGCCAAACATTCAACGAAATCTGTTTAGTTTTATCCAAACCTGTAATTAGTCGTGGGCGATTGTATGTTGGTCTTTCAACTGTTCATTTAACCGTGTTTCAATAATAGCTACACATTCAGAGACATACAATTGTGTGTTTAAAGGTTCTAACGTAAGTAATTTTCTGTTTAAACTATAAAATTGAAAATTTAGGGAAACTTTACGAATTTCTACGTAGTATCTGCCAACAGCAATGTTTATATGTAGTTTTTAATTATATTTCATTTTAAATGTTGCATTTCAAACAAACAGTTATGTCATTAGAAATTGTAATTGATCAACAAAGCATTCACAAGTCAGTTTAATCATGTTTTTTGTTTACATTCTTATTATACCTTTGAAAAAAATTTCAGCTTTCTGAGTTTCAAATTTGATTTATATTACCAAAAATGTTTTTTTGCTAGGACACATTATTATTGTGTCCCACCTTATAGCGAGCGAAGCGAGAATTGGTTTGCGAAGCAAACCAAAGAGGATTGCATAGCAATCCTCCGGGGGTTGGCGGAGCGTCAGCGGAGCAGGGGGCAGAGCCCCCTAGTAATACCGAAATTTTCTTATGAAGTTATCTAGTTGTAGTACTAGTGAAGTTGCTCAATAGATAAAGGCGTTCAGCTACTAATCAGAGGATTGGTGGTTCGAATCCGTGCGATGGACTTGACAAAGAAAAGTAAAAAAAAGTACTGATCTTGCGATCGGAGGGTTGCCAGCTTCGCTACAAAAATACTAGAAAGTCGTCCAGAACATCCAACAAATTATACTGGCGTGTATACGGGACTGGTGCATGATAAACCGGATCGGGGTCCAATGTCCTGACGCCTATTGAGGTTCCGTCGGGTGCCAGCTCAGGTGTTGTCCTCGTCATCTGACCATGGTTCAAAAATACGAGGCATCGTTCCCGGGTCTTTCCTTCGAGATAGGCCCCGAACCGTCGCCAATAGCCCACTGTGCAGCTCTAGTGCGACGTTAATTAATCAAACCAAATCTAGTACTAGTGAAACGATGTAAACTAATTGTGTTACTTAACTAATACATTTTTGCATTGGAAGGTCTTGAACTGTTTCAACTCTCTGAAAGAATTGTAAAACTCTTACAAATATATATTTATAAATCAATTCTAGGTATTTTCTGCTAGTTTTCATTTAATTCTTAACTTTTTTTAAAAAAACATGCATTTAAAGCTTAACGTTTTATACTAAAACACGCAATATTTTCCAATCCATCCATCATCTTCACTCTACTTATACATTCCCTTTAAAAATATATATCCCCTATAAAAAAAAACATTCCCTACACCCCCAAAGAATGAAAAGCTCTCCTCGTGTCCTTCATAAAAGACTCGCAAACGATCACTAAGGAGAACGGAGCACCCTTCAAATTGTTCCGTACATGAGGATACACCCACTCCTAGGGGACAACTGTACGTTACCTGGACCAACCTCCATTGTGCGAACAGCTGGATTATAATGAATCTCCATCTATAATGCAAAGCGGGCAGCATAAACGGCGCCCGTGGTTCGATACCTTGATGGCTCCCTTCGTGTCTCCTGGAACAGTGTGATGGAGTAGAAATTCGATAGATCGAATTGAAGCTGTTGCCTGGTACGGTGTTTGGATGGTAGAATTAACGTCGCACTAGAGCTTAAAAGAGGGCTATTGGACACGATTCGGTTTGGTTTGTTTAATTAACGTCGCACTAGAGCTGTACAGTGGGCTATTGGCGACGGTTCGGGGCCTATCTCGAAGGAAAGACCCGGGAACGATGCCTCGTATTTTTGAACCATGGTCAGGTGACGAGGACAACACCTGAGCTGGCACCCGACGCCTTCAGCAGACGTCGGGACTTTGGACCCCGATCAGATTTATCGTGCATCAGTCCCGTGTACACGCCGTTAATTTTTGTGGATGTTCTGACGACATTCTAGTATTTTTGATAGCGAAGTTGGCAACCCTCCGATCTCAATATCACTACTTTTTACTTGACGCCTATTGAGGTTGCGTTGGGTGCCAGCTCAGGTGTTGTCCTGAGCTGGCACCCAACGTGTTGTCCTGAGCTGTTATTAGACCACGAAGGATTTAATGTGCTCTAGTCCTTCGTCTTCTGACCATGGTTCAAAAATACGAGGCATCGTTCCCGGGTCTTTCCTTCGAGATGTGCCCGGAACCGCCGCCAATAGCCCACTGTGCAGATCTAGTGCGACGTTAATTAAACAAACCACTTTTTACTATTCTTTAGTCTAGTCCGCGGAAAGGCTGGAACCGGGAGCCCTTGGATTCCCAGCTGACGCTCCAATCCACTCGGCACGGAGGCCGTTTGGACACGATTCGGGGTCTATTCCGAAAAAAAGACTCTTAATTGTGGGTGGTTAGTTGAATCAACATCGAGCTAGAGCTGCACAATGGCTATTGCTGACGGTTAGAGGTCTATCTGCTGAACTCTAACTGTAACTGCTGGAAGGCTCAAACTTTGTTTCCTCTACGGGCGCGTTGAAACCAATTGAAAGCTGCCATACTGTGCCCCAACATTTTTTTAAAAATGATTTAGTGGTGTTTTTTATTACCAAAGCATTGTAGAAGTATTAAATATATATAAATATTATATTTTCTTCTTATAGAATTAATTTTTATATTGCAAAACAGATAGTTTTTGCTCTTGCTTTTTGACTACTTCTACTTTGACTTGCAAATGACTTCCTATTTTAATAGCAGATTACATTTAAAATGGGTTTAAAAAGAAAATAAAGAAAACTTACTCAAAAATATTATATGTCGGCGTATTTTAACATGAAAAATATACGAAATATTGCAGTATCAAGAAAAGTGTGCCCCATCATGGCGGCCTCCATATCGGCTTCAAGTCCACAAAATGTCTTGCCCTATCCAGAAGTTACAGTTAGAGATCAGTGGGTCTATCTCGAAAAAAAGACCTGGGAACACTACCTCTCATATTTGAGACGTTGTCGAATGACGATGAACACATATAAGCAGCCCCATGGAACCTTCCATAGGCGACAGGATATTAGACCACGAAGGATTTAATGTGCTCTAGTCCTTCGATAAAGCAGATTTTTTTTTTTGATGAAAGGAAGGAATCTGAAAACCCCCTGGTTACCAGGTCACTCGAAATTGGAGGGTTGCTAGTTCAATCATCGTCGTTCGACCGGACATTCGATATGTAGAAATAGTTGACTTAATTAACGTTGCGAGCTACACAATGACTATTGGCGACGGTTCGGTTCCCAAGGAAAGATCAGGAAACAGTGCCCCGTCATTTTGAACCGTGGTCAGATGACTAGGTTAAGACATGAGCTGCCATCCCGCGCCCTGGTGAAGTTGTAAGAACATTTTATTTGGATCATGACACATTTAACATGCATCTGTAACCTGCCGTGTAGAGGGAACTGGTGTGTCTTAAATCTGTCATGGTCCAAATGTTAATAGAGGTGTGGATGCTTGGTGAGTGAGGTACAGCTTAGATGTTGTCCTCGTCATCTGACCATGGTTCGAAATTACCGGGAAATCTTTAACCTGGGATAGATCCCGAATCGTCACTAAGTGCCCATTATGTAGTGAGAGGATGCATTATGTAGGAAGAGAAGACATTAATTTATCAACCATCCAATAAAAATATATCACTTTCAACGCTTTCACTTTTTTAAAAGTTGGCGTCTTGATATTAATGAAGATTTAATGTCTTCTAAAATACCGTATGGATAAGGGTTAACAACCCAAATGAACCCATAATCTGTAAAAAAAAAAGTCCAACAAGCAAAAAAAAAAAATACCTGATCTTTGTCACCGGAGGGGAATAAGGAAATACCACGACATCTCACCATTCAACCAAGGAAAATCTAGCCCATTCGTCGTCGCAACCGATCAAGGTTAGCAATTGCCCTTTTATTATGTCTAATTTATGACGGGCAATGGGTGGCCGGTGGAAAACCGGGCTGCAAATAAGCCCCGGCGGTAATTACACACAGTTGCGCCCCGGAGGCAATGAATAATGAGGATTCGGATGTCTGACCCTTTGAAGTGCTGCTCCCTCAGCAAGCGTCAAAACAACAGTGTCGTAAATTATGCTACTCTGAAATGCGGGTAATTTGCAGCGTTTATGGCTCAAGCGTAAAAGGGTTTATAAGAAGCAATCATGTCTGGATATGACGTCCCTCTAGCCATGCTCTGACCTCCTTGCATCTCGGAGATATAGAAACTGGTTTCCTGGCACAATGCTCACACCCCGTGGGCTTTTTGTTGTTGATGTTGTTATTATTATGATGATTATTGTTATTTTTTTGGGGTTTTGCGAAACTGAGAAGTTTTTATCCCATGCCATCTCTTGCTTTGCCATGAACAAAAACTGGGAGTTTTTTTTTTTCTGTTTGGTGCAATAGGAAAGAATGGAACAATGTACATGTGAGATGACGGTAAGTGATACGCATTTTCGCAACTTGGTGAGGACAGCAACAAAAATCGGGTCTTTTTCAGGATTTTCGTAAGATATGTGATGGCCTAGCATATTTTGATATTTGAAGAACTGTTTTCCAAATAGTATTTTTCAAGTGATAAAATCCAAATGCGATATATATTCAATCTTTAGGAATTGTATCTTGCTCGAAATACTGTCGCACTAGAGCTGCACAGTGGCAATTGGTGACGGTTTGGAGTCTATCTCGAAGACCCTGGAACACTGCACTCTCAGAGAGAAATAACACTATCATTTTTTAGATTACCACGATCATCAAGGCTACTTTCGTTATATTTGACAATAGTTTCTTCATTGAATCACGGAACACTTGATAAAACAAGAATCTTCAAATTTTTAACGAAAGTAATTTATGGAGATTCTTTTACGGCCTTATTCAGGGCATTAACTCATAATTGGTTCTTATACGTATATTGTCTCATTGTCGACGAAATAAATTTGGTTAAAAACCACAAAATGAATTTCGTCAATTTGACGAAATATTTAATCGAAGCATATGAGAGCAAGCGTTTGCTTCGTCAAAAATAACAAAAGTTTTTACTAATATGAGAATGAATTTTGAACAGTGTGCTTCGTATTTTCGAACATGACGAGAATTGTGTAATTGACAAGAATTGTATTACTTAATTTTACCAACTTACAAACAATTATATAAAAAAACTCAGAACTATATTATGTTTTAGAGTGCTCAAAATTATAATTACTCAAATAAATTGATTGTGTAGTTTTATATTATAAAGCGTTAGTCAGTTTTTGAGACTTTACAATCTAATAATTCATTTCCCTAATACCAACTAATAAATACTTTTAGAAAATGTATGAGAACTGAACCTTTTAATGTTTACAAATTGAGAAATATTGATTAATCTGTTGATAATCTGTAGTTCATTTTTAAGATATAATACTGAAAAGTTCATAAGTGAAGGAAATTGCTTCAAAAATATTTATTTTTGTACGAAAATATTTTTGTTCGGGTGGAGTTGTTTTTGTAGTTGAGATAGAACACGTTCACTTTCTCAAATATAATCTTAGGTACGTTCTTAACTCTTTGATGCCTCCCTGTGCCTTCGTGTTGCTGGTTAAAGTAAATTGAAATAAATTATTTTTAAATCGGAAGCGATACTTCCAATTTAAAATATATATATTATATTAAACGAATAATTTTATTAACCTAAACAGCTCTCGCGCAACAATTCGCTTTCACCTTTACCCGACGACCAAATAGATCTCAATCCATTCCGCAACTCGACACTTGCAAATTTACCATCACAAACATCCACGATAATTGGACACCAGGACGAAAATATAATCTCTTTCCTATGGGGAGAGGGGGGGGGGGGCAATAAAAGACCGGATTAGTCACGGTCCAGCCCGAATGTCAACAGGGAAGTCGAGAAGTCAAGCTGCTGGGTGATTATATTCCAGGAGATTCCTCCACCGTTCGGACGAAGTCAAATTAGTGGACGGAGATTCGTCATTTCCTCACTCCATCAGCGTTCAACACTTCTTGTGCCAAATTGGTGGGCTATTCATAGAACGCACGTGCACTTCGATGGGGGATTCTCGGAGAAGATGCATTGAAACGGATGGGGCTGTGGAATGGCAGATTGTGATGCAGCAGGCGTCGTGCTTCGGTCTTTTGGTCCAGTGATGAAGTATTCGCCCCATAAAAAGGGCAGATGCAAGGGGCGCGCAATCCCTTCTAAAATAATAAATGTTTTGATTGTTTTTTTTTAACATTAAATTCTAAATTCTCTTCGCATTTTCTAAATTATTGGAGTACAATTTTATTCGTTTTCTAAAATTTAAAATGGATTTTAGTAATTGTATGTCTAGCAGCGAAGAGCAAATTTAGTCGGACAGTTAATTTTAAAATCATTGAAATGTTACATATGACTTCGCTTATACACGATTTATTCTACACGTATGCAGTGTTGTAATTCCCCCCCCCCCCCTTCCCTTCTCCCTTCCCTGTTTTTTGACGAAATCAAAACCTGCAACACGAGAGGTGGATACAAAATATGACAATAAATTTAAGATAAAATTTGGGTTACAAATTTGCGCATCCCCCTCTAAAAAGAATTATAGAACCGTCCCTTGCTCAGGATTGTGAGTTCGAACATCATCTTCGACAGTGGTATTGAGTTCGTGATCGGAGTGGTACCGGTTTCGTTCCTCGTCGCCTGCAATTAATATCGTGTATAGGAGAATGGTGCAAGCTAAATCCATCGTGGTCCAATTTTCTCACTCCTGTATCAGATTGTGTGGTGTTCAGCTCAAATGTTATCCTGGTCATCGGACCATGGTTCAAAATTACTAGGCAGTGTACCTGTGGTTTTCTTTCATGATAGATTTCGAACTGTCACCAACAGCCCATTGTGCAGCTCTAAGCAACGTTAATTCAAACAACGGTCCAACTTCAGCCTTTTCTGTTATAAAAGGGATAGTCTATGGGACCGGAAAGTTAAAATCGCGGCCCATGGCAACCTTCTGTCTGGGCGATAAACAATTGTTTTCTTATTTGAGAAAATGGTAAACCCGGTCCCTTTCGGCCGCAATTGGGCTATTGCCTGAGGGATATATGTTCATTCAGCGAAATAAAATTTGTAGAAATTTAAAAATTGTTAAATGATTTTGATTTGGACTTGATAATTGAACCTGATTCATATTGAAGCACCATAAATTTCAATGAACTCCCAGCAATGGAAGAAAGGGGTCTCAAAGAGTAATAAATATTATTTTTCAAATTATCCCTAAGCCTCAATAAATTACGTAGGCACACTATTTGGGCAAAATTAAGGTTGGTAGCCTAGATTGCTATTTGGTAATGCAGCATTTGCAATGCAGCATTTGTAATGCAGCATTTGTAATGCAGCATTTGTAATGCAGCATTTGTAATGCAGCATTTGTAATGCAGCATTTGTAATGCAGCATTTGTAATGCAGCATTTGTAATGCAGCATTTGTAATGCAGCATTTGTAATGCAGCATTTGTAATGCAGCATTTGTAATGCAGCATTTGTAATGCTTTAAAGACCTAATAATTTAAATAAATAATAAAAAAATATCAGCCAATTCTTCAGAATAAAAATAATTCCATAAACGGAATAATCCACAGTCCAGTTTCACGTTGGTATTATTTCGAAAAGGGTTCTTGGATACACCCACAGATTCTGAAGGGGAGACGCCAAAAAACCCGATCTACACGCATGTTGACCAGTGCGCCGGTTATGGTTCCCTCTGTCACTGCCATCATAAATCTCCCAGGAACCATAAATCTTTCACCCATTTCTCCGTCCGTCCATCCCACCCCCCTCACGGGTACACAAGGGGTATCATCCCCCCCAGAAAACAGAATAGTCCTCTTGGAGATACCAAGGTTGGCAAAAGAATCGCCATTTGGCGGAATTGATTGTTTTTAGGAACCAAGTATCACAGACCTAATCTACAGCAAGAGAAAATTAAAGTATTGTTCTCTCTAGAAGAAATTTCTATGTATAAACATTTAGTTTTTATATTGTTATGTTATTCTCTTAGCAAAAAGAGTTTTGGGTACATCAGACTTTTTAAACAAAATACTTAGAAATAGATAATTATTAATAACTCAAATTAGTCTGTGGCTTGAAACATGAACGTCCAATGCCACGACCAATGACACCACAGGTATAAGGTACTAGTATTCATGGTACGTGACAGCAACTATTCTTATAAAAAGAATTATTTTGTTCAAAAAGTTAAAAATAAAATTTGAAAATCAATTTGGTAATAATAAAACCTTTTTAATATTTTTCGAAAAAAAAACAATAAAAATATCGAACTATTATTCAAATATTCTATTTAAATTGCTCTTTGCTATTTTTAAAAATCATTTTAGTTTAGTGTTTTTCTTTTTTAGTTTGTCGACACTATTTACAATTGGAAAAAAAGAAAACAAAAAACAACAATTTACAATTTCTCGTAAGAAAGCATCAAGAAAAAATTAATCAATAATCCCCAAAGGAAATAAATCATTTCAATATTTTTTTAAAAGTCATTTAAATATTCCTTATTACTTTTTTTTTTAATATTTGGCGATACTTTCTCGTAGTTTGGCTACTTAAAAGTCGTCGAGCAGTCCTGGGTTGGTATAGCCCTCTGAGTTGCATCCCCTCCCCCTTATCTGAAAGCGATACACGCTTTCCCCCCCCCCCCCCCTTCATCCCTTTGTAGGAAGCACGATTTGTCACTGCCACGAAGAAGAGGTGCGGTATGCGATGCGAGATGGACAGCAGAAAACAAGGTCGAAGGCATGAAAGGATGGTTGCGCCTCTCTCTCTCTCCGCTGTGTAGATCAAAGATATGCGCTATCCCTCTCTACTATACTCCCCCCCCCCCCACATACACACTCTACCTCCTCCCCCCTCTCCCCACTATCACTATGTTTGTGTCTGCTGTAGAAACTACCAAATATTCCTACTTCCAGTATATAGTTAAGCATTGTTTCTGGACAACTGATTCTTTACAGCAAAATAAAAGGGAAAAAAATCTGATAATAAAGTAAGATTGAAAATGTTATATATATATATAATACAGAGTTCATTTGCAAGTAATTACCTCACTGTCCACTCTGTGGGATAATCAGGAAGGTTTGGTTGTTCAGTATTGGTTCGAAGGGACGTTATGGGTGTGGTCGTTATACCTTAAAATGTATCAAATAAAGCAAAGAAATACGTTATAACTACACAAAAAACAAAATATTATTTTTAAAATTTCTAAAGTTGATAGTTTAAAGAGGATATTAGAAATAATTAGTAAATAATTTTTATTTTCAAGTCGGACCTATTTGTTAAAACGCGGAGGAGATTTTTTTTCCCTGAGTTATTTGGCTCTCTGAAACAACGTTTTCAAATTTCGTTTGCCTTATTGAACAGCCTTAACAATTAAACCGTACAAAAGCACACAGAACACAACAGATGACGCATAAACATCGATTTAAACTTGTATTTTATACGTACCCATGCACTTCTCATCCTTCCGTTTCATGTTTGATTTTTGTGTCGAGATCATTCTGACTTACTGTCGCATGAAAAGTTTTGTACGCATGCGCTACTTATTCCTTCGTTTCATGTTTGAGTTCGGTGTCGAAGTCATTCAGATTCCCTGGCCTCACTAAAGAAGTTTCACTTCGAAAATCGAGTGTGCGAGTGTCAGAGCACGTCCAGTAGGGTCTTACGCGAAAGGTCAATGTAGATATTTATTGAAATATGGACTGGTTACCAACAAAAACCTGGCCAACTGTATCAATATAAGCACGATGTTCCGTCATCATTCACGCGCGCTTTATTTTGTTTTGAGGTTTTACATGCAACGGCATCTAATTTCTTATCTATTGAGGACATATTTATGTCAATCGTACTATTTGTCTGGGAGTTGTAGTATTGGAATAGAGAACCCCCTAGAAATATGGTGTTTCCATCGTGATACTCGATGCAGCTGACTTTAAAGACGTTTCGCGGCAAAATCGAAAACGAGTGTGGAATTGAAGCATATTTAAGAAAATTGAACAAGTAATAATTTTTAAATATATATTGGCGCTTTTTTCTGATTAAGTCTTCCTTGTACTTTACGGAATATTTTTTTGTTTCTTTTTTTCTTTGGGAGTATATATAGTGGAATACAAACTCAGTTGATTGCCTCTGACCCAGGGGCAAAATTAATAACTGTGGTCATTTCTAGAAATAAGCACAATCCATAAAATGAAAACTTTGACAGAAAATTCCGCCTTTCGTTAAAAGAAAAAAAAGACAAATCCCGTAAAACTCATGAGTAACAGTTCAAATTATTAAATATCAAATGTTGAATAATAATTAAAAGTATCCTAATGTATAATCAAAAAAAAATTAACGTCAATCCTGTTTGAAATAAGGATGAAATGTCCAAATATTTTACATCAATTATAAAAATTAAAAACACGTTAACCTTATGTGAATTTTATTCTTATTTATATAACCAATCTATTAGTTAATTGTTATAATAAATCAAATAATTGAGTTTTTAGTTATAATTTATAGATTTTAAAATACAAACTTTTACCATTTTCCGAAACAAAAGAGGAAGACTCAAACACAGTACGAACTTTAAAGAGATACAAGTGAAACCTTAATGAATTTTATGATTCCATATATCAATGTCATCGACTGTAGGGACTCCAGCACCAAATGGGGCGTCACTAGGTGACGGAATATATAAACTGTTAATTGCATTTACATTTTGTGAGGTAATTAATCATCCACATGGCGAAGCTTCGGTCGATTTATTTAAATTTTACGAACGCTGTGTGTGCAGTCTCTAATTCCTGTCACAAACAATGTGGTGACTGCTTAATTGTAAGTCACTAAACATTAGTTTGAGTTTTTGACTCTAATAACAAAATATCTCTTTAAGATAAGCGCTGTATGGTATTAAAAGTATAAATCTCCATTTTTTTTTATTTCGTATTTTGTACTACTACATTTAATTTAAATTCCAAATTCATATTTAACTTTAAATGATTTTATGGATCTGAAACAAGCTTCTACAAAATACATAACGTAATTGGAAAGCCATAACTTCTAAATTATAAATATCACCATAATGAGAAGTATGTCTTTGAAATCTATATTTCATATTAAAATATAAATTTGATTAGAATGTCTAATTATATAGTTCCTTTCTAACAATAATTAAACGTTATAATAAACATATTTTTTAACATGTAGTCTTTATAATTACAATTTATGCGCAGTTTTTATTTCCTCATATGCCAATTTATAAACATAAATTAACAAGACAATGCTGAGTTGGTAATGGACCTCGACCAAAGACAATAGTTTCTTTTTCATCGAATGAAGATTTTTATAATTGTATAAAAAAAAGTCACATTTTTATGATGATGTATATCTTCTTACATATAACATACTCGTACATATAGCACTTTATCTGAATATTATTTTATTTTAATTTAACCTATTAAATTTCCTTTCTATCGACTCTATTTCTTCATACATTTTTATGCAAATTTCATTGAATACAATTCCATGGTTTAATACGCGAATTTATTAAATGACTAGCCTTCTTCTAAGACATATCCTAACCGGAAAATCCATAAAAAAATATTTGAACTTAATATTTTATCCAATAGAAGAGTTTCTTATACATTCCTATGCCATCAAGAAGTTATGGGGATTTATGTTATGGGGAATTCAATTGCTCAGTAACTATCAATTAACTTCCAATACAGATACATCGACTTTATCTGCAATGTTCATAATCATATGCAGCAAAAAAAAACATCACGAAATCTCATTTCGACCCTCCTGCATAATTTATACTGACCATAATTTATAATACTTAAATTGTTTTTTGTAGGTGGAATAACTTAGAAAATTCACAACTATGTATATGCAAAATAAAACTGACAGCTTTCGTAAAAAAAGTAGTATTGAAGAATGAAATAATATCTCGTATTAAGTTCATTATTAATTTAAAAAAACAATAAATTATAACGTTTTGGAAAAATTGCTGAAAAATTATAAAAAATTGCAATAAAAATAATAATATTAAAAATTTCTAAGTACAGGTAACTTACACAAATTATTTGGAGTAAAATAAAATTTGGGACCCTCTAAAAACAAGGGGGCACTAGGCCCGGGCCAAACGATAAATCAGGCACTGATTCTTTAAATAAAAATCAGGGGCTCCAGAGTTGTCAATTATTTAAAATAAACAACTACCACTATAACATTTGAAATAACATAACATTCAAGTAAATTCAAAACCAAAACAGATACAAGCCACAACTTGCCATAAATTATTATCCTATGCATCAACGTCGCACCACACTGTAGGGACTCGAACTCGAAACCGGGGCGTCACGACGAAATATGCAAATCATAAATTACAAATCCACGTGGGGGGGGGAGTAGTAGTGCCACGATCTGATATGTCCATTAGTGGGGAGAGCGAATCCCTGTCTTTTAAATGGCCTTCTAAAGAGGTGGCAGAAGTTACGTATTAAAGGGACAGGGAGTGAGAGTCTCCAATTTCGTCGCTCCCTTGGAGAGGGAGAGAGAGAGAGAGAGAGAGGAAGGGTTGGACGATTATTGATTGAATTGTAATTTAATATCTGTAGGTTTCTCCTTGGAACGAGTAACAGCTGGCAGAAGGGGAGGGCGGGGGCCTGATGACGCCATTGATTGCGGGAGACATGGTCAATGGAGGTGTTTATGGAGGGGTGTATTATCTTACTTAAAAACGCATTTTAGATTTTAAAAATCAAATGGATATATATAAATATAAAATTCTTGCAAAACAAAGGAGCCCCAGTTGTAAGGCGTTCAGCTACTAATCAGAGGATTGGTGGTTCGAATCCGTGCAATGGACTTGACATAGAAAAGTAAAAAAGTAGTGATCTTGCGATCGGAGGGTTGCCAGCTTCGCTACAAAAATACTAGAAAGTCGTCCGGAATATCCAACAAATTATACTTGCGTGTATACGGGACTGGTGCACGATAAATCTGATCGGGGTCCAAAGTCCGGCGTCTATTGAAGGCGTTGGGTGCCAGTTCAGGTGTTTCCTCGTCATCTGACCATGGTTCTAAAATAACGAGGTGCATGTATGAATGTGTATGTGTTCCCGGGTCTTTCCTTCGAGATTGACCCCGAACCGTCGCCAATAGCCCACTGTGCAGCTCTAGTGCGACGTTAATTAACAAAAACCAAACCAAACCTTGCAAAACAAATTTCAGTGCATTAGCGGATCAAGAGCAATTGCGAACATTATCAAGCTAGTGTTACACCAGGGCTACATAGTTGTGTAAGTCTTTGACTTGCATATTTGTATTGAAATATATTTAACGTGATTTCAAATTATTGTTGTATTATCTTTTGACTTGTGCTATCTTTTGAGATTCATTGTTGCTATCTTAACAGAAATTTTATTTTTATTTCATTTTATAAATTCAATTATGGCATTTAACATTAGTTTTAACTCAATGGTATTAAAATTTATAATTCAAATAATATGTAATCCTTCCCCAAATTATTATAATTTAAGTAGTTTATATGAACAGTAGACATCGCGACTGTTCCCACATAATTCCAGCGGTGCAGTTAATTGAGAATTCCGGAGAGTCAAATGCCTAAAAATTGTGTATTTTTACAAAAGGTTTTAAAGTGAGACATTCCCTAACCAACAATTAATTTTTATCCGAATATCTTAATTAAAACATAAAGCAGGTCGAAATGGTAACCTGTCTCTTTGGCGCGTTTGATGGTATTGGTTGGTGCTGAAGTCGGTTAAAAAACATATACGTCGAAATTAATTACTTCAATCAACATCCATACCAAATTTGAAGAAAATCGAACCACGCCGTAAACGTGTAACAAACAAATATACAAACAGACGACGTGCTGAAACGTCGAGTTAAAACTGGAACCTCTCTAACACTTGGTCAATTACTTTTAACTAGTAATTCTGAAACAGTAGACCGCGCGACCAAAAAAAATAACCAAAAAAACATATACGTCGATTGTAATGACTTCAAAGAGCATTCATGCCAAATTTCAAGAAAATCGAACAACGTGTGTGGTCGTAAGTGTGTAACACACAAACATATGCCGAAAGGTGGAGTTTAAACAGGTTTTGTTTGGTTTTGTTAATTAACGTCGCACTAGAGCTGCACAGTGGGCTATTGGCGACGGTTCGGGGTCAATCTCGAAGGAAAGACCCGGGAACACATACACATTCACACACACATTCATACATGCACCTCGTTATTTTAGAACCATGGTCAGATGACGATGGAGTTAAAACAGAGACTTCGCTGTCACTTGGTCAAAAACGTTCTCAAGCCAACTTGATTCGCTGGACGATAGCTCAAATATGTATGTCTTGTTGGACGCCGATGACCCCCCCCCCCCCCCCCCCCCTGCCACGGCGCCTCTAAAGTAACCAAATATCGGAACCTCAAGCCGATCCATGTGTTGATAAGATTGTGTTTCGCTATGCAATTTGTGTACGACCCCTCTTTCTCTTCACGGAAAGATGACTGCCTTTTAGATCGACTTCCGAAGTCCCCGGATCGGCTCAACTCGGATTTCAAATTTAATCTCTCTTGGTTGGTTAGGGGAGCCGCACTCTGAGCCCCGCGGAACCACGCGGAAAACCCCGATTTTTTTTTTATATATATTTTCCACGCCCCGCCCCCCATCTACCCGGTCCGCTAGCTTATGCAGTAATACTATAGACGATGCCTTTTTTTAGTATGTCAGTGTGTTTATTCAATAGATTGGATTTTTTGGGGGGTATGGGAAGTAGTTTATATTTTATGGTTTTCTTCGTGTCAGTTTTATTTGTAAGTTGTTGAAAAAGAATGAGGACATTTCGGTTTAATGATAGACCGTACATGCTTTAGTTCGGCCGGAAAGACCTTAGGAAATCACTTTCTGTACATGGCCTTCCCACCATAGAGTAATAATACAAATAGAGGAATAAAAATGCTGATTTCATTGTGTCCATCATTGAAACCACGTGATAGGTGGAAATGCCAATTCATTCATGCGCCAATATTACTTGGCAGGCCTTGGCGACTTTAAGAACTAAACGAGATCGAAGTATTGTAACATGGTTTTGTGTTTAATTTTGTATTTAAATATAGTTTTTTTTAACGAGTGGCACAATTTAAGGGAGTTTAACAGATATATTAAGGAGATTTTTCTTACTTTGTAGTTTTGAAATAATTGCGTTACGTTTTTATGTAAAAAAATTACCATACGCGAAGTTCTTTCAATTGTTATTTTGTATACTTCAATAAGAAAATATCAACAATAAAACCTGAGAAATATAAAGAGTTTCGCTTCTTCGAGTATTGAACACAAATAAAATATTTTCGTTTCGTTAATGAAGCGGAAATATTTAGCGCATTTTATATGTTAAGAAGTTGACTACAGACAGAACTCCTTATCACCAAAAAAGAAGAAAGTGCGCCAAATTTGAAACTCCTGCAGATGTCTGTACGCCAAATGTGGCAGCGCTATAACCACGTGATGTTGGTTTTTCTTTTAAATGTTGACAACGCGGCCTTACGAGAGTCTGGCGTTGAAGGCGCTCTCTATTTAATATTACAACTCTCTGCTTCCCACCAATGACAGCGCCCTGCCGGCAGGAGGTTCGTTTTGTATTCACTGTAAACTCTGAATAGTGAATTAAAAAGCGAAGTTGTTGAAAGCACCAGTGCTGATACACACAAAGAGGGTGTTACGAGATCCGTTTACTTTTCTTAGCTAAACTTTCGGATTTTAAAATTATCACAAAAAAAAATTACAGTTGGAATTTTTAAACTTTTTTTTTTTTTTTTTTTGCCGATTCAAAATTATTTGAAATTTAATATGGTAGTACTGGCAGCCAGGAAGAAGGAAACTCTCTATACAATCATGAAGGCGAGTTCTACCAGCAGTACGCTCAGTACCGACTTGCAAGTTTAGGGTCCTAGGACGAAAGAACATTTTTGAGACCCCCGACGTACTTTAAACTGAAACATGCTACGTAGAATGCGATGCAAAACATGCCCTGCATCAAGAACGTGCAGTAAACATGAAAACGGTTTAATTGAATAAAATAGAAGTTTTGCACACAAAAAATATTAAAAAGTATTAATTAAATTTTTATTTATTAGTTTAGTAAATTTATTTCTAACTTCTTCCCATTTTTTTTAGCCTTATAAGCATTTTTGAGGGGGTTCTTAAAAATGAGGACTTTTGGGCAAGTGCCCCGAATGTCCGCCTTAAATCAGTCTCTGAGTATGATCATTAAGGAAAATTTTACCATGTTACGATATATTAAAATGGATATTTATTTTTTATGAAATAAATATATTTATTAATGTATTACCTTAATTTTGGTTTAATGATAAACGGAATATAATTAAACAAATTATCAAATTTGAGCTAGTCTTCTCTATATGATCATGGATGTAAACGATGAAGATATCATCTCCAATATCCAGTTAAATTATATATTTTTTTAATAGACAGTGGAAGCTGTGAAAAATGGCAATACCAAATTTCAATACTATTTCACAAAAATGTCTACCTCATTAGGATTAAGAAAATTCATTAAATGCCCTCAAAAAGATATAAATTATTTTGCACTTTTTTAGAGAAATAGCAATCATGTAAAATTCCATCAAATATGTCAATATAAGACTCTACACTTTTAATTTTTAATGACAATAAAAAGGCAAAAGGACATGGCATTTTAATAATAATTTAAGAACACATTGAACCAGAATAAATTAATATGCAAATTTCGGAATATCTTTTCTTATTAAAATTAAAATGTTTGATTTCAATTATTCAATGATGCTGTATGAATGATGCTGTATGTATGTATGTTTTTTACATTTGCTCCCAAGTGAAACATCACCTATCCAACAAAAATAAATTCGGGAAATATCTAAATTAGAACCGAAATCCTGCGCGAACCTATATAAAAAAAATTCATAAAGGTCGAATTGATAACCTGTCGACTTGGCGGTTTTAATTTAAAATTTCTGGCGTTTTTATTTTGGAGTTTTGGTTGGCGCGCTGTTCAGTTGGGTAATAAATGAAATTTTGTTTAAAAGTCTGATCAGTAGCACAAATGGTTGTGCTTTGTAATTTTCATTGATGTTGAATAATAACATTTCTCAATGAAACGGGCATTTTCAACTGTGAAAGTTGAAAAAATCTAATGCTATATATTGATTTTACATTCAAAAATCTAATTTACGTAAAAGGTCAGCCATGACCATTCGTAATAGAAGGAGTTCATAATAGAAGGATAGCGAGTTCAATCCTCGTCGTCTCGTCCATCATATATCCTTTGTGTACAGGTGCTTGTGTAAGTGAAGTGTTCTTCTCGTCTAATGGCCATATTTCAAAATTACGAGACATGTTTTCGTTTATTTCCTCCGGAATTGATCTCAAACAGTCACCAATAATCCATTGGGTAGCTCTAGTAGGACGTTTTTCAACCAACCAACTAGCTAAATCGCGTGCAAAAATCTCCAAACCAACCTCTTTCCAAGTACATGCAAAAGCGAAACTTTCCACGGAGACTTTTCCCTTTTACTGGGTCAATGCCATGCACGGCAAAACTCAATTTGTTATCCCCCAAATGATTGATGTCCAGTCATCAAGGCGCGGCGAGATTGGCGCGTTGAAACCTTATTTGTTTATCGCCACCAGGTGTGAATGGCGATCAGCAGGTAGCCGCTTGTCTGTCACACAACAAAAGATGAATTATCTAAAATAATTTGATTTAATTGAATAATACCTGGGTGGAGATTCGAGTTTAGGTTCATTATTGTTGGAGTTAACATCGAATCTCGAATTTTTACTTCGGAGGCTCCTCCCAAAATGTGGAGAATTTTAATTAAAGGTTAAATATTTCGGTAATTTCGGATAGTTTAAATGCGCTGGTGATTGATGGTTGTTTGGCGATTTAAGATTGTTTTTGGCGACGTTGTGTAAATAAAGCTGGATTTTGATTTGGGGGGATGATGGATTTACTTGTAATCATGTCTAGGTACGTAATTGATTGTTTTTTATACTTTCAGCACGCTGTAATGCAACTGCGTTGATCTGTCCTTGCTTGACGTTGATACAATGAAGGATTTTCTTGTAGAAGCGAAATTAACAATCTTTTTGATACACGCCCAGAACAATTCCTGTTAATCGGAACGAATTTGTGAGAAAAATAAAAATGCCAGAGAAAAATGAAACTCAGTATTCTCTTACAATATTTGTTTTCTTGATTTTCTTCTGTTTAATAAAGCATTAATATAATCTTATCTGTGAGATATGGAATTATTTCTTTATAAGAATACAGATTTATGCCAGTACATTGTATTCATCATGTTTGTAAAACTTTAAAAATTCTTCTGTTGTTGGATGAATAATGTAGCACTAGAGCTACACAATGAGATATCGGCGTAAGTTTTAGATCCATCCCAAAGTAATACCGGAGAACATTGATTCAATAATTTTGAACCACGGTCACATGAAGAGGACTACACTTGACATAGCAATCGCACTTTAAAATTTTTCCCACCACGATTAACATGAAAGCATCTGTACCTCTACAGATTTAATGTATACTAAATAGTTCTACACGAGTCGTTTGTAGGCCTTACAGGGAATAGAACTTGTGAGTAAAATGGTTTTCTTCAGAATCTCAAGAAACAAATGTACAAGAAATACCCAATTTATATATTTTTTTAAATTTATATTTAAGTAAATAAAACTAATTGTGATAAAATGCTCCCAAACAAATAAGATTTTCCAGAATTTTTATCCCCTTTACCATTATTTTTGTTATAAATCCAATTGATAAATAGTAAATAAACGTGGGTTAATTTTAGAAAATAATCATAATTTATGAAGGTGTAACATATAAATATAACTTATAAATAGAAATAGGGAAACAATTTTGAATTGAGCGTCATTTTACTAAAACAAATTACTGTGTCTAAACATAATAATTCAATATAACAAAAATACGTAAATAATCAGCAGCTTTAAATGATTATATTATGTATTTTTTTCTCTGTCTAATATTGTTTTCTACAACAAATGGCAAATTGAATTAATGAATTCTAAACTTTTTTTTTATTGGTACAGCATAAATTGAAAATACAATAATTTTTAATATTGTTAAATATGTATTATTCCGTATACTGATAATTATTGATCGAGAAAAGTATAAGAACTTGAATACAATACAATTTTTTGTAAAGCAAAAATATTGTATTCACAAGTTCTAATATTTTTACTGTATATATTTAAATGTGCATCACTTTCAATGAAAAAAAATAACTCAAAATCGTGTTCTCTGATGGTTTTATTTGTAATTCCAAAAGGAAGTTGTGCGTGAAACTAAAAGGAAACGACAAACTTATTGATTTCAGCATTTTATACAAGTACAAAAAACATGGTAATTTTTTTTTATATTTTGATCTAATAAATTAAATTACAAAATATTACATCAACAAATTACATTGAATTCGACTGGCAAGAATTTTGAAACTCCTTACGCTACCTAATTTCAGTATGAAACAACAAACAATGTGACAAAATGGCGATTTAAGAGACAATAATTAAAAAAATTTTGTTAAGAAAAAACGAACATTTTAGAAAAAGCAAAAAAGCGGAAGAACATCATTCCATTGACATTTAAAATTTGACTAAAGTTTTCTAAAAAAAAAACTCAGATTCAAATGTTCGACAAAATTTAGAAAATTCCTTGGTCAATTGTTTCATAAAATTTATATTTTGACGAAACATTTTGTCATTATTTAAACATTATTTAACATTATTTAAACATTATAAAATTATATAACATAATAAAAATAAAATTATAAAACATTATTTAAGGAAATAAATTCTTTGCAAACGATTAGTGACGATAAAAATTGAGTACTGTTGACAAAATGTAAAAGCTTATTTTACGAAAATTGTGTCAAATTGGAGTAATTAAAATGTCGTTTATTAAGTTGCTTGGTGTTTCATGGTACAGACTCCAAACTGGCTAAGCTGCACCAAAGATTGTGTTTTATTAGGTATCGTATCAAGACAAAATATAAATAATTGTATGAAATTGTAAGACGATTATAAGAAATCATAAGTTTCTTAATAAATGATATTTAAAATAACAAATGTTCGTATTGAGTAATGAAAAATTAAATTTTTGCTTTTCTTTCCTACATTTAAAAAATTTCTGAATATTGTAAAACTACCAAGACAAATTAATGTCAATGCTTAATTTAAATGTTATGCATTTCACACTTTGTATATTTTAAAATTATACAGATGTCTTTCTAGACCAGTTTTGTATATATTTTACTCATTTAATGAACTTTATTCAAATATTGAAAAACAATTAAGAATTTAATAATTGTGTTTATCAGTAATCGAATAATTTTAACAAAAGGAAAACGACAAATGCATATTTAGGGACCGTTGTCGCCGTTTAGGATTTCACATAATTTTTAACAAAATCTGTTTGGATGTAAAATCGCCATTTTATCACAAAACTGAAGATAATATACACGTATCACCCTGAGTTGAGTCGAAAAATAGCCGACTTCTCCAAATGTTACACTAAGAGTCTTTAAAAAATTCAAAACATAATGCAGTGTTTCTTTGTTAATTAATTTCTCAAGTATTTGTCCGTTATAAAAAAGAACAGGTTACAATCGAGTTTCACAGTCACCCTCGTGAATGCACTGCATTGGTCGTAAAATACAATTATTTTTTTGTTCTCAAATGTACATGAACTTTAAATCAAATAACAGAATCCATTTGCACTCCGATGGCGCCGTTCAGGCGGCAACATAACGACAAGTTCTTCTGGTTCCCTGTTCTTTAAAATAAACGAGAATAACATGATCTTGTGTTTAAAAAACAACGATATTTTTTTTTTAACTTGTTCTTTTGCAGATCAAAAGCATATTAGGATTTTTTTCTTTCTATGAGCATAAAAATAATTATATGGGGGGGGGGGGGGGGGAGGGGAGAGGAATAACTGCTCCGCAAATTAACGCAACGAAGTTAAATAACAAAAAAACAGGGGATGTTCAGCACGGAAAGTTCCAATTGCGGCCCATGTCAACCTTTTGTCTGGGCGATAAACAAATGTTTTCTTCTTTGAGAATATGGTAAACCCGGCTCCCTTCGGCCGCAATTGGGCTATTGCCATTCAGCCTACACTCCGACCGTCGTGTTAAATAAAATCGTATATCCGATTCAGTGCAACGAGAATGACTGTGGTTTGATTGACACACGTTTAAATAAATTTTTACACACACTTCACTGGTAGGAATGCGTTAGAATTACAAAAAAAAAAAGAATTCATACATTTCGTACTGAGAGTACTCCATAAATATATAACTGTACAATCACTATACAACTGCAACATATACTAGGCATCAAATAAATACATGTACTGTACATTTGCTTCTTTTAGATGTGTACAATTTCTAGGTCGGCAATCTAAATACATTCACGTTTACATTGTGTAAGACTTCACCGTCAGTCATCTTTCTTCCTTTACAAATGGGTTGTCGTTGAGGAATTCGGACTTGATTATAGCGTGGCTCCGATTAACTGGCGGTTGGGTAACACCCTTCAAAACTGGTTTCTGCGAATCGGGATACTCGTTTAGACCAATTCGATTATCTAAATCCAGTTAATAGTGTCACGGCACAGCAGCCATTTATCCAGAGCCTCACTATTGTTCTGTGTGGACATGGCGTATTGGACGTTATATCAGGATAATAATTCGGTTTTATGGATCACTAGCGTGTGGCAGTACCTAAGTTTGTAAGGAAATCTCTTTTTTACAATATAGTTAAAAATACGTTATAAATATTTGGAGGCTGGGCCTCGGTATAATGTGTGAAATGCAAAAAAGGCGCGTTGCCAGGTTTAATTCTGATATTACATTGCAGTGAAATTGGAAAATTAACAAACATTTCAATCGACGTTGTTAAATACTCAAATTTAACGAAAGTTAATTAATGGACTTTAAGTGTTTCATCGAAATGTTAATTCTTTTATCAGCTGCTTTTCAATATTTACGAAATCGGAATGTTTTATTTGTTTCGTTTTAACCAAAACGTGACAAACGAAATGTTGTTTTAACAAAAGTTAAATCGCAAATTAAATTTGATTAAAGCATGTCTCCTAAAATTTCGTCAAGTTTGAAGGGACCAATCACAAAAGTGATGAAAAACGATTATAGTTTCGGCAGTTTTCTCTATAAAATTTACAAAAGTGAAGTAATGTGAGGCATTTATTCTTAAAGTTATGCTGCAGCCGATTTTAAGATGAAATACATTTTACCACTTATGATGGCAATTAAATTTGTCTTATCATGTAAAATTCTTGAAAACTTTTTGTAGGGTTTGATACATCGAGTTTATATTAAAAAAAATGGCACAGAACTTTCCCCAAGTAAATATACTCGATTGGAATACATCAAATTAAAATTAGGAGTGAAATCATTAGTTAAAATTCAGTTGCGCCTTCTTTGCTAAACACAGATTTTCCCAACTAAGCATTACCACATTGATGGAAAATCAGTTTTTGTTTAAAGATTGAAAGCAGTCTAATATCACCAATGTTTTTATTTATAAAAAAAATCATTTGGTTTTATAAACTTACCAGGAAATGATATGCTGCATAAATTAATAAATTTAAATAACATTTCGTTAAAAAAATATTTTTTTAAAATTTAATGCTTTTTATATTTTAAATTATTAAAATTAGTATTGTGTGAGGCTAAAATGTATTGTAATAACAACAAATCATTCAATTTATTCTTCTTATTTGTATTTTAATAAATGAACACTTTAAAAAAGAGTGACAATTATTCTTAAAGTAACTGCTTTAGTAATCCAAAAATTTATATAAAAGTATTTTTAATTTAAATAGAAAAGAAACTGATGGTGCAAATGTAATAAGTTTTTTTTGTTTGTTATAATTAAATCGCAAATTTTTCATGTAAATTTGAGAAATCTCTTTGGGAATTCTTTACAATTAAAACAATACCTTAACATAGTCAAATCATTTCAAATTTGAAGTAATAAATGAATTAATGTAACGTTCTTAAATATTAGTTTATGTTGGAATATTGGGTTGCGATAGACCAATCATATTGTTCAGAGAACCACAAAGGCGTGGTCTGTTCAATGCGTTTCGCTTTATGATTGGCCTAATACAAACCACTACAAGAATATTTCCAATACAGTTTAATTCATAAATGCATAAAACAAATTATAAAAACCGTTAATTATTTGTGGATATTCGGTTGCACAATATGTTTGAGCTTGAATTAGATAATTTAACGATTTATTTCCATTTTTTTTTTATTTGTATAAAATTATCAATATTTCATTCGACATTAAAATACGATTCATTATTGCAAGTTATAAAAATTAAACACGATTTAAAAGTGAGGCATACACTAATCACAGGGGTTATACACAAATTATTCTATTTATTTACGTTGATCATTTTAAATTCCTTCAAAATACATTGATGCATATCAAGTCTGTTAATTCGGTCATATATGCATTGCAACGTTACTTATGTTGAAAAATGTTGAGTAAAAAGTTAGTGCAAGTTTTATATATAATTCGCAGTATTTATTACTGTTGATATTCGTTTAAAAGGGATATGTTACAATGTAAATGATAAATTTAATATTTATATGATATACTATTAGACTATTATCTTGATTTTTAAGAATATAATTACCGAATGTTTTTTTAATAAACTTGTTTATTTGATTTTTAACTAAAATAATTCGAATATTGCATTTGAATTACATAAAACTTCTAGGTTCAAAATGAATCTTGTAATATTGTATTTGACTACAATGAAGAAATGAAAAATAACTGCATGTTATAAATTCTATAAAATATTTCAGTTAAAAATATATTTCGTTACAATTTTTTTCGAAATATAAATCTTTTCCGAATTGTGGTACACGTCAGTGTATCCTAAATCTTGAGATTTTCTTTACAATACAAAGCTAAATTAAAGCTTTATTTTTAAATAATATACAGAAAAAAAAATAATAGAATAAAGTATATAAAGTTACAATTTAATCTAGAATAAAATATACTATAAAATCTTCTTTAAATAAACTTTGATTTTGAGTTATAAATAACTCACACCCTGTATTAAACATGCATAAAAACAGCTCACATTTTTGGTCAAAGAGTTTGAAGTTGTCAACTGAAATCTTCAGAACACTAGTGCCGAAATGTGTTTAACAAATCTCATCACAAAGACTCGCCCCCAAAAAAAGATAAGCATAAAAATAAATCAGTTACCCCAAATTTTTAAAATAGACCAGTATAATCATAAACTATGCTTTGTATCACATTTTCTTGCTTTGTCTGTTCCATGTTTCTACTGGAAAATTATATTATGCAATTAAACTTGGAGTAAATTATGCGATATGGAACTACTGGCTCGATTGGCGAAACATGGCAAGATTTGGGACAGTAGGCAGTAGTACAAAAACTTACATCAATACACTCTGCGTTTGCGTATTCTATTTACAATACAGTCTCTGAAGATCTCATAGTTCCTCACTCAAATGCTTACATGTCGTGAATTTCATGGACACCCGAGTTCTTCAACTCCTGAAGACAAGAACACTTCGGCAACTCTCGACGACAAGAATTCATCAGTAATTCCTGATAACAAGAATGATTCTGTAACTCCTGATGACAAGAACACTTCGGCAACTCTCGACGACAAGAATTCATCAGTAATTACTGATAGCAAGAATGATTCTGCAACTCCTGATGACAAGAACACTTCGATAATTCATGATGGCACGAAAATGCTTCAGATTTCCTGATTGCAAGAGGCGAGCACTTCGGCAACTCCTGATGACAAGAATGATTCCCCAATTTCGAATGACAAGAATGCATCAGCAACGTAGGATGACAATAGTGCTTCTACAACTGTGGGATGACAAGAATCCTTTTGCAACACCTGATATCAAAAAAGCTTCTGTTCCCTGACGACATAAAACGCTTCTGCAACTTCCAATTACAAGAATTCTGCACCATATCTTAGGGAATTGCAAAAGAAACTTCTCAGATGACTCAATTATTGGTGACAAAAGTGCTCATAGTACTCCTGTGGCCAGGAGCGCTTCAGAAATTCCCGATGAGGATGATGGAAATGATAATTCACAATGCAACGCTTCAAATGCCCTTCTCTTTTTTTTTTATATATATCACACAGTATTGATTCTGTCCATATTGCAATGCACAAATTGTTTGGCATCTAGGTCTCTGTAGCAAGAAGGAACATGTCATAGTTCCGTGAGACCATACTCGTCTTTGGGTTCGACCTGCGTTTGCATGAGTGTGGAATGCAGTCCCCTGTTATTCTGGTGAGGCATCAAGGCTGGCTGCTGCTGCTGTTGTTGTGATGGCGGCTGCTGTTGCGGCTGTTGCCTGCCGTTGGGGGTGGAATTGTTGTTGGTGGCGTTAGTGTTGTTGGTGTTCGGTGGCTGGTTCTTCTTCTTGACGTTTTTCGTGTTTGGCAGTTTGTTGTCCTTCTTCCACTTCATCCTCCTGTTCTGGAACCAGATCTTGATCTGTCTCTCCGAGAGGCAGAGGGAATGGGCAATCTCGATCCTCCGTCGCCGCGTCAGGTAGCGATTGAAGTGGAACTCTTTCTCCAGCTCCAGGATTTGGTGCCTCGTGTAGGCGGTGCGCTGTCTCTTTGGCTCGATGCCGGGGAAGTTTCCGTTCACGGCCGCTGTAAAAGAAAAGAAAACGTGAGATTCAAAACCACATTGGTTAATGCACAACATTAATAACAAAGCATATTTTATTTAATTATAGTTCAAATTAAAATACGTTACAGCAAATTTTGATTAGTTATTATAGTTAGGAACAATCTAACTAGAACCTAAAGTGAAGGCTATGATCTGTAAACAGGGCTCGACTGCACAATATGTTGTTCTGACGGCTAAAATAATTCATCCGCTGCCTTGAACGCAGACAAGAATCAGTCTGTATCAAAGCCGTCATATTTGGTGTCTTTATCGCTGTCGTAATCGTGTCCCGACATGGAAAATCTGAAGATTTTTATAGGTTAAATCTGACATACGTCATCCAATAGTTAATTACCAACATACACAAAACATAAAAGTAGCAATAGTTTAATTTCACAATAGTATTAATAATTCCAAACTTCATTAAAAATTTTGTTTACTATTCATTGTATTGGATTCATTTTCATTGCCTTTTGAAAATTAGATTTTTCCCCGGGAAAAATCATCCCTACAACATTCAATGCTTAGGACCAGAGATAGACAAAAGCTTACAAATTATAATACAGGTGCTGAAGTTCTATCCGAATCCTACATAAACTTTTTCAGCTGCTCAGAATGTTTTAATAAACCTGTCTTAACAGCGGTCTTCTTCACTTCTGCGTACGACTCCCCCATTGGCGACATATAAATTTAAGAAACCAAAACATAACTAACTTTCCACTTGTATATCAAGTCGCATCTCGAACACGTTCCCAACATATTAACTCCCTTTCATCCCATACAAATCAAACTATCAATGATCTTTTTACATGAACTGAACATTCTCTAACTGTCGCCACGTTAGTGGTAAAACTTACATTAATAACTCCCCCTCCCCCATGTCTTGTGTCCGCAGTTCAACCGGGATACCCACGTGGGGGGGGGCGTAAGGTCGTAGCCGCTTTGATACTGTCATGGAACAACCCGCGCAGGAAGATAAATGTGAAACCGTCTTTGCCGCAATTCTCTGGACAGCTGTAAAGCTGTCAGTGGTCCACGGACCGCTGGGCTTTTTCATTGACTGAGTCTTTTTTCATTCTTTCCTTTTCACGGATGAGCCATTACGTAACCTCGTAGTATGATCTCCCAGGTCGAAAGTGTTCATAATTGGAATGGAATGGGAAGGGAAAACCGGGTGTAATGTGTGCGGCTATTTTTGGATTGCCCATGAGAAATGGAATTGCTTGAGAAAAAATAAACGCACTGGTAGGTTATTAGTGTGATTTAGAAGGGATTATTTTTTATATAGAAAAGCAAGGCATATAATAAGTTAGAATTTTGTATCGAATTCCAAATATTGGGGTTTAAGGTGTCTTAGGCACATTTCACTTAACTCACTAAAGTAAATAATTTATAAAAATAAAACTTTTTAGCTTTAAATACAACTATATGGTCACTAAAAATAAAAAAACTCATAAAATCACAATGCTCAAATAACATCGCTCGTTGGTTTAAAGCATAGCCAGAAAATTAGTTTCGACTTATGCCCTATCAAGGTTTTGCCGAAAGAAAATAATTTATATTGGTTCACATAAAAATAAAGTATTATATAATTAATTGCCTACAAATTTTTTTTTTAATACAGGTATTTAAATAACATTAACATAAAACGAAAATTCTTTTGTTTTCCCAATCTCTTTTATCAGGTGATATTATTAATGTAATATGCAAATTAACTTTTTTTTAAAATATGGCACTCTTTGATAAAGTAGGAAATACACATATACACTGTTTGAATAAAATATAACAATCATTTATGAGGGGATCAGAAGCCAAGGTGTACAAATGACTTTTAAAAAAAGATAGTTAAGCGCGGTTACGGATAGTTAAAACGTATGAAATTCTGGTGGTAAATAGATATCAAGTAAATGTATATCCTGAAATCTAGCGGAGTAAGAATCAACTACTTCAAGAATCAGCTATTTTGTGTTAACTTTAAACTGCGTTTTCACAAAATAATGAAATTACCCTTTGGCTCCTCATCCCTTCATATATTATTTCTATAGCATAGATCCCTTTTGAGCCTCTTACACTCGGCGTTTTATAACAAGTTATGTATCAAAATAATGAATTTATTTCCCAGATTATTAATGAATTCCTCTCGCATATGTTCATATCAGCTGTTTGTTTTATCAAGAGTTTAAGTCCCGACGAGAGCCACTCTATTATTTTAATGTACTAGGGAGCTCTGTCCTCCTAGTACATTAAAAATTGCTTTTTCTGAAAAGTCGATAAGAATTACTGTTTAATGCATTTTAATACACAATTCCCAATTAGCCTTGCTTTCCACGAATATACACATTTGTAGTGTTAGCCTGTACGTGGATAAAAATTATCCCAGATTTTGCCATTTTCAATTATATGTAGTTTTGTTATGACACGAAATGGACATTTACAAAGCTTCTTTATAAGCAATATTATTACGTCAAAATACATTGACCAGTCAGCCTGCTTTTTTCAAAATCTGGTAACCCTTTTAGGCAACAGCAAGGGAAGTTTTTGTATTTGTGTCGTCAAGTACGGTTAGCATTGCGAATATCGAAAAATTTCCCATTGTTACCGCGCACTGTATTTTAAAATAAAATTGTATATTTCTCCTTTAAAAAAATTATTCATAAATGTATTCATGAATGTAAATAGGAAGGGGTGGGTATGAAACACTCGAATTTTTACCTCTACTGTTGATTTAGACGGTCAACAACCTTGCAAGAGGAAGATAGAAAGTTCTTTTATTGGCAACGAAACCGGGTTTTATCGCTACAAGTGGGCTAGCCTTGCGAATATTGCTTTTTCTGAAAACTTGCCAAAGGTGGCTGTTCATGTTCAATGCATTTTAACCAACAATTCTCAATTTGCCTGACTTGCCATAACTATAAACAACATTTGATATAGTTGGCCTGTATGTGGATAAAAATTATCTGTGTAATTATGTGTAATTGCCAAACATATGCAGCTTTGTTATGATACAGCACAAAATCTAGAATAAAATTTAAATTGTCAGGGCCAAGAGCAAAAATGAAGAGTGCACACAGTTAATAATAGGTTGAAATGTATTAAAATGGTCACACTTGCTAACTTTTCTGAAAAAGCAATATTCGCAACTCTAACACGTTCTTGGCGACAACAGCCGGTTTTGTTTGGTTTTCGTGGTGATCGGTCAATGCATTTTGACGGAATTTTATTCGATGGAGAGCAAATGGCAATTATCTGTTGTTATCAGTGTTCAATGTTATTCTGGAAATACCTGCAAAATTTTACAGCAATAATGCCAGTCATGATTGTGAAAAATAAAGCATTTTTAGTAATCTCGTGTACAATCAGCCATTGCGACTGCGATCTTCCCGACGCCAAGAGTTTATTTGATTACGCTGACGAAGACGATAATATTCACAACGGTTATTCATGATCGGAAACGTTGGAACTAACTAGGTACTCAATCGCCCAATCAGAGCAACAATTAATGAGAACTCAATATTGAGATGTGAAAATGCTGAAACTTCTGAAACAAATTCAGTACCTAACCCATACCCGTACCAAAAATAAAACGCCGAATCGAGAGTTGAAAATTATGCCCCTTCTTCCAGTATGAAGGAACGTTTCTATTAGCTGTGTGTTGCGCCAAATGAATTTTATATATATAGTTAGATATTAAAATACAACGTTAAAACGACGCAATAAAAATACATTAAATCTAGACATGTTTCGGAAGATACATCTCCCTTCATCAGCCTAAATACGAAGGGAGTTGTAACAAAGGCTACGAAGGGAGAAGTAACTCGCTGATGTAGGGAGATGTATCTCCCAAAACATGTCTAGATTTCATGTATTTTTATTGCATTTTAACGTTGTATTTGTATATTAAAATTCTTAACGCAATGTTCTATAAAACGAATTTTTATCTTATAGTTAGGTGTACCTTAACGGACGGAACCAAGCAGCTTGGTTATTCAAAACCGAATTTCAGTGTTGGTTTCTGCCATGAACAGTCTAGAAAAAATATTTTACTCTAATAGTACTAAAGTACTCTTTCTAATAAATGACGCTACATCCTCTAACACTTAAAAAAACCACTTAATAAAAAAAAACCCGCAAAGCTCAACAAGAGGCATATACATCACAAAACAATTACCCTGGTATCGGTTATCAGCGAAGCTCTCTCTCTCTCTCTCTCTAAATGGCTGGCGCTTAACCTCCCGCAGAGGTCGCAATTAATAAAGCAATTACCTTTTCATCTTACACACACACACAAATGTAACACACGTTACTTTTTATTATTATTATTACTGCTTCAGCAGCCCTCGTTAGAAGGAGAAGAAAGAGCGGTGCTAAGCCTTTTGTGGAGAGGGAGACTTCTTCGATCGTATTTTTAAAGGAGAGGGGGCGACTTTTGATTTATCGCGGCGGCCGCTCCCGCTAATGTATGCGGCGGCAGAGGAGAGAGTCTCGCATCGGGGACAAAATGGATCATTTATTATGTTAGGGGGGACTCTTTTCGGGTGAGAAGCACGTGGTGGTTTGTTTACCTTTGGAAGTTGAGTTTTCGTAAGGTTTCGGGGATGTTTTGCTGGTCCTGATTTGATTTGCCATAAGGCACTTTAGGCCCTAGGGACCGTTATTTTAAGTAACCCGACTTTTATTTTTAACGCAGTAGTCCAAATGCAAAAGCAGTTCTACATATTTTTTTTTTAAATGTATTTTGATATCAATATGTGTTTTATTATATTTTAAAATTGATACCAAAACTATAATGAAGCAAAATCCGTTATTTAACCACTAACGCTCGAGACTTATTATAATAACGACCAACAAATCAAGTGGGATCCCAAGCATATTTTTGTGTCGTCTTTACACTGCCGACTGTTTGGCGACAATCCCTGACTTTTTACCAAGGGGGCCGTAAATTTACTAACTTACTAATTTGACTTTATAAAAATTACTCATTTATAAGAAAAATATATGATAACAGAAATGTCTCCATAGCCTTCAGATTTCTATAGAATTAATACATATCTCCGTAGTAGAGCCTAAAGAGTGTTAAAGGTTAATAATAAATTATCAAATAAGTAGCCACTCTGAAGCAAAAGTTGCTATATCCACCCCAATCAAACTTTATACAAATGCAAAAGTAGTTATATTCAGTAAACGGGAAAAATCATTGAATGCGGTTCATGGTTGGTTGGAATGGGGATATAACTTATTTTGCTTCTTGATATTCAACAAGATGGTGGCGCATATATTTGTAAAAACAGTGAAATCCTTATTTCAGTTGCAAAAAAAAAAGTTATGGGAAAATTAAAATTTAGTTTATAACTTATTCAAATAATCTGAAAACATACACGTTTTATATGAAAAATTGCATTTTTTCTTAATTTTTACAAAAAAAAGTTGAGTAAGTTTTGACAAATTTTCGCTATTTACTCAAATATGCTTTTCATACATATGGCTGTTTTTGCATCTGGGCTGCTCACTATAACTGCATAAAAAATATTTTATTCTTACGAAATATTTTTATTGTTACAGCATTTCTTTTCCGAACATTTATGCTAGCCCCTATATTACTTTATTTTTGTTTATATTTTTTTGTAAAGTATAATAATCTTCATATGCATTTTTCTTCAGTTTTTAGGAAAATAAATTCTATACGCATCTGCGGATAGTTACTGCATGGGTTAATTGCCCCTATCTCGCACTTGTGAATAAATACGGTTTTAACCGTCCGCACTGAACATGTATTTTAATAATTTAAAGGGCAGTTAGTCTTGTATATTTGGTTATTTAGTTTTTTACCCTCGAAACCACCTGTAAATAATTTATGAAATATTTACATCCAATTGCTATATTTCGATTTTCAAATATTTTATTTTGTAACTTTTCTTTCCCTGAAATTAGCTTACTATTCTTATGAACGCAACTGACATGACAAATTTATATTTTTACAATTTAATTCAACCTTTTAATATTTCACGGACGTTTCAATTGTATTTTATCCACTCTAAATAACAGATAAATAGACTGGAAACTACAGCATTAGGGTGGCACGAAACTTCTACATCTTTTCCCAACTGATTTAACCATGCAACGCCCGCGCTCCTAAATTCAATCGAACTGGAATCGAACTGGACTTGCATCACTTACTATTAAGGACCCGTTACTTATTACGAATGAGGCGCAATAACTAAAAATTGATCAAATGGACCCGATGATTTCACGTATAGGGATAAAAAGGTGTTACCAGAGGTTCGAGTGGTTGTTGGTTTATTTTCTTAAATGTTGTTGTTTCGTTCGGGAAAGTAAGGACAAAAAAATTATGAAAATTATACCATAACTATCTGTTTTTTTCTCTTGGGGATCTATGAAAACTATATTTATAACGTTGACACGCAATTAAACCTAAAGAAGATATGGTAGGTAAGTTTATGTTGCTTGAACATATAAAAGCATAACCAGATAAAGTTTTATTTAAAATTAAAATGTGATGTTTTCGCCCAGCGCAAAGCTTGGTTCATAGATAACTCAGACACAGGTTTAGTATATAGTTTATATAGGTTTTTTTAACTGCGTACAAATAAAGTTGTGTTGCTATTACACTTGCAAGCAACATAACTTGGTTATATTATTTCTTTTAGGTTTCATTACATGTCAAAATTGTTAAGATAACTCTTAAACGGTCTGTATTTTGTAAACATATTTTAAGTGATAATGCCAAAATGAAGGATCTTTTTTATCTTTGTAGGACCCATATGAAAAACCGAATCATAACCATTATTTTTAATCGTGTTTTTAGCATCTAATATTAGTTATAAGGCTGTATTTTGATTATACCAAGTTATAAAAGAAAGGTTAGTTTTTTTTAAAAAAAAGATGCTGTGAACTATGAATGTTTTTTTTTATTTTTTGCGAAATAACTCGGGAAGTACCCTCATCGTTTATTCTCTAGATTCTTCATTTAGATACAAAGGGAATAGTTGATATATAGTTATGTTTCTGATAATCACCAAAACTGATATAAATGAAACAATTTCTCTCACATACACCTTTTCTATTCTGCGATGAAGGAAAAGAGAACTCATGGTTAGACAATCTGTATTATTTTGAACATTATTGCTATTTTTGTGCTTTTGTTAGCAATTCATGTGCTTTTATTTTTACCTATTGTATGCTTCTTTAAGTTTTCTTATCTGTCCTGTTTTGTCTATGTTCTGTCCAACCCTTCGATTAATGTCCAACGCCATCGGGCCACACAGGATCTCCACACAGGATCCAAGTTATGCCAATTGAAATATAATTAATTATTTAATTAAATTAAAAGGACTCTTTTTCGAAAAACTTATTTTAAAAAGAATGATTTATTGCAGAGCGTTTATAAATTAAAAAAACGCAATATCAATGCCTTAGTGCACAGACACTACATTACCACTAAATTTTTAGGACAGTCATTTGAAAGTTTGTACGGTTATTATAGGGAATACTATGTTGAGTGAGCATTCGATATATGCCACAGTTAAAGTTTTATTATAATTCGAGTACTCAAATGAGATATTTACCTACTTTAACGCATCTGGGGGGGGGGGGGGGGGACTTTAAGACATCGATAGGTATCATCTAAACATTATACAAAGTTAGTCTCAAACTCCCTTAAGGCCTACTAAAAGCCTGATGTTGCACACGTTAGTGAACAGTTTTCCTTTTGATACGAGACACGCATTGTGCGTTGAATAACAGATGCGACTGGGCTTTGTAGGGGAAGGGGGGGGGGGGTTAGAGTCGTACAGTTTGATTTATCGCGGGCTCTCTTCCTAATGCATTCGGCAAGAGGGGGGAGACTCACGCCCGGTGACAAAACGGAGTCATTTATTATTGGGACTTCTCGCTGGAAAAGCACGTGCCTCTCTGTTTACGTTTCGGAAGTTGGAAGACTTTGAATTTGGTTTTCCAAGTCCCTGGTGCAGGTCGTTGTTTACGCCTGAAAGGGAGGGCTGCATCATGCAACGGCACGAAAATCGCGTACTCTATCAGCAAGGAAGGTTACGTCATGGTCATTGTCGATGTAGCTCAACCATTGCAAAACCGCTAATCGTTGAAGACATGGAATCAAATTAATGTTCTCGTGCTGTAGCCCGACTTGCATCATTCGTGGTACAAAGCACAGTATGAATTTGGGGATTCCCTAACACGCCAACCAATAAAACCAATCAAGTAATGGATTAAGTCGAAAGTGCATATAGTGCGACTTCAGGTGAAACTAGAATGGTATGCACTAAAAGAAAATATATAGAGCGAGTAAAATAAATTGGTTATTCTATAACATTAAAAGTTCTATTATACTAGGTATAGAAGGTTCCGTTTTCTAAAGAATAAATCAAGTTTCATTTACAGAAAACGAAGTATACAGATAAATTTCACTATTTAAGATTCGTATCATAAAAATATCAGATGACAAAGTTTCGGCATTTTAAAATAAGAGTTTCTTTTTTTTAAGCGGAACTTCTAATAACATCTTTGAATTAAAATTCAAAACAAGATATTCCCGAAATTTAGGTTGACCCCAAAACCGCGCAGCCCCAAGCATATACTTTGTTTGCCTGCGCTAAATCAGGCCCTGGTTGTAGCAGAAGACGCAGTTTTGAGAAGAAAAAGAAATTGCGTCTATCAGTTTGTAATTTGAATTAACATCGTACTAGAGCTACAAACTGGGCTATCGGCAACATATTGGGAGCCATCCCTAAAGAAATATAAAGGAACACTACCTCATATTTCTGATTCACAGTCAGATAAAGATGGTAAGACCCCACCTGGAACCCCACACTATAACCAATGTATAAAGACATTTGATCCACTGACTGAATATAAGAAGCGTGCATGCAAAACCGAACCATTGAATTTTATAAAAAAAAAAAAAACTTAATCCCGTTTTTGCAATTTTTTTTTTAATATTTTCAAAAATATACTTTCTTTTTGAAACTTGAAAATGTAGAAGTACTTAAAGAATTGCATGCCTAGACTAAACTTTTTTGCGGTTTTCCTACATTTGCGAAACTTATGACACGTTTGTTTTTGCATGCGCGCTCTTCATATAACGTGCACTATCCTGTTCTGCATGTTGGGTGTTTAACAAATTCCTCAAAGTATAAGAATAACTGCAATGCCTGACCTGTTAAATAATTCTACGTTGAATTCGTGATTTAAGGTTTTAGGAATAAAATTGAGTCAACCAGTGGCAAAACTCGTTAAATCCCCAAAAATCAAAAATCGAGATTTTCACGCCACATTATTCGTGGAACCAACCAGTGTGGGGTTCGTAGCTCAAACTCTTGCAATACACTTCTAAACCTTTGAAACTAAGCTCCGAAAACCCGATTACTGCTGCAAAACTCTATAAATCTGACTGTCACGAATACCCGTTAAATCCTTTCGATTCAACCTGCATCAAAACTCGCTGTATCTTCATCTGTAAGTACTTTTTTTTTGTGCATTTAGATGAAAAACTAATTAAATCCTCGTTCTTTCCCCCGAGCCCCAGTTGCTCCGTTGGTAAGGCGTTCAGCTACTAATCAGAGGATTGGTGGTTCGAATCCGTGCAATGGACTTGACATAGAAAAGTAAAAAAGTAGTGATCTTGCGATCGGAGGGTTGCCAGCTTCGCTACAAAAATACTAGAAAGTCGTCCAGAATATCCAACAAATTATACTGGCGTGAATACGGGACTGGTGCACGATAAATCTGATCGGGGTATAAAGTCCCGACGTCTATTGAAGGCGTTGGGTGCCAGTACAGGTGTTTCCTTGTCATCTGACCATGGTTCTAAAATAACGAGGTGCATGTATGAATGTGTTCCCGGGTCTTTCCTTCGAGATTGACCCCGAACCGTCGCCAATAGCCCACTGTGCAGCTCTAGTGCGACGTTGATTAACAAAACCAAACCAAACCTCGTTCTTTCCCCCCTGTTTTTTCAGTATTACCAGCCTGCTATCAATATTTCTCACTTATTTTTGTGTAAGAAAATGGAAACACCGTTTCATGCAAGGGAAATATTTCTGCATATTGCTGTAAAATTTCTAAAATCCTTCATACTGCAGCAAAACTCTAAATCCAAAATAAAGAGTTAAATAACGTAAAACCTATACCAACTTTGGGAAAAGTACTTATGAAATCGTATTCAGAACATATTTTTTACTGAAAATGACAAATTTGAAGAAGTTAGCTCAAAAATTAAACTCCACAAAAGTTTTTTTTTCATCCTGTATGTAAAAAAAATATGGATGGAGCTTGACGGGTTTTGCAACAGGATGATTCAGTTTATCGTTATATTTTCTACATTTTCATTATACCTCACAAATCAAAATCATAATAGTATCTATCTAATAAACTCCGTTAGAGAAATTAGTTTTGTTGATGGTTGCTTTTTTTATTTATATAATGCTCATCGACTTTTGCCCATTATCGTTTCCGAGAAATTTCCTTTGGAACAAATATGAACTGTCACAAATGACCTATTGTGTAGCTTTAGTGTGACGTTTCTTCAGCAAACCACATTTAGTTAAGTTGTTTCGCTTAAACGGTGACAAATATAACTGTGTAGAACACCAGCATGTAAATTTATGAGGGCATTGTGACTTGATTTATTACAACCTTTCCTTCTACATGACAAAAAGAGCTACTACTCGTGTATGTTGACAAGATAGAGTTTTTTTTATTAAGACATTTCAAACTCCAAGCACGTATCGAAACGGAAAAAAGTAATATCTTCATGAGAGTTGGGACCATTACGTCATTTGGTTTTGAAATAGTCATTTTCTGTTTAAGCACGTTTTCTGAAATGGATGTTTAGTCAATAGTATTTTTTTATACGTTGAATTACATTTTTTAGAGCTTGCGTATGCAACCTGTTAGCATAGTGACAGATCTAGCTATAGAGCAGTAGTGGCAGTTATCCCTTCCAAGATTTTTGAATTTACATTTCCTAAAAATGACTTTTTTCGTTTTGGAAGGAATTAGAAAACACACATAATTTAGTAATCAATTTATATTAGAACGAATTTGCAATTTAGAACAAGCAGCCCTGGAGCAAAAGCTCCGCCCCTGTCTGTTTGAAGTATATTATGTTACCAGACAGCTATGAAAAATCATTGTAAAAAGATGTACTTAAAAATGAGTACCTAAATCTATTTTTAAATAAAATTGTATTATTAATGAGCGATGACGTATTCAAATGTAAGTAACCGCACTTACTCAAAAATAAGACCATTTCGATCTATTCAATTTAGATATTATATTTTATGATATAAAGAAATGTACAATAAACTTTTTAATTATAAATCTTTAATATTAATTTGAGAATTTTAACAATTGTTTACCCTTTCCGCAGCTTATTAAATGTCGAGTTTATTTTTTAAATCAAATTTTAGATCAAAGACTAAAGCAACCATAATAATATACACTTAAAAATTAGAAATCCAATGTATATTCCTAAAAATAAAAACCTTATTCCAATAATCTAAAATCCAGTGTCTTAAAATCTACAGCTTAATACATCAAAGATCTTTGTAAAAAATTTTACTTAAAAATGAGTACCTAAATCTATTTTTAAAGTAAAATTGTATTATTAACGAGAGATGACGTATTCAATTGTTAGTAACCGCACTTACTCAAAAATAAGCATAAAAGAACCTAGAGCAGTTGCTGGTAGCCGTTAATCAATTTTGTAAAGTTTGACAAAAAAATTATCCATATTAAAAAAATTAGAATACTTTAGAAATTTTTAAACATTTGATATTAAATTTAATTGACTGGATAAGTATTTAGTTATATACAGTCAATTCTTCAGCAAAGCTTTGGAAACAGTCACTTTAGGCCTCTGAAAAGAGAACATTTTAATTTTATGTGCACACTTTATAGTCCAACATGCTTTTTTTACTTTTTGATTGTATTTTGAAAGTATTTGAATATAAGCTGTTAATTAATGATGTTTTAGAGCCAGAAATTAACTTAAACATATTTATTTTTAATAATTTTCCTAATTTATTTTTAAAAAAATCTCAAAATCCCTAATAATTCCCAGAATATCAAAATTCCCTGATATTTCCACGTTCTATGGACACCCTGGGGGTATTGGTGAGCGGTTTGGTTATCTGAAAGTGAATGCCCTGAACCTGGTTCGATGACAACGTCAAGACATTTCTTTTTACATTAAAAATCCTTACAAGTCAATTAAAACCGGGCAACGAAAATATACAGCACTCTTAGGAAACACACGAGAAGCTTCAAAATAAAAGATTAATATGTATCCAGGTGTGTAGGAAGATTTATTTCTGCATGGGTCTTTTTATATAAAAGTACGAGAGTGACCCTTAATTGCCCTTCCAGGAAACATCTGGCCTTTTGATTTATTATTGATAGGTCAGAGTGAATTTCTAACTTTGGGTCACTTTCTTTGAACAGGGAGAGAGTTCTGGCTAATGTGAATTTTATTTCCTGGATTTGTTGAAGTCATAGATGTTTCGCTTTTCACATTCGTAGGAAAAGTGTTATTATTCTTTCAAAGTTTGGTACGAATCCGAGTTACGCTGTTACAGATGTCAGTTCACTTGTGTATATTAATAAACTTTTCTGGAATTAGTAATTAGTAACCGGGGGGGGGGGGGAGTAATTTTGTAACACTGAATGTAAAGAAGAAATAATTTCTGCTTTAATGCTAAAAAAATAGATTAATCAGTTACCAGTAAATAAAACATAGATAGTTACTAGTTAATTTTTAGCAAACAAATAGCGGTACAAATGTTAGCGTTACAGAATGGAAGTAATTCTGTAACACTGAATGTAAAGAAGAAATAATTTATCTTTTAATGCTAAAAAAATAGATAAAACAGTTGCCAGTAAATAAAAGATATATAGTTACCAGTTAATTTTTAACAAACAAATAGCGTTACAAAATAATTAACACATTTTAATGAAATACGGCAAATGTTATAAAAATATAATGTTGTAAAAGTATAATTCTTCCGTTTAGAAATAGATTGCTGGCAACATATTTAGGTATTTATTTAAAAAAAAAATATTAACATTTTTTTGTCAAAAATATTAATATGTTTCTTGTCTGCTTGTTTATATAACTTATAATATCAAAAGCATAAAATAGATAACCCAGTTGTATTTTTTTTACAATCTTAAAAAATACAGGATTAATATATAGGAAAAAATGCTTAAAAAGTTTTCTTCCGAAAAAGTTACAAAATTTTAAAAAAATATGCATTATATTTTTATAAATTTCGCAAGAAGTTATTTTTAGAAAGGGTTAATGGCCGAATACGTTTCAACCTATTCATAAAAACTGCAATTGTTTGATTAAGGGCGTTTTAGTTTTGTTCAAAAACAGTATTAACGTTCTCTTTTATATTATTCTCCTTATACTTTTATCGGTTTTAAGGTTGAAATAAGTTAAACTATAAAAGAAATGAGTTAATTGGAATTTTACTTTTCCACAAAAAAAGATTGGAATTTCTTATATTACCAAAATTAAACCGTAAATATTTTGCCATAGTTCATAAAAAAATTATACAATTTTTTTTCATTTTGACGAGTACTTTAGTAAGCAATACAAGTAAACATGAACAGTTACATGAAAGATCTTAAAAATTTTGTGGATTTTATTGATTATTATTTTAACTCATTGTGTTGATTATCTGTACAATAAACATTTGAGGCTCCGGAACTGTTGCAATTCTAGTTAAGCGAGGGGCATTACTCAAAATATAAATGTAAATGATTTCATAGCAAATTAATACAATGAAAAGTTTGGTGTTATTTTCCCTCTCAGTTAATTCAACAAAAAAGTTTAGGTCATGCAATTAAAGGGCTAAAATGAAGAGGAAAAAATTTAATGAGTGAAAACGTTGGACCCAGGATTGAAATTCAAAATTTCAGTTATATTTACCATCGCACATTTTTTAAATCGAAAAAGTCGGAATACTAAATTTATATTTCGAAAATAGCTCCAAAATAAAAGTTTTTTCAATGTTCCAGAAGTGAATGTACAATTATTAGAAGTTTTTTGTGTGATTAATTACTTAACTGAAGTATATACACATATTTAGGTATACTGTCACTGACCATTATCAGGGTGGCAACAACATTCTGGAAAAAAAGTTCCCTGATATTTCCATGATGGTGTCCCAAAAATTTCCCTGATTTTACAATTACATTAAGAAATGTTGCTTTGTATAGAAATAAAGTATCCACGCTACAACAATACTATAAATATATTGTATTATAAATGAAAAATTATAATGAAATTATTCAAATGCTTCATATATTATAAATGAATATTATAAATGAAATGCTTCATATCTTTCCTCCTTCAATAAATCCCATATTCATTAGCCCCTCAAATGTTGCTTGCAATCTAAAGTCCAACACCCTTTGTTTTTGCTTCTCCCTCCAGCAGTGGTTTACGTTTTTACAAAAATAAAACTGAAAATATAAAAATGCGCATAACCATGTTTTTTTTTAAATTCTTATTCAGAACTAAAAGAAAATATTGACAATTAAATTACCCAGAATGGAGGGCATAATAGACGATAATTGCCGCTTTAATGATCCAAATTAGAAAAATTCCCTGATGTTTTTGTGAAATTTTGAAAATTTCCCTAATCTTTCCCTGATGTTTCCAGAATTAAAAATTACTATTCTAATTCCCTGATTTCCCGGTTCTTCAGGTTATGTTGCCATCCTGATTATATTTAGGTAGTCGTTGTATCTTCTATATTATCTAAATTTCTAAATTAATAATATTCTATTCTGGGAATTTAAGGTCAAGGAATTCATTTCTGCTATTTGAATTTTTATTAATTCGTAAAATCCAAAAAGGGGGCACCAATCACAGCAACGGGTTACTTTACAAAAAAAAAAAAAAAAAAAAATGTAAGCAAATTCCAATAAATTGGTTCTTAATGGTTTTTCCCTTCTGATTGGTGTATTGAATCAATACATCAATCAGAAACAAAAGCCATTAAGAAACCTTTTATTGGAATTTGTTTGATGTTAGACATTTTTTCGTAAATTGCCCCGTTTCTATGATCGTTGGTCTCCTTTCGGAACTTATGAATTAACAAGATTTCCGACTCTTAAAACCCCAGATTAGAAGAAAAAAATATTTCAACGTAATAATAATAATAATAATAACGAAAATACAATGACTAGCAAATTGTAATGATCAATGGCGGCCATTTTTAAACTGTACAGTTTTAACCCATTTCTGGTAGTCAAAAACGTATAAGGTTTTTTACTGTGAGTCAGAACACCAAGTAGAGGTAAAAATCGTTAAAATAACCTTTGTTGCAATTTTTTTCTTCTTAAGCTTCTTTTGTTGTATATCGACTCGATATGGGTAAAGTGCCAAACTTTAATCTCGATTCTCAAGAGTCAAATATTGCCTGAAATTCCTTTTTGCATTTGCCTTCTAATAATTAAAGACAAGTTTTCCACTTAATTCCATCTCAATTTTTTTTTTTAATTTTTCATTTGGAGAAATGAAAATTTTTCAAAACTTCCGCTGTGGTGCGTAAGGATCAAACCTTGTCTTATGCCGAGTTTTTTTTCTTTCCCTTTTTACTTCAAATTACCAAAGGCAAGTTTTCGTACTATTAAATTTCGATTAGAAAACCAGTTTACTTTTTTTCGGCCCACCCTACTATTTAGTAATTCTAAATTATCTTATTTTTAACTCAGCAACTTCTAAATTAGTGTTCAATCAAAGGTACATTTTTAGTGCTCAGGAATGGTGATTAAGCTAAACCTCTAAAGAATAACATAAATATTTATCAGTTGGGAATTTCCATTAAGGGTTTTAATGAAATCTTTAAAATGTGAAATTTAGACGATTCAAAGGCAATAAACTACTTAAGAGTTAATGTAATTTCCTTGTAAACAGTAAAATACTTCCTGCACTTCATATTTCCTTCAGAAAGCTAAAATACTGGAAATACCAGCTGGAATAGTTACTCAATACTCAAATTATTTTTAAGCAAGTTGACGAACTATGTTAACGAATTATTCATGACTCGAATGAAAGATTATGTTTGAAGATTGGAGCATACATTCAAAAGACATGTGTAAAATTATGGATGTAATTTGTTATAAATTTATTTTTAGGAAAGTTTACATTTCAGTTGTGGCAACGTGAAAGATAGATGTTTTTATGTTTCAAAAATTGATGGAACATGTTTTTTGCCTCTGGAATAAGTTTGAAAAGTAAGAGTCTGCTTTATGTAATAAAAAGTTTATTTTTTAATGTACAAGTGTATTTGATCCTTCACGACAAATCATTACCAGTCAGGAAGATTATTTTGGTAACCCACAACATTTTATGGCGTCCGTTATAGGGCTGCCAGTTAGCTTTTAAGAATAACAAAGAATCGTTAGGTACGTTTTTGAATTACGTTTTGAAAGTACGTTTTTGAATACTCATTTTGAACACTTTTTCACATTGTACAGTATGGATAACATTTTAAGATTAAGAAGAGCGGCGCGCACTGCATGTACTAGAATTTCTACAGAACTTAAGTCCTTTAATTTATCAAAAAGTTCCAACAAGTTTGCTTTGATATGTTTAAAAATCAAAATGGGGAGCTTGAGGGTGTAAATAAAAACATAATGAATCTTCTTTTGGAGAATGATAATACAAATTTAGATGCAGAAATTCTAGAAACCGAGACATATCAGAAGAAATACCTCGAGTTAAGGCAGATTGTAAACTCTTTTTCAAATGTGTACAAGCAATCTGCCAGTCAGAACTTTCTCGCCAAACTTATGTTAAATTGAAGCTGCCAAAACTGTAGCTAAGAAAATTCAAGGGAGATATCAAAGAATGGTTGTAATTTTGAAGCCAATTCGAAAAAATATATAAAGATTACGTTATTGAAGATTCGCACAAATTTCAATACCTGTTGCAAGCCACCAATGAAGGAAGAGATGCCATTGAAAGTTTCTCACCTATGTACTAGCGAGAATTATCCGATGGTAATCAATTGCTTAAAAGCCAGGTTCGGCAGAAATGATTTATTGGTAGAAGTATATGTTCGAGAGCATTTAAGGTTAGTTTTGACAAATGCTTCTCAGAATACTTCAAATAATATGGGTGCACTTTATGATAGCTTTGAGTCTCAAATTCATGCTCATGAAACTCTTGGAGTTACCATGGAAAAAATTGCTGCGTTGGTTCATCTTCTGATTGAATCTTGTTTGCCTGAACATATTTTAAGACCCTGGCAAAGAAGCCCTGATGTCGATCATGGTGGAGACTCAAAATATAGATTGGAAAGTTTATTGAAATTCCTGAAATGATATCTGAAGTAGAGTCTGAAGAAAGGATCAACTTGGCGATGATAGGCTTTGGATTAAAAGATGAAGTTCTCATACGTAGAAAGGCGCACAATACGACACATGTAAAGATTTTCTTCTGCAGCTAACTTATTCAGCACAAGCTCAGCGTAAGAAGAGTTGTGCATTTTTTGCAACAAAAACCACGACACTTTAAATTGTATAAAAACGCTAAAAATGTTTGTTATTGATTAAAGAAACATATTAAAAGATTAGGTAAGAGTCTTTTCTTCAAATTCTTTCAAGAAAATCATATAGCTGACAACTGCAAATGTTTCATAACATTCTCAGTTTGTACCAAGGCTCACAACGTAATCATGTTTCCAGAACCATCGCAGAACAAATTAAGAGAAGAATCGCAGAACAAAAATTATTCCAAAGAAGGATAACGAAGATCAGAAGAATATTAATTTGATTTTGTGTGAATCACCCAAAGTTTTGTTACAGACATTAAAAGGTCAAGTTAATTGGAAATACTTCTACTATGTGTGTTAAGAATCCTTTTTGAATCAGGATCACAAAAGTCGTATGTAAAACGAGAAATGCCTCTGCTTTAAAGTTTCCCGAGTCTTCCATTCTTTTTTGGAGGGAAAAAAGATTGTTGAAAAAGTGTAGGACATTTATAAAATTGAACTGGGAAATTCAGATGGTAATTTTAATGTTCTGGATCAAGGTAACACATGCGATGAATGTTTCTTCAGTAGAAAAGAGTCCTTGGATAAAATAATTAGAATCAATGAACATTTTCTTCAATGATTGTGAAGAAACGAATGGTCGTATTGATTCAAATTCGCTCTAGAAACATGATTATGTTGTGAGCCTTGGTACAAACCGAGAATGTTATGAAACATTTGCAAATGTCAGCTATATGATTTTCTTGAAAGAATTTGAAGAAAAGACTCTTACCTAATCTTTTAATATGTTTCTCTAATCAATAGCAAACATTATTGGTGCAGATGTAGCAGACAGTTTGTTTATCGAAAAAAGAGAAGTTTTAAGTAGAGGTTTGGTTACTATGGAAACATATTTAGAATGGACGCTGATGAGTAAAACTACTGTTCCTGCCGAAAAACAAAATGCTGCGTTGTCTCTTATATCAATGTTTTGTAGAGTTCAAAATGTGGTCGATTTATCATCGAGCGAGTGTATGGCACGTCAATTACTGATTACAAGACGGTCGAAGAGTCGACATTGGCTGAAAGAACCGGTAAATATCTGGAGTTATATGGAGTTTACAAAATCAACAACGAAGAAGAAATTGGAAATAAGAAGTTAAAGTCAACTACACTAACAAATATTGACAAACCTTCCAACGCAAATTGGTACTATCGATACTTTTCAAAATATCCGCAGATAATTCGACTAGTAAGCTGAGTTCTGAGATTCAATAATAATTGTTCAACTAAAAGTGGTAAAATACATGGAGAAATAACCGCTCTGGTGTATCAGAAGGCGGAATTGAAAGTAGTAAAGATGACACAGCAGGAATCTTTTGTGGATGAAGGAAATAAGCAGGTGATATAAAAGATGACGATGACATTAAAGACACAAATTATCAACCGAAAAGACAATGAAGATTAAAGAAAGCCCGTTCTTCTGCCATCAAACCATGAAGTTGCATCAACATTGATACTTTTTTACCACGTAAAGAACGCACATTGTGGTCTACAAATTTTGCTAAATGTATTACGAGGGAATTATTGGATTTTAAACGGGATGAAAAATCCTCTCCAAATGTGTCATTTGCAAAAGATTCTCTTCAAAGAAACTTTAAAGTGAAGTTTCTCTTTTTCTAGAAAAATAAGTGTTAGGGATGCAACAGTTTTCAAGATGAATGGAGTAGACTTTGTGTGGCCTTTGTATCTGAAGGATCGCACCAAGAGAGATGCATGGGTTCTTCTCTTTACCTGTGCAAATTTATCGAAAAGGACATGTTGATAACACTACAGAAACAGAACTTGATTTTGCACTTGTGTAAACTATTGAGCTTATGATAATTCTACGTATATTGGATCGCAAGGTAGGAGTATGTAAAATTATGGATGTAATTTGCTTCAAGTTCATTTTTAGGAAAGTTTATATTTCAGTTGTGGCAATGTGAAAGATGAATGTTTTGAAAATTAATGGTAGATGTTTTTTGCCTCTGTTATAAATTTGAAAAGTAAATGTGCCTTTGTAATAAAGAGTTTATTTATGTACGAATGTATTTGATCCTTCACTATATATCATTACTAGTCAGCAAGAGTGTGCTGGTAGCACAGATTATTTTGGTAACCCGCAACACTTGGGTTTTAATGAAATTTTTAAAGTTTGAAATTTGGACGACTCAAATACAGTTAAACTATTTAAGAGTTAATGCAATTTCCTTGTAAACAGTAAAATACTTCCTGAACTTCAAGTTTCCTTCATGAAGCTAAAATACTGAAACTATCCACTTGAATGGTTACTCAAATAAAGTTTTTTAAATCTTATTCGGTTTGAACTTTTAAACAAATTGATGAACTATTTTAACGAACTATTCGTGATTCGGATGAAAGGTTATTTTTAAAGATTTGTGCATATACGTATATATTCAAATGATATGTAAACTGTGTTTTAAGCACCAAAATCAACGGCGGCTGGTTAGATTGGGTGTGACTGAATTTGTTAACAAAGTTGAATTTTTATCTAGTTTTCGAGTGAGTTTAAAAGTGAAATTCAGTTACAATAATTTATTTTTTCATACAAATTACAGACCATGAACGGATGGATATATTTCTGCGAATTTCAGTTCGTTCTTAAATCCCAACAGTTCTCAAAAAGGACAAGTTAAAGAGCATTCTTTTGAAAAATAAATTAGAATGGTTACTTTCTTAAAAGAACGTAAATATTCTTACTCTATTTGACTTTAGAACTTAAACACATTGTAGTTCAAATATGAGAAAATATTTCGTCTGTAAATGGATAAAATTCTGCCACTACGCCATTTTGTGACGTTGCTTTTAGTCACCCTGGGGCTGCTATAGAGGGTGCAGTTTAGGATATTTTTGACCACGTAATTAAAAATCGCAAAATCGACAGACCCACTTGCGAGGAACGTGGTTAATAATCACGTTATTATTATTTAATATATCAAACATATACTTAGCGGTTTTTATGTCATTTGTCAAATGTTAAAAAAAAACAGACGGTGTCAGGAATTTTAATCTGAAGGAAGTTTTTGATCACCAACATATACTTATATACTTGGTGCACATAAATAATAACTTTTAAAGTTTTTGAGATAATAACTTTTTAAACTCAAGACTATGTTGTTCTCTTTCATTTTGAAGAACAAAGGGAAAATACACGTGACGTAGTTATTTTGGTGACTTGAGTGCAAATTAGTTTGGTTAATTAACGTCGCACTAGAGCTGCACAGTGGGCTATTGGCGACGGTTCGGGGCCTATCTCGAAAGAAAGATCCGGTTTGGTTAGGTTTTTTAAATAACGTCGCACTAGAGCTGCACAGTGGGCTATTGGCGACGGTTCGAGGCCTGTCTCGAAGGAAAGACCCGGGAACGATGCCTCGTATTTTTGAACCATGGTCAGATGAAGAGGAAACACCTAAACTAACTTGAGTGCAAAAGATTATTAATAAAATACGTCGATACCCAAGTCATCTCGTACTTAAATGGAAGTAGATAAAGAAGACGCTAACGAAAGAAGAGCACTTATATGCTCAAGAACATGCAGTTCTCGTTCAATTTGGAGAACAAAAGAACATGTTATTTTGGTGACTGAGACTCACTTCTCGGCCGCGCAGATTTAAAAATACAACAAAACTAAAATGAAAAACATACAAACGGTTTGGTTAAATAACGTCGCACAAGAACTGCACAGTGGGCTATTGAACTACACAGTGGCTCCCGGTCTTTCCTTTGAGATAGGCCGGGGCCTATCTCGAAGGAAAGACCCGGGAACGATGCCCCGTATTTTTGAACCATGGTCAGATGACGAGGATAACACCTGAGCTGGCACCCAACGCCTTCAATAGACGTCGGGACTTTGGACTCCGATCAGATTTATCTTGCACCAGTCCCGTATACACGCCGTTAATTTTTTGGGGATGTTCTGGACTACATTCTAGTATTTTGGTAGAAAAGTTGGCAACCCTCCGATCGCAATATCACTATTTTTTTACTATCCTTTAGTCTAGTCCGCGCTAAGGTTCGAACAGGGGACCCTTTGGATTCCCAGCTGACGCCTTCATCCACTCGGCCACGGAGGCCAACAAACAAACAAAAACAACTACTGCAGAGATATCTGTCTCCATTTGACCGTGCAGCATTTCTTTTCTCTCCAGAGCTTCGCCTCACTACCCACCACAGCCGGGAGAGGACGAGCCAGGACGAGCACAAAATGAGGACGTGTGGGATTCTCCGAAAGAGGCATTCTTTCGCGAGTGCCATTGTGAAAGGGGGGAGGGAAGGGAAGAGTCGAAACCTATGATTACGAGAAGACAAGTCGGAATTTAACCTTGGCCACTTTTGTCGTCGACACAATTGACACAACTGCATAACCTTGGGGTTCACGAACGCTCTCTCGCCTGGTGAGCGACCACCGAGAGGCAAAGTTGAACTGCCTGTTCGGGTTTACTGTTTAAAAAACATCTGCTAAGGTTACTGCTGTTCTTCGACGAATAAGTGAAGCACGTTTTGCTAAATATCATTAAGTCCCCATTGACAAATTTTAGAAGAGATGAAAAAACAAAAATGTAAGGACTTAACGAAGTTTAGCCAGGCCAATTTTCACCAAATTCTAACGGTTTTTGAACGATCAGGGTTTAGCTATAGATAGCGAGCACCTAACAGTTGCTTTCAACGAAAAGGAAATGCATTTTCAGAGAACTGTGGACTTAAAGAGAAGCTTTAAGTTCTGTTTAAACTCTAAAAACAAAATCATTCCGTATTAAAAGAGACATGGAATCACTTAAACTTTTACTACTTTTTTTTTGTCTTTTTGAATCCAAAAATTCCATAATTGTATTTTTTTTATTTTGTAATTGTTTTTCTCAGATCCTTTGAATTATAATATATTAAAATTGCCATCAAAATATTGTGTACTACATATATTTTATTTTTTTGTATATATAGTTATTCCTATTAACATAATTTTTCCTTAAAAATATATTTTTTAATTTAGTAACTAAAAAAAACTACTATTCATAGAGATAATCTAACACAATTTTTCCTTAAAACTCATTTTTTTAATTTAGTAATTAAAAAAAAACCTACTATTCATAGAGAGAATCTAACACAATTTTTCCTTAAAACTCAATTTTTTAATTTATAAATTAAAAAAAAACTTACTATTCATAGACAATTAGCATGCCAATTTATATCGTACACATATTTTACAAAACGCTTAAAATACTATACATTTCTCCATTAATAACAGAAAGAGCTTTAGTGTTTCAAAACACTTATTATCAAGGAAAAACAAACACTGATAAAACAAAAGATTTAAAGTTTTCGTTTCAAAACATATTTGTCATGCAGCAAAAAATCTCAAATTACTCATTAAAAAACACATAGTCCTAGAATGTTGCGAGCACATTTGCAAGATTCTAAACTATAATTTTAACTTATAAAAATATTCGTTTACTTAACAATTTTTTGGTTACTAGTCCCCTTAACGAACAAAAACGCCGGTTAATGAGATTAGAAAACTTTCGTTTTATAGATCACGCTATATTTAATTATTTTTGTGCGTCCCCCCCTCCCCCCTACCACACTCCTTCTTTCATGTTACGCACTGTCACGTTAGTCTTACCTCTTCCTCCTCCCCACCATGCCACACACGCGTCACGATAATTGTTTTCAGTAAAATCAGTCTTTAAAACTTCCATTGTGTATTTGTGAAAGAATTTTCAGCTATTTTTTCTACATAGCATAATAAGTGTACGGCCCCTTAAGTATTTAAAAAAATATATATATAATTACAAATTATAGTTGAAATTCCCCACTTAATAATAATTACGCAACTTTCTAAAAATACTTTGTTACATTACAATATTTTTTTTTAGGAATATAGAAATCGGTAAATTATTTCTAATTTTATAGCCAAATAGAAATCGGTAAATTATTTCTTCTAGGATGTTAAATTTTAAATAAATTATTTAGGGCATTTTAAACTTGTAAAACTGTTTTATATAGAGAACATGAAAAATGCATGTATGTTAAAATAAGTGTAAGCGTAACGAATATAAAACAATGTTTTTAAAATGAAAAAAAAATCCAAAATGCAATGAAAAATCACATTATGAAATGTGAAATTAAAACAATTACAATATCCAGATAAAAACATTCATATAAAATTATTTACCGCCCGCCATGGAATTTTGTATTAAAGTTTTTATTGGTATAAATATGCATTCTAATTTTCTGATTAAATCAATGGGTTGATTAATCAATATCGATAGGTTAAATCAATTTAATTCAATAGGTACCGATAAATGCAAAATGCTAAAACAGCAAACACATGATGAAACAAGGGTCAAGTGTTAATTAATTTCAGTTTTAAACTTAACCAGAAGTGTACTTTTATTTTTTTATGAGTTATCACATCATTTATTTTATAGTTATCACATTCCAAAATTAGTTCATTATCCTCAATTTTAGCCTTAAAAAACATACACGTTGCATAGTTAGTCCCACAATTTTAGCCTTAAAAATTATATACGTTGCATAGTTAGTCCCTCAATTTTTGCTTTAAAAAATATATACGTTGCATAGTTAGTTTAATCGAAGGTTTTAAAATCTGGTGAGAATTCCAATCCAGTAATAGTCCAGCGGTAAAGCATTTGGATCAGAGTCGGTGGGTTGCGAGTTCAAATATATTCTTGAAGAGTAACAAACTCGAGATCGGAGGGTTACCAGTTTCATTCCTTTCGTACACCAAAAAGAACCTGCCGTGTATAGGGGACCGTTGTGCGTCATATCCGTCGTGGTCCAATGCCTATGTAAGATAACGAGGGATGTCAGTTGAGCTTTTCCCGTCAATTGACCATGGTTCAAAATTACCGGATCATTCCTTTGAGATAGATCCCGAACGGTCGCCAATAGCCCATTGCACAGCTGTAGTGCGACGTAGATTCAATCAATCTAAAGTCAGCATTCAGAAATATTAAGAGCCCCAGTTGATAAGGCGTTCAGCTACTAATCAGAGGATTGGTGGTTCGAATCCGTGCGATGGACTTGACACAGAAAAGTAAAAAAGTAGTGATATTGCGATCGGAGGGTGGCCAGCTTCGCTACAAAAATACTAGAAAGCCGTCCAGAATATCCAACAAATTATACTAGCGTGTATACGGGACTGGTGCACGATAAATCTGATCGGGGTCCAAAGTCCCGACGTCTATTGAAGGCGTTGGGTGCCAGCTCAGGTGTTGTCCTCGTCATCTGACCATGGTTCTGAAATACGGGACATCGTTCTCGGCCCTTTCCTTCGAGATAGGCCCCGAACCGTCGCCAATAGCCCACTGTGCAGCTCTAGTGCGACGTTATTTAACCAAACCAAAACAGAAATATTAAATTCACTGGATATAAAAACAACTCCAACTACATTCAAAATTCAACACTTCCCTCAACAATCAACAAAAAAAAAAAGAGTCCAACACGAACTGCAAAAGTCGTAAAACAGCCATATCTCAAAAGAAGAGCAAATTACCCGACATCCGAGATAGAGAAAGAAGAAAAAGGCGCAACAGTAGCCCGAGAGAGAGAGAGAGAGGAGAGCGAAAAGCCATTTCACGTGATTTATCGGGCCAGTCGCATGTGATGCATGCCCAAAAAGGCGGCCGCTAACCGGCAGTCATTTATTAGGAGCATCTTCCACTGCTGGGGATCGCAGACGGGAAAAGCACGTGCTTTTCGGCTGTTTACGTCTGGGATCTTTGCCTAGCTTCCTGCAATTAAAACAGTCGTCTCACGAGCGTCTAATAGGGGATGGAGTTTTCGATCGAATCGGGATCTTTTCGATTAGTAGGGTTGGATGGCTTTTGTTGTTGGTGATTAGGAATTGTTTTGTTTAGCACCTGTTCTTCTAATGCTCAAAATTTCCATTTTAATGTGTTTACCTTATTTCACAGAGGCCTCCGTGGCCGAGCGGTTAAGGCGTTCAGCTACTAATCCGAGGATTGGTGGTTCGAACCCGTGCAATGGACTTGACAAAGAAAAGTAAAAAAGTAGTGATCTTGTAATCGGAGGGTTGCCAGCTTCGCTACAAAAATACTAGAGAAGTCGTCCAGAACATCCGCAAAAATTAACGGCGTGTATACGGGACTGGTGCACGAAAAATCTGATCGGGGTCCAAAGTCCCGACGTCTATTGAAGGCGTTGGGTGCCAGTTCAGGTGTTTCCTCGTCATCTGATCATGGTTCTAAAATAACGAGGCGCATGTATGAATGTGTATGTGAATGTGTGCCCGGGTCTTTCCTTCGAGATAGACCCCGAACCGTCGCCAATAGCCCACTGTGCAGCTCTAGTGCGACGTTAATTAACCAAACCAAACCTTATTTCCCAGATGTGTTAGGAGCATTATCGTGAATTTGAAGTAAAGAGCTCATTTGAATCCATAAACTGTTATCAATGCAGTCCTTAACCCTTTGCACTCCGCGAACATCTTTGCCATTGCGTTCTTTCCACGGAACAGTTATTCCTCTTTCTGTTCTTTTACCCACAATTTTTTTATGCTCATAGAGGGGAGAAAATCGTAATATGTTTCGGATCTGCAAGAAAACAATTTGAAAAAAAATCCATGTTTTTTTAAACTCTAGATCACGCCGTTCTCTTTATTTTAAATAACAGGGAACCAAAAGAACGAGTCGTTATGTCGGCGCCTGAGAGGCGACATCGGATGCAAAGGGTTAAATGTAGTAGGTGATAAATAATAATTTTAATCTTTTTCCTATACCAATGGTTATACTTTAAAACAGGCCTCCTGAAATACTGGTGAATTTCCATTTACCGCATCAGTACACACGTATATATCTTTGGCTTGGAAAGAGACGGATCAATATAATTATTTTTCATTAACTACTTTGAACATATTAATTTTAAACTTCGAAATAGAAACCAACATCTTAAGGCTCCCCTATAACCCTGCACATTATACAATTCCGGGATTTCCATAACATCGCAACAGGAATGAGCCTCAAACTTGGAATCCATTTTTCTAAAAAAGCTACAGATAATGTGTTGGATTGTTGCTGATATTCTTCAAAGTTCAAACTGTCTTCATTGATATTTATTGCGATTAAAACTGTATTCTCACGAGTGTCTATGATGGTGAGTTGTAGATCAAGTGGGGATGGATTTAGTTTTTTTTTTGATTAGCAATTATAAATAGACTTTTCATCCAATAGGTTATGGGATTTTCAATCGAGTCGGGTAGCGTTTTTCTATGTAAGTTGATTTGTTTCCGATATTAGCGATTATAGATTAACTAGATTAAATAATTGTTGTATAGTGTTCAAAATGGCCTTTTTATATTATTTTGAGAATATTTATTGGTATTTTTTAAAGGTAAAACTCTCTACTTACAATGGAGCTGTCTAAAATAAAACAGCCTTATTACAAGCGAGCGGGGAGTTTTTGATAAAGTCGGGCTCTTCTTTGACTCGATTCGAGATAACACTAACTGAACAAGAGATTTATTTTATTTAATAAAAATTTTGAATAGTTGATTTGACGTCTTACTAGAGCTGCATGATGGGTTGTTGGCGGAAGTCCAGAATCTACACCAAAGAAAAAACCCAAGAACACTGCTTCGTCATTTTGAAACGCAGTCAGATGATGAACAACACCTGATCTAGGTTTAGTTTGGTTAAATAACGTCGCACTGGAGCTGCACAGTGGGCTATTGGCGACGGTTCGGGGCCTATCTTGAAGGAAAGGCCCGGGAACGATGACTCGTGTTTTTGAACCCTGGTCAGATAACGAGGACAACACCTGAGCTGGCACCCAACGCCTTCAATAGACGTCGGGACTTTGGACCCCGACAGATTTATCGTGCACCAGTCCCGTTACGCCGTTAATTTTTTGTGGTGTTCTGGACGACATTCTAGTATTTTGGTAGCGAAGTTGGCAACCCTCCGATCGTAATATCACTACTTTTTACTATTATTTAGTCTAGTCCATCGCAAGGTTTTGAACCGGGGATCCTTGGATTCCCAGCTGACTCCTTAATCCACTCGGCCACGGAGGCCTCCACACCTGATCTAACACCCCACTTTCCAAACTACCAACTTCCGTAGTGAGTCTCATGGTTGGACTTGTCGATTTGGTTTGGTTAATTAAGGTCGCACTAGAGCAGCACAGTGAGCTATAGGCGAAGATTCGGGGCCTATCTCGAAGGAAAGAACCGGAAACGATGCCTCGTATTTTTAACCATGGTCAGATAACGTGGACGCCTGGGCTGGACTTATCAAAATTTATACTTGTCATTATAATTGAAAAATACTTGTGGGTTTTCACGGCCGTTATTCAAAATTGGTTAATTTATTTAATAAATATTTCTCACTTCTAAATATATCCCTTTTTGTTATAGATATTAAATTAGAATTTCCATGGAATGGTTTATTAGTCTGCAGCAAATGCGACTAACGGTTTTAACCAAAATAAGCATCTTAAAACTTTGAACCTAGATCAGAAGACGAAAACATCACCTACTCTTCCAACTCCTATATTGTCACCAATCTAATCAGAGATTCCTAACCACCGTGAGGACATTTTAAATTTAACAGATTTATTTAACGTGCACTAGTGTCATCTAACCATTGACACCTACTAGGCGAATCTTTGATTGCAATTTTCCGATGAGTTTGCCGCTATGCCAATCGGGTATTTTCGATCACTAGTCACGACACTAGGTTTTAACAAGCGATACAGCAGAAAATAAAGGTTTATTTATTAGTTATTGACACAGGCCCCCGAAATTTGAAATATCATCCATCAGAAATATCTATACTTTCAATCGGATATGTCCTTGGAACGTTGATGCACCTTGACAGCTGAGTTTTGTTACTTACTTGGTTCTATCCTTCTACTTACTTGGTTCTAAATTAAACAAAATGAATAGCTAAAAGTATATTTGTTTCCACAAAAATCGCGTTTGATTTTTTTTTAAATTTACCTTATAAGTTTAGGAAAAGGAAATTGCATTCAGCGTGGTTTTTCATGCGTTGAAAGCAAATATGTAAATATACTAAAATATAGAAATATAGATTTGTAATTTTACCGGCTATTGGTCTTTCCTATCAGAAATTTTTTATTTCCTTTATATGTTTTTTTCGCTGCAGACCAAAAGGCAACTAATTGCTAGATCACGTATTATTGTTATGAGTAATAAAGATTGGTTGGTTAAACTAACGTTATTATAGAGTTACACAATGGGTTATTGGCGACGGTGAGTAGTAAAAGTACCATCAATTATTATTATTTCACAAAACGAAAATAGAGGCCTCCGTGACCGAGCGGTTAAGGCATTCAGCTAATAATCCGAGGAGTTGGTTGTTCGAATCCGCGCGATGGACTTGACAAAAGGAAAGTAAAAAAGTAGCGATCTTGTGATCGGATGGTTGCCAGCTTCGCTACAAAAATACTGGAAAAGTCGTCCAGAATATCCGCAAAAAATAACGGCGTGTATACGGGACTGGTGCACGATACATCTGATCGGGGTCCAAAGTCCCGACGTCTATTAAAGGCGTTGGGGGCCAGTTCAGGTGTTTCTTCGTCATCTGACCATGGTTCTAAAATAACGAGGTGCAGGTATGAATGAATGTGTGTGTGAATGTGTTCCCGGGTCTTTCCTTCGGGATAGACCCCGAACCGTCGCCAATAGCCTACTGTGCAGCTCTAGTGCGACGTTAATTAACCAAACCAAACCACAAAACGAAATCCGATTTTCATTAACTTGCTCATCTAAATACCAACAGAAAATTATAGTTACTAGTATAAACATTTTATTCGTATACTTTATGTAAGTGGAATAGATAGAACTTGCATTTTTTTTAATTCAATGATAGAATTTTTTTATTTTTAACCAAACTTAAAAATAATGTTTAAAATATTATATTTTTTTTCTAAGACTATGGTATTTATACATATGGTATCAATGATTTGCCCAAAACTAATCAGCGAAATAAAAGGTTTAGAAAAAAAAAATGTCGGTTTACTTCAAGTAGTTCTTCAGTCACGAGAACTACTACAAAGATTTTGATTACATTTTTACTGAAAAATAGCTAGAGGTCAACTTGAAGTGTTTTTCATCCTTGTAATCTTTTTTACGTATACGATTCAAACTAGGAATTATTTCCTTTTTGAATTATGGGAAAATTAAAGAATTGTATTACATGGTCACGTATCGGGTAATAAAATAACGAAGTTTTTTTTTGTAATCCAGTTCTTTCAAGTGAACGAGAACATCATTTTAACAGAATATTTTTTTTTATCCAGAATCTTTTAAATAGTATTCAGAGGAAAAATGATCTAAAATTCCCTGATATTTCCATATACGTTTCTTCAGTGCGATAGTATATATACTGATTTAATAAAAATTAAACCTGATAACAAGAAATATACTCTGTATAACATTGGACAAACATAGAACAAAAGAGTATTTGCTGACAGTTATTTAGTTCTGTCAGGTACAAACAAAAAATATATTATAGCAATTTTGAATTTTAAAAATCTAAGTTTTATAAATATGGCAAACTGTGATTAGAGGTATTGTATATGCACAGGCGATAAAGTGTCTTTCCGACATTACTGATTAGAGAACGTCAGTTACAACATGTGTTTGCAATATACGTTTCTACATTTCGGGATTGACTTCACCAAAATTCATAACTTTTAGAATCTGTAAGTATATCTTAATATCAATTTCCGTTAATTTATTATGCATTATTAATTATAATTTGATCAATCAGTCATGCCTTCTTGTATCAACTTTTTTTTCGTCTTGCTAAATAATTTTTGAGAAGAAAATGCGTCAATGAATGAATGAACCGTCAATATTAACTTATTCTTTCAGAGTCATTGTATCATTACGTATTGTATGAGAGAAAATGTACAATCATGACTTGTCATACGTATGTAATATTTTGTAGGTACCTACTCTTATATTTTTATAATTAAAAAAACAACGAACTCATTAATTTTCCCTTTCGTTTCTAAAATTTGTGCAAAAGTGCCTTAAAACATTTCTAGTGATTTCGCAAAAACGAATTTTATTATTTTTAAGACTAATATTATATATATATAATTTAATGTTTAGTATTCTAAACTTACTTATTGAAGTAATTATTTCTAAAGTTGAAATTAAAAGAAACAAAAGCAATTTTGTTGTTGCTAATTTTCCTTTTTTTTTTTCTAAATAAACCTTTTATTTAATGGTGTTTTAAGTTTTTTCTTCTGTATTTTGGAAAGCTTAAAAATATTTTTAAAAGTAAATAATCACCTTCGAAATCACCTAACGAGATTTCATAATTGATACAATAAAAAACGAGCGATGCTTAGATTCACCCATATTTGATAGAGGCAATGTACTCATAATTTTAAGTATACAAAAAATAGGCTTAAAAAATGTCAACTTAAAATATGCTGTTATTCACTCGGTTTTAAGGCACCCTAGACGTTCTTCGATTACAAAGTGAGAAAAATATATTTAATAATAAAAGCAATATTTTGATTGAAGCAAGAACTTTGAGTTATCATCGCTTTAAAATAAATTTTGAAGCGTCACTAAACAGAATGCCAATGGATATAACTATTTTAAAGACGTCTCTGCTCACTGGTCAGCTTAGGGCGTCCCTGATATCTCCAGCAGTAGTTAACCTACCTAACCAAACTATTCGGGCGGATTTTCCAATCTCAAGACTCAGAAAACGAAAAAGACTGGAATATCAACTTCCTCAACTATTTAACTCGCACTCACGTCCTAATCCGAGAAACAAGCCGGGCGACCTTGAGTCGTACATGATATGAAAAAAAAAAAAAAAAAAAAACAGCAAGCAAAATTTTTTCAAGAGCAGCGAGCAAACCAATACATCCTGCTTCGAACAAAATAACAGCAAAGGAGGCACGTTTAACCTACTTGCTGCGTCTTTTATCAAGCGCAGCATCTTCATTGCGAATGCAGCGCAGGAGACGGAATAATTTGGCGAGTGAAAAATGGACGAGAGGAGAGGGCAGGTTGGTCATCTTAGGGATGGGAATTTTTTAAGTGGCCCGAGAAAGGAACTGCAGTTTTTTGGACACTGATTTCTATGCAGTGATTAATGTGTTTGAAAACATATTTTAAATCTATCGAAGATACCCGTTCTTAGCATGGATTTGGGTAATTAACGCCGCACTAGACCGTTGGACTATTGCCTACGGTTCGTGGCCTACCTCGAAGAAAACACCCAGGAATACTGTCTCGTATTTTTGAACCATGGCCAGATGACGAGACCTAAGCTAGCACACGACGCAACCTCAATAGGCGTCAAAACTTTGGACCCCTATCAGATTCAAAAGGCACCTGTCCCGTATACACGCCGTATAAATTGGAGGATAAGTTCGGACGACGTATTGTTACTTCGCAGCGAATCTGGCAACGCTCCGATCACAAGCTCACTGAATTTTAATATTTTTGTCAAATCTCTTGTATTAGCCGTATTCGAACTCGCAACCCGTTGGTTGCTAGCCGACTTTGGACCCCTCCGACATGGGGTTAATTAAAACTATACACCGCAAAAAATAAATAAGTTTAAATAAAAATTAACCCTCAAACTATACGGTGTGAGTCGAATCCGACCCACCGATTAATTTTCCCTCTTTTCTTTATTGTGCAACAGCGTGTTTTTGAGTTCCTAGAGTATTTTAAATAACTTATAAAACTAAGTATATAACTCAGATGCATAGAACTAATATATACAACATTCTATATAAATGTCATATATATATATATATTTTTAAATACAGTCCGTTAGTTATTTTTTTTACAAACAGTTTTTTTTAATGTACGATATTATGAATAAATATTATTATACTATAGAAATACTTATTGTACACTTATGGCTACCAAAAACCTAATCAAAAAGGGACCAGGTCGTATCCGATTGGTCCGTACCGTAAATTTCGCTTAAACCACCGTACCACGTTTGAGAGTTAAATAAAAAAATCGTGTAATGTCGGTTTTCCAATATTTTAAATTTTCTGTTGAAAAACTACGGATTTTCATTAAAAAAAATTATGGAGAATAAGACCGCCATAGGAAACAGATATGCCTGTAACAGACATAAGAAATGGATGTACCAAAAAACGGGAAGCAAGTGAAGTAAATTACAATAATAGTTCCTTTTTTAAAAAACATATTTAATTTAATTAAAGTGGATATCTTTTTTGAACTTCTATTTTTTAATTGTAAAATTTCAAAAGGATCGGTGCAACAGATGCTCGAATTAGCGCGAACAAAATTATTTACTTCAAATTTAAAATTTTTAGTTAACACTTTTATAGTTATAACTCATATTTCATTTAAGATTTAAAAAAAAAAATCAAAATCATAGAAATTATGATTTTACTGTCTTATCAAAATCGGATCAATAATTTTCGAGATATTAATAATTAATACGGCCACTTATGTAAATTTATTAGTGTAGCCAATATGTAAATTGGTGTCCAACTATTCCGGATATTAAAAAAAAGTTGAATGTGTGATCAATGAGGTCCGTGCAATATTGTACACAAACCGGGATTTTATTTAAATATTCAGTACTTATAAGTACAGCTTTTGATTTGAAGTATATCCAAACTAATGATTTTAAAGACTGAAAATTATGAAATATTAAATTTATGTTGCTTAGAACAACAACGGCTAATGTAAATTGTATTACTTTAAAAAAAATATATATTGAATATATTATTTTATTACAATGTCGTCGGACTTGTCTTAACTTTCCAAATCAAACAGTTTAAGAATCTCTGTAACATTACAACATGGCTGAGACTCAAACTTTGATGTCATTTTTCTCAAAACTGTCAATTTGGCATTGGTCGTTTCGTTACAAGCCAAAGATATATATTAAAAACAATAGTTAAATGAGGTATTATTATTTAATATTTTGAATATTATTATTTTGAAATATGAAAAATTGTTTTCAACAATAGGCTATTTTTATGCAATTTATGTACAGTTTATATGAATGGTGGTAACTCCTATATTTAGGCGTGGATCAGTGGAAACCTGCTTAGTTGGAAAACTTACCTGGTCACAAACTGGCAATTCTTGTAATATATTTTGTTAGAAATTCTGCAATTTTTAATAGCTGCTAATTAAAGTTTATTAACTGCAAAAAAAAGTACATGGCATATATTGAATTAGGTACTCTTTTTTTACCAGTTAATGTATAAAACTTCAAATGTTGGGTAAAAAATAAAAGTATTTTGCTTCTTCAGGTATAAAATATCAAAGCATGTCGATTCTAAATATGTTTTAATCCTAATGCCCGTTTTTACATTATATTTTGGACATCTAAGTGTAAGATGAAATTTTCTTTTCCTGAAAACTTCTCAAATATCCACTATCTTTTACTAATCCTCGTACTTGGAATGCCAGACATTGTTTTGAAATGGCTAGTCCGGAAAAAAAATTTAAAGGGGTTGCAAACTTTAAAAATCAACTGTTCCTAATATTCCTCGCATATTTAGGGTAATTGATATTAGATGGTTGGTATTAGATACACAGGTTTTAACCACATTTTTAGCTCTCTGTAAATATTACTTTGAGAGGTATTTTTTTCCCTTTTAGATCTATCTGATTTTGCAATTAATTACTACATTACGATTGATGCTTTCTGCTTTTGAAATTGATTTATTTAATTATTTGATTTTGCAGCAAACTCCTACTTTCACACCGTAAAATAAATATTACCTAATTGATTTAGGATGTTAATATGTTTATGCACGTGACGTCATAAGTGGAAAACACAAAAGCACTTGTTTAAAATTCTGTGTACGAAATAAGTAAAAGAAATATCGTTTGGAAAACAACGTAGTTTTTCTTTTATTCCATGTAAAATAGATGTTGACTTTGACTATTGATTGTATTGTAAGAAAACTAAAAATAAATGTCATAATCTTAAAATTGAAAAAGTTATCTATCTGGTTTTGAAACTAGAGAACTCAAACATTGCTTACAAAATTAATTTCCATTAAATTAACTGCGAGTTTTACATTTTCGAATCCTCGATATGAAGATACGCAATATTCTTCAAAACTATAATTAGTCAAAATATTTAGTGAACAGTAACCTTAAATGCTAATCATTCCTGTAAATATAAAAATGGTGCCCATGTTACTGTTTACGGTAAAAATACAAAATGCATCGACAAATGCTTCGATCGTCTATAGACCACAGAGTCAGAAATAATGAATCGATATTACAAGCCAACAGAATTACCCAGTCACATAAAAAAAAGACTACCCAGTCAGACCAGACACAGCGGCGTTGACGCTATCAAACACGCATTACACCCCATTCCTTTCCCATTGGTCGAAAACACCCAGGGCACGATCTTTTTCACCTCATTATGCGGGTCATTTTCTCCCTTTTCCCCCCTTCCCACCCAAAAAAAAAGAAACCTGTGTTTACTAGGAAATAATAAGCCATTTTTAATCAACCCGATATTCCTCCGCTGAGATGACGGATAATTTTTCAACCTCAACCGTCCCCTCCTCTACATACAACACAGACAAGAAGATTATCCATCCACTTGGATAAAACGCGATTCCGTTTTCGTTTTCCCCAAAACAGAGTCGGGCGGACTGCCTGACAAGTGACGCAAACACAAAAAAATCCGAAAATGAGCCAATGCCATTTACCAGTACTAGGCATCTAGCTCCATCATGTGGCCAAGTAATCCGAGTTTTTATTTCAATGGGTTGCCCAATAATGGCTCGAATGTCATTCCATTTAACATTATAGGCAATACAAGTAGCAAACTTTAAAGGGTCTTATCTCAGAACACTGCGTTTGGACTTATACCACTCGGTAGCCGACTCGCCCAGTGGATGCCCGTTTTTGATCAATATTCTCCATGTAGTTGCAGCTAGCAAATATCAGCCACAGTGGTACGTGACGAGACTGGCAAAGTCCGAAGCACAGGTCCCAACCTTTTGTTGTTGGGGTTTGCAGAGAACTTCAGTTTTTTGTGCAACGACTGCGATTTAAGGTTGTTGCAATTACCCCCAGCAAAGAATGTAACGCGATTAGTGGGGGGGGGGGGAGATTCAATTTTCTGCTGTGTTTCGGGGGATTGTATCGATCTAGAACGGGGCGGGGGGAACGGGGGGGATGGTAGGTGCGTGGGAGTTGGATCAGCCCGTTTGTGTCGCCGCTTTTAAAGGGATGTTAATTAATTTCGCCGGCAGCGGCGTTTCAAAAGGGGTATGTTGTAGCGGGAGTTGGTGGCGGAAAAATCTTTTAAAATTCTTCAGAGCGTGAAGAAGAGTCTAATTTTGGAATTTTATTGATTGAGATTCTGATAAATTAACATAATGTTTGTTTTTTTGTATATTCTGAGGTAGAGGTTTTTAACCTGGGAATCTATAAACCAGAGGTTGCCCGGATGTGAGCGTATGTATCCGTTCGTGTATCGCCCTTTTCCCTAGAAGTATACATCATTCTATAAGTTCACAAAAACTCTTCAAATTAAAACATTTTTCAAACGTAAAGGGGAGCTTATTTGAAATCCTTCTCAACTAAAATATTAAAAAATTATTTTGTTAAAAATTAATGTGTTTGAAATATAAACTAAACTGCCGTGAAAGCAAATTGCCAGATTCGATATTTTGCTTATCCCTCAAAGGACCAACGCGGTTCAAAAAACATACAATACATTTCCGTTTATTGGTTTACAGAACAAAACTGGAAATTAAATGGATTTGATAAATCGAAGTTATTACACAAGGTTTGATGAACTATAAATCGAAGAGTTACAATGGATTTTCTTAACATATTGTGTCACCGGATATTTCAAGCCAAGTCTAAATAAGTATTAGCAATTTATTCTAATTCAATTATTAAATCTTTTAAAATTAAAAACTGCCTCCTTTCGGAAAGCACTTGTATTTTAATTTAATAGTCCCCATTCGGAAAAGGGCAATGGATGTAATGTAATGGGTATTAAGAAGATTTAATGGGTGTTTAGAAGAATAGGAAAAAAATATAGAAATATATAAATTTAATTTATTCGTTTATCGTCTCTGACAAAGTGGACCCGTAAATAAACATAGTTAAACCCATCATTTAGCCTTAGATAGGCGAGTCCTGTCGAAGGTTGGGAGGTTGTCGTTTTTGAGGTTATCGTTCTTGCATCGGAATCAGTTCTTAAACTGCAACCTCCTCCCGTTTTTCATAAAACCTTGTTTTGCTCAAATATTAAAATTTCAGTTAATATGGAAAAAGCTAATTAAAGACATCAATAAACCCCACAAAAAGTATTTTCTGATCTTAAATAACCGATTAGAAATATTGAAACTACATTTACTAGACAAATAATGTTTTAAGCACAGTTACAATAAAACGAGGATCATAATGCAAGCCATAAATGGCTAAAAATTATTTTGTAATGCTAAAATTAATTTTTTATATAAAACTCAAACACTTATTAAAAGTTTATCTTGCATTGAAGAATACAGTTGATTTAAAATTACAATTATAGTTTAGTATTAAACGCATGTACACTGTTAAATTTGGTTACCGAATATTTAGGAATGTTTTTTAGAATTTCGCCGATAAATCGTCTGTTTCCCATCTTCATGTTTTTTTTAGCGACATTCTTCTCAAAGCTTCTATTGGTTTGCTATATTTGAGCCCTCCAGATATATTTTTATTTTATTTTCACTTCTATTAATTGTAAGAGCACCTAAAAACCACGTTGCCATGAAGTTTTTGATGGCAAGTTATTTTTAGTCGAAGAATGAAGCGAACGCAGGCTAAAAATTTAATCGAAGCATATTTAACTAAATTTGTCAAATTTGAGTGCTCGTTTAACAGTGCGTCATACCTTAAACATTTTCATATTAGAGTGAGATAATGCATTTTAAATCTGCCGTGGTTTGAATGCCCTAACGCTGGATATGATGTGCACGTTTGGAGTGTCCGGCTGCCAGCTCATGTCCAATCCTCGTCATAATTCCAAATGATACAACAAAAATATCTTATTTCTCTCGATTTTTATCTCGAACCGTCCAGCGATTTGTACTTTTAGTGCCACTTGGTGCTTCTATTGTCCTTTGGTCTAAGGAGACCTTAGAAATAATAAAAATTTATTTCGAAATTTTGTCCCAAACATTTGACTATTGTGACAAGCCTCGTTAAGTAAAAATGGACTTAACGAGGTTTGGCATAACATGTCTCATTTATTACTCTATACCGAAGGAAAGCCTATATAAATTTTAAAACGTTGGGGAGACAAATAAAAATTACCTTTGCCAGTTTATTGAATATCCCCCCCCCCCCTCCCCTTTCAAAAAACAGATGCATATCATTTACTTGCATCCCCCCCTCCTCACAAAAGAACATGTTGTCTACTCTTACTAAACAAAACAAATTTCCAATCAATACATATCGCGTGCGTTCCATTTCCTTCAAAAAGCCCTCCACGCAGACTCGATATGTTTTCCATTGCATTTTTTCTAATATCCGATTTAATCAACTGTCTTTATCGTCTGAAAATTTTCAAGCAAACGATAGAGAGGGGTGAGTCACGGGGAGGGGCGTCACGTGGTGTTATTGATTCCCCCCCGTTCCCCCATCCCTTCAATGGAGTGAATGTTGCTTTGCTTAAATCTACTCTTCGACTACACCTTTTGATCGATATCCCCCCTGAGCCGCTTCTCTTCTGGGATATTTGCGGACAACCGACCTTTTGGGATGCGCCGGCCTATCATTTATGGATTCGCCATGGTTTTAGGGGGCTTGTATCATGGTCATTAAAAAGACGTTTAGGCCATTGTGACTTGGTTTAAGAAAATGAAGTTATCAATCTGCGTCGTGGTGGTTGAAAAAGGGGCACTTAATAATGAGCGAGGAAGTTTCAATGGACTTTCAAAAGCATATTCATTTGCTTTGTGCTCTATATAGGTTTTTGACGTATGAAAACATGCGAGATGATCGTTGAAAATATGTTTTGCCTTGTTCTATGGTCAGTGGTGGTTTGCGAGTATGAAGGGGGGGGGGGGGGGTCCGAATTACAAGGTAACTCAAGTATAACAGTGCAATTCAATAGCTCTGTACCTCAGGGTCAGACGAAGTCCAAATTTGTCGATTTTTGTTTTATTGCAGATTATGTTTAAAAGTTCAGTTTCTTTCAAACGATACCATCAAATTTCATACAAATTTTTTATGTACATTTAGCGAGAGCTATAAAAGCCCGAATCCAGGGTTCGCACTCATTTTTAAAAATAAAAAAAATAAGAAGTTTTTAAGGACTTTCTAAGGACAAAAAAAAGTTCTTAATGACCCTTTTTTATCGAGCTGCTTCTGAAGTAAGAAAAATTAAACAAATTATGACAACAATCAACTTTCACATTAACTTAAAAATGACTTTTTAAATGCAATGCTATGTTCAAAAGGTATCTTAACAGAACCTCTTTCTTTGACTTCAAGTTATTACTTTTTTAATTCGTTCATAATCTTGTTTGATTTCTTCACCAACCGTTAAATATGCATTTGCAAAAATTAATAAATGCAATGTATTAACTTATTATTGAAGCGAGAAAATAAATAGCATTCGAGCATCTTAGGTAAAAAACATCCACAAGTAATAGATTGTCAATGTAATTGAAATAAGCCGAGAGCAAGATATTTTAAAGGAACTACTAAAAAAAATTTATGTTTCTTTGGCAGGAAGAAAAATAAGGAGTTTCTAAGAACTCTTGGTCAAAATTAAAGACTTTAAAGGGGTCTTAAAAATGCAAACCAAAAATAAGGAGTTTTTAAGGACTTTTAAGAAACACTGGGAACCCTGGAATCCAATAATTTAGTCGCGAGTAGGATTCAGTTTATTCGCTCTCTTGTAAAGTTACCCAAATGTGATTTTAGGCTTGTCTGGCTCTAATGTACAGAGTTATTGAATAATATATGGTAAAAACTATAAACCTCTTGCAAACATATAATCCGAACTTAAACGAATGACTGAAAATAAAAATTAAATAATAGACGGAAGGAGGAAGAATGAATCAAAAATTTAATTGACAATAACAGATAAAGTATAAAAATCAAGGAAAAAATATTAGAAAAAGATTAATTTAACAAGTAAAAAATAAACTATGTATGTATAAAAATTACTAGGGCCAGGATTGAATAAAGTGAGGGCCCCCCTTTGGCCTCGTACACTAGTCGTCACTTGCCATGGTCATTTAAAGTGTTTAGTCTCAATATTTATATAGAAGTTCAGAATGTGTATCATAATTATTGAAATTATGCTTATCAAATTGTGCAACGATCATTGAAAAAAATTGTTTTATGTCCATTGTTAAATGACTAAGTGTTCCCTGGTTTTAAAATATACTTAATGTACCCTTTTCATGATCGAAAAACTTTTCAATTATAATTGATAACATGTTTTAGAGATAGCTAAATAGTCTTTAATGTCGCAATCGGAATCGTGTACTAAGAATTTAAACGTTATATACAAAACATGTACCGAGATCTTTAAACAGTTATTTATAAAAATTGCTTTGTTTTACATTATGCTTATGTTATATTATTAAGAGTATATACTAATGAAATATTTCTTAAACTTTAGAGAAAGAAACAATGAACATTTAAATCCAATTCTTTTCAAAACGATCTTATCAAATTTAAACTAGACTGAAATGTATTAACCATTTGGTAGCCTCTCACTCTAAAACCTATTCTTTTATATATCTGTTCTTCAAAATTAACGAAAACAGCATACATCTGAACTTAACAAGCGTTATTATTTCGTCAGTTTGTTCTCTTATAAATAATAACTTCACTAACTTGAAAACAAATTATTTTTCCATAAAGGAACACATCGACGGTTTTGCGTAAAAAGAACAGAAACAGGTTAACTGTTCCACAAAAATAACGTAAATCAAAAGAAGTTTTTGCAGTAAAAAGGATTTAGAATTTATCGTTTAGCTTTGGGCATGGAGAAAATATTGTTTTGAAGTGTTATGAAGAATGCTCTTGCGAGAAAGCCGACCCTGGTTGATATTTATTGCTCAGCAATATCACAAGCAATTACTGGCTTTTCTGGCCTTTTATTGAGAAACAAGGCTCGTTGAACACGCACACACAAGGAAGTCGCCCTATACTATATGCAAATCTAACCAAATAGGGAACTCTTCCAAAAACCCTTGTAGCAACTATAAATAATGCCCATCTTCTTGTGAAAAACATAATTCTTGCGCAACCCCGAACAAGAATATTTCTTCGCTCGAAGAAAAGGAACATTTTTCATTCCCGGTGTGGGCGTAACGATACACACACACAAAAAAAACTGAAATAATTGAACCTTTAACATACGAACTGTCATTCAAGGGGGAATAAGAAAGAAAAGAAAAAAAAAACGCACCCAGCAACATGGGGCAGAAGGGATATAATTAACGCTCCGCAAGGAAGGCCTATCATTAAAGAAATTTTACTTTGCTATAAATGCATGCAGGGGAATCAAACTTTAATTGCTGTGTCCTACATAGGACTGGAAATAGCGTTCTTTTCTGGAGGTTGCCAGGAATGGTCAATTAAGCTGTTCCCCGGTGATGCATTACCTTGGGTTGCTTTCGGAAAAGAGAGGCAACCCCTAAATTAAAAAAAATACTGAATTAGCGTATGCATATTTATAATCGCAAATATTTATGCTGAGTATGCCGAGTGGACGTTGATGTTTTTTTATCAGTGTTTTTCATCTTCACTTTCTTTATGCATGCGCATTTTTTTATATGCATTCTACTAGAAAATATTTTCTAGAAATAGGAAGACAAATACAGTTTACAAAAAAAAAAAAACGGAATTTAGTTTTAACCCTTTGCACCCCGCTGTGTCTTGTCGGGCAACAACATAACGACCAGTTATTTTGTTGTAAAAAAAACCAATAGAATCCTTAACAGAAATAATAAAATATAAAATCCTTAACATTATTAGGTTCATTCATGTATTATTAGAATCAATAACTTTTTAAAGGACAAGATTAACAATTAATTGACATAATTAAGATTTAATGACAAAAAAAAATATTCTAATTATCTGTCCTGCATTATAAAACGCTACTTCTATTCTAGTATTCATTACTAATTAATAAGTCTATAAGCTGACAAAAATTCTATAAAGTACGTTAGCCAAAAACAAGTATTTTATTATAATTTAAATTACAGTATAACTCAAATTATACTGATTAATTAAGACCAGATCCCATCTGGATAAATGGATAATTCACAAAAAAAGGTTATTTCTTTGTAAATTTGTTTTTGATTTAGTATGTAAAGTAATATAATGACTATTAAAAACAATATCATTTACATTTAAAAAACTTTTAAAATGTTAATTTTGCTGATTTTTTTTTCAAAGCGAACAAAATCCGGATAATTACGGCTCTATTGTATTTTTTTAAAATGAATCGCATTCAATATGGAACATAGTTAAACATGCAATATGGTTTTTAGCATGAAGTTATTTCGTTTTTGTACCCAAAGATGGCCTGCGATTTATAAAAAAAATATCTTATATTTTAAGTTGTACCTAAAAGCATGCAAACATAGTTAAAGCCAACCAAAGTCTGGTTCCCTCATGAATATTTTAACGGATTTTTTTAAAAACTTTTTGTGAACTAAGACAGTCTTGCAAATTAATTAAAAAAAATATTTTTAAAGATACGACCCTTATTTATTATATAACTTAATAATATTTTAGATATTGCATAATCACGTAAAACGTGACGAATGACTTAAGTTTAATGACAAGGATAGTACAACTTCAGCAATATTAGTTGCAAAAACAAATCATTTTAATAGTCCTTTACTCTCAAATTAAAATATATATATTTATTTTTCTCTTTAAAAAAATGAAATCTATATTATATACCATCCCCCCTATGAAGCCACTATTACATAAACGCGGAACAAATTATCCAAATAGTCGATTTAAACAACTTCTCTTTAAATGGTGATTGTTTCCTGACCCCCTTCCTTGGCGCGATAGCATCGAAGGCGCTGTAAAGCAGCGCTATCAGAAAGACATTAGGGGAGACGACTTCAAATTGAATCCGGTCATGTTATCCCGATCCCTCGGCAGCGTGCTTTTCAATTACGCCTTTTGGCCCAAATACCGCTCGTGACGGGCGAATTTGGCGGCTTTCACATTTGCCCAAAAGAACACGCGCACGTTGTTTTGAATTGCAATTTGGGCAAGACGGAACGACCGTTGGCTGAGGTCATTTGGCGGCGTTTTTCCTTGCATGCGATTCCTTATGTGTTTTTTTAAATATCAATATTCACGGGATGTTTATTTGATGGATGTGGTTTTGAAGTTTGGGGTCAATGACAGCAGGTGTGATCAGATGTACAGTAGACCCTCCTTACAGCAATCTTCATGATCTAACGACCCTTTTTTCGTTATACAGAAATAACAACCCTCATATTTAAGGGTTCTGCGATCGCCAAAGCTACTATCGTCATATTTGACAGTTGTTTCGTCATTGACACTCGTGACTTTTGACGAAAATCTAAAATTTTTAACAGAAGTTTTTTACTAACATTGATTTTCATTCGAGCCATTCTAGCATAGTCGGTGAAGCGTTGGACTCTTGACCAAGAGGTCCGCGGTTCGAGTTGGAATGCCAATATTTATTTGAAATCAAACCGTCCTCAACAAATTTATTAAAAACGACAAAATGAATTTCCTCAGTTTCATATAGCAGGCGTCTGTTTTTTCAAAAGTGAAGAAAGTTTCTGCAAAAAATTAGCATGCATTTTCATTACTGTAACGACCGCCAATGAAAGTCCCTATTGAGTGCTTAGTTTTTGCACGCAAGACATTTTTATTTCGTTACGACCTATCGTTATAATGATCACCTTGCTATTGGTGTGTAGTATTATCTAGGGTCTACTGAATTGTAAAACATTTTTTTAATAACGAAAATTATTAATGGAATGATAAATTCTCCAATGGCATAGTTTTTAATAAAGGTGATAAAGGCAAATTCATTTTTTTTGTTATCAATAGGTACGTATAGTAATTGTTTAAAATTGTTATATATCCAAAGAGAGAATCAAATCACGCTCCTTTTGTGATTATTGTTTTAATCACTTAACTATCACAGCTCATTACTAATAAGAAAAAAATAAACTGTTTTAAAACATAGATTTTTTTTCTTTGATCCGTTAAAAAATGCTTAAAGTAAATAAATTGTGTTTGATTTTGAAAATCTTGCAGAATTACCTGCATTAATTACCAAAGCGAATATTTTTGTTAAATTTATATTGTTTGTTACTAGAAATAAGATATATTTGTAAGTAGTTAACGCTTTTGGGGACACAGTGGTGCCAAATGGCACCACCGCATTTTTTTTTCATCGAAACAAATTCCCGTAGGTTCCATTTTGTTAACCATTCAAAATCTTATCGGTCAGTGTTTCGATGTTTAATAAGATCAATGGATCATCAATCAATGTTTCAATCGATGTTTAATAAGATCGATCGATCATCAATCAATGTTTCAATCGATGTTTAATAAGAACATGCTCCTAAGAAAAAAGTGAAAATGTAATTGCGAAAAATAATTATTACACCAACTTTTCTGTGACCAAGGGTATGCTTTCCTTTTTCATAAAATAGCTTTTTTCTCTCCAGGACATTAAGTTCCATTGATGCCAAATAGCACCATGAAAGTTCCATGTACCTAATTAGGTCACATCAGGCCCGAAGGATGGCCAAATGGCACCATTAAAAATTTAATTAAAAAATGTATACATTTTTAGAGAATATTTATGTAAACGTAGACTAAAAATAGGCATAATTCCAGAAAATAAAAAATGTCTACTGCCTACAAAGGGTTAAAACGTTAACGTGTGTGGATGAACCGATAACATTAACTTTAATGTGAACTTTGAATCATTAAAACCACTAAAAATACTAAAATTCCCAGTGTATACTTATATAATACTTTGATCATTATTTTACAAGTTGATAATATTTCACTGTACTTTTTAGGGGTCTGCTTCTAAAAAAAGTATTTTTTTTTTTCATTTTAGTCCATAAGTAATTTCCGACGATGCGACGCTTAGAAATAAGAAGTCATATTTTTTTCGAACCGGGCCTTTCACGGTTTATTTGATATTAAAAAAAATTAAATATCCCAATGCGTTATTATCGAAAATGACCATTGGCAACTGACTGAGACATGTAAAAAGCTCTTTTATAGGATTAAATAAGTAACATTTATGTTCAAGATTGGAGTTTTTATACCAACGTTCAAAAGTTGGGCAAATCCAAAAGCAAATCTTGGGGGGGGGGGGGGGGGGGGGGGACTTGTATACTGCTGTCCGAAAATTAATTTTCATACTTAAAACTAAATATTGTGCGTATTTCTACGAGCTTTATTTGAAAATTCAATAATTACTATTATTCAGGTAACATTTTAATACATTGTGCGTACAAATGTTATTTATAACAATTAGAATTTATTTCGACGTTCATTAGATTAATAAAATTAATGCACTTCCTAATATCTATTAATTAACGATGAAAATAAGGCCAAGCTTTTAGCTTTATTCGATATTGATAACAAATAAATATAATACGTTATTCTTTTTATCGTATAAACTTGTTCTTTGTACACAAATATTTGTAATTCTTCTTTAAGACTTCCCATCATCGTATATGTTATTTATATATAGTATAAATTCTTTTTAGGTCCCTCTTACACGCTGCGAATTTAAGGGATGTATCAGAAGCAAAATAATCTTTCGGAGCGTTTACCTCATAAATAACAACTGTTTTTTTCTATCATCCCAATAAAAATACAGAGTAATAAAGTATAAATTTCGGATCATGCAAGTGTTCAGTATCGAGATCTATATATGAATGAGCGAAAATTGGGTTATAAAAATCAGACAGTCTTTGTGATCATGGTATCTCGCGAACGGTTAATGCTATAAATATGAAATTCAATATTTAAGTTACTAATATTTACGGAACTCGACAGAAAGGTTAGTTTGAGAATCGTACTATCTAAACAGGAGACTGTCATTATTCGATATTGATAAAAAAAATCTTTTACGATTTATATAAGAGAAAACCGTGTAGAAACTATCCTATACTCAGAAGACAGCTGTGCATGAATAAACCACAACCTTCAGTTATTATAAAACTTTTACAAATATTTGCAAATGGACAATAAGAATGACTTAAAAATAAGATATTAGACGACTAATCTTATTAGCAAACAAATTATAAGTTTGTAACATTTAATCTATTTATGATTTGAAAATCCAAATTTACGAAAAATCATATAATTTACGAGTACGAAAAATCATAAAATTTAAGTAATTTAATTAATTGACTTAAAGGTGAATACAAAATTGTTTTATTTAAAGTAATACTATTTATTTTTAACAATGTATTGATAAAAAAATAAAGTTATGTTATCTACACTTTTAGAGTAATTCAAATTTATAAAATTATAATTCGTGTTATGTTGATTTTGTAAACATTTCAGGTGCTCGATTATACACGTTGCTTTACAATAATAGCAAAATAGCTAAAGCAATTTTTTTAGATAAATAAAATAAATTCCTTTTAAAAAGAAAAACTCATTTTCGTAAAATAAAAACAATTCCGATATAAGCTATTTAGTCGTTTTAAAATGATCTATGCAACAGCCATGACAGCAATAAATAAGCATGAAAATCTTGAAAAGTTTTAAATGCTGCTTATGGAGTACTTAAAGAAAATGAGAACGGCAAGAATTTCAAAATGTTACATAATTAAAGAAATATTCAATGTTCTAAATAAATTGTTTTATATATTTAAACATATTTAAATTTAACGGTTTTCGTAAATAATCAGCAGCTGTTGTCAGGAAGGGAAGTAAATTTTAAACTCGAAAAATAAGTTAAGCAATTCTATATTTTCTCCTCAGTGTTTTTATTTGTTTTGCTATTAAAGCTAAATATACAAAGACGGCAATTTATAAATACATTTGTTTACGTACTTTCCCTTCTCTCGGCATAGGCACTTTCCCTTATTGAAACACAAGACCGATCATTACAAACACTATAAATATCAACTTAAACTATAAATATCAACATATAATTATTATTTCAACAGAGTGTGCTAAATTAACTTTTACTACTAGTTCCTTTTTAATTTTTATAAATTACTATTCAATATTTTTTATTCTTTAAATTAAAATGCTATTAAGTTTAGCCTTTGTGATTAAATGTAAAATATAAATTTCTTTAATACAAAATACAAATGTTTTTGCACAGTAATGGAGACATGCGCAGGGTCGGAAATAAAAGTTCTTCAACGAAAAATTAAGTTATTATTTTTCCAGAGGTTAAAGATTAGTAGACACATTCCGCAAAAACAACATTTTTACTGAAAGGCATAACTACTATTACCTTACATAAAAGTATAATATTTAAAAAATAAATAGAAATAATTAAATTATTTGAGCCGTCTCGTTTCAAAACTAGATATGTTTTTCTAAATTTTACAGGAGACTCAGAATAGGATTGATAGCCACGCACTTTTGAATCTGAACCCATGACTTTAAATTCGTGTTTAGACTGGACTCGCACATGTTTGGTCAATACAGCTGTGCATTGTGATGATGTGTATTGAGAACTTTAAAAAAATATAATTAAAAAAATAACAATTTTGCGAAAAATGTGGATCTACCTGGAAGTGGATGGCTCATTTGTTAATATTAAGTAACTGCTATGTAAGCAGAGTAAACATGGCGAAAACTTTAGCTATTGAATAGAAAGTTAGATATTTCTTCAGAACTAAATTTTAAAAAAAAAATAATCAAAGTGAAACTTTTCGGACACCCGCTGAAATTTTTTTATATGTTTTAGTGGTTTTTGTCTTCAATATTTTACAGATGGGTAATAATCATGTTATTTTATAAACAAAACTTTAGATATAGTTTACTTAAAGCTCAGTAAGCAATTTATAAACATTTTATCTTCAAGTGTTTAATGTAACTACAAAATTATAAAAAAATACTTGGAAACGAGCAAAAATATTTTGTTTATGCTTTACCTATTTAAATTCTGATAACTAGCAAAATGTCAGTAATGCTGGGATTCAAATAATTTATATTTTCTTGAAGTGTGAATCAAATATTTTTTAGAAAATAGATTGGACAACTATATAAAGTTTCAATTGCCTATAAGAAATAATTTCTCTTAGATTTTGAATAGTAAAAGTTTAATTATTGGCCAATTTAAACACTTCTCGAATGTATACTTATCATGAAATTTATTTTGACACTTATCGTTTATAACGAAATTTGTACCAATTATAATATTTCATCGTTTCATAAATTGTAAAAAATAATTTTTTTGTTAAAAATTCGGAAATTTTTTGTATGAAAAACTTAATTGGGACATTTTTAACCAAAACGATAATTAAATTTAAGTACCATTTTTAACAACACAGACTTTAGCATATTAAAAAATATGTTCTTAGAAACTATTACATAGGATTTACACCATTTGAAAGTTTATTTGTATTTAGTTAATATTAGAGTTCATGTTTGTTACAGACGTGCAAAATGTAATTTAAAAGTATAATATAACGCGGATTTAAAAATCGTGATAAATTATATGTTAACTTTAAATGAAAGTTTTGGTATGATTTATTATACTCAATTGCCAAATATTTTACATTTTTATAAAAATAAAATTCTACAGGGAATTATTACATTTTTATTAAAAAAAAATCTATTTGTTAAAGAATTTATACATTACATTAATACATTTTTTGGACCCTTTGCTAATCATACATATTCATATTAACTTAACAAATTAAAAACTATCAATACGTTTTTAAAAAACGATTATTTGTTTACAAACATTGAAAAAAAAATATGAGACATATTTGGTGACGTTTAGAAAATTTCAATAGAAAACTTTCCATATTGTTTACATATTCAGTAATGGCACAAAAGTTAAGGGAAAAGTTAGATAAATTACAGTTAAAAAACTGAAGGTCTTGTATCTAAACATGCAATTTTGTGACATAGCTTTATTTTGTCTTACAAACTATGAAATTGAAATCTTCAAACCAATAGCAAATAAAATACAAAATATATTCAAACATTTTTAATCGTTTTACATTTCAGTTTTTGTATACGATGACAATATTAAACAAAATAATGTTAAACGGTATTAATATTGAACATCGCAAGAATACTGTGTTTACTTGATTATTGCTGTTCTTATAGTCGCCGAAATATTTTGTTATTTTTTAGAACTATTTTAATAAAAAAACTTTTTTAAATATATTTTCATTCGCGACACTAAAAATATGTAATTTTTAATAATTAAAACTTTATTACTGATTATTAAAAATCAGATCTTAACAAATGAACCCCCAAAAATTTATTAAAAGAAATCCCCCCAAAAAGAAAATCAGTTTTAATAATCCATGAAAACCCTTCAACATGCAATAAATTATATTCTTCACAGTTTCTAAACCGAAAAAGGATGTTTTAACATATCTTACGGCCTCAATATACGTTAAGTAGAAATTTTGAACTATTTGTTTACATATTAGCAATTTAAATTTATTCTATTCAATTCAATTGCAAACACTTTTCTAAGTTTAGCTAAAAATTTTATAAATATACATTTCAAATAAGTTTTTGTTAGCAAGTTTTCATATACTTTGTGCACATTGTTTACAGGTAGATTAAGAAAGCAAAAGTAAAGCACTTATGATAAGTGTAGAGAAAAACTTGCAGAAGGGTACTTATTGTTATGAACTATTAGCATTCGATCTTCAGTATGCTATGTTTATTGTTATGAACAATTAGCATTCAATCTTCAGTATATTATGTTTATTATTCTGAACAATAAGCATTCGATCTTTAGTACATTATGTTTATTGTTACGAACATTAGCATTCGATCCTCAGTACTTTATGTTTATTGTTATGAACTATTAGCATTCGATCTTCAGTATATTATGTTTATTGTTATGAACAATTAGCATTCGATCTTCATTATATTATGTTTATTGTTACGAACAATTAGCATTCGATCTTCAGCATATTATGTTTGGAATTGCACACAGTAATTTACTTATGAAAATAAAAAAAAATATTTTCATTAATTATAATCATATAAACTGAAAGCAAACGTAAGAAATTGGATAACAAAAAATGCTCGAAACAAATTTTAATTAAAAAACATTGAAGTTTAGCAGTACATTTTCTACATTAATCAAAGTTGAGGATTTGTGATTGATTAGATTCTTCCAAACGCATGTCAGTCATCAAAATTGTTAAACATAGAGCTAAGTACGCATTAACTTCGGTAATTGCATTTATTCAAAGCATTTACACTTGAATATTTTCAATGATTTAAATATTGTTTGCAACCATTTTTTTAACTGTTTTATATCTTTTAACTATCGTTGTTTACATATTTTTTTAAGTAAAATTTTCAAAGAATACAAGTTGTTGTTTAAAAGAATATTTCCGCACTATTTTTTTTATTAATTTCTAATTATTAAAACGACGCCGACAAATATCAAATGATAAGGATTTGACTACAAAATCGCGGGATTTTACAAATGAAAACGTATCAAACCAAAATGGATTGTAGGTGCATTGTTTAAGAATATTAAAATTCAAATCTTCGCTATGGTTACGTTCATACACAATGAGAAAACGGCAGCCAATGTCAATTTTTGTATCCGCTGTTTACATTGTTTTGTGAGCATTTATTGTTATGTGTGCATTTTACACTTTCCATAATTTGTAAATTTAACATTGAAAACAGAAAATTTGCAACTTGACAACCTGATAATTAGATTTCACAGTAACGCACAAATACGAAGTCGATTGCTCCTATGTTTTGTTTACAAATACCAATATTCAAATATACGCAAAAATTATATTTACAAAATGAGAAATAAGCGCTACATGCCATTTTTTTCACACGATTTTGTTCAACGCATTATTCGAAATGATAGTAATTATTCCCGTACATTGCGTACACACTAAAAACATATCAAATCGAAGTTGATTGCATGCAATTAGTTTAAAAATATTTAAATTCCAATCTTTTCAATAACAGCTCTCGTACAAATAAATTGACTTAAAAACGCTTTTGAGTGCAAGTTTATGTTGAGAAATTTGACAAACAGTACACGTCCTAATAATGTTTCACGTTAAACGTTAAATACATTGTTTACAATGTTAAACTGAATAAATTTGATCTTGCATTCGCTTTCAAGAATAACAGCAGACATTTAGTACAAAGAGGTGTGGTAGACATTCAGATAATTATTCATATTACCCGAAACACATTGTTTACAGTATTCCAAACGGATAAATGTGTTGTTATATATTGTAAATTTTGGCGCGATGTATTGCTATTGGTATTTTGAAATATTACCATGGTTTTTGCAATGTTTTGAGTGACATGTGGACTCACCTGGATTATTTGTGTGGACTTTCCTCATCCAAGGGTATATGACAGGGGGTTCCGATCCCGAACAATCCGAATTCTGCGTGTCCGATCTCTGCAGCATGGACCCGGGGGGTGGCGAGCTCTCAGGGGACGATCTGTTGTTGTGATGGTGGAGACTGTCCTCCGTGCCGATGTGCTCCAGCCCTGGCCCGGGGACGACACTGCACGATCCCCGCGGCGAGTAGTACGAGGAGCTGCCGTGGTGGCTGGCGTACGGCGCCGTCCCATTCTCGAGGTGCGTCGGCGGCAGCGACGGCGGCGGCTGCCCGTACCCGGACGCCGCGTGGAATCCCCCGTACCCGCCGTAGTAATCCGGGATGTAATTTCCCTGCGAGTATTCCTCGATCGGGGGGAATTTCGGGTCCGCAGGTGGATACTGCTGCGGGTTCATCAAAAACGAACTCATGATCATTAATATTTCGGGTGAATTGGATGGAAATAATTTTTCTTTGGAGGACGTCGCTTAGATCCCGGCCGTGGCTCCTCCCACCGCGATAAATTAGCATATCACGTGGTCACCTCGAACGAATCGAGGCGGAGCGCGCCTGACCTCCGCGCAGACGCAAGGATTTGAGTGACGGGGAAAGGGGACACGCCCCTTTTTCCAAGATGGCGGTTGTTTGTGGGGTTTTTATGGATAGGGGATTTCACGGGCGACAATTCGCTTGTGGGAACTCGATCAAGATGTTAAAAAGTGTCCGTGAAGCACTCGCGACTTGGCGAAGTCACCACGCGTGTGGGTTTTTTCCCCCCCAAGGAAAAGATATGAGTAAAAGGGTAGCGAGCGGCTCCGAGAAAGCGACGCCAGAAATTAACAGGTGGCCAATTATTTATGTCTTGGCGTCGGCCGTTTATGCCTTTTCTGCGGAGGAGAGGTTTTAAAAGATTATCGCTTCAGGTGAGGAATCGTCCACGTGGTTCGGATGGAGTGTCGTATCTGTGAAATGTAGTTCCACTTTTCGTTTGCTGACAGCGACAATTAGCGGAGTCAAATCTGTATATATTTCTTGATAAATGTATGGAGTGAATATATGATCTTCCAATGCATGGGTTCGTGGAACGCTTTAATAATTGCTGCTCATTAGATGATTTTTCAATTTGTAATTTAGTGTTTTTCGGTCAAAATAGTTATTTTCCAGTCTGCCATTTCCGTATGCAGAATTTTTGTTGTGTACAAACTTTTATTTTTTTTTGTTCGAAATTATGATTCATTCACTATGGATCTTGAATTTTAGACACTTCTAAATAGAAACGTGTTAAAAAATTCGATTATGATTTCAAGAATATTTCAGTTTTGTTGGACATTTAGAGGATTATTAAAAATACTTAAAATAGAAATTATTCAGTCCATAAATAATCTATTACAAACTTGTTAAATATTTTAAAACTATATCTCAGTTTGCGAGATTATATCACCACTATTCAAACAGAGAGTATTTAATGCATATTTTTTGCAAATAATTAAGGTTGTCCAGCTTCTCTGTCTTTAATGAATACGAGCAGCAGGGGAAAGAGATTAACCATTCATCCTTCCAAAGAAATGGGTTTAGTAAATATTTTTTTACATCATTTAAATACAACGCACCAGATAATCAAAAAGTACTTTTTGTTCCACTCTCAGTATAGTTATTTCCTAATAGCTTCCAGAAAGTGATCAGCAATACAGTAAATCCATAAAATTATTCCAATACCAAGATACAAATATCTAAATTGCACCGATCATAGATGGTTATATTAGTTCGTTTATTACTAGCAGTACTTTATACTTGGAAAATCAAAGAATTTCCTAAAACTCTTTTAAGTATAGACACTAGTATCCCTAAGAACATCAAAAGACGATTTAAAGTTACAAATCCTATCTAATTTTACAATCTCATCTCGAAATTCCGACTTTTCTACACTAACTCATTGACTTCAACTAATTCAGATAGCCACACAGGAACACAATTCACGAAAATTCCATCACCGGCCACTGCAGTTCCGATAGGGGCATGGGCCCAGGGGACGACGACTGACCGATGGTCAATTACCAAACGAGTTCGCTTACGGAATGACGGGGGGAAGCAGAGAAAAGGCCCGTTATATAGTTTTCTGGCCAGGTGCTCGGATCGCCTGCCGTTAATGAACTGTGAAATTGAATCGAAAAGTCCACGCACCACAATACGCTTCTGGACTTGTCGTTCGATATCAACTGAGTTGTTTTGGGAAAATGACTCCGGGGACCGTCCACAAATTTAGAGATTGTCCCCCGTTGTAATTTCCTGATTTCTCACTCGGATTTTGAGCTTGTACGATGCAGCTTTTTACATTTATTTTTTGTTTTAATTGATAATTATGCCTAAATTATACGTGTAAAGCGTTTTTGTTATTTATTTAATGACGTAATGTTAGGTCTCTGAGCGACAAAAGAAGTAACTCAATTGTAAAGTGTTTTTTTCTGTAATCAATTTTAGTTTGAATTTTTAAAACACGCTTTTTAACCCTTTGCACTCCGCACACATCTTTGACATTGCGTTCTTTCCACGGAACAGTGATTCCTCTTTCTGTTCTTTTACCCACAATTTTTTATGTTCATAGATGGGAGAAAATCGTAATTCTTGTTTATTTTAAAGAACAGGAAACCAAAAGAACAAGAACCTTTTGCACTACACGAACACTTTGTGATTTGTGTTCTTTCTATGGAACAGTTATTCCTCTTTACGATCTTTTCCACAGATTTTTTTTATACTCATAATGGGAAAAAAATCCTAATCTGTTTTGTATTTGCAAGTGAACAAGTCGCGAAAACGATTGATGTTCTAAACACAATATCCTGCTGTTCTCGTTTATTTTAAAGAACAGGGAAACAAAAAAACTGGTCATTATGTTGGCGCCTTTAGAGTGCAAAGGGTTAAGAAAAAATCCTAATTATAGATAATAACTTGGGAATTTTCTAGTGAAGCACATTGTGATTCTTGAAATGTTAGAAATTATTTTCAAATTCTAGAAAACCAAAAAATATTATTTTGTTTTTAAAAAAAATATGAACACTAATATAAATTTCATTGCTATTTTTTTAGAAACTTTTTTTTATTTCCTTGAGAACACTAAACAAAACTAGCCATATATTTATCATTATAAAATAAATTACAATATTTCATTATATTTAATTTTCTATTCATTTCCTCTGTGGGAACCTTTATTTTTTCGTTTGCAAATGTTATTAAAAATGTGTCTGGTTATTCATTATTAATAGTTAATTAAATACCTATAAAATTAGGATGATTTTCGAAATTTACCATGAACAGTATATATTATATATAATAGACGAAAAATTTACATCCATACTGAATTAATAAAATACAAAATATAAATATCTTTTCTTAAAATAATTTATATTTAAAAAATATATATTAAAATTATTAGTTTTGAAGAAACTTTCGCCATTTTTGACGAAACAGACGCCTGATAAATGCTTCGATAGCATGTTATACTGAAGAAATTCATTGTCGTTTTTTTCACGAAATTGATTTTGTCAAAATTTAGGACGATTTTAAATACTGACGGCTTGACTCGAACCACGGATCTCTTGGTTCGAAAACAAGCTCATTATTGACGGAAATAGAAAAGATTTTTTGAATTTTTGGCAATATAGATAACCGAATTTCACCGGAAAAGAATCGAAATAATTAACTTTCGTTAAAAATTTGAAGATTCTTCTTTCTTCAAGAGTCAATCGATTCAATGGCGAGACGCTTGTCGAAATGAACAAAAGTAGCTTTAACGATAGCCAAATGTTTAAAGGAAAGTGTTTGGAAATATGAACAAAAATCATGAATTTATTTCTTAAGTTATGCATGTTCCTTATATTTGTTCTTTTAACTACTCCAAATGTTACAAGTCGTTATTAAAATTTTTTTAAAAAAAATACTGCGGTTGTACTTCTTGTTAAAAATAAACAAAATTTCTTTTCTGCTTATCACAATTTGAAAACTACACAAATGCCTCACATTTCAGAAAAAAATGACCAAATAAAATGTGCTTTTAATAACAATTAAAGAAAGGGCACATTCAAAAGAAATTTTCAAGTTTGGAACCATTTAAACAGTGAGTATGTCCTTATTTTAAAATTTTCGACGGCGACTTCAAAGCGGTATTTGAAAACCAGTTAGACCTCCCGGTTTTGGCCAAACCAACCGGAAAGGACAACTTCTTGGCGTGAGGTCCAACACCTGACAAGACCTCACTCCTCGAAAAACGAGCGCCGGGACCTATTAGTGACTTACTGTCAAAGTCATCAACTTTCGCAAACAACTTTCAGACTCTTCGAAATTCGCTACGCCCATTCAACTGAAATTCAACAAAGAGATTGCTGTCCTCACAACAGCACAGTTCTGTCAATATCTTTCAACCCCCAAGTCGGACTTTTGCTTATATTTTCCCCAAAGGGACGGGACAGTTTTTACTTCCCAAGTGTTTCGATCACTTTATAATCTTCTTTTCAAACTCAACAAACATTATTTCATAATATTAGCGATTAAATCTCATGCTAGCCGTGCACGAGCAACAATTCTACTTCAACTTCAAAGCAACTACAAAAAAATCCCTCACCAACTGTCGACGATTATTTTAATTACATTCAACTCAGGGCTGATCTCAGATTTTGAAATCGTCAAAGCGAATGAGAAAATTTGCCAAACTTGGATTACCTTAATCCATACAAAATCGCCAAATTGCCGATTATTTTGCCAAAGGTGTTAGCACAATAGTGAACGAAAAGATATTTTATGCAAAAAAAAAAAGGAATGAATTTGAGTTTTAAAGTTACAAGCAACAATTTTTTTTATGTTCTTTAAAATGAAAGAGAAAGACATATTCTTGAGTTTAAAAAGTTATTCCCTCACAAACTGAAGCACCAAGTACATTGGTGATCTAAAACTATCTTCAGTTTTAAATGTCTCAAAACCCCAGTTTTGTAAACATGTGACAAATATCATAAACCATTAAATACAGTGTCTGCATTGGGTACTAAAAGCGAGGGGAAGATCAAAAAGGGGGGGGGGAGTTAGACAAATCAGGTGACTTTGAAACATTTTTACACAATAGGAAAAATACTAATTATGTTTCATTTCATATAATTTTATAGCAAAAGCATTACAGAGACTGGACACTTCAAATGAAGACCTAACCTTGTTTAACTACTTGCGATGGACGCATTTACTTGTTCAGTAAATGCATTTCTCGTCTGTAGTAGTGAAAAAGGGGGGTGGGGGGATACACAATTTTTCCTGCAGTAAAACAATTGACTTTTATTTTTTTAATAAGTGCTATATTAAAAAAAGTGAGGGGGCGAACTTCCGAAAAAAATGCCGGGGCAACATCCCAAACAAGTGCGGGGCTACTGACTTAATATATGTCTGGTATAGCGAAATTAATTAATATTCATCACGGGTACTCCACGTATAACATTTCTTTTATTTTTATAATTATCCAGCTCTTCAAAAACAACAGAAACGGAATGTAAATGTTCGATATAACGAATCTAAATATCAAACGCGTTTCTCCAGTGCAAAGGGTTAACGAATGTTCACAATTGTAAGAGCACCAGCAAGTTTGTCATTTCAAGGAACTTGAGGATAATAGTCTTACCGTGTATACATCGTTGCTAGTCCAGCTTGTATATCTCTATTTTTTTTAAAAGTAAACCCTAGGGAGAAATTTTCAATCCTTTCGCTGTTATTCAGATCGTATCTCAAAAAGTAAAAATTACAAAATTAACAGAATTTGCCAAGAAATGTTTGATAAACAGGACGAATATATGCTTGTTTTAATATGACTATTAGTTTAGAATTTATTTAATATTGAAGTCGTCGGTAATAACATTTCGCTTACAAGTAATTTTGTCCGTAGAGTTTCTGACACACTATTAAAAGGAGAGATCCAATTTTTTTTAGGAAATGTAGGAATAGGTTTGAACTGGAAATCCAAGTAAGCATTTTTTTAAAATTCGAACATGTGACAAAATTAGTTTTGGGTTTATAAATTTGTTAAACATCTAAACAAGCTCCACTTATTTGAAGTTTTTTCACCCGCAGTTTTGCAACGTGATTTCTAAACTGCAATAAGTCATTTAAAATTACATATTTTCTGAATAAAAAAAATATATTAATGTTCGTTGAAACCTCATCCTTCCTATGTTATAAAGATTATATTTCTATCTTTACAATTAAATTAGATATAGCTAATTAAGATAGGTATTAAAATAAGCGAAGAATGAAATTTTATTTGGAAATTTCGGGCAAATTTTAATTTGCGACTTTTTTTCTCATTGTTCCGCTTGCATCTCAAAATGTAAATGTTCTAAATATATGAAATTTTGCCAGTTTATTAAGAAATGTTTGAGAAATAAGATGATTATATTTTTTCTTCCATACAATCAGTATTTTAGACGTTATTTAACGTTAAAGTTCTAAATTTATAAAAATTGAAAAAAATCATATTTTGGAATACTTGTCTTCCAATTTTGAACAAAAAAATAAATAACTAATTTAGGATATAGATTAAACTATTGGCTATAAAGGATCCAGAGCCTTCTTGACAATTCGTATTAGTTTTGTAGTTATACATTTTTAAACAATTGACGAAATATCTAAAATAGTCGACAATTTTGTACGTGTTTTCAAAAGTGAAAATTTAAAACTGCTCTAAGTAGTACAAAAATATTCTTTTATTCCCATTAAAAAAATATAATCATGTTTGCAAAATCATCCTTTCTAGGATGGTGTCCAGATTGAAATTCTATCTTAAAAATTAAATTAGATGTAGCTACTTATGTGAAGTACTATAAATATTATTTAAAAGGTGATCGGCAGCATAAGGATAACGGATGTGTGGCAACCCAGTTTCCTATAATTTAATATAAATCTTAGTACCGAGTTATTTTTAGCGCCATACACAATTCTCTTACGTTATAAACATAAAAGTTGGCGGTTAGAGTAAAAGTTGGCTCATTTATGCTGCTTGTTTACACATTTTTCGATTTTCAATGAGCTGAAACAATTCTACAGTTGTCTAAACAATGATTTTCAGTTGAAACTTTTATAAAGATTTTCCAGTAATGATTTATATTGCTAAAAAAGTATTCTTGTTAGGACACATTGTCATTGTCTACAGCTATAGTGTATGAAGCCAGCATTGGCTTGTGAAGCGAACCAAAGACGATTGCGTAGCAATCCTCCGGGGGTTGGCGGAGCCCCTTTGTACTTTAAAATTTATTTCTCTAATTTGACGAAAATGTCGTTAAATATGCAGTTAAATTTGTATTCAAAAATGAAGTATTTTTGTCAGTTTTTAACAATGTTTAAGAAGCAATTAAATATATTTTGATTTTTAATGAATATTTCTTATCTTAGACAAACTATTTAGAGCTACTTGAAAAAAAAAAAAGACAGAACAAAAACTTTATCAAAGTTGTGAAACTGAAGGTTTTATGTAGGAAAACAGTAATTTTTTTCAAAAGTTCAATTAAAACGTTTAAAAGCACTGCAATCAAATACGATTTTTATTCTAAATTCCTTCCTAAAACCTTAAAAAAAATCATTTTCAATTTTATAGCATTAAAAAGTAAATGCAGATAATATGCAAAAAAATTATATAAAAAAAACCTGCAAGTTTTTTATTCCAAATTTATAAAACCATCAATTTAATAACTTTGATGAAGTTTTTATGCTAAACTTTTTGATAGTTAGAATAACATTCGAAACATTGTTGTGGATTTTTAGATAGTTCACGAATTTATATTTTTGTGAAAACTCTTCTTCCTAATAAACATAAACATGACATCCATTTTTCCAAATATTTGGCTATACTGTAGAATTAGCTCTTTGAACGGCATCTTGCTGTTTTATAACATTAAAGCCAATTGTAGATAAGCTGCACTAAATAGTAGTTAGAAAACGACTGACGGACATTTCTTGGAACTTAAGAAAATTGCTTCTACAAACTAGATGACACTTCCGAGTATCCCAATCTTCTGCATTTGGAAAAGAAAATTTGGTTTTTATTTGGTGCAGGAAACTCTTTGAACTTTAGTAAATAATTTTTCAGTATAGGTTAGAGATATATCCTCTAATACAAGTAAAATAATATCCTGTTTAGGAATTAATTACCAATATAAAATTATTACGACTTCAATCCTTGTCATCTGACCGTGATTGAAAATGGAAGGGAAAATGAAATGGAAGGATTGATGAAGGAGGTATGTAACAAAAAGTTTTGATATATTTGGGCATTAAAAATTTCGTCTTGTATTTAGCTATGGCTACATACCTTTTTCATAACACTGGTATGTCTGTTAAAAAAAAGCCTCTACAGTGCTGCTGTCGGTGTCAAAAAACGGGCCAACTCGTACCTCCTTCATCCGAATGTGCTTTCTACGAATCCTAATCCATCGCCGATAGCCCACTGTGTAAATTTACTACGAAGGCAAATCATCCAGCAACTAACTACCCCTAAAAACCCTGTGATCCAGTGCTGTGTGTTTCGGAACTCCCTTTATAAAACACAACTGATCCTCTAAACCTAGTATTTTGCTGAAATATTCGAAGCTACTGCTGGTACATGCCAGCAAAGATGGGGGAGGGGGGGGGGCTACACCAGAAATAAAAATAGTGGTGCATAGTGGGAGGGGGTACACCCCAATTGTTGGGATCTCTATTTTGAGAATGCCCGCGACTGACGGCATCGAAGGGCCAATGATGGATCGAGTGTTCTGGTGGAGTTGGGGGGGTTGGCGAAAATGCAAGTTTCGTGTTGGCGCGATTAATTGATCGCCACCCATCGCTCTCTGTCAGCTGGCCCAACTTCAAACACTGGATCACTCGAAAGGTAAACTCGCAGATATTTTGATGTATGGTGAAGGATATATTCCCTTTTCAAAGATCCTGATATGGGAATAGATTCAAGTCCATGCCCATTGTTTGCCGTTGCAGTTAGATACGAGAAGTGTCACTGGAACCTACGCTTGAAGGACCATCAATGAACAGTTTGTTCAGATGAGAAAGAGATTGAAAGTTTATATTGATGAAGCCCAAACCTCGAAATCTACCCTTGAGAAATACAAACAGTTGGAAGGAAGAAATGAGCTGCACATTTCCGCTTCTGGGTAGTTTAACCCTTTGGAAAGTTAATATACCATATTAAGGGATATCGTAAATCTAGCTACCATATTAAGGGATATCGTAAATCTAGCTACCATATTAAAGGATATCCTAAATCTAGCTACCATATTAAGGGATATCGTAAATCTAGCTACCATATTAAGGGATATCGTAAATCTAGCTACCATTTTAAAGGATATCCTAAATCTAGCTACCATATTAAGGGATATCGTAAATCTAGCTACCATATTAAGGGATATCGTAAATCTAGCTGATAAATTGTATGTCCCATTCATTATTTACAAATAAACAGTATTTTTTTTTCGTGTTCTATAAATGAGATTTTTGATCAAAAGTTTTTTTTAATTAAAAAAAAAATCTTCTTTAGGTAACTTATTCTTTCTCAATATGGTTAATACGGTAACTCTAAGATACTGTTAAAATTAGTGAATCAAATATGGCGAATTTTTTTATTAAGTATTTCAGAATAATTACAACTCAACTAGATTTATCTCTAATTGCATCTGCAATTTTTTTCTTTTACAAATTTTCTAAAAATCTCACAACTGATTAGGTCACCACAAATGGTTAAAAATTAAAATTTTCTCTACAAATAATTCAAGTTATTATTGATATTAATCAAATTTATTAATTTCAAATAATAAACTGTAAATGGTTTTATATTTGCACAAAATAATTACCTTAATTTAAAACAAATATTGCATCATAATACACTTAGGCTCTCAGTTTCCCCTCCCCGTGCAATATTTGCAGAATTTATCCGAATATATTTTGAAAACATCTACAATTTTATCCCAAGAAATAAGACCACTCTAAGTACCCTACACCCCCCTACAATATTAAATAAAATAACTCACTTTAAAACCTCTTTATAATTTCTAACATACAAACTCACATCTCTACCTCCTCTTCCTTAAATTAAGTCACATTACAGCTCCCGTGCACCATACTCCCCCCCCTGTATAATGGATATTTTATAGTTTGTGTTCTTTTTCAAAAGAGAGCTGCAGCTTTTCCAGTTAATCTAGTGGAACTGATAAGGGGAGAAGGGTGGAGGGTGAAATTTGTTTAGAAGGAATATAGCACCCCCCCCCCCCCCTTTCAGGTCGGCTGGAACCATTCGCATGGGGCTTCTTTTCTTGGGGGCGCATTTGCATCGGTTGCGCCACTAAGCCCTTTTAGGCTTTGCCGTGGTCATGCTTATGATAATCTTATTTCTACCCCCTTCTCCAGCCGAGCGTTCACTCTTTGCCCTCCCTCGCAGAGGAATTTTGGTTTCGTGGGGGATGGTGAGGGGTCGGTTGGAAATTGAGACGCGCAATTTTGAGGTATGCTGCAGCAGTGAAATTCTATGGTACGAGGGGTAATTTTTTTAAAATAAATTTTTATACAGGAGGTATAATATATAAATTAAAATTTTGTTTTTTTGCAGGTGTGCAAGCAAGAAGTAGAGTGAGAAGTTGAAGTTTGCATGTAGTTAACAAAATACATTTATAAATATGCATTCGAAATTGCAGCTAGATCAGTTGGTGTTACGGATAAATAAAATTGGAGGCAAATGTATTGAAGTCACTATTAGCAATAAAATTTAAATGAATTTTATGATCTTCATAAATTAAAAGTGTTGCTTTCTTGAAGTCAAGCAACTGCTGATTGTGAGATAATTTTCTTTTCGTAAATTGTTAAAAAAAAATCATTTTATAATGTTTGGTGACTAAATTATATGTAGATGAGTTCGAGTTACAGATAAAATAAGTTGGAATCTGGGAAGTTTACACTCGAAAAATATTATCGCTGTTAATTGTATAAATTCAATACAGGTTTTTGCTTGTAAGATTTCCTTGTGGGGAAATTTAATAATAAATTTCTGCTCTGTTTTAATAGAAGATACAATTAGCAAATAGGCGCAGATGGAACGTCGAAGGTGATGTTAAAACTTGCAGGGAAGGTGAAGTTATCTGATTATAAAAGTTCGGTAACTCAAAATAATCCCCCCTCCCCCCCACCCCTCCCGATAAAAAAAACACCAAGTGGAATAAAAGTTCTTCAAGCAGCGATCCGTTTGATCCTTTGGGTTCCTTCATTAATATCAAGGTCTCGAGCAACATCGCCATCTGTCGTCGTGGAGTTTTCCCGGACAATCCATTATCCAGTTTTTCCCGGACAATTTGTTTTTGCCCCTTTGTCCTTTCTCCTACCTTTCTTCGTCAAATATCTCCATTCATCAAAAGGACCCACTATCGATCAGGAACGCCTGGAATAGACACAGTCCCTTTTTCGCGACACACATTTTTTTTTGGGGGGGGAGGGAAACGGGAAAATTGTTTTTCCTTCTCGGGACTATTGTATTTAACTTTTATTTTCGTTTATTTTTGGAATTAAGAGACTCCCGTTTTTCCGATTCCGGAATTGTACCAAAGAATAGTACAGCAAACAGCAACGACGATTGTGCAATTGCCCGGAGAATAGGCTTGCTGTTCATTGTTGAGTTTCTCCTTGACTTAAAACTCATTTGTCCAAAGATTCGGGTCGTTTTTGCTGCGGTCGGATTTTTCAAAAAAAGAAATATTTTCGTTTGTGTTGTTGTTTATTTGCGGAAGTAAATGGTATTTGTCTAGACTTTCAATCGGGGTTAACTTGCATTGTTTGTTATTAGATTTTGTCTTTTTCTCTTTTGATTTCTGGTCGTTTTTCTTCAAATGTCAAAGTTAAATATGTAAGCCAGATGGAGGAGATGGTATATTAAGAGTTTTTGTATATTATGATGGATTAAAGTAGAGATTTTAGGGGCATATTCAAACGCAAAATGTTTTATTGTCAAGTTTGGGTAGAAAATAACAATTATTAAGTAGCTTGACTATACCCATGTGTTGCAAACTGGACACTGAATAAGGGTATTTTCAAGATGTATGCATAATACTACGGTTAAAGAGTCAATGCTTATGTTTGTTTTCACTTAAAACATGTTCAAAATGAACCGTGCACATAATCCAGTTCAAGGGACGGGTGATTTTTTTTCAGTTACAAAATTTTCATTAAATAAGAATAACTTACCTGCTTAACTGATATTGCTTTCAAGTGATTTATTAACAGCATAAGTCTGACTGTATTAAACCTTTCAGAATCGCGTCATCTGTAAGAATTTTAACTAACGACTTTGTGTGTGTGAAGGATCAATTCCAGGACCGTAATCAGGGGAGTTTGGAATAACATAATTTATTTTATCAGGAAATCCATCGGTTCTCTTTATAAGCCAATTAAAAATATGAAATAGTTCCATTTGCAAATATGTCATTATTAAATCAACTTTTCCTTTACTTGTGGCTTTTGTCGCATGAAATATCATGAGAAAAACCTCACACGTTACAATTAGAATTCTCAAAGATTCTCCTGTATCCCTTATTTCAAAATTAAATTAAAAACAACTAAATGAATACAAAATATTTCATAAAAATATAAGTGTGTTGGACGTTATCTTTTTGACTGAGGTAGAGTTGTGCCGAATTTTTTTTATCGCGTTGCTAGGTGGGTTGCGCCCAACTGCATCTTCGTTGCTAGGTGGATTGCGCACCAGTCGTATTCAACTGGTAACCCTGTCAAGATTCTCATCTTTTTGAGCATATTTTTTTTGGAGTTGGTTAAATTAATGTCGCTCTAGAGCTGCACAGTTGATCTATCTCGAAGGAAACATCCGGGAACACTACCTCGTAATTTTGAACCATAGCCACATAAACAGTCGATTTTGGAACCAGGCAAAGGCACATTGATGTTCAAATACAGCTGGAGCTCCCTTCGAGCAGTCTTTTGAGACTACTCATCTATTCCGAGCAGTCGGGTTTGGCACCGGAAAATGCCACATTGCTTTTAAAAACAGCACTCCATTCAAGCAGTCTCCCCATTTTCTAAAATGTGTAAACTTTCTGGAGTAACATTTAATCGAAATTGAAGTCTAATGAATAGCTGCATTCAGGGACCGGAGCCATATTTTGAGAAAAAATAGTACTAAAAATATAAATACTAAACACAACAAAATGGGATTTTTTTAATTACTGCAAAATAGAACAACATCGGTGTTAACCATCTTAACATTCGAGTGATATCATCTCTGTTTGACGAATGTCTTATGATAATGAAATACCATTGACTAAAAAGAAACGGACAAAAATGATCAAAATTTCGCTCTTTTCTGATGCGAAGTTCCTCCATTCATGCCTTTCTCTTCTCGGGCTCGTGTCGGTTTACACTTGCGTATAACGGTCAAAAGTACATTATATTCTACAAATATTATTTAAAAACCCGTAATTCTAGGTTAGGCTATAAAAGTAGCAGCCCCCAAAAGCTTCCAGCCAAAGGATCTGCAAAGAAAATTCTAAGCTTCGAACACCTTTATTGCGATTTTTGATTTACCTTTCACTGTAGATAAAAATTAAAGTATGAAAAAACGGTTTTTCGTGTTTCCGCGGGATTGCACCATGTCTCTGATATTTACACAAGCAGTATAGCGGTCAAAAGCACGCTATTTGTAGTTTATATTTTTTGCAAATATTTAAAATTGAAATAAAATCCAGAAATCCGCGTCTACAATTTTAAAAACACCCGAAAATTCGAGTCTCGAATTTTTTTTTTAAAGAAAACGGTATTCCGGGTTAGACCAGGAAAACCCTTGATACTTATCGGCGCTCAGGAGATATGTAACTGTTTAGTGCCTGTGAGCATGCGGCAAGGTCAACCTTGGAAGTGACGAAAAATTCCGCAGTTGTTTCTTGCGCATACGTAGCTTTATAAAAAAAATTACCGTTCATCGGAGAAACCCAAATTTCCTATTTTATAACTTCGGAATAGAAAAGTAAAAAAGTAGTGATCTTGCGATTGGAGGGTTGCCAGCTTCGTTACAAAAATACTAGAAAGTCGTCCAGAATATCCAACAAATTATACTGGCGTGTATACGGGACTGGTGCACGATACATCTGATCGGGGTCCAAAGTCCCGACGTCTATTGAAGGCGTTGGGTGCCAGTTCAGGTCATCTGACCATGGTTCTAAAATAACGAGGTGCATGTATGAATGTGTGTGTGAATGTGTATGTGTTCCCGGGTCTTTCCTTCGAGATTGACCCCGAACCGTCGCCAATAGCCCACTGTGCAGCTCTAGTGCGACGTTAATTAACAAAACCAAACCAAACCTTATAACTTCGGTGACAAGTGGCTAAAAAATAGGAATAACAGAGGAAAAGAGCAGCAGTTTAAAAAGAAACCTGGAAAATAGGAGGTCTCCTGTCCCCGTGCATTGGCCATTCCATATCGCACCAACGTGCCTTTCAATCAACCCGTCGTTTTCTGGCCTCACGAACACTCGTGAGGATTCTACGCACACATTCCCTATTTGGAATCCAGAGTCACTCTGTCACGCAGGAGAAGGTGGTTCAAAGCGGAGGAGAAAGAACAATCCCACCTCCGTATCGAATCACGTGAAGATTTAATCAACAGAGGTGCCTCGTCCGCGGTATGTGCCGTATTCTCACCAGTTGCGTTGACCGAAACCTTCGCACAAAGGGGAAAGATGGAGTTGTTTTGCCAGATGACTTGTGGCACGCCACTGGGGAATAAGAAATCGTTTTGGAGGGGGGGGGGATGTAATAACGGGATGTTGGACTTAACAATGGTTGGAGTTGCGTTGAACTCAAACAATCTATTAACCAAGCTGTGGTCAACAAGTTATGCACTCATTTAACCCTTTCCACACACCAAGAACGACTTTGATATTTGTGTTCTTTTTATGGAACATTTAACTCTATTTTTGTCCTTTCCCCCCAAAAAAATTCTTTGTTATTTCTGAAGAAAAAAAATTGTTTGTGTTAATAAAGAGAAACTAACGATACACTTTTTAACTCAAGAACATAACTGTTCAAATTCATTTACTATTTATACACACCACTGGGCATTTTGTTAATCTTGTATCTCCAGATATTTTGAAACAGAATCAGCAAGAAATTCCACAATTTGACACTATATCATCTAACTTCCCGAACTGTCAGCCAATCTCGACTGTCTTGCGTAAAGACGCATCTCAATAGAAAAACAAACATTTACAACAATATACCTACTTCTAGAGTTCTCATGTGTTTTCCACGCTATCTGAACCTGGTTCAAAATTACAAGGCAGTGTTCCCGGGTGGATTCCTTCGGCATAGAGCCCCAATACGTCGCACATAGCCGATTGTATAACTGATAATTATGATATTCATGAAGGACTAATTTACCTCAAAACCACTCAATTCGATTTACCACAAAGAACATTCATGAACTACAAATGTGTCAATCTTATATCTCAGATATCATAAAATGTCATACTCTTAAATGGAAAGGCATCGACAGAAAATATTACGAAAATTGGGTTTCCACGTATTTTAATATGGCATCAGCAAGGAATTTGACAGATTCTATGTTTACTGCATAACATTATACTTCAAACAGTAACATCAGCCCTTATCAGTCAATGTGCCCAATTCCAAGATCTTCCTGCATACCAATGCTTCTGTAAAAAAAAAGGGGGGGTGCGCCCACAGATAGAGACAAGAAGCCCCGCGCGTGGGCTCTAATTGGACGGAAGACGCATCGGCCCGAGGTCAAGGTGGGGCATTCCTTGCACTGCACACAAGACACCTGTCAACTAATTGCGGTCTTTCTATTCCACTTCATCAAAGATGGGTCCCTTTTCTTCTGGGCTGCGCATCCATCTTTTTCTGAAGAAAGGCAGCGTGGAAAATAACCCAATCCTTTACGATTCGCTTGCACGCCATATGACAGCTGTCACTTGCCGCAGAGTTCGGCTTCTCGTTGTTTTAATACTGCCAGCGATTTCTTGTATGGGCATTGTTGCATGCTTCGGTTTTACAATGGGAGGGGAGTCGCGTGGTGAAATTTTTATTATTGGGTTTGGTTGAATGGGATTTTAATGGCTATCAATGAGCTATTTGGGTGTGTTATTGTTGGCAGTATGTTTATCTTTTCTTATTACCTTCTCCTTTTGTAATTGCCCATGTTATATATACAGTTTAAATATAATAGCATTTGATATTGCTACTTATTATTTGAACTAGTAGTCGTAGACTATAATTAAAGCTGCTTAGCGGGTGACGATTACACGCGCTATTGTTGGTGATTCAATATCTGTTATTAAAAACTCAAGAACAATTTATCCTAGTTTTGAACCACCGTCAGATGTGGAAGACAACACCTGAGTTGGTACCTTACTACCGCCCCACGACCAAAATGAGGTCGTTAGCGTTACAACATATTTAATGTTGCAAAAACCACCTATGAACGATGAACTCTTGTTTCTGTTTGGCTTAACCAAGTAGCAAATTAGAGAGTCCGCTGCTCTTCCTATCATGTTAGGAAGGCCATACTAGATTATTGAATTAATGTTGCGCTGCAACTGCATAAATGGGAAGTATAATTTGGGATTTATCTCGAATACTAGACCTTGGAATAGTGCTTCGTAATTGCAGAGCAAATATTCAAAATGTGTTTTGCCCAAAATTTCTAAAAATTGGATTTATACATCGTTTGAATGTTCCCTCCTCAATTTTGAACCATGGTTTAGGTCCTTTAAACGGCAACAGATTTAACGTGTCTTCCCCCTTTTCACGGTAACACGTTATTTGGAAGTTGTATATCGTATTTGTACAAATTGTCAAGGAATAATTTCCTATTTGCTTACAGAAGAAATTTTTATCATCACCAGTTAAAAATAAAAATATTTAATCAGACGTAAAAATAGGTTTTATTAGCCTTTATTTAGTTTAAATACTTCCCTAACTAAGCCTTCAGTCGTAGCCTTACTTTTTATTTATTCTGCAATAATTAAAAACATTTCATTTGCAGAATGCAAATAATTAATTACATTGGTAATTGGTATGTGTAAAATTAAGAAAGGAAATTGTATGTGCTTTGTACTAAAGTTACATAATAAAAAAGCAGAAAGAAATATTTTGTTGCGTTTAGTATCCTATTTTTGAAAACATAAAAAGTTAGAATCAATCAATATTCACATTCCAGAAAACTGTTTCTCATAGCGCATTTTGCTGTTAGGTCAGTCCTATCACCATAAATTGAGCTGTGACTTTCCACAGAACAGAAAACAAATATTATTTATATGTTAGCAAATAATTCGAGAAGTATAAATTAAAAAATTTATATATTAACTTTTAAATATAGTATTATAACAGGAATAACGCAAGTAGGACAAGTTTCAAATTGATATGGCATTTGGAAGAGTTATGGAAATCGAGAGACATGGTATGTTTCCCCATAGTATAGCATTCTTCCACATTCGGAGTCTTTCATGAACGCTGAGGTGGGCCTGTAGGGTACAGCCCCAGGGTACATTCGAGCAGATGCACACCTGAGTGAACCCCTTTCATCTCGAAAGTGGCGACCACCCGTCGGGGAGGGTGGTCTCAACCCCCACCAGGATGTGGCAACTATTGTCCCCAAGAACGTCGAAGTGATCCCCTAATGACAGGGTTGAGATGAATACGGGACTCGAGAAAGTCCAAAGGGAACAATAGGAGTTACCCTCTTTTAGGGAAAGTCACTTCTCAGGGGTTATTCTACAATGAATGGTAAGGGGTTGACTAACAAGGATTGTATGTAATTCACCAACAAGTCTGTCTTTTGCTTGAAGAGAAAGGCTCTGAGGATAAGGAGGGAGACACACAGAGACAGCTCTATTTCAATGTTATTCCAAGGCTTGGATTCATGTGTGTGTGTGCATGGTTAGAGGTCATTGTTAAATACACAAGCACAATGACAATAAGGAGGTTCTCTTTTTCTTCTGGCAAAGAGTAGATGGCGATAATAAGCACCAAGCATTGTATCATTGTAGAAGTTTCAAAGTGAGAGAACATTGTATGGGAATTATTAACAAATTTTAAGGACCAGTCCTGATCCGCACCTCTTTAACGGAATTGGGTATTCAACTAATTTCTTAAATATCCTATTTGAAATAGTTACCGAAATTGGCATCTAATTATACAACTGTCAAGTGATGGATATCGTTATTAGTGATGTCAAAAGAAGAAAAATAGAAAAGTTTCTGTAGACAAAACAACAACATGTATTTGACATGAAACTAGTCGAACAAATTTCAATTAAATTGTCGCTTTCTCAATTCGACTATCAGATCAATTGCACTCAACGGAAGGGTTAACGAAATTAATATATTAAAAATTTAATGCATTTATATAATATATGAAAAAGAATTATTAATGATGTTATATTGAATTCATGAACAAAACTATTTTCCACTACAATGTGAATTGTTGTTTATTTCTACTTGCTATGTAACTTATATAACTAAACTTTACATGAATTTTTTAATAAAAGTGTGTTCAGTAATAAATCATATGCATTTCTTTTTTTAAAAAGTACACAAATGTTTAATACAGTTTAAGTAAGAGGCAGTTATCTTTTGGTCGAACCTCTATATACTGCCTCTTTACAACAGGGCCTGATTTACTTTTAGGCACGTTAGGCCCTAGCCTCAGGGTCTCAACTATTATTTAATTACACATAAATTGAGCAAAAGTTTCTTCTACTTTGAAAAATTCTTTAATAACATTGTAATATTTCAAAACTTTTAATCATTTTTTTTCTTCCACAAACATAATTTCCTTGCTATTTTTTGGATAAATAAGAATAAACTTAAATTTGCAATGGTACTCATAGTTGAACTGCATTTTTGGTCAGAAGGAGTTCTCGTCGGTGATGATTTACTAATACTGAACATTCTAAATCAGGGCGCTGGGTCTATTTGCAGAGAGGTTCCATTTTGAAACTTCAACTTTTGTAAATAACTACTGAATTAAAAATCGCTTTTCAAAGGTAAATTTTTTTTTATATACGACGTTCAAATCAACAAAGTCATTTCTTTCCGCCAAATCATCACCGAACAACTTTTAATCTCCCCCAGAAATATCAGAATCGAATTCGTTCATTAAAACATATCGAAATGTATTCAGTTCTTTGTAATTACCGCAATACGGCAGCGTTCAGTTCGAATTTCTTCTAATTCCTTGCGATTTCTCTTTGATTTATTCATCCCTCCCGATTCAACCGAAAACTTAATTTCTTTCACTCCCAATGCAGTTGGAGGAGGAATGCAACTGAATTTTAACATGCGAAGAATTAATCAGTACAATTATTATGCAAAAGGGGCATCAGAGAGTTGCAAAAAGGGAACGGATGAAATTTAATTAAACGCCATCCCTGCATAACATTCTAACTTTTAATCAAAAGCTACTGCGGGAGTAAAAAACTGAATAAAACTTCGTATAATGCCCCTTCTGGATTTAATAAAACCTTTTCGAGTGGAATTCCCCTATTTACTCTTTCTTACGCTTTCATTAATATACAAATTGGTTTTTCGCCGGCCGCTTAAAACAAACACTTCCACTCCTCTTCTCCTTTTACAGTCTATTGGAAACAAGTTTTGGGGGTCTTTCTCATTCTCTACGGTGGTGTAAGTCATTGACAAACGAATGAAAAAAACTAGTTTCCTTAATAAATAATAATAATAATAATTTAAAATGATATTATTGTCAAGATCAAAAGTTGGTTACACGCCATGCACAGCTCTCATAAGGTTTATCGAATTGGGAGCTAGACGAAACTGAAAAAAACATATGTGACAGCCCCTAACGAGAGTATGCTATCCCAGTCCTTATTTTTCGAATTTTGTCCCACCAAATTGATTCGCCTTGGATTGTGCCTCTGAGACCCAGCGCGAGCTCTGCAGCGTTAAAATCAATTAAACTAATATTACGTTCTGGACTTCGATCCCATTCCCAGGCGTATAACTGAAGACTCACGGCGTAGAAGGGACCTTTTAGGTAAATCTATAGTGTTTTCAAATGTTCTCATGTTGGTCGTTGTGTGGAAGCATGAAGAGAAGAGTTTATTATACTAAACGTAGAACTACATAAGAGGTTATTTGTTCGGGATCTATCTAGTAGGAAATAGATAATGAAATCGACGAAAACAATTAAAATGATTTAGAGTTGCACTAAAATTGTAATGATTGTGCTCTCCATTTGGGGATAGGCGATAAACAATATTTTTAATTGGCAAAAAGCTCCTGACAATTGCTGATTTTCCTTCTTTATAAATAAGATTATAAACTTTCAAATGGCAGTCATGAAAAATTAGTGAATTGTCACAAATACAAATATTGACAACCAACAAGAAGCTAAAGGCTTAATAAGGTTGATCCTTAACCAACCACAATTGTGCACTTTAATGCGAGATATCTAGTTTCAAAACCAGTTAAATCCGCATTTTCTTGCAAGTCTGCATTGAACAAAGTGTCTGAATCTAGTCTAAAAATGTATTCAAAGTCATGGGTTTAGATCCAAAAGTACGTGGTTGTCAATCGTTTTTGCCGTCTCCTGTAAAATTTATTTAAATTGATCTATCTGGTTTTGAAACTAAACTGCTCATATTTTGCAATGCATCGACACACATTCTATACATTAAGAAGAATCAAACAAAAGGCATTTTTAAAAAGGCATAAACATATCGTATTAATAAATCCATATCCAATTTCAACAAATAAATTGATTAATTCATCAATAGCATTCCAATTGAATAAAATAAATCGATTATTCAATCGAGTACATTCTGATTCAATTAAATAAATCGATTTTTTTTTAATCATAAAATGAACCAAGTACAATGTGCCACTTTGCCTCGTATGTTTCCGCAGTGTTCTGTAACAGATTAAAATATTTAATCTATTTACCGGGGATTCGGGAAAAGAAAATTGAATTTAGAATGAAATCTTGTTTGGCCCGGTAAATTAAGCGAAACTAAATCCCCCCACCCCTTCCCATCTTTATTATTTTTTTTTTAAGTTCCTTATTTTTAATCTCAGGGATGTTTCCTTGCTGCAAAAAAGATTCCGGTATCAAAACACACACACAAAAAAAAAAATCAAGAAAATAATTGAATTTTTTTGCTCCCACTTGGGTTTATTTGAATGTTTGCTTTTTTTTTTTTAAAGATAAAAAAAATTCAATGAATTTTTATCTAAATAAGAGTTTACGATCGGTTTTAATTATTGAAATCGTGTTTGGGAATATATTTCTCTCGGAAAGGGGAGTTAAAAATGAAATTAAAACAATCCCAGGGGCTTGTTTGAGGTTCACTTTGAGGTTATTAATTGAAAAAAGATGTCAAAATTTACAAACGTGATCTTGTCCAGAGAAATTAAAACTTTGTTTAATTATGATTGGATATTTTTAAATAATGTTTATGTTAATGTAATTGGGATTCGAAATACGTAATTCCTTTATATATACTAACACATTTTTTTAAAAAAACATGTTCCTTATCTTGATTAAAATTACTGAATGAATTATTAGAACGAAAAAAAGTTATAATCAGATTTGGAAGGTCTAATGAAAGTAGCACTGTAATTGTAATTGGCGCAATATAAATTTTCAGTACGAACCAACGTATGGATGTAATAAAAAAAAAACATTGATATGATCTGCTAGGAGCAATGACATAGCATTCCAATTAGAAACTAAACAAATGGTTAAAGGAAATTATGCAAAGTACATAAATAATACGTAGTACGTACGCAGTTCAATAACCAAATCAGCAAAAAACGATGTAGTATCAACATTCATTTATGTTAATTTGACTTAAAAAATTCAGCTTGTTAAAAATACTCGGAATGCTACTTAATTTTTTTTATAAAAGAATATTAAATTTATTCGTTATAGCTTACGCATTTTCATCTCTATAACACGAACAATAACACCATATCACTAATTATTATCAATAAACTACAATAGAAAAAATAGTCAATGGCTTGATGGTACTTGATTCGTTATACTATATGATAATTCGATAGAATTGTAATAAAATATTGGTAATTTAAAACAAAATAGAAAGTTTGAGATGACGTCGCATTAATCGACCTACTGGATCATTTGATGTCATTTTTTTCAAATCTAATTTTCATATCAGTGTTTTATTTAACTACTATATAATAATATGCTATATCCCGAAAGGTCCATGATACAATTAGACAAGTTGTACTCTATATGTAATTAATGATTTCAATAATTTCTTTTCTATTAGATGAAAACTTCCTTAAATCTGCACAAAAATTAAATATAATTTTTTTTACAAAATAACAAAATTCTTTGCTAATTCATTTAGTTTTATTTGACGAAAAGTTTATTGGCAATAATTTTTATTTTGCATAAAGTACTATAATATAAATTCCTTATATTTTATTATTATTATTCTATTGCGTATAACATAAGGAATTCGAAATTCAAGTGCAGCATCACTTAGAATACCAAACTATCAAATTAATGGTACTTCATCTAATTCAGCAACACCATTAGAGGCATCTACTGCAGATTAAGATAATTTTGATATGTACGTATTTCCACAAATAACATAGTCCACCTGTAAGTTTTTCACGAATTTCAAGTATCAAGTAGAGAAAAAGGTATTCCATTAATACCTTATGCATGTTTTATGTTTATTGATTGATTATGTTAATTTTTTTAAAACACAAGGTAAATTTAACAACTGAACCATAAATAACAAAACAATTTTAATTTGCTTTTCCATTTTTTTTTATCCTAAATGCTACTGATATGAAATCGGAAATTGTAATTTTACTTTATTTCAATACAAAATGTCGAAGAAAACAAATATAAGAACGTTAGGCTTCTATTATACTAGGGACACTGGATATTGAGTGTGAGGCTTCACTCCAGTTTGAGGCGGCGCCACCAAACTAAGATTAATGATAATTTTGATCTGTTCGCATTTCCACAAATAAATATAGTTCACCTGTAAGCTTTTCAATTAATTACATGTGTCAGGTAGAGAAAAATGTATTTTCCATTAATACCTTTCATGTTCTTATTTTTAAATGCATGAGTTATAAACAAGATATTCGACTTGTAGATCCATGTGTTAATACAGAGAACTAAATGCAAATAAATTTGTTATAATAATTATCGGTAAAACAATTATTATTATAACTTTTTTTACAAGTAAACGTTGAAACGAGATTCTGGCTAAAGATTTTTTTTTTTTAATAATTATTAAATTACTTATCAGCTCACTTGAATGTGAATGAATCCATACATCTGGGGACGACACCAGTGTCAAGTGAATTTTTGCGTTGTTCGACACTTGTTTTTCTCACAAGTGTCCTAGTATAATAGGGCTCTTAGTGTCACTCACATCAAAGTAATACAACAACACCGTTAAAAAAAACATGCTAATTTTTTAAGAAACTTTCGTCATTTTTTCACTAAACAGATGCCTGTTAAATGCTGCGATTACATATTTCGTCAAACTAATGACATTATTTTTGTCATTTTCCCACGAAATTTATTCCGTTGAAATTGACGACAACTTAAAATAAATATCGATGGTTATCGATGGTATCCAAGCCACGGATCTTATCGTCAGTCACGCGCGCTACTGACCGTGCCAGAAAAACTGCTGAATTGTGGCAATAAACATACACTGTAAATGAAAAGGTATTAAATAATCGGCATTTCGTCTGCAATAATTTCAACGTTTAAAAATTAAAATTGTTTTGTATATTTTTTTAGGTTTTATGAAGGATATTGAAACAAAAACCTTTAATTTAATAGATTAAAAAAAAAACAGTAATTTCCCTCTATGAAACTTTTCAATTTCACAATTGTTATGATTGTTTTACGCTGACTTCTTTGGATGAAATTAGATGTTCATATATATATATATATATATATATATATATATATATATATATATATATATAATTGGTAAAGTGGCCTGCACTGTCAAAAAAAAAATGTGCTTAAAAATGAGTACATGGACATACTCACATTTTAGTAATCATACTTTCGCAAAAAATGAGCAGAATGGTTTAATATTGCTAATATCAGTGTCTGTTCATGTCATCTTAACAAAGCGACCTGATAAACTTAAAATACTTGTCAGAAGATGGCTTTCCACATTATTTGATACCGATAGCTTAAATGAAATTATTACAGTTACTGAGTTATTACAACTCAATTATTTTACTTTCCATTCTTTTTACACACCATTTAACAGTTATTCTCTTTATAACTTTTTCGCGTCGCCCTGATAGGATAAGACACTGGGCTGCAGTTACTGAGGATATAGGTTCGATTCCAGGTGTCTTGGTTGTAATTGTTGATATTTATTGAAAGTGATTTATCAAGACAGCCTATAAGTAACTTCCCTTTACTCATTTTTTAGTACATGTCTTTTTCAAAAATGAAACTTATGTATTCAGAGCTATGATAAGCATCGAATGTACTCAAAAATGAAAACATTTTACTAATTTTTGACTACCTATTTTTAAGTGTATAAGAACTGAAATTGAGCTTGTCCAGAAAGTAAACGGAATAAATTACTCTCATTTAAGATTCTTGTTTTGTCAAAATTCAAGTGATTAATGAAACGATTGTCGAAAGTAGCCTTAATGATTGCAAAGAAATTATAGTGTTATTTCTAAGAGTGTGTTCATTTTGATAAATGACATAGTCGCCGGAGTCAGTCGGTACGCAAGTATCAAATTTGCATTTTTTCACTACACAGATCATGAAATAACAAATTATCCCGATTTAACAGAAATCAATTTTACAAACATACTGTAAGTAAATTGGTTATTTGCATAATTACATCTCATTTAAAGGAAGCCCGTACAAAAGAATTCGAAAGCTATTGTGCAAATGAGTCGCAATAAAATAATTTTCAGCATGTAATTGAAGGTTTTATTACCCAAAAAATAATTTAAAACTTTGGAAGGAAATGAGTATTTTGTAAAGTCTAAAAAAAATAGTTTATTTTTTTTGATAAATATCAGCATTTAGAACAGGAAATAAAAAATAAATCTATTGGTGACCTTTTAAAATCTCTCAGTCGATACACGGAACACATTTAAACGACATTTTAAACCTTTTCTTCAAAAAATAAATAAAAAAAATCATGTCCCTTACAACCATCGAGTCTAATGGCAGTAAAAAAGTCAACAAAAAACCTACGCAAAAAAAATCCTTTAAAGTCCCTTAAACATTCTTATTTTTTTTTAAACCCGACCCCCTCCTAACAGCCAATCACCATTAAATAAAAAAAAGTTTCCTCTAATAGTATGAGGGGAAATGTCTTGTTAATTCGCATATCAAGCGGAGAAAGGCGTAACATTCTTTATTAAGACTCCTCCGTGTCAAATAAAAATCTCCCTCACCTACAGGGTTGCTGATTAAAATTTTTTGAAGTCGCCAAATTAAACAAAAATCGCCAAATTCTTTTCAAATTACTAGTCACTGTTGAAATTGATTTGAGAATACTGATCATTTGATCTGTCAAATTGCTTACATGAGTCGTTCAGTTCCAACACGTCTTGAACACTTTGTAAAACTTAAGTAATATCAAATATTTTACGTATTAAATTTTATTTCTGCGCCTGGAATTATGCAAAGTATGCTGTTTTACGCATTAAACAACATACTTTGCTACAGTCAGAAATAAAATTTAATTCGAAAAAAACATGATTTAAAGTAAGTTTTACAAACTGGACACGAGACGTTTTGAAACTGCGCTATACGTTTATGTTTATTGTTTAGGGGGTTCAAAGGGCACAAGGCAAGGGGTCTCAAATATTTCATGGATACAACACAATAAGAATAATTTTACTGACGATTTGTTGGATTTGATTATCAGTCCAAACATCTCAAAAACAAATGAAATGAAACACCCAGTTTAGTACAACTTTGGAATTTGCTATAAATTAAACAACAGCTTCTCAAATTGGTTGTCGATTTTCCCTCATCTTCAAAATGTACATCTTTATTTGAAAGGTCTGAAAAGCCAGTTTTTACTTAATAAAAGCGAAATTATATGTTACCTATTAAAATTTTACATCACACCCAAATATGATTTGTGTATATTTAGAAAAAAAAATTATATTTTGAATTTATTAAATAAGATTTGACACAAAACATTCGATTTGCTTCGCATTTTTAAAACTAAACCCTATAAAATACCAATTTGGCAGATTTATCGCCAAACATGACAGCTCTGATCTCTTTGCGGAGGAGGCTCTTAAAAACCGATTTAAACACTCCCCAAACTACTTTAAGTGACTGATGCTGCGCTTTAGATTTTATTGATTTCCTCTCACCTTTCAAGAAAGGAAGATCTTACTTTAAAGTGCTACTCTCATTTTAAAGGTAATGATGATAGCTCGGTGTTTAAGAGAAATATTCTTCATCTATTAGTCTATTAAAAATGTTCATTTTTTGTATGGAATTTGTAAGATTTTTTTTGTACGCAACTTCCTCATTTGCTCGCCAGTTAAATGAGATTTATAGGCATAAAGGAAAGGCGATTTGTACGCTGGCGATTCGTTTTTTAATATAGCTTTTATCAAACCACCTTCCGAACAATGGTTCGACATTAATTTTTTTTATTTTGTATGTTAAACTGATGTTGGGATATTATCAATTGATAACGCCAATTTAAATATGTTTAAATGACTATGATTATTAGGATGAGAAGATTTTTAAAGGCTATATTTTTTACGGAACTCAAATTGGAACTTATTTTTTGCTTAAATAGATTTAAGTATCATTATGTCGTATGTATTTGATTTTTAAAAACGAATACGATTACATTTAAGTCGTTTACGATATTTGAACATGAGAACCAGTTTTGTGACTTATTGCGTTGCGTATTGAAAGTCAATAAAATGAAAGAAATTATATGGGATGGTTGTTCAACTTGAAATTTTTTTTACACCTGTATTCATTTTTGCAACTCAAATGCATTACACCAAAAGCCTTTTTTTTTTATCATACGAGAGTTTCATTTACGTCCATTTTATCTTATTGGTTTATTTACTTCATAAAACATTTTTATCTAGTTTTTCATTTCGATGCATTAAAGTTGAAACATTTTACGTATTTCTAAGGGAACAAATTCCTAATAACCTAAAAATCAAAAATGGCGACGGAGTTAGTTTATTAATTCGCTCTGCAGGCAAGTACAATTACAGGGCCCGATTACTGAATAGGCACAGGAAGCCCAGGGCCCCCAAATCACACATTTTATATAAATATTTAACAATTTTAACATAATTTGCCACTAAATTTACCTTAAAAAAGTAGCATTAGTAACTTTAACAAAAAAAAGTTATCAGTTGTGTGTGTTAAATTTGTTCGAATATTGGAAAAATCAAAAACATAAAGAATATTAGGAATATTTTCATTACTTATCAACGTTTATTAAATATTATTTATAATGCGTTTCGTTGCCATCCAGGGGCCAGGATTTTATGCATGTAAAAGCTCGATTTGATGTTTCAAGGTTTATATTGGAGCAATGGGGCCCCCATTTATAGGCGGGCTTCCCTTGCTTCAATGTCTTAATCGGGCCCTGAGTACAAATTAGGAGATTTTACATCGATCCTTTATTTAATGGACAATTTTGTTAAATGCATTTTTAATGTATTTGATGCTAATGGTCATTTAAATTCATAAACTAATATAAATAGTGCCTAATTGTGTGTGGTGTAGAAAAAATTATTTTTACTGTTGAAAACAGCAGAAGATCATTATATTTATTATAGATAGATATTTATTATTATATAGTACCTTTTATGCCTCTTACGAATCTTAACAAGGGAGGTATGAAAAGAAATATAATTTTCTCGAGGTACACTCTCATTTGAAAATACTGGGTTCGTCAGTTACATTCGGTATATTTGACAATAGTTTCGTCATTCATTCACGTGCCTTTTGTCGAAACAATAAACCACAAATTTTTAGCGAAACTAATTTACTTATATTCCTATACGTCCCTTTCCAGGAAGGGGCATTAACTCATAATTGGATTTTCGGAGCATATCGCAGACGTCTTTTTCGTCGACAAATACGAAAGTTTCGTCAAATATGAAACAGTGCACTATTTCTAATAATGCCACTATAAAATTTTAAACACCTGTCCTGAAAAATTAGTGAATTGTTACTAAACTCCATCTATGCGCTAATACAATGAATGAATCAATTCTAATTAATCATTACATTTTAATTGGGCTTAATTATAAACACATGAAACGTTTGCATTCATACTATTCTAAAAATATATTTTGCTGTTAACGATAACTCTAAAGCTACGCAAATGGGGTACATGCAATGCTGCTTGATCCATCTCGAAGAAAATACCCAAAAACACTGCCCCGTCATCTGGAACTATAGTTAAATGACAAGAATCACACCAAGCTGCATCCACACTGTCACAAACTCGTACGAGACACCCGACGGAGGTACATTTAGACCATTACAGATGTAACGTTACAAACGTAACTCGGAGAGTTGAACTGGTATCAAACTCAAAAACCTCTAATCCTGTTCCGGCGTCATGCCAACCCAGTTATTACGTAACTTTCCAAGAATGCGAGAGAAAAATTTTAGAAAGTAATTTAAATCCCTCCAACTATTAACTATTAATAACAAATTAAAAAAAATTGCTCATATATAAATACAGCCTTATTTGCGATTTCAAAATATTTGCAAATTGGGTTATTTAGACGATTTTTCGATTCTAGACGGGAGCCCACCCCCCTCCCTAAAAAATTTTTTGTTGGGATAAATGCAAACTTATTTTCAATTTAATATTTTAAAATTACATTATTTAGATGATTTTTTGCATACTATACATGCCAAATACAAATTTTATTTTAAAGTTTAGTTTAAATAAAACAACATTACAAATAATACTACAAATTACATTACAAATAATAAGCCTACTATTACAAATAATAGTAGGCTTATAAACATAGTAACTTGAAAACAAATATTATTTTTTTTATATTTCAAATATTGATTATATTTGTAAATCATTAAATAACTACGCTTTTTAATAAACTTTTTATTTTAAAATTCCTTTGAAGCTTAAAAATTTAAGAAAGCTAAAAAAGTATTTTTAAATTTCAAACTGCTATGTGCAAATTTAAGAATGTGTTTTGCAAGAGATTTATTTGTACGAGAGTTTATTCAAAAATATTTTTTAATGATATTTCAGTCTTTATTTCTCTGAAATGTTTCAAGTTTTCCAAATGTACCAACCCTTTTTCGAATTTCGATTCAAAGATATTTTTTTAAACATCAAAACAAAACTCATTTTCTATATATTTACAAAACTATATCAAATAAAGGAATTTCGAAGATATATCGACCAAAGTGCCTCAAAATCTTCCAATACGATTGGGAAAACTTGAAAAAAGCATTTTCACTTTAAATTTAACGCCAATTCAAAAATATAAAACGATTCAGAGCTCTAGTACCCCCTCTTGGGGAAAGCAACATCGGCCTCTTCTTTAGAAGAGAAAAAAAAAAAATACAAAATCTACATGGTTTGCGCCGACGGCAGAAACCTTAATAAGGAAGCAGCACAAAAGGGCCGAAACAAAGCGAACTCTCTCAGACAAAAGAATAAAAATAATAAAAAAAAGCGCATGTTATTTCCCGGGCTCGGCCAGGGTTGCCGATTCGAGAATTTCAATATCGCCAAAATGAAGGAAATTCACCAAATTCTGGAAAATTTTGTTGTATATTGTTCTTAGATGTTATTGGTTTTAAAACATTCGCAACGTCTTTAAGACCTTCCCCATTCAACCACTTAAACTATTTTCAATTTTCTTAGCAAAATTAAGTACCATATTATTTATAATGAGTACTCAGTACTCATAATACTTATATAACTTTTTTGTAAGTACCAATATAATTTGTTAACCTATTTTAGAAAAAAATAGTATTAGTATTATTTTTCATAATTAATCTTTTGAGTAATTTAATTCAAGCCCAAGACTGACGATTTGTTGAGTATACAAAAACATTTTGATAGTTAAATGCATGAAACTTCTCAAGTATCGATTTATTTACTAATATTCCTGGGTATTGTATAAAAGAAACCTTTCAATACATTCCAAAGAATTATTTGAAAAAATACATGTTTATTGAGCTTTTTTTTTTAATAATCTGAAAAGTTAGAAAATTGCGTAATCTAATTATTAAACCCCCAAAGAATAGGAAGTGCGGAAAAATTCAACACATTTTGGAAAAAGTGCAATATTTGACAAAATAAAGAAGTTCAAAGCCGTTGTTTAAAAAATGGGATTAAAATAATTATTGCATATATAGACTTTGAACTCCCGTAATTTTACTAAAAAAAGATCGAAGTTGTTGGAAGAGGTGCAAGCATACACCTCAAATATCCTTTTAATATTTGAAAATAGGCACATATTGGAATGTCACCTTCAATATTTAAATACAATATAACAACTTCTGTATTCCGTTAAAAAAAATTCCGTTGGGGTCATACAGATAATACGTTATTTACGTGTCATAGGTCGCCAAATCGTCCGTTCTTCGCCAAGCTTGGCAACCCCGGTTCCCGAAACAAGGAAAAGCCCGAAGAATCTCCTCCGAGTTGCCCACCATTAATCAGACGAACGGAAAACATCCTACCCGAATTCGGACCCACGAGGGGAAGCTCCAGCAACGAGTGATTGATAGTCAAAGTTTTTGAGGGGGCTGTTTATTCCGAAGGGTCCCCTGTTGCATCCTAAAATGTTCTGCTGCTGTGTGTATTAGGGCCCCCGTTGTATGCGCGTACGGCATTTTTTACTCTATTCCCGCTCTTCTCTCTTATTATATGCTCCAATTGTGTCTTTTATTCTCTTAGTAGAAAGAGAGAAACTTCCTTTTTTTCCGAAAAAAAAAAAAAAAAAATATTCGATTTTCTTTTGGCTCGGAGGTATTTCGTCTCATTACATAAGCCGCCGCCTCGTATTAAGAACGGGATTTTTTTTTCTTTTCCCTTCCTTCGTTCTCTTATCTCTTATCTTCGTTCTGTTCGAGACGAGATTCGAATTCTTGGTTTTGTTCTTTTATTCTCGGGAACATTTCTGGGTTTTGTTATTTGGAGGGATTATTTCGATTCTGTATCTGGAAAAATGTTCTATGTTTTAACCCGGGAAAGGTAGCGGTTCGTCATTTAGTTTAGTTGTACTCCAAGTCCCAAAACCGCATCAAACTGTTCGAATGACTACCCTATTTACCTGTGAGTTCGGAAACCAAATTTTCCCTATAGACTTCCGCGGTCGACTCCAACATGGACTATCAAAACGCCTTAAGAAATGAAATGTGTGAAATTTAGATGTAATTTAACACTGTAGATTTTTTATCAAAGCGAGGAATGCTCCAATTTATAGCCGAGTGAAAAAGTAGTCTTATTTTTAGTTATGGTTATAGCATGTATTATAATCAAGGCTAAGTTTCCATTTGTAACAAACAAGTATTTTAAATCGGAAACATGACTTCAGCTATTCAATTATTGTCATCAACGACAAATTCGAAATGCTGGTTTTACTGTAGACGTATAGGAACAGAAATGAGCAAAAAATTGCATATTTATTACTGTTCACTAAGCTATCCAACAGTAAAGAAAAACTACGTAAAATCCTTTTCTGTGATTCTCGAATCTCGCTTGATTGACGAACAAACAAATTTACTAATAACAAATACAGTACAGATGTACCCCTTTTACAAGCACAAGCCCAAAAAAGCTATTATTATTTATCCTTTCGAATTCAAGTGCTACTTGTGTATCTTGAAAAACACTCATGCCCTCCCTTTAATTTCTTCGTATTAATGTTCTAAATATCTCCTTGTTTAGCCTTTTTACTAGCAACAGCACAATGTTGACTCAGATTACTAATTATAATATTATCATGAACTTTAGTGCCATATAAAAAAAAAATGTAGCACTTTACAATTTTTGAAATCTATTTTATACGTCTTACTAACCATAAAATAGATACCCCATATGACAACCCATATTAGATATATCAGTTAAATTTTCTTGCAAAACTAATAAAACATTTTTATTTTTCAAAAGAATGGATCCGTGTTGTCTACGTTAGAGGTAAATAAAAATTTTCAGTTTCAATATTTTACATCTTCACGTCTAATTGCCGGAGTTGTAACCCCAAAAAAGGTTAAATACCGCATCTTCATATTAAATTAGCACCCAGCTCCTCACACAGGCCCCAATTAGGCTCAAAATCCACCTCCAAGTCTCTCACTCGTTGCACAACACAGCATTAAAGGCCCATCACTTTTAATTGCACCCCCTTAAACCCTTTTCTCACTCTAGTTCTCATCATTAGGCAAAACAACCCTTCTTTCTCGAAGAGGGGTTGTCAACCCAGAATGCGCCAATTCTCAAGAACAATCGCCAACAGCAAGAAAATAACATTTCGCATATTCTAGAAATAAAAAAGTTTTAAAAAGGGTATTGTATATGTATGTCTTCGGAAAAATTAAAACTAAAATAAAATCTAAAAACGTATAAAAACACTCCATTCAATTTTCCTAGAATTTAATATAAATAAAAAATTTCTGAAATTGTCGCTTTTACGCCAAATCTTGCAGCACTGTGTACCAAATGGGCTGGGAAGGGCGGATGCAAGAGAAAGACTAGGAAGAAGATGAAGAAAAAAAGCCCTCCAAAGGGGCTTCAAGAAAAACGGGGCTTTAGGCCGGTGGTGAGTTCGATCAACACAAGGGGCTTAGGGCGGCTTTCGCGTGATGGGCGGCCCCCTCATCTCTTCCAGCCCCGGCAAGCCGTGTTCAATGAAAAGGCTTTTCATGTAGCCCCTTCTCTCTCCCCTTTCCAGTGTATTGATCTAGAGAATGTATTATTTACCACACACGAAAAGGCCTTTTTTGTGCCCTTCGGTAGTTGTGTGCGTTCTTTTGTTGGCTAATGAAAATGCCCCTTTTCAGAAGAGGGTGTCTGTGTTTTTGGGGAGGGTGGATTAGACAGGGGAGTTGATGTTGCCCTTTTCGAAGGTGAGTTCTGGTAAAAATCTTGGGGTAGTGGATTTATATATATATAAATGCCCCTTTTCAGAAGATTATATATATATATATATATATATATATATATATGTGTGTGTGTGTGCTCTATAATCTTTTCTGTAGTGAGCAGTACAATAACAAGAAAGTAACTTAATTAAAATGAAATTATATATAAACGGTATTGCCATTTGTTTATGCATTTTGAAGTTTTAATTCAAAAGCAATAAAATGTGTCGCGAACAAACAATTATCCAACGAAAAAAATGTATTGCCAAGATTTAAGTATACCCAATAAGATTATCCGAATAAGATTGTCCAACAAGAAAAATGCGATCTGTTAAGAATAAAATAATCCAAAAAGTATTGGGTAAGAAGAGAGAGCCAAAATATTAGGACAGCATATGAAAGTAAAGTACTACAATAATGTATTTTTTAAAATACAAATACAACGTTAAAATACGCAATAAAAATCCATCAAATCTGGACATGTTTCGGGAGATCCCTTCATCAACTGATGAAGGGAGATTGTATCTCCCGAAACATGTCCAGATTTCATGGATTTTTATTGCCTATTTTAACGTTGTAATTTTTTTTTAAATTCTTAACGCAATGTTCTATAAGACGAGTTTTTATCTTATTACAATAATGTACTTCAAAAATGCATTACAAAAAAAGCCATTAAAAAGCATTACAAAGATAATAAACAATACGAGAATTGTGTGTCATAATTTTTAAACTCATAAAAATACTCTAAGTTGAATATAAATGAAACTATGTTGCAGTAAATACAATTTTACAACCTTAAAGGGTGAGTTAAAAGATAAAAGAAATTGAGATGGGATGTGATAGTTTTCGGAAAATCCATTCAGGGTTCGCACTCATTTTTCAAAATAAAAAAAATAAGGAGTTTTTAAGGTCGGACAAAAACAAGTTTTTAAGGACCCTGTTTTATCGTTCTGCTTCTGTAAGTAAGAAAAAAAATAAACAAATGATGACAACAATCAACTTTCATATTAACTTAAACATGACTTTTTAAACGCAATGCTATGTTTGAAAGGTATTTTAACAGAACTTCATTCTTTGACTTCAAGTTATTACTTTTTTAATTCGTCAGAATCTTGTTTGAACAACAGCAACATAATTTGATACGAGGAGCCTGGGTCCAACAAGGACTATAACCTCTTCTGAATTGAAATCTGAATATAAATAACGGAAACGAAACTTTGAATTCATTGCTACCACATCCACATAAACTCCAACTGTTAAATATGCATTTGCAAAGAATAATAAATGCAATGCATTAACTCATTGAAGCGTGAAAATAAATAATATTCAAGCATCTCATGTAAAAACAGCCACAAGTAATAGATTGCCAACGTAAGTGAAATAAACTGAGCGCAAGAAATTTTAAAAGAACTTACTAATAAAAATTTAATGTTTTTCTGGCAAGGGGAAAAATAAAGAGTTTCTAAGGACTCTTGGTCAAAAATAAGGTTTGGTTAATTAACGTCGCACTAGAGCTGCACAGTAGGCAATGGAGACGGTTCGGAGCCTATCTCGAAGGAAAGACCCGGGAACGATGCCTCGTATTTTTGAACCATGGTCAGATGACGAGGACAACACCTGAGCTGGCACCCAACGCCTTCAATAGACGTCGGGAATTTTAAAAATAAGGACTTTAAAGGTCTCTTTAAAATGTAAACCAAAAATAATTAGTTATTAAGGACCAGTGGAACCCTGCCATTACATGTCTATGGGATATGAAACAATTTTAAATAACTTTGAGTTTAGCGAATTTTATAATTCGAAAAGCCTAAAACGAGAAATGGCTTAAGTCAAAAATCATTTCAGACTGTCCAGAGGGAAAACAATCTAAAATCCCCTGACAATTCTCCATTATCTAATTTTTTCAAGGATTGGTGCAAATTGACTGATTTGACCAACGATTATATTTTATTCAATGCCGCGCGGCAACTCTCAAAAATTGTATATATTATATCATAAGTTGTAAATACGTTCTATCTTGCGAAGCGAATGTTGATAGTAAATGTTACATTAAATAATTTTATTTAACTTAGTAATTTCTTTTGGAGTTTATTTAAATATATTCATTGTTCATGATGTCATACATTATCCCTTGATTCCACCAGCATCTGAGGTTAGACCTTCCGTAATTCATCCGATGATGAATCCAGTTCCTTGCTCCTTTCTCCACTGTGGGATGTCGTTCCGCTGTGTACTTGGCTGAACCGTTCACGGTGTTCCAACCGTTATTATTTCAGTTCCTCAATTCGCCTCTAATGAGATTAGCAGGAGAAAAAAAAACCTTTGTCTTCGACCCTATAACCGGAATTGATATGATATTACTATCATTTCGAAAAACCGTTGGCCAGTGCACTCCGTCTCACCAATATGCTATAACAAGTGTAATCTATAAAATTTTGTGTAATGCTTTCGTAATTTTCACCTGAGCATGCTCGCAACTCGCAAATCCCCATCAACAACTGATAGTGAAACTAGATACTTAAAATTCATGTTGCAATAAACTGAATCGGAAGCATTATAATACTGTGTATGTAGTTGTATATGCCTTTGACATACTCCAAACATACCGCCTGGAACAGTGGTCGGCAAACTTATTAGTCAACAGAGCCAAATATCAACAGAACAACGATTGAAATTTCTTTTGGGAGCCAAATATCAACAGAACAACGATTGAATTTTTTTTTCGGAGCCAAATATCAACAGAACAACGATTGAAATTTCTTTTGAGAGACACATTTTTAAACTTAAACTATATAGTAGATACATTGTTATTAACTTAATTAGGGTACTCCTAGGCTGGCCTTTGCTGAGATCAACACCTTCCATCCACACTCGTCTTGTATTTCATTTATCACCTTTCGTTCATCCTCTCTATATGTCCAAACTAGCCCGCCCGTTGTAATTTGGTACGTGGTAATTTGTGGAAGAGCCACACTCAAAAGGTCAAAGAGCCGCATGTGGCTCTTGCCGACCACTCACCTAGAAGGTCATTATTCGAAGACATACTGGGCATAATTACTCGCATACTAACAATCGGTCTGGAAATACATGCATATCTGCGGTATATTAATATTTTTATATCGGGCCCTATATGCACCCTCCTACCCGGAACCGACTTTACAAGGACGTTACATGTAAAAAAAAAGTTACTACAAATGGGGATTACGTTTCTCTCTAAGGTCAGGGTCTATAATCTATAAACCAATCAGTCATTGGTACAAAAAAAACTAAAAAATCACGGGACAGTATTTTGACGCGAATCCACAGCATCTTTTCTTTACTAACCACAAATAATAAATCGCTCTACATACATCCAACGGCAGAAGAAAAAAACCCTCCACACAATAATCTAGTTAACAGTATAAGACTACCCATTCTACCTATGGTTTATCACTATATTTCACATGGGGATTGGCGGTTATATTCCACACACAAAAAAATACCCAGCCCAGTGAGATCAATGCCGTACCATTACCTCAGACCGGGTCCGCATTTAATGATAGCAGTGATCATATTTCGGAAAGGCTCACTGAGTCGTATCAGCTCCGGCTCTGCCCCCTCCCCTTCAGACGTATCCAATGCTGGAGGTTGGAGATTTTGAATGCAGCCAAATTATAACCTTTTCTGGGATAGGTTTTTTTTTGTTGCGATGGCGGGACAGACGGGCGAAACAGACTGAGGCAAGGGCCCCGCCCCGTCAGCCCCGTTGCTATGGAAACGGATACACGCATTTGGGGAGAGGTGGGGTGGGGGGAGGAGGAGGGGGGGGGGGAGATTTGTGCGGTTTGAAAATGAGGAATGTGTGTGGTTGTGGTGGTTTTATTTTATATTTTTTTAACCATTGTTTTTCTTTTTCTGCTTTCAGGAAACTATTTGGAGGTTTCAAACACAACTCGTCATATAACGTTGGGTTGGATTAATTAAACGTCGAAAACTCGAACGTCGACCCCTCTACCCCCCTGCATAATAGACTATTGACAGGGAGTGATATTTTGTTAATTAAACATTATGTAAAACTCGTTTATATGCTACCAAAATCGTTGCTAGATTTATTTTTTAACTATGCATATTTTAAACTGATACTTCTTTTAGAATAAACTGTGGATGAATCTAACTGAATATGTAATTCTTCACGGTAAAATAATATACAGATGGTTTTTATCAGTTACAACTTTCTGAGAATATGAAAAACACACTTTAAAAGAGAAATATTAGAAAATGAGGAAAGGATAATAATGTCTAAAATTCAAGTTGCATATAATTATAATATTTTACAAATAGAATATTCAGAAACTTACAACAGAAATTAAGTAAGTTTGTAACAATAATTTGTGATTTAGTGAAGAGGTGCATTAACGTTTTGAGAAAATATATTATCTCAAAACTTAAAAAATTTGATGGTATCTCTAGCCTTTCCGAAACCTTGATTGTTCACAAATTCCGCCTGTTTGTATGTCACTTTATAAAAAGTAAGACTATATTAGCTGTTATTCCAGAAAAATACGACTTAGAAGAAGACAATTTCAAAGAAAAGATCAAAAACAGCGACCACCAAACTATATGCGCGACCCCAAAAGGTGCAACCGCGACCCAGAATAATCTCTACCCCCTCGATGAAGCCAACAATCCTGGGGCTGAGGGAGGGGTGACGTCTGACAGGTACCCCTCTACCCCCCTCAACGGGGCAGCTGCCCCTCCAGCCACTCACAATGCTCAGGAGGGCCCCAAAGCCCCTCCCTCTTTCTGAGAGAAAAAATAGAAGAAAAAAAATCCGTGTTTTCTTCTCGTCTTTTGGAAGAGCGAACAATGCTCGTCAAAAAATGACCGTGACGCGACCTTTTGAATATTAAATAACAATAATAAAAAAAAATCTCATTGAAGTGAAGTGAAGGCAGGAGATGTGATGTTTTTTTGTAGAGAGGGAAATTTAATAGGGATAAGGATATTTGGTGAGATAAATGGAAACGATGATATGCCACTTTTTTGGGTGAGGGATGAAGACAAGTTCGAAAAGAGAATGGCACCTATTTTGCTATAATAAAATCACACTTCCATATTTGCATATACTTTAACTTTTCAGATGAATATATTCACATTTTCGATGATACATATACCTTTTCGGAATACAAAAAAAAAAAAAAAACATTATACCTTCGCTTTTGCACCGTTAGTCGTGAAAGATTAAACATTAAATGTGTAGCATTTAAATGTATATTAGGAAGCCACAAATGTGGCCGAACATTTTGCGAAAGGTTAGAAATTTATATTTCTACCTTGGCTCAAAAAGGTTGTAAAACCGCTTGGTCTTTACACCAATTCTTATTTAAGCTCAGATTTAAAACTCTATACATTTTACAATGCGACTTCAATAAATCGTCGTATGGAGTATGGGCCAGTTGACCAATCGGTCGGTTTTATATTTGCGCATTGTGCTTTTTAAGTTATGAAAAAATGCAGTATTTAATAACGAATTTTCCGAAGTATAGGGCAAGTTTTACACAATTAAGGTGCATTTGAATAAAAGTTGAGGCCTCTAAATTACAGGTCTCCTAGGCCCAGGCCAAAGGTGCTTAATTGATAATTAAGGCCATGTGGATAAGAACATTAAGAACATACCACAAGGAACAGTTTTCTTCCTTATTTTTTCTAAACTTTTCTTTTCCCTCGCAACACACTCTTCGATTTTTCCCGGAGAATTCCTCCCAACAGGAGAAGATTCCCGGCTAATTCAAAACTCGTCTTTTCTCTCACCAGTCATTCTTTTGTTCGAAAACGGGGGAGGGGGAAGAGATGGAAGAATAAGAAGAGAGAAACGCCCTTTTAAGCATCACACGTCCCAACGGATAAATGGAACTTTGATCGGAAGTTCTTTTCTCTCCCCCCATGTTCGCTTTTATCAAAAAATGTGATTTAAAAGCACCCCCTCCTACCCCTATATATAGAGAGAGAAAAGAACAGGCAGTGACCACTTAGCGAAAAACTATTCTCCCGAGCAAAGTGGATAAAATTCCTTCGCTGATTTTTTCAGCATTATCGCGGGAAGTGTTCAATCATTTTTTTATCCACTTTTATTATTTTTTTGTAAAAGTTTTTTTTACGCTTCTAAAAGTATCGGGGTGTGAGATGGAAAATCCCCTTTGAGAGCCTAGTGATGCCGCCAATGGTAATCCGTATTCCCTAGGTGTAGACCGAGGCGCGTGAGGCTGTTACGGTAGTGTGTCTCGAGTGAGAGGGATTGCAGACGATTTCTTTGGTTCGAATATCTTTTTTATCGTCCTTTTTTGGGTAGGGGATATTCTTCTTGAGCGGTGGTTTTAGCAAGTCGTAAAAGGATGTAGTTTTGTCCTTTTAAAGCGGAACTTTAAGCGTATAAACGATTTAAAAAATTGGTTTTGTTGGGACGCTTTTGAATATGCTACATGAATATGCTACATGAATATGCTATCCTTGTCCATTGCATTTATCAGGATGGAAACAAAACTTCCTGATCGATAATTGCCGTTTTAGTGATCAAAATTTGAAAATTTCCCTGATTTTTTGTACAATTTTTCTGATATTTCCAGAATTAAAAAATTCCACGATAATTCTCCGATTCCCGGTTTTCTAGGTTATGGTGCCATTCTGATTATTCTGCAGAGATTTTCCTTGAGCTGAAAAATATAATTCGCACACACAAAAAAAGAAATAAGAGTGCATCCAATAACAATGATGGAAGAATGAATAAAACTTCAAATGGAATTCGCATGCCAAAATACTGCAGAAACTTTTCTCCAGAAAGCTAAAATTACTGATGACTGAAGAACGACACGTCACATAGCTCAGTGTACGCCAATGGCGTTCCACTGATGCGTACAACTCAGCGAAAAATAACGAGTTCTACCCCGAATGCATTCCGTGTAATTGTTTTAGGGGGATTGTAGCGTGACATTGATTACGGAATCACTGTGCACCTTTTATTTCACAGATGGAATTCCTCACCAACACCAAACGAACGAAAGAGGGTACTCTCCTCCCCCCCTAAAGAATTCCAGGGGCGCATGTCAGCAAGCACGAGAGAGAAGGCAGAGGAGGGAGGAGGGATGGAAAAGTAATTACCTTCTGCCCCTTCCCGGACAATGATAAGCCCTCCCGGACAAAGCAAACACCATTAAACTGCGTCTTAACCCCGGACTGTTCGTGTCATTATCTATGTAGCGTCTACTCCGGAAATGTCGTCTGCCTGGGTACAAAAGGATGCACGCGGGGGTGGAGGATGGCAGACGATTATTTTTTTAGAAATATATTCTTTTGTATAGTTTTATTTTTTGAATTGTATTGTCTGTGGGGAAAAAAACTGAAGAAGGAGCGGTATGTTGAGATGGGAGCAATAGTGTCTTTTGTTATCGAGCAGATGTTCCTCTGGGGGCGGTTGGGAATGTGTCGAGTATAGTATATGCTGATGCCATAGATGAACAGAGAGAATCTACATATACAATTTCTCTTACGCTGTGATCGAAAAGCACTATATTTCTGTGCGCTGAATGGCAACATTAGTTTGAGTTTGTATTTTGCAATTGTGTACTTTGACGATTGGCCCCTTCAATTCATTGGTGAATAAGGTATTAGATGTTATAAATTAGAGAAAAGCAGATAAGATATGTATGTACAAAAGAGATATGTATTTCTTAATGATGAATATTGGCAAAAAAATTTTTTATCGAACACTGCCCTTTTCTTATTAATGTTTAAGTGTTTGGACAATATAAAATTTTAAAAAAAATATCTTGTTGTATTTAAACTTTGTTCTGCATATTGTTTAAAAAAGTACATGCAATAAAATATTTAAATACCGAATCTGAACTAAATTAAACAAACAATTAAAACAAACTTGAATTATAATTATGGAAATAGTTTATGTTACGCAAAAATATCGGTTACCTGAATGAATCCAGAACCCTAAAAAATTGACATACTGTTTAACCACTACTATTTGAAACGCCAAACCATTTAAAACATAACACTTTCACCACTTCACAGAATCTTATTCAATCGTTTCATTCGAACAAACTCAGACAAAAAAGAATGATACCATCTGCGGCATAAAAAGATATCGCGATATAAAAAGACCAAAAAAATATCAAACGGATGTTAAAAAAGAACAAGAAATCTGACGGGTGTTTTGTCTTTTGTATCGAGAAAACAAATGTCGCCGATTCAGGTTCTCGACAACGCGTTGAAAGGGATGCAGATAAAAAACTCCTCAACTCGTCTCAATGAGTTGTGATCACGTGATCGCGTCCATGCATTGAAGCGTTCGGCTCCGAAAGGATACGATCGCCAGCTCGCCAAATAAAAATGCCAAATTTTAAAATGGAGTCAATTTCATCATATTTTAATGAATTTATACATATCTGGTGCAGAATGCCATTGCTTGATATTTTCCTTGTAATAAAATAAAGTCCACTCGTCGAGAAGCTAATAAGGGGCCGTTTATTTATTACGTGATTGTGGCATGACATACAACACTTTGTAGAAAAAAAATGCTGAAATTTCATTCTAAATTTTTATATAGGCAACGCAAATTCGGTACAAACAGGTACATACGCATTTGCCACGAAACAAAAAAAAAGTTTTTTTTTTATGGTTTCCCCCATTTTAAAACCATATTTTATATCAATCTAAAGTATTATTTAAAAGTATGTTGCCACTGCCTTTAACAGAATCGTTTAAGTCGAGTAATTCTTAAAATAGCAATCGCGCAATTTAAATTTCTACACACAACTAGCCTAACTTAACAAAGTAAACAAAACGTAAATGTTATAATATAAAGGGGTTAAAAACAACCGGTGCAGAAGTTTTTAAAGTTTTGTGATTAAAATGAAAAGTAGTTTCTAAAATTGAAATGCTATTCACTACATCACGCTATTTTTCATCCTTTTGTTCAACCCCGTCCTCCGTGTCACGCTAACCTCACTCTCTCGTCCTCCTGCTCCTTAAATACATCACGACAAAATGTTTGCATTCAACAAACTTCAGCTCTGTTTATTTTACCAATTACATGAGAAAGATTATGATTAAGAATATCGTTTTCTGGCTCGTACATTTTTTTAAAGTCGTGAAAAATCACAAGTATACATGCCAAATCAGCTATTACTAGCCAAATATGTCGCCACTGCTCTCAATGACAAATCCTTTGATTCCGGATTATTGTTTGTAACGTCGTCGACCTAATTAGTAGATTATAGATACGAGGGTAGAGGTGCGAAGTTTTGCTTGTTTCGAACAAAGATTTCGAAGTAGGCGGGGAGGTGAAACTCGTTTGCGACAATTGTCGCCAGCACCGAATGGCAAGTTTTTACTGGGAAATGGGCGGAGATATTTTTTTTTGTTTAGTTTTGAACAATCAAAGTATATAACTTCAGGGGAAAAATAAGTTCTATGTTTATTTTACGTTAAGTATATATTGCAGTGAGAAACGTAACAAGCATCGACAGCCTTGGCATGGTTCTGAAGACCTAGACACAAAACTCGTTTGCATTTTTAAAGTAGTGGGACAGTTCTGAAATTAAAGGTATGCGAAAGGTCTTACTGAAACAAGAGCTGATCATGTACAAAGAGTTATACGCTTGGTTAAAAAGTTAAATGCTAGTTTTATGTTTAAATTGATATACATGTACCAAAATTGAAGACATAATTCATAGGCCGATCTAGAAAAAAATTCAAAATTCTGGAGGGGGCACAGTACGAAGACGTACTCAAAGGGAGTACATGTGGACGTGATCCGGACGCTCCAGAAATAAATGTAAACAATTTAATTTTCACTAAAAATATTAGGTCATTAATTACATATGCATAATTAATTACTTATTTGTATAAAATTCATATTTTTTTTAACTTAAGTTTCATTTATCCTATTGTAAAGTCGCGACTGTCGCACGCCGATCTATCCACTCCAAAACTATGACGGTTATAACTATCGTTTGGGGAGGGGGGGGGGGGGGGGTCTTAATACTTATGAAAAAAACGTTGTCATATTGAGATTTTTTCAGAGGAGAGAGAGATCACTGCATGTTAGATTGATTTAGTGGTCATTGTCCAAAGATTGTTGATGCTTGACTTCCGGATTTTGTAAAACAGGACAAACTTTGCTAAATTATTTTTACATAAGTTTTCGTTTTCAACGACTACATAGGGGGAAAAAGTGGAGGGAGGCCGGCTCCGTTGCCGTCCCCTGGATTCACGTAAACTCACATTACAACAATTGATGACAAATTTAAAAAAAACTTTATTTGAATCTTTAAATCTTAGTTTATAGTATGTCAGTTTAAATTTTATCCAGTCCTGTTATATAACTTTATTGAATGTACATTACAAGATCCCTTGTACTTTTACATGAAACGTGATTTAAGCAGATAAATAGTAATTGGTCGTCAACAACATTATAGAAATTTACCCAAATTTCATTAAGCTTAAACAGGAAACATCAACATCTCGAAAATTTATAAAGGCAATGTATCAATGCAGCAGCATAAAATGGCTGATTTAATTTTGCTAAGTGTTGTTTACAGTTAAACAGTCGTAGGAATTTTACATGTATTTAAAGTTGGTGGTATATATTTTAATTTTCCCCCATCATTGAGCTTCCTGTAAATATTGTTCAAATGTGCTAATATTTTCGTAATTCAAAAATGAACGGCACCCGAGTGTGCATTAACCTTTGAACTTGTCGAGAAAATAATTCAATCTCTAAATCTCTAAAGGAGAGAGAGGGGAAAGTTTAGCGTAAATGGCGAGGTTTTAACAATTTTCGAAAAAGCCTGCGAAATATGACGGTTTTGATACATACACATTTGTCTCTTTTAAGCGGATGAATTAATTTTTTAGCCAATCTAAGCTCAATATTTTTGCAATCGAGCCTTTTTTATAGATCATAAGCCTTCGTTTTAGGCTCAGTTTACATTGTCCCTGTGTATAGCTCTTTATAATTCACCAGAGATTCGAACACATCACCTTTGGTCAAACCACACATCCCAGAAGCTTTGGAACCTTTCCACGGCTTGGAGCCAACCCCCTGAACCCCCCCCCCCCCTCCCCAAACGCGATAAGGCCAATCTCTCCCATACTGGACGCGAGAATGATAAACGACCAGAATTAATTTTAAATGCGAATTAACGCGCGGGTCCGGCACACCGGAAAGGCCGCTCTGTGTCCGGCTATCTGGTCATCACCTCCCCCACCTTCCAACCGGACCTCTCACTCCCAGGATATAATCCGTCATATACAAGTCACGTTTTATCAAGAGGGGGGGGGGGGTCTGGAAACTTTAAATCATTAATTCGAAAGACCCCCCCCCCTTTCCTTGTGTTGCAATAATAGGAATCCGGGAAAGGTCCGGCAAACAAGCGAGACGCTCGGTTAATTCGTTTCGTCAGCAGATTTCGACGTCGTTTTAAACGAGTTTTGACGTGCAGGAATTAAAGGCGAGGAGGGGGTTGTGGGGGAGGGGGGAGTTGAACTGGGCAGTTGACATTTTGATATGTGGAAATTGGGGGCAGCTTGACCCTTGTCCACCTTTCTCTGGGTTTGAAGGGCGTGGGGAGATTGGTTACAAATGTGAAATGTTTCTGAATGTTGAGAAATGAATCCATTTCAAACTCCAATGAATATTTCGGTGTCTAGTTCCAATGGAAAGGGGGCAGTTTTGAGCCTAGATAATTATTTTGGACTATGTCGTCAGATATTTGTTTCCGACTTCAAATGCATGCAAGCATTTCGTTAGCATAAGAAATCAGACAAATTTTGTAAAGGCAAAACCTACAAATCATTTGGACATATAATAATGGAAAGAAATTCGGATAGGTACAGTGTCCACAGTACCGTAATGTTTGGTTCAGGAATTAAATACATTTGTAAGTGTGAATTCTGGGGCCCGCTCCTTCTCCAGGGTGGCAACAACATTCTGTAAAAAAAGTTCCCTGATATATCCCTGATTGATCCCTAAATATATTGCGTTATAAATGAAAAATTATAAGCAATACTTATTGACAGTTAAAAGAATAATTTATGAATACAACACAAATTATACAATTGCAACAGGGCATAGTAGTAATTATACATGTTCTCTGGAAGCAGATAATGCAAAAAAAACAAGTTTTTTCAAATTATTTCTTTTGTAGATAATTTTGAAATGTTTTATTAATATTTCCTATTTAATCCCTCACATGTTGCTTACAATTCAAAGTCCAATGCACTTTGCTTTTGCTTCTCCTTCAAGCAGTGGTTCACATTAAAAAAAAAAACTAAAAGTACGAGAATGTGCATAACCATGCTTTTTTTTAAAAAAATTCGTTAAGAGGAAATATTGACAACTAAATTACCCAGAATAGAGGGCATAATAGACGATAATTGCCCGTTTAATGATCCAAATTTGAAAATTTCCCTGATATTTCCAGAATTAAAAATGTCCATGACAATTCCCTGATTTCCCGGTTTTTTAGGTAACTACCCTCGTCTTAGGCAAACATCTCTCTCCATAATCGTAATAATAAGATTAGATTCTTTGTTATACTATTTTGTTCGTTTTAACGAACTTCTCTTTCAAACTGTTTAAGTTTTCGATGCCAAAATTGAATTTTAGTCTTATATTTTGGCTTCTGAAATATTTTACAAATCGTCTTTTCCACACCGCACAATTTTCACAAAAGTAGTTAAACTATAGAACTAGTCAAATTTATAGAAAAATACGTTCTTTTCAATTTAAGTATGCACTTGCTTCAACTAGTTGACTTAAAGTTAATTACACCAGAGTATTAAAGGTAATTTATCACCCTATGCTGATTCACCACGGAGTTATGGGATTTTGAAATATCGTAATTTTTTATGTCGCTCAAATTTCTGCAATGATCGCTGTACCTTCTTGCGCCAAATCAATTTTTAATTGCCAAATTTTAGTTTTTAGTGAAATTAGTTTAGTGAAGTGACCAATTAAGATATCGAACAAAACTCAACGCCGCGACCTTCTTCAGAATCAAAACTATGATTTTACCTAATTTCAACAATACCGGAACATTAATTGTTCAGTGTGTCGGAGCTCTACTGCTTTAGTTCGCATTAAGAAGCACCAAGCGCGTACTGACAAACAATAAATAAAAAATCCTCCATTGCCAAGCACTCAACATAATCATATATTTAATTTTTTTAACATTTAATTTGTAAACCCATACATAACCTCCAGTCGAGCTTGACTTAGTGGAGGCGTTTCATATTTTAGAAATATTGATTAGATTGTCAATGAAACAATTTGCGGTTCCGGTATTTCCACTTCCACTATCGAGTTAAATTTTGCACACTTTCAATTATGGGTTTATTTTCATTTTATTATGCATAGACTTTTCATTTCTGTTTCAGGGAGATGTATCTCCCGAAACATGACTAGATTTTATGTATTTTTATTGCGTAAGTTTTAACGTTGCATTTATATCTTAACACAATGTTTTATAAGCATTTCTAAAATTCTCAAACATTTCTAAAATTCGACAATAATAAATTTGGAGAATCTCTGTTTAGAGCAGGGCAGTGCCACCAAAAATAATTTGGGGGGACATTTGCAAAAAAATTCCAGGTCCATCTGACCGACATTTTTCATCTTTTTTATAGATTAAATAATGGTTACATATTCTACGCGTTGTGCCCAGGTGACCAATAAGGCTTTCTTAGCGAAAGTAAAAGTTACTATATTATTTTGAAAAAAAGCAAACTAATACAAATTTAAAGTATTAACTTAATCACTCAAATTCAGTCTAAAAGAGGATGACAAATAAAGGTAAAGACAAGTAGGTAAACCCACTTTTGGAAGAATGACGTTTTTGAAGACACGAAAGAAGGCATTAAATGCCAGGCAACGGATCTACAGGAAGCAAAACTCTAAATATCTCTTAGTCAAGAGCGTGATCAAATTGAACTCAGGACTGCTTAAAAAGGAATACCTTTGTAGATGTATGAAGAAGAGTCGGAACAGTCAATAAAAAGTTCGTTCAGGATGATAACTTTTCCTCAAATAAACCGAAACCAAATTCGTAATAAAAAAAATAATTCAGTTCTTTTCATTAATCACAGAATATCCACATGTATTCCAATAAATTTTCTTCTCGATGTATTTGACATATTTACTGCTTCGACATATTTTTTGATAAAAAGACCAATACACTATTAAAAATGAAATCACGAGATGATAACGTAACCACCGTCCGCATACAAGGAATAAAAAGTTTAGTTCATATCTGAGAACATATAAAAAGAAAACCTCCTCCTTTAAAGTCCACACCTCATCTCCCCAAAGAAAAGCCCCCCGTGCAAAAAGAAAAAGTAGAACGCAGACAAATTATTCATGAAAGTTCTAGAAAGAATTTTAGCGTAACAAAAAGGCGACGAGCCCCGTTTTTCTGGGTTTGAAACAAAGCAAAATACTGGAGAAAGTCTCGACATGAAAACGCCAGTTACTACTTAACAACAACAAGAAAATTTGGAAGAAAAAGCGTATCAAAAATATTCAATTACCAGGGATTCATAAAAAAAAAGAATAGCACATGTGATGTAATGACCAATCATTGCAAACCCCCGACATGATGCCTAAAGTGTGTACTGAGAAAAAGCAACAAGGTGCTTGGAAAATAGCAATATCTGTAAAAACAGAAAGAAGAGGGGTCGGCAAGCATTTGCCGATAACCTTGGTGTTTTCGCTTTCATTTGTTAAAAATTATTATTTTATTCAAACATAAATTTTTCCAACTCGGGTATTTTTAAACCCTGAATTTCCCAACTTTTAGGGTTTCCAAAGGTGCGACGTGATTGGTTTAGAGTAATTTATGGAAGAGCAAGTTTTAAAAAATACCCGATTTGTGAAAATATATATGCCTGATTTAGGAAATTGCCCAACTTTTCTAAACTTATAAAAATTAAACTTAAATTTGTGAGTTCGAATTTTGGAGTGCCACTACACGCTTTACCAGAAATATCACGTGACGCAGATATTATCTTCATACAGCCTGAGGAATGCCTTCTGATCGGTGAGCAGTAATCACAAAACAACGTAGTAAGAAGCGAAGGGCAGAAACAGCTTCCCAATGCATAGAGCGATTCCGGAAACAAAGTGAAAATAGCATAAATACTAACTACATGGATTCTCGGACATTGAAAGAGTCCAAATATGTATTCGAGTTACTAAAAAAAAAATTTAGGTTCAAAACAGCGAGCGAAACAAATTGCATTGTCCAGGTTAGGATACTGTTAGTTACGTTAATAAATTAAATTTTAAATTTACATATAATATAAATTGATAATGAAAATCCACATTTCTAAATTCGTAAAACTTTTCCATTATACATATTGTTTTAGTTAATTCTATCACAGAAAACAAATATTTAATAAAGAATCGTTTCGACATTTGAAAAATTTGGATACTAAGAGTTCAAATATTTAAAAAAAATATACTTTATGGCGCCATCTAGTGGTGGGTTTTCAATTTATAAAGAGAAATTTTCGAAAATACATAATAGACTTCCGAATTATAATAACAAACCTTCGCGGGAAAAGTACGGAATTTTCATTATAAAGATTTCAATAAGATTATTACAAACTAACTATTGAACCGATTTAGAATTCAGTATCGGTCGTTATAAGCAACTGAGGGGATCATTAAACAGGGTACATAAATAAATAAAAATATGTAATAAGTCTTACAATAAGAACAAATAAAATTATAAACTGTTTAATAACAGAAAGATGAAACGTTTTCAGACCGTTTGAAATTGTAAACCCTTGAATTACTAACACAATGCGTATGTTTGAAAATACACCAACAGATATAAAAACTGGCGAGTTATTAAAATTATTTTTCTTTTGAGTTGTCTTTTTTAATTTGTTTAATTATGTTAAATGTTGTTATGTATATGCTAAAATGTATTATATAATTTGTTTATGTTATATATTATATCCAGATATATTATAAATAACAAAAGCCTACATTTATTTAGAAATCTATTTCAATAAGTAAAGGTGAGTTTGAAAGTTTATATTTAGTTTCGAAAATCGATCGGAAGTAAATGCTCAAGCTGAGTATTTTACTTGCTCAGCTGAACTTTAATATTTTGATAGTAATAAATCTCCTTGCAACAAAAAATAAATTATTGAAATTCTGCAAGGAAATGCTTACTATCTTAATCGAAGTTCAGGAAAGATGATTTATGAACTAATACAATTTTTTTTTTTTAAATTCAGTACCGACTTTTGAAAAAGTGTATTAATATTTTGCGCATTTGTCATGTATTTTATAGTTAATTCATATTTACATTAAACATTTTCGGAAGATCAAGTTTTCGAAACAAAAACTGCAAATTTTTTTTTTATTTTTCAGCATTATTTCAGCATTTATTTTTCAGCTTTTAAAATTTCAGCATTCAAATATTTATAGGTTAAGCAAATTATACATTTTATATGTATGAATAACTATTAAATAACATTTCAAAATACATTTTGTAAAAGAAAGATTTACCTTTTGATGAAACAAACAGTCAGAGATCACTGAACAGATGGAATATTCAAAACTTAAATCCAAGAGTAACCCAGAGTATCCAAAATGCCACTCATGTACATAATTCTACAGTATAAAAATTCTCCAACGAAGGGGCTATCAACAGCATAGTCTCGGAACAGTGCCAAACTCATAATCGGAGGGTTGTGGTTGGTTAAATATCGTCGCACTGGAGCTGCACAATGGGTTTACGGATATCCACTAGCCTCATTGTCATAACCTAGTTTGTCAAATCGATACTTGTATTGGAAGGATCAAAAAGCCCTTAATCGGAATTTTAGCAAGTTCGGTCCCCGTCATTCATCAAAACCATTCTCCGTGTAGATTGGTTTGGTGCACGATAAATCTGTCGTAGTCATCCCATTGTGGTCTAGTTGCTAATGTGGTGAAAGTTTAGACATTGGGGTGCCAGCGCATAGTGAGAGACCCGGAACTTCTGTCTCGTAAGGGTACAAAATTACGAGGCAGAGGTCCTCGGCTTCTCACCAATAAATAACTAATTGGAAGGCTAACAGTGAGGGGACAAATGTCAAATTTCTTTACAATTTGTATAAAAATGTATTTAAATTTTCAGAAAGCGGGGTGGCACTGGCGGTTTGTCCTCATCATGTGCCAATGACTCAGCTTCGTTCAATAAAAGATCCGCAAAAAGCAGATCGGGTTCGTGCCCTGTGGCCCCGAAGTACAATTGTCTAGCAATTACAGGATTCCAGTCGACTCGACATGAGGATTTGACAAAAGTTCAGATTTGCTGACTTCGTGATCGGAGGTTTGCCAAATTCGCTAATAAATTTTCGAATGCGTCAGAAGTTATTCTCGATTTCCACTGGTGTGTTTATACACGTGATCAAAATATGATCATTGTCCAATGTTTATTGACGAGTCGGGTGCCAGTAACCAACTGTGTGTAATGCGATGTTAATTAAGCCAACCAGTCAGTAGAAACTTAAACACACATCTTTACAATAATAGTAACCAGTACACATATTTACCTTACCAACTTTGTGTCCAGTACACACCAAACTCCACAAACATTTAGACAAGGAACTCAGCTACCACTACTCCATACACGAGGAGATCTCCGAGGGGGCACCGGCGTACGCCAGTTGTGTTATCCATTTAAATGCATTTCCGAATGCGTTTTGGCCGAGTTTCGGGACCCAAAATGCCGGATGCCAAAATAATTTGTACCTCGTCGCAGGCCCCGTCACGTGACCGACGAATGTACCAATGAATGGATTTGCAAATCCATAGATCTTCACGCCAAGGGAAATGGTAAAGATGTCAAAAAATGCTTCCAGTCGAGTTGGTCCGTGACAAAAGGAAATGTTCGCGATTAAGCACGGAGAGACAGATGGTTCCATATTTCCCATACGAAGGGGGACCACGGACCCCCCCTTTTATGCTGGCGAATCGTAAAAAGGTGGTCCAGGAATCATCAGTTAGAAGGAGATAAATTGTTTCTTGTCTATTCCTAACCACAGCAGTCAGAGAAAGGATTGTACCTCTCAGGGGACCCCTTAAAATCTTTAGGGCCAGGTGCGCAATTTTTTTTTCTTGGTATATTTCGCCCAGCTGGAGGAGTAGGGTGGTTGATAAATGATAATTTTGATGGGAGAGATTTTTATTCCCCAATCTTTAAACTACACAATGTAAACTTTTCGTATTGGTTCAAGATACAAATTCTTAACATAAGAGACTCAAGAAAATTTTGTTTCACAGACCTTTCCTTTTTATGTTAGATTATAAGTTTTATATACAAAACTGAGGGGTTTGCACCCCGCATAGAGACAAATACTCATGTTAACACCTAAGATATGTGCAACAAACTCAGAGCGTGTTGCTCGATTTTCACTAATGTGTATCACTTCAAATGGCCTGTACAAACATTATATGTGTATATTCTCTGTATCCCACGTATGGTTGTTGAAGGAAATCCTGTATATCCTAACGGAGAGGTCAGGACATTAAATAAACATCCCCAATCTTTAAGTTAAATTTTCGTGCAACAAGAACTCGAATTAAAATTGAAAGTTCAGATAATGTTCAATCCGTTACGTATTAATATCAATGGTGGAAATTCAGTTTTTTTTGCCGTAAAAAGAATATAGAATCATTCATTGATTTTTAAACCAAAACCCCACTTAATAGGTGATAATAAAAGTAGGTCCTTGGGCCCTGTTCTACAAGGACCCCACGATGTTTTGCTCAGTAAATTTTATTTTTTCAGGAATAAATATCTTATTTTACGATCCTCTTCCGTCTTCCTCAAATGCCATCATTTTCGGTATATTGGAAGAGACATCAAAGTGGGCGGGACGGTTGACAGGTGATCCATCCAATCAGCAACGCCCTTGTATGTTCGATATGATGGAACACCTGCGTGGAATGATTCTCCAGAAATGGTGTCTTCATTATCCGTTTTCTGATCGTAACTCTTGTTCACTCGCTTCTTAGAAATGTCAGTATAATTTTTAATACAAATTTCGATTTTTGTATATAAAAAAAAATCGATTTCTGTTACGGTATGAAAACTGATTAATATTTTCAGGCAGTAACAAGGAAGCCTTAAAAATATGGGTATTCAGGCCACGTGGCTTACGAGACCCTCATTGTTATTTGGAAATATCAATACGGGCCTAAGGGTTGGGACCTGATTTTTCATTAGGTAGCTCTCCAACAACTAAATTTAAGGCAAATAACTCGTCAGTACCTTAAAATCGTCAAATAATAATAATCGATTTTAAGATGCCTTATTTTATATTTGAAGAGTATGTTAAATTTAATTTTAAAAAAATGTTGCACCGGTAATATTCTAACCTTTAAACTCGATTTTTTTTAAATCTGAAATTTAAAACTTCGATGTACAGTCGGGGGGGAAAAAAACGAACCACCTATGGTTTCTCGGCCACTAACTTAATATACCATTTTGTAGGAAATAAAGTCTACTACACATTGATATACAAAAAAATTGCATTCGGGACTATCTTCATTCCCGAATTCGCACCAACTTTAAAATTTTCAATAGCAGAAAGGTTTCCCGCCCTCAAAATAATCTAAATATAAATTTTCGTAAATTTCCTACATTTATATGCAGAGATATTCAATATGTATCGATCATATTTGAGGGGCTGCCTCCACATTGAGCAAAGTATTAGTGGACTACAAAATAAAGGAAGCTGGTAGAAAATGTTTTGTCATTCTTATGCGTGGTCAGGCTCGCCTAGAATTGTTCTAATAATATGGATACAGTATGTTTTATACTTAATGTGGAAGTGGGTTCAAGCTACTTTATAAGATTTTATATAGCATTTTTGATGACGTCAAATTTTATTATTTGTATTCTTAGAATGTTCTGAAAGTATGTAGGGAAATGACAAACTTAATATTGTAAGGAAAATTAAAAATTGAATATATCTTGAATTTTTTTTTCCAGGTTTAAAATACATATACCAACGATTTACTTTAATTTTAAATTCAGGTGGAACAAATTTTTAAAAAATTAAATGAAATATCGTAAATGTTACACACGGTTTGAATTGAGGTTACGCAATTACCTATTTTTTTTTCTACATAAGATTGTGCTTGTCCTTAGGTTATTATTACATGGTGTCCGAATAGTAATTTAATACTTTTAGTAATAGCAAAGTAAAGCAGATTAGGGGGGCGAGTGGAAGCAAGTGCCACCCTATTTTTGAAAATTTAAAACTAGCTCATTGTTCTCTCGGCTGGTTCAATATTTGTTTGGTTGAATAAACGTTGCACTAGAGCTGCACAGTGGGCTATTGACGACGGTTCGGGGTCTATATCGTAGGAGAGTCCCGGGAACGATGTTCCGTATTTTTGAAACATGGTCAAATGACGGGACAACACCTGAGCTGGCACCCGACGTAACTTCATGGACCTGGGTCATATTTAAAGTGCACCACTCCCGTATACCCCTCGCCGATATACCAGAATTTAAAATTTTATGCCAACGCGATCACAGCGCTTTTAATTCGTAAAATTGGCGAAGATTTCTTTTAAGTACTGTTGATTTAAAATATATGTATAACCCCTGCAATGATCATTTGATGCACATTTTAATATAACAAAAACACTACAAAGAGGAAATTCACGAAATTTTAGATATGCAAGCTTAATAAAATTGTTATTTCGACATACATGATTAAAAGTTTAAGAAATTCATTTTACAAGTTATAAAACTTTCGCTATTCATAATTAAAAAACTACTTGGACCAAATGACTTGCAAATTGATATCCATCGATAAATTTTGTCGTAGATTCTAAATATTGAGTGTTGGGTGTTGCTATTGGGAATTTTAAAGTTGGCAAAATATGCAAATTTTTGTTATATCAATCAATGTGTAGTAGAAGCTTAGCTTCTACAATAAATAGTGGCCGAGAAACCAGGAGTGGTTCGTTTTATTTTCCACGGCTGAGAGTTATTAAATGCTTATTTTTAATTTTTTAAACATTACACCAAGTTCTAATAAGATATTTGCCTATTAACGATGTTTATCAGATGTAGATGAATAGTAAAACTAATATGCGAGATGTTGTGTAGATTTACTTTTTAAGAAAAGGCACTTCCATCAAAGGGATGTGCAACCCCTGGCATAAAATATCCTATCATTTCACGTACCTGCTTGGAGGATTATAAAGATTCGGAAAAAAGTATCCGATCAATTAAAAAGTCGGAAAAAATATCCGATCACGTGCAAAAGCAAATGTAAACTTACCATAAAATTTGCATATTAAGTAAGTATCGCACGCATAGAACATTTAGCAAGACTTATAAAGGTCAAATTCGTGGATGGAAAAACATTTGATTTTGCAGTGTGCGAAAGTATGGCTCCAGTGAAAGAACTTTCTAAAGATTTAAAATTCAGAATATTTAAAAGACGGAACATCTCAAAGAAAAGTAACATTATTGCTAAGATGTGGTCAATGTACTGTTTACGACATTTGGAAGAAATATCGTGCTACCAAACCTTCGTCGAAGTGGACGTCCACGCTCTAACCACGAAGAAACGACACATAAAACTTGTAGGATTAAATCTATACGGCGATTGACATCAAAGCAGTTTAATTTGGAGTAGTCAAAAATATCAAGTGGAAGGCTGTGAGCGAACAGTGCGAAATAGTCTTAATGAGAACGGTTTTAAGCGACCTTTACGAACCCGCGCAACCTTTTCTCACAAGAAAACATAAAAAAGCTCTATCTGCTGAAAAATAAAAAAGCTCATTCTGAAAACATAAAATAGCAGTTGTGCAAAAATCATCGAAATTGTGGAATCGACGACTGTAAAAAATTGTATTTATTAACGAATCCCGTATTCGTCTTAGAACTGGCAATGATAGTGGAATCTTCGTGTGGAGAAGAGTGAATGAAAATTTCAATGAAGATTGCATCAATACCAAAACTAAGTTTCCACGCTCAATTTTCATTTGGAGCTGCATGACTTTCCAAGGAGTAGGGAAGTTGTCTATAGTATTGAGAATTGTTAATGCTGAAGTATAATATATATCAGGAAATTTTAGTTCGAATAGTTCGGCGATTCACATGATTTTATTTTCTAACATGACAAATGCCTCTTGTCACCGTAGCAAGAGAATTAATAATTTTCTAAAAAACAATGAAAGACATTCCAATCAAGACATTAAACGTGGCCTGCAAATAGGCCATCCCATTGAGATATTTTGAAACAAAAGGTGAACAACAAAAATCCAACACGTTATGAATTGCGTCAAGCTATAAAGGAAAGCTGGGATGAAATTTCTTCAGGTGTATGCCAGAAGCTAATGTTAAATCAGTAATCCGGGTAAAAGGAGGTGCCACACCAAATATTAAGTGTTGATTGGACAATGTTTTCTCGACTTTTTGCTGATCGGATATTTTTCCTTTTGTGGGTGTAATTCACCCACCTTTATTATAATTAAAACTATTTATAAACTGTGCTCTAACCGTTGATTTCATTTCTTATATTATCATCATATTTTATGCTCATTATCGTTTGATTTGTTCAAGACTAACGTATTGTGAAATATAAAACATATTTTGAATTTACTTTTTTGCAAGGGGTTGTAGATATAAGGCCCTAAATAAGTGCACTGTTAAAACCAAAAAATATCGCAAAAATCGTGTAGTTAAAAAGTGAGTGTGCACTCACATTTTAACAGTGAATGTTTTTTCAAGAATACTTGCTCATTTTCGAACTAACTTTGGCCATTGCAGACGAAGCTGACGTTTGCAAAATAATGTTTTTATGAAATATTTCGTTTACTAGGGAAATAAAAGTTCGTAAAAAAGACGAAAAATTCTTTTTTTGTTAACAACGAGGAAGGACGATTTTAAGTGAAAATCAACGGCTAGACTGAATCGGGGATCTTGTCCGAAATCAATTAATATAAATAAATAAGAATATTGGACAGAGTATGTTATTAATTACATTTCCTGTCCAAATATGCTCCACTCACCTGACGTGGGCGTGAGTCTGTGGACCGCGACAGATTTAAAGTACGTCAGTACCCCATACACTTTTTTTTAAAAAAATTTTATTATGTCCGCGTCAATATGTGAAATGCAAACATTGAACGTCTTTTGATTGACACATTAAGGTGATTTGAGGAGAAAATGAAAATAACTTGCATTTAGGATAATTCCAACTTTTTACAAGTTCATTTCAACGGACTAAATGCGTTTTTCGGTCGAATAAAATAGACAACCTCGATAGAAAATTCAGAAACAAATTTATCGATATAGTAATCTAATTTGAAGAAAGGACAAAATACGCTTCGAATGTTTTCCCTTTAACATGCAAGGAAAATAAGCAACCCACGTTTTGTAATTTAAGCGAATGAACCGCCCGAGAAGTTTATCGATTTGAAAATCCGTTTGCATTTCTCATCGCAAATCACGGGAGCAATTCATCATTGTCACTAACCGTTGCTGCAGTAAAATAAATAGATTAAAAATCACGATAGATAACAAAAAATATATGAAACTGGAACGGAAAAGATAAGAGGGGCGAAAAAAAAAAATCACATTTTGTGATTTATTTGTAATATTTGGAATGAAAATGGCAGCAAGCAGGGGAATTAGGGATTCTTTTCCCAGAAAGAAAAAAAACTTCATCGTCACAATCAGATGACTTAAAGAGAAATGATGAAATGAAAAATATCCCGACTTTTTTTCAACAACAGAAAAAATGCTAGATAGAAAGAAAATTTCGCATGCGATGGGAAATTGTGGACAAAGAATCATAAAGGATTGGAAGTCTTTTTAGCTTGAGAGTAGCCCCGCAGTGAATGTTCTTTTGTGCAGTTAAAATTCGGCAAAAATAATTTCTCTCTCAAATCGTTCGGTGCTTTGTTATCTCGGTAAATACGGGAAAGAAACAAATCCTTTAAAAATGAAAGTTTTTAAAAGAAACTTTCTTTTTCTTCTATGAAATGTTCGACTCGAATGTGTTTTTTTATATAAAGCCTAATTTCAGGGTAGAAAATCGATTAAATAAGTTGCATCGTAGGTTTGATCCAAAGCAAGCAGGGCTCGCAACACTTTTTACATTTGCCTAGAGAAAAAAGGACCAAATATCTTTAAAAAAAGGGACAAAAAGGGACTCACAAAATTTAAGTCCGCAAATGTTTGTTAAATAACATTATTATAAATATCGCACCGTAAAACTATTAATATTATTAAAACATTTTCTTAAATCTTATGAATATTTTAAACCTTTTGTTGACAAAATTATAAGAAAAAAGCAACTTAGTAAAAAGAGGTTTAAATTTAATTTAACAAAATAATTATTTTCTATCCGTTTGAAAGAAAGCTCTAAATGGTACGTTTGATATATAATATCAAGAGAGAGATTATTGTTAGGGGGGGGGGGGGGTAATACAGTATATAGGACCAAAGTTTTTCCGTTGCTGGAAACTACAATGAAATTTAACATTTTTGAAATGATTACTTGAACTTTTTATCATTCACTTTTAAATTTTAAAAATATTAAATTATTTATTTCTCTATATAAATTAAAACAAGCATACTTTGAGTAACTCTGTCTACGAAATTTTGAGTATGACTTGGAATAAAAAAACCTATAACCCTTCTGTGAATTCAACATTCTAACCCAGGTTTATTGAGCATTTTTTTAAAAATAAAATATTTTATCTGCATTATCAAAATTAATTTATTTGTATTCTAATCGATATAACTTCACTTAGAATCAGCCTATGGGGATAATGTACCATCGTGCTCAGGAAAAGGATTTTTCGATCCGGTCTATTTTTAACCTATTCGTACCGCGTTGGTAGGGTTTGTTGCACGTAATTGTTGCAATATTACAGGGCTCGCAACACTTTTTACATATGTCCTTGGAAAAAGGGACCAAACACCTTAAAAAAGGAACCTACAAAATTTAATTCCTCAATGCGAGAGTGACAAAATTATAGGAAAACCGCAACAGAGCCGGCGCGCTGACAATTATCGCACATCCAACTGAACTATTTAGTTGCATGCAACTGAAAAATTCAAATTGTATCTGCGACCCGAGACCCCCAATAATCTGGTAACCCTTGGAAGTTGAGAATTTTTAACTTCTAAAAACCCTGAGTTGGGAGAATTTATGCCTAAAGTAAATTAAAATTGTTAACAAAATGAAAAAAAAAATGGTTAAATAAGGAGGAGAAAGGACCAGAAATGTGATTATAGTAGTCACAAAGGATGGAAAAAAAATATTTTTGCGAAAATAAGGGAAAGGGAAGGGGAGGGATTACGACCAAACGCGTTGTTCATTTTTTTTAAATTTGGCATGAATCCTTGATAAATTGTTTTATAAAAAAAATACTCAAACGGCATTTTGGGTCAGAATATAGAATTTAGGGAAGTGTTATAAGCTTCCAATTGCCAGTGATACTCACATTACGAGTTCTAAGACAAAAAAAAATGGGTCTTAACGTGCCTCATATGTTCAATTTCCGCTCGTTTACAGTTTCGATGTTTTACAAATGATATGCTTTTTGATTATTCTTCCTAAATGAAGCCGACATCGTAAAAATAGCTTACATAGCGGAAAAAACTTGACGGGTATACGAATTTGGATACAATGTAAAGTTATACAAGTGCTTCAGGCATATACTAATAAATATTTATAGATCATTCGTTTCTTTATCGGAAATTGGGGATTTAAAAAAGTTTTTTCAAATTATGTTTTTTTTTGTTTCCTAATCTAATTTTCGATAAGTCGAATATTCATTAGCCGCGCAAATTATTTGTTTCTCCTGTCTGACGACAGTATAACGACTAGGGCAACATTGTCTTTAAAAATCATCGATCTTTGGACATAAAAAAAAATGATGGAAAAAAAAACAGAACGTACAGTTTATAAAAAAAATAAGCAAAATTAAAAGCGTTAGGTTTCCACTTACTGGCGATAGATGGCAGCACTAATCAAATAGTCAAAATGTTACATTGAAATTAGAGTAAATGTACCTCTATAAAAGTAAAAACGTAATATAGCTTGCAGGAAAGAATACTTCCATAAAAGAAAAAAAACCATAGAACCTTTACTATAAAATAATGTTAAAGAAAACTTTAATAAGAAAAAAAACAGTTAAAAACTAAAAAATAATTTTTAATTTTACGAACTGTGTTTTAAATTTTTGTTTGTTGAAGCGGATTTTTCGCTATCCAATAAAAAAAGAATTCTCGAAATAGGACCATAAAAATTTCAAACAGTACATTTAATTAAGAATTCTAATAGTTAAATGCCGGACAAACGATTTTCCTTTTTAGAGCGTTTGGTGTAATTGGTAGGTGCGCTTTTATTCGGTTAAAAAGCAATTGCACAATGTGTATCCTTTACAACAAATACCTGTTGTATTATTACAAAAAGCGAAAGCGTACTCCTTTAAGCAAATAAACTTGTAAAAGAAATTTCCAGTTTGCCCCTAAAATAATGCCTAAACAACTTCAAAAAAAAAAGTCCAATGTACCTTTTAAAAGAAAATTCCACAATACACTTAAAATAAAACCAAAGGGTTCACTTTAAGACAAACGGAAAATTCCAGAGAAAAAAAAATTCCAAAAAGAAAAATTTTAGTGTACCATCAAAAGAAAAGCCCAATGTACCCCCAAAAGAAAAGGTCCAGTGTACAAACCAAAAGAAAAGCCTAATCTAACCTTAAAATAAAACACCAGAGAACAAATTAAAAGTCGTATCCTAAATAGAAAAGCCCCAGTGTATACTTAACCGTTTTGAGTCCTAGGGGGTATTGAAAAAACACTGTCGAAGAATCCCAAACAGCGCAACTTCGCTTTCTCTAATTGAGTACGAAGAGACCCAAGCAGCGCGATAGGGCTTGTTTTATTCTGACCATGGTTCAAAAATGCGATGCATCGTTCCCGGGTCTTTCTTCCTTCGAGATAGGCCCCGACCCGTCGCCAATAGCCTACTGTGCAGCTCTAGTGCGACGTTATTTAACCAAACCTGACCATGGTGAAATGTTCAAATTATGAATATATTATAGATACAAATTAAGTAGAGAGCCATATTTATAGAAGAGAAATAATTATATTCTATACATAGGATCATAAAATTAAAATTAGCGGAAAAATTATGGATTTGGCGCAATTTGGCTAAAAATTAGTGTTTTGGGGCAACTAGGAGCAAAAATCGCGAATTGGCGCAATTTGCGCATGCGCAACACCCCTGCATTTGGCAAAATTTGGCGATATTTACTCAGCCAATCAAAATGCATCGTTTGTTATCGAAAAATATTTTTGGTCACATGTAAATTTCCCATAGGGGTAATGTAATGGAACTATAAACTTTTGAGCGGTTGCAGGCACCTACATGAAACAAAGTGCAGATTTTAAACTGAGAATATATTGTTAAAACGATGGCGCAAGCTTCATAAAAATCCGCACAGTAGTTTTTGAGTTAAATCCGGACAGACAGAGACAAAAAAAAATTTAATGTGATTTTCGGAATCGGCATATTCTAATTCGTGAAGGAAACTCAAAATGAGGGGGTTTTGTTCGATTTCACAGACAGACACTCAATTCTTATATATAAGTATTGATATATTCACCTAAAATCATTTGGATTTATTTATATTTTCAATGATCATAGAATTTTTAAAATAAAAATTATAATGTGAATTTTAGGGTACCTAAGTGGAGGAAGGCGCTGTGGTAATCACTCATAGGGTGCTTATATCTAAATTGAAAAAACAACAACGAGTTAAGCGATTACCTAATAACCAACCCCATACTACGCATTTACCGTTAATCGAAGGTGCGAACGTGAACAATGAAAAGGAGGCGCCATGTTTTAACGATTTTAACTTTTAAGTCAAGAAAGGAGGTGCAATGTCGTGCAATCCACAACGGGACTTCGTGTTTGAATTCAATTAATCAAATAATTGACTATCAAACATGTGGAAGCGTTTAATATACTTTATTAAAGTTGAAAAACAAGCAATCTTAAACATATCGATAATAGAAAGCTCTGCTTGCCTGCGTCACACAGTGACAGTTACAATATATAAAACCAAATATTCACGGACAGTTACAATATATAAAACCAAATATTCACGGACAGTTACAATATATAAAACCAAATATTCACGGACAGTTACAATATATAAAACCAAATATTCACGGACAGTTACAATATATAAAACCAAATATTCACGGACAGTTACAATATATAAAACCAAATATTCACGGTTACAGTATATACATCTAAATTGCATGAAGTACGAAACCATCTCCAACAAGCGGACCCCATCAAACCACTTGAAGATTTTCGAATCCATTGTACATAGTCCATGTTATCTCTTGAACATCAAACTTGAACTTGAAAAAACACTTGAACATGAAATATACATCAAAAACATTTAATAACATATATTATACAAACAATTTTTCTTTTACAAGTGGTTTTGTTAGAAAATCCGCTAAATTATTTAAGGTTTTTCATACTTAAACTCAAACTTATTTTCATCTAAAAATTGTTTAATTTATACATTATCTACAAAATTTTTCGTAAAAAATATCGCCGATTGATTATTTGCAATACTGTGTAGGTATTTCAAATTTTATTAAATTTAATTCACGTAATATTTCGACAAACCAAAGTAACTAACAGATCCTGGATACAAACTTAAGAATTCATCGAACTTAGATTGATGGTTCGACAATCTATTGCTCCAACTAGCATCATAAGTAAGCTGATAACTCATAAATATCTCATACGCTTAGACAATATGGAGACATGACATGACATTTAACATCGGGTCAACTTCTATCTACAAAATTTTAATTATGAGTATCCGAAAAGTCAGAACTAGAAATATTAAATGTATTTCTTTTAATCTTCTCTCGAAATAACAATTTTATTAAGCTGATATTTTTATCTGTGTTACTTCTAAAAGACACAAATAAAATACACAAACTTCCATTACTTTTATATATTTTTAGCCATGTTTAGATTTTTTTTTAATTAGTTAAGACATTACAAAATTTACGTATTAACCATACTCATAAACCTATAAGTTGAAGAAAGGTGCGATGGGTGAGCCATCAAAGAGGTTTCAAATAAGAAAAAATAATTTAAACAATAGGGAATGTTCACGTTTATAATTTTAAAAAATTAGTTACGCAAAATTGCGCGATGGTGAGCTCGGATACACTTTACGAAAGACCCTAAATGTGAAATCCATAATAGTCTTTAAGAAAAAGGAATACGTACCAATTGTCTAAAGAGAACATAAATTACGAAAAAAAAAACGGGATTTTAAAAACAAAAGTAAAATAAACAATCTTGCCCAGAAGAATAGTCGGAAATTTGATACCTTTGTCTTCTTTTCACGCTTCCGTTTTCAATTCAGCTTGGGCAGGAGACGTCGCCCGTAACGTCGTAAGTCGTCTGCAGATACTGCGATTGGTGGATGCAAAACCACGGGGATAATGAAAATGACGCGCTTCTAAGTAAAAACTAATCAAATTAAAAAGAAATTTCACTGACAATTTTAGATTTCCAGGTTTAAATTCCTCGTTTTCTCTGTATTAGGTCAAATGTAAAGCTGTAATTATCAAATATGTCTAATCCTGACAAAATATTTGAGTTAGAATTCCGCACATAAAATAAGTTTAAAGGTGGCTGATCTGATGATTGAAGATTATAATGGTTTCTAACAGATCCCAAGTTCTCTATATGCCATTATGTTTTCACACTGTGTCAAATTAAGCCACCATTTCTTGTACTGGTTCAGTGTTGAATGATGTTGGACAACTTATTACCTTCGCAGATGATAACCGTGTTGATGTACTCAGAATGATAAAGTCAGATTTGATAAAAATTGGTTTCAAACATAATGATTTAATCATAAATAGTGATAAGACAAAATAGATCAAATTTAATATGATGTTCTGGTCATTCGGAAGATATTATGCCCTGGAAATGTTTCGAATTGCAACTGTCCTACTATAAACAGAGTGGAAAAGCTTAAAATATCACATTTAAATGGAATTTACATCTTAAGAAGGTGAACCATAAGCTATGCTTCTGTATATATGCTTTTTATTATTTAAGAAATTGTCTCAGTAAAGGTGGCGACTACATAAAAAATATTAGACCTCTAATAAATACTCAAATCAGATTGCTCCGAATGCTAAATTGTGAATCTGATAATTTAGCTAACTCGATTTTAACCGTAAGAACATATATAATAATACTTCTTTATTTATATAACAACAGAAATGTTTGCACTCATAGAGGATCCGATCACTTACTGTTTTAGAAAAGATCATACATATAATATAACAAAATCCAAAAACGAAATTTTTCGAGAAAGTTTTGTATGTCTCCAAAATTTTTCAATTCATTAATAGTATCTATAGAAAATAAAAATAAATTTAAAAGATAGATCAAGAAATATATTTTTAAATTGATGAAAAATCCCTATTAAAATATCTGTAATATAATTTTACACTGTCCAAACAACTTTGAAAAATAATATATTTGTTGAATTCTGAAATGGACATTCTGTTGGACTTTCTTGTAAGTGTTTTTATTTTGTGTATATCTCTGTACTTATGAAATGTGTATTTTATTATATATGTAGTTTTAAAAATGTATATATATTTTATTGTGAATGTAGTTTTTAAAATGTATTTATTGTATATGTAGTAGTTTTATTGCGTTGTCTGAACGGGCCTTGGGGCTTCTTCACAACATTGTGTGTTTAATAAATAATAATAACAATAAAAAAAATGAAACAAAAGTTACACAATGAGTAAGCCACCAAAGGCAGTCGGCCCTATGGAGATTTGAAACTAATTACTGTAATTATCCAAGAAATTCTTAGTGTTTATTTAAAATCTTTCTACATATCCTTTCTCTTCAAAATTCATTCGTAACTTCATTTGTAAGCAAGCACATAAATAACTCGCTTTCTAAAATATATATATATATATTTTTCAGAGAAATGCAGTGTAATTTCAAAGTCCCTAAGTGAAGCTGTGGTCGTTTAAATGTAGCAAACAAACTGGGATGGGTGCGCAACAGAACCATGAAAACAAAAAAGGAACAGACAACTTGGTCTGTCCGTTTACATTTGTTATAAGCTTTAAGACTATTTGATTTTGCAATAAATCCCCAAATACTATTCTTCAGCATATACATGCAAGAGAAGTTCAGTAAGGGAGCAGGAATAACGGGAATCTTTCGTAGACAATTTTTTTGACTTATAAAAAAAATATCGCTTAATTTACAAAAACATTTTAAAAATAAAGGAAATTTTAAAGAATTCTGTATTTTTTTAATTAGTTTGCGCCTAACAGATACAAGTAAAAACATATTGTCCTTTTTGGCGACCCTGTTTCTGCAAAAGCCATCCTATTCGAGATATAACGAACCAATCAATCTACTTAATTTCGTCTTTCCTGGTATGTCAAAAGTAGGATAATTTTATTTGACATCTTTCGTAATATTTTTTGGCTACCTCTGATTGGGATAAGACTTGAAAGACATTACACGTCAGACTACACTGAATTGAGTTTACTGAGCGACGAACTGGCGTCAGGTAAAAAGGAATGGTGTCAAAAATGAGTCTTGTGGTTTTTGAACAACGCTCAAAATGCAAGTTTTTCCTTTCTGTTTTCTCTCTTTTCAAGCAGACATTTTTAAATAACTGTTCTTGAACGTAAAAAAATCGCTTTTCTTTTGTCAGTTTGTTCTTTTTTTTTTATCTAACTCCATTTAAAATAATTCTATTAACCCTTTACCGCAGATGCCCTCAAGAGTGTGTCTAGTGAAGTTCTTATGAATATACTTTTTAATCATTTAAAGCAACTTTCGGAATTGAAAACGGCTTTTTTTAATTACTGTTGCTTATTTACGCCAATTAGCTTGACAAGCGACCCATGGAAAGAATTGCCGCAGAGTTCAGTCGACATATGCAACTTTTTAATAATTTGGGAATACATAGAGGCTAGATTATCTTTTTATTAGTAAAGAATGAATTTTGCACTTTTATTATATCTTTAAATTGAAGCCTAAATGACCTTTTGATACCGATATCTCATTTTTCGATAAAACACCTTTTGTAGGTGATAGTTTAGTGCTTAGAAATCTTAATAAACGATAAGGAAATCACCTAAAATTTCCGATAATAGGTCATAAATCAAATATATTAATGGCGAGTTATTTATATTGAATCCTTTAAATCTAGTTCGAGGAAGTTTTTGATCTTTTTTGGAGTTATTGGCCATTTTTTATGACAGACAATGTTGAAACAAATACGATTCTCGGCTACTTCGAAAAATTAGAATGCACATTTGTGGTACTGTAATCATCATTCATAAACAATTATCATCCTGAAAGATCCCTATTAATACAGAATCAATTTTGCAATGTTTTTTTTCCAAGTGCGCAGCGATTGATATTTCGGTATCGTAATCCACTCGAAAAGTTATACAAAGACGATTTAATCTGAATCGATCGTTGTAATTAGAATTTTTTGCTAGCAGGCCGAAATTGGAATAGGTGCCTATCGAGTGTGCTACGAACGGAAACCCAATAGCGCGCAAACTTGAAAGACAGTAGAAGTAGAGATTGTCTAAAGGGTAAAATAGCTTAATTTAATCTATTAAGTTCACCTATTCGGAAGTCTTTTTTTTTACTACATCTTCCGTGCAATCTAACCACAAAAGTGCATTCTTCCTTGAAAACTAGACATCGTTGTCTTTAAATATTAACCGATTCAAATTAAAAATCATTGTGTCACAAAGAGAAAAGAAAAAAAAAAAAAAAAAAAACGGATCCCAAATCTGGTGACCCGGAAATCCGACATTCAAAAAATTAACCTTTCGATTGTAAATTTGGTGATTTCCTTTCACGAGATGCATAAATAAATACAGAGAGACGCCATCTTTGAAGTGCGCTACTTGAAAGTTATTTTTTTTCAATTTTCTGAAGAGGTTAAGTGCATCCATTTGATGCATGTATTATTTCATCATTTTACGGATAACGGAAAATTTTGTTTTACCGACACGCCGGAGCTCAAATTTATCCATTTAAATAAAAAATACTCCCGGAGAAGGATAAAAATTAAATTAGGTAAAATTCATTAAAATAAGAAAAAAATTACACCTGTTTTTAATTTAACTTCAGATTTCGGGATACTGAAAGTGATCGCATATCATTTTGTTCGTGATGTGCAATTGGATTAACAAGCTAGAAAATATTTAGCTAAAACATTTTAATATTACGAACACTCACATTAACGTTATTTTTAAAGCATTTTTCAAACGTCTTTTATCAATAGACGGACGTGGGATTCTCAATTGTTCGCCAGAGCTGCTGAATGCTGTCCTATAAAATATTGAGATTCAGGCTAAATGGTGTGTAGAAACCACCCGAGAATCAAAATTTTCCAAACGTTTATTAAAAATATGGATGGCGATTATTTGATGTTGTTGTTGTCCTTTCATTTCCATTGTGGACTAATTTATTATACTGGAAATTTAGTCGCTTTGTAATTAAAATGCACCTTTTTGTCATTTAAAAATCAGCATACAGGCGTTGAGATTTAATTCAGGCTAAATGATGTGTAGAAACAACACGAGAATCCAAATTTTCAAAACGATTATTAAAAAATATGGATGGCGATTAATTTGATGTTGTTCCTCCATCTTCCATTGTGGACTAATTTACCATACAGGAAATATTGTCATTTAAAGAGTTTACCTTGTCATACGTCGAGGGCAGAATAAATTCGAGAAAGGTGGCTGCTAACAACACAATCCCCCACAACTTCAAGTACTAAATACCTGTGCAAATGCAGTCGTACTTTGGAAACGGGAATTATTGGGCATATTTCACTCGGTGTCTATTTTAGTTAGGTGCTATTTATTTTACGGTGTGAGCGAAACTAAGTTAAGCGATTAGCTATTATTAAATGGAAGTAACGTATCGTAGCGGGCAATCTGACGGACCCGTGTTTAAATAAAAAAAAAACTTGTTAAGCGATTACCTAACCAACCATACACATTAGCCTTTCAGTGACGAAAGGTGCGATGGGGGAGGAATCGGATGGGCCGCATGTTAAATTATAATATGTGTGTGTTTAAGCGATGTTAAATTAATAAAGTGTTTAAGCGATAGCCTAACAACCATACGCATTAACCTTTATGTAAATAAAGGTGCGATGGTTAGCAATCAGATGGGCTTCCCATTGTAAAATTAAAAATAACGTATTTTAGCGATAGTCTAACAACCATACGCATTAACCTTCAAGGGAAAAAAGGTGCGATGGTCAGCAGAGGAGACTTCGTGTTAATTTAAAAAAAAGTATTTAAGCGATTACCGAGCAACCCCGCACCCACAGGTTATGAGCTCCCAAGGAAAAAAAAGAAATTAAAAATCACTAGGGTACCTCGGGGTTGTGAAGCCCGTGTTTACTTAAAGTAAACCCCCTGAGGGGAAGCAATCAGCGTGACTACATAATTTTTTGTGTGGAAACTATCTTTTAGGATTTTTTTTTAACATGAGAGTTGATTAGCTATCCTGGTAAAATCCACAAACCTGGGGAGGAATTCTTCTGCACGTTGCTTAGGACCACATTTCATATTTCAGTTTAATAAATTCAGCCTATCGCCCGAATGCTTTATCTACAAAAACCTCAAAAGACCCAATTAGTCAATAATACAACCGAACTGAATACAAGTCGACCTTGTCAAAATTTATATCGACGTCAATTAAAAACAAAACATAATAATAATAATATATTTCTCAAAACAAAAGGGGAAAAGTTTTGATACAACTGTTGCTGAACAAAACAGTTACGAAAAAAAAGTGGAAATAAAAAAAGTAAAATAAACTTGCCCAGAAGAATATTCGGAAATTGGTCACCTTTGTCGGCTTTTCACGCTTCAGTTTCAAATTCAGCTTTGGTAGATGACGTCACACGCGATATCTTCAGTCGTCCGCACATACTACGATTGGTGGATGCAAAACCACGGGGATAATGAAAATGAAGCGCTTCTAAGTAAAATCCAATCAAAACAAATTAAAAGAAAATTTTTCTGACACTCTGAAAATTCCAGGTTATCGCGGTTTCAGTCAAACATAAAGCTGTAATTATTAAATGAGTAATAATATCGAAGGAAAAAAAATACTTAATATAAAAAATATTTTACTATAATTATAAAGAATAAATTAAATAAGCTATAAATTTTTCAACTGAAATTCTGGCGTCCCGAACACTGCCAAACAGGCATTGCCTAGTGGTTAGTGCCTAACAGGCAGAAGCTTAACTTAAAACAACACTTAGTTTATCCTGGTAAAAATGTTTTAGTTAAAACTGATTTCAAGTGAGGAATTCTAAGGTTTTACCGATCAGCATCATTATAAAATGTTTTAATTACTTAGGTTTGTAAAATTACTTTATTCTTAACGTTTAATTAAAATCTTTCAGCGTACAAATATACGTTTTCAGAGAAAATGTCCCAAGTAAAGCTATGATGCTAAATACGTGTGCAAATGCAGTCCTAATTGCAAAACAAGTTTTTTATTTTCAGATTATGTCATTTTTTAAATTTTTCTACAGATAATAACATTGTACAGCAGCTTAGATGCTATTTTTTTTTACGGTATTGGAGTTGGTTGCAGAACCTAGACACGTGAAGAAATCAGTTTTCAAAAAGCTCATTAACTCGCATAATTTAACCTTACGCGCAAACATTGAAAGGACGAAATTTGCGATGGAGAGAGTTATAATAATGGAAAACAAATGAGTAAAATTTTAGTTTTAAAATCATTCTAAACTTTATATACACGTCTCCATAACAGAAAAACACAAAATTTATTTTAGAAAAATAAGATTTTTTTTCTTTGAGAGCAACATTTTACAATCATTTGACAAGAAAATACCAGTATCAGAAGTATGAAATTCAAAAATAAAATCTATAGTTCTAAAATAGTTTCTAAAAAAAGTAGAAAGACATTCAATATAGTTAAAAAAAATTCAAGCAATATTAGTTCATTTTTCCTGAGAAACTCTAAATTTTGCATAGGTTATGATCGGAGCAAAAATAAAAACTAAGCACCAAAAAGAACGGGAAGTTGAAAATTGTATGTTTTGTTTTCTTTAATACGACACATATACAAAACGAGCGGAAAACCTTCTTCTAAACTACCAATAATTTTTGCTTGTTAAGTTTCGAAAAGTATTTAAAATTTCTTTTGTGAAATACGAAAGTTTTTCCCAACATCGTTTCGTGCGTTTCCTCAAATACAATTATGTAGGTTTTATTTGTAAAAATGAAAACTGCAAAATAGATTTCTCAATAAATGGGTCAAGTATTTTTTTTTTTAATTATGAGTATCCGAAAAGTCAGAACTAGAAATATTAAATGTATTTCTTTTAATCTTCTCTCGAAATAACAATTTTATTAAGCTGATATTTTTATCTGTGTTACTTCTAAAAGACACAAATAAAATACACAAACTTCCATTACTTTTATATATTTTTAGCCATGTTTAGATTTTTTTTTTAATTAGTTAAGCCATTACAAAATTTACGTATTAACCATACTCATAAACCTATAAGTTGAAGAAAGGGAAAAAAGGACCAAATATCTTTAAAAAAAAAAAAAAAAAAAACTTACAAATATATAGGGAAAATGAAATGGAGCAAAAAGAGATGAAATAAAAAGTTATCTGCAGCAAAGAATGTCCCCAATTTCTCTCCAAGATGACAAAACCTTCGTTTCAAATAAGTATAAAAATAATCCCGTTGAGAAACTCTTAAATGTTTATTAAAATTATTATTTGGCGTTAACAAGCGCGAATTCTTACTAAATCTGAGCTGCAAATTCTAAACCCCTTCATGGTTGGCGTCGCATGTCAGGCGTCAGGTGAGTGCAAATGGGTGAGCCATCAAAGAGGTTTCAAATAAGAAAAAATAATTTAAACAATAGGGAATGTTCACGTTTATAATTTTAAAAAATTAGTTACGCAAAATTGCGCGATGGTGAGCTCGGATACACTTTACGAAAGACCCTAAATGTGAAATCCATAATAGTCTTTAAGAAAAAGGAATACGTACCAATTGTCTAAAGAGAACATAAATTACGAAAAAAAAAACGGGATTTTAAAAACAAAAGTAAAATAAACAATCTTGCCCAGAAGAATAGTCGGAAATTTGATACCTTTGTCTTCTTTTCACGCTTCCGTTTTCAATTCAGCTTGGGCAGGAGACGTCGCCCGTAACGTCGTAAGTCGTCTGCAGATACTGCGATTGGTGGATGCAAAACCACGGGGATAATGAAAATGACGCGCTTCTAAGTAAAAACTAATCAAATTAAAAAGAAATTTCACTGACAATTTTAGATTTCCAGGTTTAAATTCCTCGTTTTCTCTGTATTAGGTCAAATGTAAAGCTGTAATTATCAAATATGTCTAATCCTGACAAAATATTTGAGTTAGAATTCCGCACATAAAATAAGTTTAAAGGTGGCTGATCTGATGATTGAAGATTATAATGGTTTCTAACAGATCCCAAGTTCTCTATATGCCATTATGTTTTCACACTGTGTCAAATTAAGCCACCATTTCTTGTACTGGTTCAGTGTTGAATGATGTTGGACAACTTATTACCTTCGCAGATGATAACCGTGTTGATGTACTCAGAATGATAAAGTCAGATTTGATAAAAATTGGTTTCAAACATAATGATTTAATCATAAATAGTGATAAGACAAAATAGATCAAATTTAATATGATGTTCTGGTCATTCGGAAGATATTATGCCCTGGAAATGTTTCGAATTGCAACTGTCCTACTATAAACAGAGTGGAAAAGCTTAAAATATCACATTTAAATGGAATTTACATCTTAAGAAGGTGAACCATAAGCTATGCTTCTGTATATATGCTTTTTATTATTTAAGAAATTGTCTCAGTAAAGGTGGCGACTACATAAAAAATATTAGACCTCTAATAAATACTCAAATCAGATTGCTCCGAATGCTAAATTGTGAATCTGATAATTTAGCTAACTCGATTTTAACCGTAAGAACATATATAATAATACTTCTTTATTTATATAACAACAGAAATGTTTGCACTCATAGAGGATCCGATCACTTACTGTTTTAGAAAAGATCATACATATAATATAAACAAAATCCAAAAACGAAATTTTTCGAGAAAGTTTTGTATGTCTCCAAAATTTTTCAATTCATTAATAGTATCTATAGAAAATAAAAATAAATTTAAAAGATAGATCAAGAAATATATTTTTAAATTGATGAAAAATCCCTATTAAAATATCTGTAATATAATTTTACACTGTCCAAACAACTTTGAAAAATAATATATTTGTTGAATTCTGAAATGGACATTCTGTTGGACTTTCTTGTAAGTGTTTTTATTTTGTGTATATCTCTGTACTTATGAAATGTGTATTTTATTATATATGTAGTTTTAAAAATGTATATATATTTTATTGTGAATGTAGTTTTTAAAATGTATTTATTGTATATGTAGTAGTTTTATTGCGTTGTCTGAACGGGCCTTGGGGCTTCTTCACAACATTGTGTGTTTAATAAATAATAATAACAATAAAAAAAATGAAACAAAAGTTACACAATGAGTAAGCCACCAAAGGCAGTCGGCCCTATGGAGATTTGAAACTAATTACTGTAATTATCCAAGAAATTCTTAGTGTTTATTTAAAATCTTTCTACATATCCTTTCTCTTCAAAATTCATTCGTAACTTCATTTGTAAGCAAGCACATAAATAACTCGCTTTCTAAAATATATATATATATATTTTTCAGAGAAATGCAGTGTAATTTCAAAGTCCCTAAGTGAAGCTGTGGTCGTTTAAATGTAGCAAACAAACTGGGATGGGTGCGCAACAGAACCATGAAAACAAAAAAGGAACAGACAACTTGGTCTGTCCGTTTACATTTGTTATAAGCTTTAAGACTATTTGATTTTGCAATAAATCCCCAAATACTATTCTTCAGCATATACATGCAAGAGAAGTTCAGTAAGGGAGCAGGAATAACGGGAATCTTTCGTAGACAATTTTTTTGACTTATAAAAAAAATATCGCTTAATTTACAAAAACATTTTAAAAATAAAGGAAATTTTAAAGAATTCTGTATTTTTTTAATTAGTTTGCGCCTAACAGATACAAGTAAAAACATATTGTCCTTTTTGGCGACCCTGTTTCTGCAAAAGCCATCCTATTCGAGATATAACGAACCAATCAATCTACTTAATTTCGTCTTTCCTGGTATGTCAAAAGTAGGATAATTTTATTTGACATCTTTCGTAATATTTTTTGGCTACCTCTGATTGGGATAAGACTTGAAAGACATTACACGTCAGACTACACTGAATTGAGTTTACTGAGCGACGAACTGGCGTCAGGTAAAAAGGAATGGTGTCAAAAATGAGTCTTGTGGTTTTTGAACAACGCTCAAAATGCAAGTTTTTCCTTTCTGTTTTCTCTCTTTTCAAGCAGACATTTTTAAATAACTGTTCTTGAACGTAAAAAAATCGCTTTTCTTTTGTCAGTTTGTTCTTTTTTTTTTATCTAACTCCATTTAAAATAATTCTATTAACCCTTTACCGCAGATGCCCTCAAGAGTGTGTCTAGTGAAGTTCTTATGAATATACTTTTTAATAATTTAAAGCAACTTTCGGAATTGAAAACGGCTTTTTTTAATTACTGTTGCTTATTTACGCCAATTAGCTTGACAAGCGACCCATGGAAAGAATTGCCGCAGAGTTCAGTCGACATATGCAACTTTTTAATAATTTGGGAATACATAGAGGCTAGATTATCTTTTTATTAGTAAAGAATGAATTTTGCACTTTTATTATATCTTTAAATTGAAGCCTAAATGACCTTTTGATACCGATATCTCATTTTTCGATAAAACACCTTTTGTAGGTGATAGTTTAGTGCTTAGAAATCTTAATAAACGATAAGGAAATCACCTAAAATTTCCGATAATAGGTCATAAATCAAATATATTAATGGCGAGTTATTTATATTGAATCCTTTAAATCTAGTTCGAGGAAGTTTTTGATCTTTTTTGGAGTTATTGGCCATTTTTTATGACAGACAATGTTGAAACAAATACGATTCTCGGCTACTTCGAAAAATTAGAATGCACATTTGTGGTACTGTAATCATCATTCATAAACAATTATCATCCTGAAAGATCCCTATTAATACAGAATCAATTTTGCAATGTTTTTTTTCCAAGTGCGCAGCGATTGATATTTCGGTATCGTAATCCACTCGAAAAGTTATACAAAGACGATTTAATCTGAATCGATCGTTGTAATTAGAATTTTTTGCTAGCAGGCCGAAATTGGAATAGGTGCCTATCGAGTGTGCTACGAACGGAAACCCAATAGCGCGCAAACTTGAAAGACAGTAGAAGTAGAGATTGTCTAAAGGGTAAAATAGCTTAATTTAATCTATTAAGTTCACCTATTCGGAAGTCTTTTTTTTACTACATCTTCCGTGCAAACTAACCACAAAAGTGCATTCTTCCTTGAAAACTAGACATCGTTGTCTTTAAATATTAACCGATTCAAATTAAAAATCATTGTGTCACAAAGAGAAAAGAAAAAAAAAAAAAAAAAAACGGATCCCAAATCTGGTGACCCGGAAATCCGACATTCAAAAAATTAACCTTTCGATTGTAAATTTGGTGATTTCCTTTCACGAGATGCATAAATAAATACAGAGAGACGCCATCTTTGAAGTGCGCTACTTGAAAGTTATTTTTTTTCAATTTTCTGAAGAGGTTAAGTGCATCCATTTGATGCATGTATTATTTCATCATTTTACGGATAACGGAAAATTTTGTTTTACCGACACGCCGGAGCTCAAATTTATCCATTTAAATAAAAAATACTCCCGGAGAAGGATAAAAATTAAATTAGGTAAAATTCATTAAAATAAGAAAAAAATTACACCTGTTTTTAATTTAACTTCAGATTTCGGGATACTGAAAGTGATCGCATATCATTTTGTTCGTGATGTGCAATTGGATTAACAAGCTAGAAAATATTTAGCTAAAACATTTTAATATTACGAACACTCACATTAACGTTATTTTTAAAGCATTTTTCAAACGTCTTTTATCAATAGACGGACGTGGGATTCTCAATTGTTCGCCAGAGCTGCTGAATGCTGTCCTATAAAATATTGAGATTCAGGCTAAATGGTGTGTAGAAACCACCCGAGAATCAAAATTTTCCAAACGTTTATTAAAAATATGGATGGCGATTATTTGATGTTGTTGTTGTCCTTTCATTTCCATTGTGGACTAATTTATTATACTGGAAATTTAGTCGCTTTGTAATTAAAATGCACCTTTTTGTCATTTAAAAATCAGCATACAGGCGTTGAGATTTAATTCAGGCTAAATGATGTGTAGAAACAACACGAGAATCCAAATTTTCAAAACGATTATTAAAAAATATGGATGGCGATTAATTTGATGTTGTTCCTCCATCTTCCATTGTGGACTAATTTACCATACAGGAAATATTGTCATTTAAAGAGTTTACCTTGTCATACGTCGAGGGCAGAATAAATTCGAGAAAGGTGGCTGCTAACAACACAATCCCCCACAACTTCAAGTACTAAATACCTGTGCAAATGCAGTCGTACTTTGGAAACGGGAATTATTGGGCATATTTCACTCGGTGTCTATTTTAGTTAGGTGCTATTTATTTTACGGTGTGAGCGAAACTAAGTTAAGCGATTAGCTATTATTAAATGGAAGTAACGTATCGTAGCGGGCAATCTGACGGACCCGTGTTTAAATAAAAAAAAAAACTTGTTAAGCGATTACCTAACCAACCATACACATTAGCCTTTCAGTGACGAAAGGTGCGATGGTGAGCAATTGGAGGAGAAGCATGTCACATTAATAAAGTGTTTAAGCGATTACCTAACATTCAAAGTGCGTTTGACATCAGCTCCAGGTTTTCAATATATAAAAAAATTAGTAAAGCTATTACCTATTAGCCATACGCATTTAACTTTTTTAAGTGACCAAAGGTGCGATGATGACCAATTGGAGAGGCTGCATGTTAAATTAATAGTGTTTAAGCGATTACCTAACATTCATACACTTTAGCCTTTCAGTGAAGAAAGGTGCGATGGTGAGCAATCGGAGGAGCAGTATTTTAAATTAATAAAGTATTTAAGCGATTACCTAACAATCATACACATTAGCCTTTCTTTGACGAAAGGTGCGATAGTGAGCAATCGGATGGGCTGCATGTTAAATCATTAAATGTGTTTAAGCGATATGAAATTAATAAAGTGTTTAGGCGATTACCTAACAACCATACACATTAGCCTTTCAGTGTGTGAAAGGTGCGATTGTCATCATTTGAAGGTGCCCCATGTTTCAAATATATAAAAAAAATTGGTTAAAGTATTATTTATTAGCCATACACGCATTTAACTTTTTTCAGTGACGAAAGGTGCGATGGTGAGCAATCAGGGGTTTGTTTAAAATAAATAAGGATTATCTAACAAACATACACATTAGCCTTTCAGTGACGAAAGTTGCGATGGTGAGCAATCGGAGGGGCTGCATGTTAAATAATTAAAGTGTTTAAGCGATTACCTAACATCCATACACATTAGCCTTTCAGTGACGAAAGGTGCGAAGGGGAGCAATGGGAGGAGCAGCATGTTACATTAATAAAGTGTTTAAGCGATTACCTAACAACCATACACATTAGCCTTTCAGTGACGAAAGGTGCGATGGGGGAGGAATCGGATGGGCCGCATGTTAAATTATAATATGTGTGTGTTTAAGCGATGTTAAATTAATAAAGTGTTTAAGCGATAGCCTAACAACCATACGCATTAACCTTTATGTAAATAAAGGTGCGATGGTTAGCAATCAGATGGGCTTCCCATTGTAAAATTAAAAATAACGTATTTTAGCGATAGTCTAACAACCATACGCATTAACCTTCAAGGGAAAAAAGGTGCGATGGTCAGCAGAGGAGACTTCGTGTTAATTTAAAAAAAAGTATTTAAGCGATTACCGAGCAACCCCGCACCCACAGGTTATGAGCTCCCAAGGAAAAAAAAGAAATTAAAAATCACTAGGGTACCTCGGGGTTGTGAAGCCCGTGTTTACTTAAAGTAAACCCCCTGAGGGGAAGCAATCAGCGTGACTACATAATTTTTTGTGTGGAAACTATCTTTTAGGATTTTTTTTTAACATGAGAGTTGATTAGCTATCCTGGTAAAATCCACAAACCTGGGGAGGAATTCTTCTGCACGTTGCTTAGGACCACATTTCATATTTCAGTTTAATAAATTCAGCCTATCGCCCGAATGCTTTATCTACAAAAACCTCAAAAGACCCAATTAGTCAATAATACAACCGAACTGAATACAAGTCGACCTTGTCAAAATTTATATCGACGTCAATTAAAAACAAAACATAATAATAATAATATATTTCTCAAAACAAAAGGGGAAAAGTTTTGATACAACTGTTGCTGAACAAAACAGTTACGAAAAAAAAGTGGAAATAAAAAAAGTAAAATAAACTTGCCCAGAAGAATATTCGGAAATTGGTCACCTTTGTCGGCTTTTCACGCTTCAGTTTCAAATTCAGCTTTGGTAGATGACGTCACACGCGATATCTTCAGTCGTCCGCACATACTACGATTGGTGGATGCAAAACCACGGGGATAATGAAAATGAAGCGCTTCTAAGTAAAATCCAATCAAAACAAATTAAAAGAAAATTTTTCTGACACTCTGAAAATTCCAGGTTATCGCGGTTTCAGTCAAACATAAAGCTGTAATTATTAAATGAGTAATAATATCGAAGGAAAAAAAATACTTAATATAAAAAATATTTTACTATAATTATAAAGAATAAATTAAATAAGCTATAAATTTTTCAACTGAAATTCTGGCGTCCCGAACACTGCCAAACAGGCATTGCCTAGTGGTTAGTGCCTAACAGGCAGAAGCTTAACTTAAAACAACACTTAGTTTATCCTGGTAAAAATGTTTTAGTTAAAACTGATTTCAAGTGAGGAATTCTAAGGTTTTACCGATCAGCATCATTATAAAATGTTTTAATTACTTAGGTTTGTAAAATTACTTTATTCTTAACGTTTAATTAAAATCTTTCAGCGTACAAATATACGTTTTCAGAGAAAATGTCCCAAGTAAAGCTATGATGCTAAATACGTGTGCAAATGCAGTCCTAATTGCAAAACAAGTTTTTTATTTTCAGATTATGTCATTTTTTAAATTTTTCTACAGATAATAACATTGTACAGCAGCTTAGATGCTATTTTTTTTTTACGGTATTGGAGTTGGTTGCAGAACCTAGACACGTGAAGAAATCAGTTTTCAAAAAGCTCATTAACTCGCATAATTTAACCTTACGCGCAAACATTGAAAGGACGAAATTTGCGATGGAGAGAGTTATAATAATGGAAAACAAATGAGTAAAATTTTAGTTTTAAAATCATTCTAAACTTTATATACACGTCTCCATAACAGAAAAACACAAAATTTATTTTAGAAAAATAAGATTTTTTTTCTTTGAGAGCAACATTTTACAATCATTTGACAAGAAAATACCAGTATCAGAAGTATGAAATTCAAAAATAAAATCTATAGTTCTAAAATAGTTTCTAAAAAAAGTAGAAAGACATTCAATATAGTTAAAAAAAATTCAAGCAATATTAGTTCATTTTTCCTGAGAAACTCTAAATTTTGCATAGGTTATGATCGGAGCAAAAATAAAAACTAAGCACCAAAAAGAACGGGAAGTTGAAAATTGTATGTTTTGTTTTCTTTAATACGACACATATACAAAACGAGCGGAAAACCTTCTTCTAAACTACCAATAATTTTTGCTTGTTAAGTTTCGAAAAGTATTTAAAATTTCTTTTGTGAAATACGAAAGTTTTTCCCAACATCGTTTCGTGCGTTTCCTCAAATACAATTATGTAGGTTTTATTTGTAAAAATGAAAACTGCAAAATAGATTTCTCAATAAATGGGTCAAGTATTTTTTTTTTTAATTATGAGTATCCGAAAAGTCAGAACTAGAAATATTAAATGTATTTCTTTTAATCTTCTCTCGAAATAACAATTTTATTAAGCTGATATTTTTATCTGTGTTACTTCTAAAAGACACAAATAAAATACACAAACTTCCATTACTTTTATATATTTTTAGCCATGTTTAGATTTTTTTTTTAATTAGTTAAGCCATTACAAAATTTACGTATTAACCATACTCATAAACCTATAAGTTGAAGAAAGGGAAAAAAGGACCAAATATCTTTAAAAAAAAAAAAAAAAAAAAAAACTTACAAATATATAGGGAAAATGAAATGGAGCAAAAAGAGATGAAATAAAAAGTTATCTGCAGCAAAGAATGTCCCCAATTTCTCTCCAAGATGACAAAACCTTCGTTTCAAATAAGTATAAAAATAATCCCGTTGAGAAACTCTTAAATGTTTATTAAAATTATTATTTGGCGTTAACAAGCGCGAATTCTTACTAAATCTGAGCTGCAAATTCTAAACCCCTTCATGGTTGGCGTCGCATGTCAGGCGTCAGGTGAGTGCAAATGGGTGAGCCATCAAAGAGGTTTCAAATAAGAAAAAATAATTTAAACAATAGGGAATGTTCACGTTTATAATTTTAAAAAATTAGTTACGCAAAATTGCGCGATGGTGAGCTCGGATACACTTTACGAAAGACCCTAAATGTGAAATCCATAATAGTCTTTAAGAAAAAGGAATACGTACCAATTGTCTAAAGAGAACATAAATTACGAAAAAAAAAACGGGATTTTAAAAACAAAAGTAAAATAAACAATCTTGCCCAGAAGAATAGTCGGAAATTTGATACCTTTGTCTTCTTTTCACGCTTCCGTTTTCAATTCAGCTTGGGCAGGAGACGTCGCCCGTAACGTCGTAAGTCGTCTGCAGATACTGCGATTGGTGGATGCAAAACCACGGGGATAATGAAAATGACGCGCTTCTAAGTAAAAACTAATCAAATTAAAAAGAAATTTCACTGACAATTTTAGATTTCCAGGTTTAAATTCCTCGTTTTCTCTGTATTAGGTCAAATGTAAAGCTGTAATTATCAAATATGTCTAATCCTGACAAAATATTTGAGTTAGAATTCCGCACATAAAATAAGTTTAAAGGTGGCTGATCTGATGATTGAAGATTATAATGGTTTCTAACAGATCCCAAGTTCTCTATATGCCATTATGTTTTCACACTGTGTCAAATTAAGCCACCATTTCTTGTACTGGTTCAGTGTTGAATGATGTTGGACAACTTATTACCTTCGCAGATGATAACCGTGTTGATGTACTCAGAATGATAAAGTCAGATTTGATAAAAATTGGTTTCAAACATAATGATTTAATCATAAATAGTGATAAGACAAAATAGATCAAATTTAATATGATGTTCTGGTCATTCGGAAGATATTATGCCCTGGAAATGTTTCGAATTGCAACTGTCCTACTATAAACAGAGTGGAAAAGCTTAAAATATCACATTTAAATGGAATTTACATCTTAAGAAGGTGAACCATAAGCTATGCTTCTGTATATATGCTTTTTATTATTTAAGAAATTGTCTCAGTAAAGGTGGCGACTACATAAAAAATATTAGACCTCTAATAAATACTCAAATCAGATTGCTCCGAATGCTAAATTGTGAATCTGATAATTTAGCTAACTCGATTTTAACCGTAAGAACATATATAATAATACTTCTTTATTTATATAACAACAGAAATGTTTGCACTCATAGAGGATCCGATCACTTACTGTTTTAGAAAAGATCATACATATAATATAAACAAAATCCAAAAACGAAATTTTTCGAGAAAGTTTTGTATGTCTCCAAAATTTTTCAATTCATTAATAGTATCTATAGAAAATAAAAATAAATTTAAAAGATAGATCAAGAAATATATTTTTAAATTGATGAAAAATCCCTATTAAAATATCTGTAATATAATTTTACACTGTCCAAACAACTTTGAAAAATAATATATTTGTTGAATTCTGAAATGGACATTCTGTTGGACTTTCTTGTAAGTGTTTTTATTTTGTGTATATCTCTGTACTTATGAAATGTGTATTTTATTATATATGTAGTTTTAAAAATGTATATATATTTTATTGTGAATGTAGTTTTTAAAATGTATTTATTGTATATGTAGTAGTTTTATTGCGTTGTCTGAACGGGCCTTGGGGCTTCTTCACAACATTGTGTGTTTAATAAATAATAATAACAATAAAAAAAATGAAACAAAAGTTACACAATGAGTAAGCCACCAAAGGCAGTCGGCCCTATGGAGATTTGAAACTAATTACTGTAATTATCCAAGAAATTCTTAGTGTTTATTTAAAATCTTTCTACATATCCTTTCTCTTCAAAATTCATTCGTAACTTCATTTGTAAGCAAGCACATAAATAACTCGCTTTCTAAAATATATATATATATATTTTTCAGAGAAATGCAGTGTAATTTCAAAGTCCCTAAGTGAAGCTGTGGTCGTTTAAATGTAGCAAACAAACTGGGATGGGTGCGCAACAGAACCATGAAAACAAAAAAGGAACAGACAACTTGGTCTGTCCGTTTACATTTGTTATAAGCTTTAAGACTATTTGATTTTGCAATAAATCCCCAAATACTATTCTTCAGCATATACATGCAAGAGAAGTTCAGTAAGGGAGCAGGAATAACGGGAATCTTTCGTAGACAATTTTTTTGACTTATAAAAAAAATATCGCTTAATTTACAAAAACATTTTAAAAATAAAGGAAATTTTAAAGAATTCTGTATTTTTTTAATTAGTTTGCGCCTAACAGATACAAGTAAAAACATATTGTCCTTTTTGGCGACCCTGTTTCTGCAAAAGCCATCCTATTCGAGATATAACGAACCAATCAATCTACTTAATTTCGTCTTTCCTGGTATGTCAAAAGTAGGATAATTTTATTTGACATCTTTCGTAATATTTTTTGGCTACCTCTGATTGGGATAAGACTTGAAAGACATTACACGTCAGACTACACTGAATTGAGTTTACTGAGCGACGAACTGGCGTCAGGTAAAAAGGAATGGTGTCAAAAATGAGTCTTGTGGTTTTTGAACAACGCTCAAAATGCAAGTTTTTCCTTTCTGTTTTCTCTCTTTTCAAGCAGACATTTTTAAATAACTGTTCTTGAACGTAAAAAAATCGCTTTTCTTTTGTCAGTTTGTTCTTTTTTTTTTATCTAACTCCATTTAAAATAATTCTATTAACCCTTTACCGCAGATGCCCTCAAGAGTGTGTCTAGTGAAGTTCTTATGAATATACTTTTTAATCATTTAAAGCAACTTTCGGAATTGAAAACGGCTTTTTTTAATTACTGTTGCTTATTTACGCCAATTAGCTTGACAAGCGACCCATGGAAAGAATTGCCGCAGAGTTCAGTCGACATATGCAACTTTTTAATAATTTGGGAATACATAGAGGCTAGATTATCTTTTTATTAGTAAAGAATGAATTTTGCACTTTTATTATATCTTTAAATTGAAGCCTAAATGACCTTTTGATACCGATATCTCATTTTTCGATAAAACACCTTTTGTAGGTGATAGTTTAGTGCTTAGAAATCTTAATAAACGATAAGGAAATCACCTAAAATTTCCGATAATAGGTCATAAATCAAATATATTAATGGCGAGTTATTTATATTGAATCCTTTAAATCTAGTTCGAGGAAGTTTTTGATCTTTTTTGGAGTTATTGGCCATTTTTTATGACAGACAATGTTGAAACAAATACGATTCTCGGCTACTTCGAAAAATTAGAATGCACATTTGTGGTACTGTAATCATCATTCATAAACAATTATCATCCTGAAAGATCCCTATTAATACAGAATCAATTTTGCAATGTTTTTTTTCCAAGTGCGCAGCGATTGATATTTCGGTATCGTAATCCACTCGAAAAGTTATACAAAGACGATTTAATCTGAATCGATCGTTGTAATTAGAATTTTTTGCTAGCAGGCCGAAATTGGAATAGGTGCCTATCGAGTGTGCTACGAACGGAAACCCAATAGCGCGCAAACTTGAAAGACAGTAGAAGTAGAGATTGTCTAAAGGGTAAAATAGCTTAATTTAATCTATTAAGTTCACCTATTCGGAAGTCTTTTTTTTTACTACATCTTCCGTGCAAACTAACCACAAAAGTGCATTCTTCCTTGAAAACTAGACATCGTTGTCTTTAAATATTAACCGATTCAAATTAAAAATCATTGTGTCACAAAGAGAAAAGAAAAAAAAAAAAAAAAAACGGATCCCAAATCTGGTGACCCGGAAATCCGACATTCAAAAAATTAACCTTTCGATTGTAAATTTGGTGATTTCCTTTCACGAGATGCATAAATAAATACAGAGAGACGCCATCTTTGAAGTGCGCTACTTGAAAGTTATTTTTTTTCAATTTTCTGAAGAGGTTAAGTGCATCCATTTGATGCATGTATTATTTCATCATTTTACGGATAACGGAAAATTTTGTTTTACCGACACGCCGGAGCTCAAATTTATCCATTTAAATAAAAAATACTCCCGGAGAAGGATAAAAATTAAATTAGGTAAAATTCATTAAAATAAGAAAAAAATTACACCTGTTTTTAATTTAACTTCAGATTTCGGGATACTGAAAGTGATCGCATATCATTTTGTTCGTGATGTGCAATTGGATTAACAAGCTAGAAAATATTTAGCTAAAACATTTTAATATTACGAACACTCACATTAACGTTATTTTTAAAGCATTTTTCAAACGTCTTTTATCAATAGACGGACGTGGGATTCTCAATTGTTCGCCAGAGCTGCTGAATGCTGTCCTATAAAATATTGAGATTCAGGCTAAATGGTGTGTAGAAACCACCCGAGAATCAAAATTTTCCAAACGTTTATTAAAAATATGGATGGCGATTATTTGATGTTGTTGTTGTCCTTTCATTTCCATTGTGGACTAATTTATTATACTGGAAATTTAGTCGCTTTGTAATTAAAATGCACCTTTTTGTCATTTAAAAATCAGCATACAGGCGTTGAGATTTAATTCAGGCTAAATGATGTGTAGAAACAACACGAGAATCCAAATTTTCAAAACGATTATTAAAAAATATGGATGGCGATTAATTTGATGTTGTTCCTCCATCTTCCATTGTGGACTAATTTACCATACAGGAAATATTGTCATTTAAAGAGTTTACCTTGTCATACGTCGAGGGCAGAATAAATTCGAGAAAGGTGGCTGCTAACAACACAATCCCCCACAACTTCAAGTACTAAATACCTGTGCAAATGCAGTCGTACTTTGGAAACGGGAATTATTGGGCATATTTCACTCGGTGTCTATTTTAGTTAGGTGCTATTTATTTTACGGTGTGAGCGAAACTAAGTTAAGCGATTAGCTATTATTAAATGGAAGTAACGTATCGTAGCGGGCAATCTGACGGACCCGTGTTTAAATAAAAAAAAAACTTGTTAAGCGATTACCTAACCAACCATACACATTAGCCTTTCAGTGACGAAAGGTGCGATGGTGAGCAATTGGAGGAGAAGCATGTCACATTAATAAAGTGTTTAAGCGATTACCTAACATTCAAAGTGCGTTTGACATCAGCTCCAGGTTTTCAATATATAAAAAAATTAGTAAAGCTATTACCTATTAGCCATACGCATTTAACTTTTTTAAGTGACCAAAGGTGCGATGATGACCAATTGGAGAGGCTGCATGTTAAATTAATAGTGTTTAAGCGATTACCTAACATTCATACACTTTAGCCTTTCAGTGAAGAAAGGTGCGATGGTGAGCAATCGGAGGAGCAGTATTTTAAATTAATAAAGTATTTAAGCGATTACCTAACAACCATACACATTAGCCTTTCTTTGACGAAAGGTGCGATAGTGAGCAATCGGATGGGCTGCATGTTAAATCATTAAATGTGTTTAAGCGATATGAAATTAATAAAGTGTTTAGGCGATTACCTAACAACCATACACATTAGCCTTTCAGTGTGTGAAAGGTGCGATTGTCATCATTTGAAGGTGCCCCATGTTTCAAATATATAAAAAAAATTGGTTAAAGTATTATTTATTAGCCATACACGCATTTAACTTTTTTCAGTGACGAAAGGTGCGATGGTGAGCAATCAGGGGTTTGTTTAAAATAAATAAGGATTATCTAACAAACATACACATTAGCCTTTCAGTGACGAAAGTTGCGATGGTGAGCAATCGGAGGGGCTGCATGTTAAATAATTAAAGTGTTTAAGCGATTACCTAACATCCATACACATTAGCCTTTCAGTGACGAAAGGTGCGAAGGGGAGCAATGGGAGGAGCAGCATGTTACATTAATAAAGTGTTTAAGCGATTACCTAACAACCATACACATTAGCCTTTCAGTGACGAAAGGTGTGATGGGGGAGGAATCGGATGGGCCGCATGTTAAATTATAATATGTGTGTGTTTAAGCGATGTTAAATTAATAAAGTGTTTAAGCGATAGCCTAACAACCATACGCATTAACCTTTATGTAAATAAAGGTGCGATGGTTAGCAATCAGATGGGCTTCCCATTGTAAAATTAAAAATAACGTATTTTAGCGATAGTCTAACAACCATACGCATTAACCTTCAAGGGAAAAAAGGTGCGATGGTCAGCAGAGGAGACTTCGTGTTAATTTAAAAAAAAGTATTTAAGCGATTACCGAGCAACCCCGCACCCACAGGTTATGAGCTCCCAAGGAAAAAAAAGAAATTAAAAATCACTAGGGTACCTCGGGGTTGTGAAGCCCGTGTTTACTTAAAGTAAACCCCCTGAGGGGAAGCAATCAGCGTGACTACATAATTTTTTGTGTGGAAACTATCTTTTAGGATTTTTTTTTAACATGAGAGTTGATTAGCTATCCTGGTAAAATCCACAAACCTGGGGAGGAATTCTTCTGCACGTTGCTTAGGACCACATTTCATATTTCAGTTTAATAAATTCAGCCTATCGCCCGAATGCTTTATCTACAAAAACCTCAAAAGACCCAATTAGTCAATAATACAACCGAACTGAATACAAGTCGACCTTGTCAAAATTTATATCGACGTCAATTAAAAACAAAACATAATAATAATAATATATTTCTCAAAACAAAAGGGGAAAAGTTTTGATACAACTGTTGCTGAACAAAACAGTTACGAAAAAAGTGGAAATAAAAAAAGTAAAATAAACTTGCCCAGAAGAATATTCGGAAATTGGTCACCTTTGTCGGCTTTTCACGCTTCAGTTTCAAATTCAGCTTTGGTAGATGACGTCACACGCGATATCTTCAGTCGTCCGCACATACTACGATTGGTGGATGCAAAACCACGGGGATAATGAAAATGAAGCGCTTCTAAGTAAAATCCAATCAAAACAAATTAAAAGAAAATTTTTCTGACACTCTGAAAATTCCAGGTTATCGCGGTTTCAGTCAAACATAAAGCTGTAATTATTAAATGAGTAATAATATCGAAGGAAAAAAAATACTTAATATAAAAAATATTTTACTATAATTATAAAGAATAAATTAAATAAGCTATAAATTTTTCAACTGAAATTCTGGCGTCCCGAACACTGCCAAACAGGCATTGCCTAGTGGTTAGTGCCTAACAGGCAGAAGCTTAACTTAAAACAACACTTAGTTTATCCTGGTAAAAATGTTTTAGTTAAAACTGATTTCAAGTGAGGAATTCTAAGGTTTTACCGATCAGCATCATTATAAAATGTTTTAATTACTTAGGTTTGTAAAATTACTTTATTCTTAACGTTTAATTAAAATCTTTCAGCGTACAAATATACGTTTTCAGAGAAAATGTCCCAAGTAAAGCTATGATGCTAAATACGTGTGCAAATGCAGTCCTAATTGCAAAACAAGTTTTTTATTTTCAGATTATGTCATTTTTTAAATTTTTCTACAGATAATAACATTGTACAGCAGCTTAGATGCTATTTTTTTTTTACGGTATTGGAGTTGGTTGCAGAACCTAGACACGTGAAGAAATCAGTTTTCAAAAAGCTCATTAACTCGCATAATTTAACCTTACGCGCAAACATTGAAAGGACGAAATTTGCGATGGAGAGAGTTATAATAATGGAAAACAAATGAGTAAAATTTTAGTTTTAAAATCATTCTAAACTTTATATACACGTCTCCATAACAGAAAAACACAAAATTTATTTTAGAAAAATAAGATTTTTTTTCTTTGAGAGCAACATTTTACAATCATTTGACAAGAAAATACCAGTATCAGAAGTATGAAATTCAAAAATAAAATCTATAGTTCTAAAATAGTTTCTAAAAAAAGTAGAAAGACATTCAATATAGTTAAAAAAAATTCAAGCAATATTAGTTCATTTTTCCTGAGAAACTCTAAATTTTGCATAGGTTATGATCGGAGCAAAAATAAAAACTAAGCACCAAAAAGAACGGGAAGTTGAAAATTGTATGTTTTGTTTTCTTTAATACGACACATATACAAAACGAGCGGAAAACCTTCTTCTAAACTACCAATAATTTTTGCTTGTTAAGTTTCGAAAAGTATTTAAAATTTCTTTTGTGAAATACGAAAGTTTTTCCCAACATCGTTTCGTGCGTTTCCTCAAATACAATTATGTAGGTTTTATTTGTAAAAATGAAAACTGCAAAATAGATTTCTCAATAAATGGGTCAAGTATTTTTTTTTTTAATTATGAGTATCCGAAAAGTCAGAACTAGAAATATTAAATGTATTTCTTTTAATCTTCTCTCGAAATAACAATTTTATTAAGCTGATATTTTTATCTGTGTTACTTCTAAAAGACACAAATAAAATACACAAACTTCCATTACTTTTATATATTTTTAGCCATGTTTAGATTTTTTTTTTAATTAGTTAAGCCATTACAAAATTTACGTATTAACCATACTCATAAACCTATAAGTTGAAGAAAGGGAAAAAAGGACCAAATATCTTTAAAAAAAAAAAAAAAAAAAAACTTACAAATATATAGGGAAAATGAAATGGAGCAAAAAGAGATGAAATAAAAAGTTATCTGCAGCAAAGAATGTCCCCAATTTCTCTCCAAGATGACAAAACCTTCGTTTCAAATAAGTATAAAAATAATCCCGTTGAGAAACTCTTAAATGTTTATTAAAATTATTATTTGGCGTTAACAAGCGCGAATTCTTACTAAATCTGAGCTGCAAATTCTAAACCCCTTCATGGTTGGCGTCGCATGTCAGGCGTCAGGTGAGTGCAAATGGGTGAGCCATCAAAGAGGTTTCAAATAAGAAAAAATAATTTAAACAATAGGGAATGTTCACGTTTATAATTTTAAAAAATTAGTTACGCAAAATTGCGCGATGGTGAGCTCGGATACACTTTACGAAAGACCCTAAATGTGAAATCCATAATAGTCTTTAAGAAAAAGGAATACGTACCAATTGTCTAAAGAGAACATAAATTACGAAAAAAAAAACGGGATTTTAAAAACAAAAGTAAAATAAACAATCTTGCCCAGAAGAATAGTCGGAAATTTGATACCTTTGTCTTCTTTTCACGCTTCCGTTTTCAATTCAGCTTGGGCAGGAGACGTCGCCCGTAACGTCGTAAGTCGTCTGCAGATACTGCGATTGGTGGATGCAAAACCACGGGGATAATGAAAATGACGCGCTTCTAAGTAAAAACTAATCAAATTAAAAAGAAATTTCACTGACAATTTTAGATTTCCAGGTTTAAATTCCTCGTTTTCTCTGTATTAGGTCAAATGTAAAGCTGTAATTATCAAATATGTCTAATCCTGACAAAATATTTGAGTTAGAATTCCGCACATAAAATAAGTTTAAAGGTGGCTGATCTGATGATTGAAGATTATAATGGTTTCTAACAGATCCCAAGTTCTCTATATGCCATTATGTTTTCACACTGTGTCAAATTAAGCCACCATTTCTTGTACTGGTTCAGTGTTGAATGATGTTGGACAACTTATTACCTTCGCAGATGATAACCGTGTTGATGTACTCAGAATGATAAAGTCAGATTTGATAAAAATTGGTTTCAAACATAATGATTTAATCATAAATAGTGATAAGACAAAATAGATCAAATTTAATATGATGTTCTGGTCATTCGGAAGATATTATGCCCTGGAAATGTTTCGAATTGCAACTGTCCTACTATAAACAGAGTGGAAAAGCTTAAAATATCACATTTAAATGGAATTTACATCTTAAGAAGGTGAACCATAAGCTATGCTTCTGTATATATGCTTTTTATTATTTAAGAAATTGTCTCAGTAAAGGTGGCGACTACATAAAAAATATTAGACCTCTAATAAATACTCAAATCAGATTGCTCCGAATGCTAAATTGTGAATCTGATAATTTAGCTAACTCGATTTTAACCGTAAGAACATATATAATAATACTTCTTTATTTATATAACAACAGAAATGTTTGCACTCATAGAGGATCCGATCACTTACTGTTTTAGAAAAGATCATACATATAATATAACAAAATCCAAAAACGAAATTTTTCGAGAAAGTTTTGTATGTCTCCAAAATTTTTCAATTCATTAATAGTATCTATAGAAAATAAAAATAAATTTAAAAGATAGATCAAGAAATATATTTTTAAATTGATGAAAAATCCCTATTAAAATATCTGTAATATAATTTTACACTGTCCAAACAACTTTGAAAAATAATATATTTGTTGAATTCTGAAATGGACATTCTGTTGGACTTTCTTGTAAGTGTTTTTATTTTGTGTATATCTCTGTACTTATGAAATGTGTATTTTATTATATATGTAGTTTTAAAAATGTATATATATTTTATTGTGAATGTAGTTTTTAAAATGTATTTATTGTATATGTAGTAGTTTTATTGCGTTGTCTGAACGGGCCTTGGGGCTTCTTCACAACATTGTGTGTTTAATAAATAATAATAACAATAAAAAAAATGAAACAAAAGTTACACAATGAGTAAGCCACCAAAGGCAGTCGGCCCTATGGAGATTTGAAACTAATTACTGTAATTATCCAAGAAATTCTTAGTGTTTATTTAAAATCTTTCTACATATCCTTTCTCTTCAAAATTCATTCGTAACTTCATTTGTAAGCAAGCACATAAATAACTCGCTTTCTAAAATATATATATATATATTTTTCAGAGAAATGCAGTGTAATTTCAAAGTCCCTAAGTGAAGCTGTGGTCGTTTAAATGTAGCAAACAAACTGGGATGGGTGCGCAACAGAACCATGAAAACAAAAAAGGAACAGACAACTTGGTCTGTCCGTTTACATTTGTTATAAGCTTTAAGACTATTTGATTTTGCAATAAATCCCCAAATACTATTCTTCAGCATATACATGCAAGAGAAGTTCAGTAAGGGAGCAGGAATAACGGGAATCTTTCGTAGACAATTTTTTTGACTTATAAAAAAAATATCGCTTAATTTACAAAAACATTTTAAAAATAAAGGAAATTTTAAAGAATTCTGTATTTTTTTAATTAGTTTGCGCCTAACAGATACAAGTAAAAACATATTGTCCTTTTTGGCGACCCTGTTTCTGCAAAAGCCATCCTATTCGAGATATAACGAACCAATCAATCTACTTAATTTCGTCTTTCCTGGTATGTCAAAAGTAGGATAATTTTATTTGACATCTTTCGTAATATTTTTTGGCTACCTCTGATTGGGATAAGACTTGAAAGACATTACACGTCAGACTACACTGAATTGAGTTTACTGAGCGACGAACTGGCGTCAGGTAAAAAGGAATGGTGTCAAAAATGAGTCTTGTGGTTTTTGAACAACGCTCAAAATGCAAGTTTTTCCTTTCTGTTTTCTCTCTTTTCAAGCAGACATTTTTAAATAACTGTTCTTGAACGTAAAAAAATCGCTTTTCTTTTGTCAGTTTGTTCTTTTTTTTTTATCTAACTCCATTTAAAATAATTCTATTAACCCTTTACCGCAGATGCCCTCAAGAGTGTGTCTAGTGAAGTTCTTATGAATATACTTTTTAATCATTTAAAGCAACTTTCGGAATTGAAAACGGCTTTTTTTAATTACTGTTGCTTATTTACGCCAATTAGCTTGACAAGCGACCCATGGAAAGAATTGCCGCAGAGTTCAGTCGACATATGCAACTTTTTAATAATTTGGGAATACATAGAGGCTAGATTATCTTTTTATTAGTAAAGAATGAATTTTGCACTTTTATTATATCTTTAAATTGAAGCCTAAATGACCTTTTGATACCGATATCTCATTTTTCGATAAAACACCTTTTGTAGGTGATAGTTTAGTGCTTAGAAATCTTAATAAACGATAAGGAAATCACCTAAAATTTCCGATAATAGGTCATAAATCAAATATATTAATGGCGAGTTATTTATATTGAATCCTTTAAATCTAGTTCGAGGAAGTTTTTGATCTTTTTTGGAGTTATTGGCCATTTTTTATGACAGACAATGTTGAAACAAATACGATTCTCGGCTACTTCGAAAAATTAGAATGCACATTTGTGGTACTGTAATCATCATTCATAAACAATTATCATCCTGAAAGATCCCTATTAATACAGAATCAATTTTGCAATGTTTTTTTTCCAAGTGCGCAGCGATTGATATTTCGGTATCGTAATCCACTCGAAAAGTTATACAAAGACGATTTAATCTGAATCGATCGTTGTAATTAGAATTTTTTGCTAGCAGGCCGAAATTGGAATAGGTGCCTATCGAGTGTGCTACGAACGGAAACCCAATAGCGCGCAAACTTGAAAGACAGTAGAAGTAGAGATTGTCTAAAGGGTAAAATAGCTTAATTTAATCTATTAAGTTCACCTATTCGGAAGTCTTTTTTTTTACTACATCTTCCGTGCAATCTAACCACAAAAGTGCATTCTTCCTTGAAAACTAGACATCGTTGTCTTTAAATATTAACCGATTCAAATTAAAAATCATTGTGTCACAAAGAGAAAAGAAAAAAAAAAAAAAAAAAAACGGATCCCAAATCTGGTGACCCGGAAATCCGACATTCAAAAAATTAACCTTTCGATTGTAAATTTGGTGATTTCCTTTCACGAGATGCATAAATAAATACAGAGAGACGCCATCTTTGAAGTGCGCTACTTGAAAGTTATTTTTTTTCAATTTTCTGAAGAGGTTAAGTGCATCCATTTGATGCATGTATTATTTCATCATTTTACGGATAACGGAAAATTTTGTTTTACCGACACGCCGGAGCTCAAATTTATCCATTTAAATAAAAAATACTCCCGGAGAAGGATAAAAATTAAATTAGGTAAAATTCATTAAAATAAGAAAAAAATTACACCTGTTTTTAATTTAACTTCAGATTTCGGGATACTGAAAGTGATCGCATATCATTTTGTTCGTGATGTGCAATTGGATTAACAAGCTAGAAAATATTTAGCTAAAACATTTTAATATTACGAACACTCACATTAACGTTATTTTTAAAGCATTTTTCAAACGTCTTTTATCAATAGACGGACGTGGGATTCTCAATTGTTCGCCAGAGCTGCTGAATGCTGTCCTATAAAATATTGAGATTCAGGCTAAATGGTGTGTAGAAACCACCCGAGAATCAAAATTTTCCAAACGTTTATTAAAAATATGGATGGCGATTATTTGATGTTGTTGTTGTCCTTTCATTTCCATTGTGGACTAATTTATTATACTGGAAATTTAGTCGCTTTGTAATTAAAATGCACCTTTTTGTCATTTAAAAATCAGCATACAGGCGTTGAGATTTAATTCAGGCTAAATGATGTGTAGAAACAACACGAGAATCCAAATTTTCAAAACGATTATTAAAAAATATGGATGGCGATTAATTTGATGTTGTTCCTCCATCTTCCATTGTGGACTAATTTACCATACAGGAAATATTGTCATTTAAAGAGTTTACCTTGTCATACGTCGAGGGCAGAATAAATTCGAGAAAGGTGGCTGCTAACAACACAATCCCCCACAACTTCAAGTACTAAATACCTGTGCAAATGCAGTCGTACTTTGGAAACGGGAATTATTGGGCATATTTCACTCGGTGTCTATTTTAGTTAGGTGCTATTTATTTTACGGTGTGAGCGAAACTAAGTTAAGCGATTAGCTATTATTAAATGGAAGTAACGTATCGTAGCGGGCAATCTGACGGACCCGTGTTTAAATAAAAAAAAAACTTGTTAAGCGATTACCTAACCAACCATACACATTAGCCTTTCAGTGACGAAAGGTGCGATGGTGAGCAATTGGAGGAGAAGCATGTCACATTAATAAAGTGTTTAAGCGATTACCTAACATTCAAAGTGCGTTTGACATCAGCTCCAGGTTTTCAATATATAAAAAAATTAGTAAAGCTATTACCTATTAGCCATACGCATTTAACTTTTTTAAGTGACCAAAGGTGCGATGATGACCAATTGGAGAGGCTGCATGTTAAATTAATAGTGTTTAAGCGATTACCTAACATTCATACACTTTAGCCTTTCAGTGAAGAAAGGTGCGATGGTGAGCAATCGGAGGAGCAGTATTTTAAATTAATAAAGTATTTAAGCGATTACCTAACAACCATACACATTAGCCTTTCAGTGACGAAAGGTGCGATGGTGAGCAATCGGATGGGCTGCATATTAAATTATTAAAAGTGTTTAAGCGATTACCTAACATTGATACACATTAGCCTTTCAGTGTGAAAGGTGCGATGGTGAGAATTCGGATGGGCTGCATATTAAATTATTAAAAGTGTTTAAGCGATTACCTGACAACCATACACATTAGCCTTTCAGTGACGAAAGGTGCGATGGTGAGCAATCCGATGGGCTGCATGTAAAATTAATAAAGTGTTTAAGCGATTACATAACAACCATACACATTAGCCTTTCAGTGACGAAAGGTGCGATGGTGAGAAATCAGAGGAGCAGTATTTTAAATTAATAAAGTGTTTAAGCGATTACCTAACAACCATACACACTAGCCTTTCAGTGACGAAAGGTGCGATGGTGAGCAATCGGAGGAGCAGCATGTTACATTAATAAAGTGTTTAAGCGATTACCTAACATTCAAAGTGCGATTGTTATCATTTGGAGGAGCTCCATGTTTTAAATATATAAAAAAATTAGTAAAGCTATTACCTATTAGCCATACGCATTTAACTTTTTTAAGTGACCAAAGGTGCGATGGTGACCAATTGGAGGGGCTGCATGTTAAATTAATACAGTGTTTAAGCCATTACCTAACATTCATACAATTTAGCCTTTCAGTGAAGAAAGGTGCGATGGTGAGCAATCCGATGGGCTGCATGTAAAATTAATAAAGTGTTTAAGCGATTACCTAACAACCATACACATTAGCCTTTCAGTGACGAAAGGTGCGATGGTGAGCAATCGGATGGGCTGCATGTAAAATTAATAAACTGTTTAAGCGATTACCTAACAACCATACACATTAGCCTTTCAGTGACGAAAGGTGCGATGGTGAGCAATCGGATGGGCTGCATGTAAAATTAATAAACTGTTTAAGCGATTACCTAACATTCAAAGTGCGATTGTCATCATTTGGAGGAGCTCCATGTTTTAAATATATAAAAAAATTAGTTAAGCTATTACCTATTAGCCATAAGCATTTAACTTTTTTAAGTGACCAAAGGTGCGATGATGACCAATTGGAGAGGCTGCATGTTAAATTAATAGTGTTTAAGCGATTACCTAACATTCATACACATTAGCCTTTCAGTGACGAAAGGTGCGATGGTGAGCAATCGGATGGGCTGCATGTTAAATTATTAAAAGTGTTTAAGCGATTACCTAACATTGATACACATTAGCCTATCAGTGTGAAAGGTGCGATGGTGAGAATTCGGATGGGCTGCATATTAAATTATTAAAAGTGTTTAAGCGATTACCTGACAACCATACACATTAGCCTTTCAGTGACGAAAGGTGCGATGGTGAGCAATCCGATGGGCTGCATGTAAAATTAATAAAGTGTTTAAGCGATTACCTAACATTCATACACTTTAGCCTTTCAGTGAAGAAAGGTGCGATGGTGAGCAATCGGAGGAGCAGTATTTTAAATTAATAAAGTATTTAAGCGATTACCTAACAACCATACACATTAGCCTTTCTTTGACGAAAGGTGCGATAGTGAGCAATCGGATGGGCTGCATGTTAAATCATTAAATGTGTTTAAGCGATATGAAATTAATAAAGTGTTTAGGCGATTACCTAACAACCATACACATTAGCCTTTCAGTGTGTGAAAGGTGCGATTGTCATCATTTGAAGGTGCCCCATGTTTCAAATATATAAAAAAAATTGGTTAAAGTATTATTTATTAGCCATACACGCATTTAACTTTTTTCAGTGACGAAAGGTGCGATGGTGAGCAATCAGGGGTTTGTTTAAAATAAATAAGGATTATCTAACAAACATACACATTAGCCTTTCAGTGACGAAAGTTGCGATGGTGAGCAATCGGAGGGGCTGCATGTTAAATAATTAAAGTGTTTAAGCGATTACCTAACATCCATACACATTAGCCTTTCAGTGACGAAAGGTGCGAAGGGGAGCAATGGGAGGAGCAGCATGTTACATTAATAAAGTGTTTAAGCGATTACCTAACAACCATACACATTAGCCTTTCAGTGACGAAAGGTGCGATGGGGGAGGAATCGGATGGGCCGCATGTTAAATTATAATATGTGTGTGTTTAAGCGATGTTAAATTAATAAAGTGTTTAAGCGATAGCCTAACAACCATACGCATTAACCTTTATGTAAATAAAGGTGCGATGGTTAGCAATCAGATGGGCTTCCCATTGTAAAATTAAAAATAACGTATTTTAGCGATAGTCTAACAACCATACGCATTAACCTTCAAGGGAAAAAAGGTGCGATGGTCAGCAGAGGAGACTTCGTGTTAATTTAAAAAAAAGTATTTAAGCGATTACCGAGCAACCCCGCACCCACAGGTTATGAGCTCCCAAGGAAAAAAAAGAAATTAAAAATCACTAGGGTACCTCGGGGTTGTGAAGCCCGTGTTTACTTAAAGTAAACCCCCTGAGGGGAAGCAATCAGCGTGACTACATAATTTTTTGTGTGGAAACTATCTTTTAGGATTTTTTTTTAACATGAGAGTTGATTAGCTATCCTGGTAAAATCCACAAACCTGGGGAGGAATTCTTCTGCACGTTGCTTAGGACCACATTTCATATTTCAGTTTAATAAATTCAGCCTATCGCCCGAATGCTTTATCTACAAAAACCTCAAAAGACCCAATTAGTCAATAATACAACCGAACTGAATACAAGTCGACCTTGTCAAAATTTATATCGACGTCAATTAAAAACAAAACATAATAATAATAATATATTTCTCAAAACAAAAGGGGAAAAGTTTTGATACAACTGTTGCTGAACAAAACAGTTACGAAAAAAAAGTGGAAATAAAAAAAGTAAAATAAACTTGCCCAGAAGAATATTCGGAAATTGGTCACCTTTGTCGGCTTTTCACGCTTCAGTTTCAAATTCAGCTTTGGTAGATGACGTCACACGCGATATCTTCAGTCGTCCGCACATACTACGATTGGTGGATGCAAAACCACGGGGATAATGAAAATGAAGCGCTTCTAAGTAAAATCCAATCAAAACAAATTAAAAGAAAATTTTTCTGACACTCTGAAAATTCCAGGTTATCGCGGTTTCAGTCAAACATAAAGCTGTAATTATTAAATGAGTAATAATATCGAAGGAAAAAAAATACTTAATATAAAAAATATTTTACTATAATTATAAAGAATAAATTAAATAAGCTATAAATTTTTCAACTGAAATTCTGGCGTCCCGAACACTGCCAAACAGGCATTGCCTAGTGGTTAGTGCCTAACAGGCAGAAGCTTAACTTAAAACAACACTTAGTTTATCCTGGTAAAAATGTTTTAGTTAAAACTGATTTCAAGTGAGGAATTCTAAGGTTTTACCGATCAGCATCATTATAAAATGTTTTAATTACTTAGGTTTGTAAAATTACTTTATTCTTAACGTTTAATTAAAATCTTTCAGCGTACAAATATACGTTTTCAGAGAAAATGTCCCAAGTAAAGCTATGATGCTAAATACGTGTGCAAATGCAGTCCTAATTGCAAAACAAGTTTTTTATTTTCAGATTATGTCATTTTTTAAATTTTTCTACAGATAATAACATTGTACAGCAGCTTAGATGCTATTTTTTTTTACGGTATTGGAGTTGGTTGCAGAACCTAGACACGTGAAGAAATCAGTTTTCAAAAAGCTCATTAACTCGCATAATTTAACCTTACGCGCAAACATTGAAAGGACGAAATTTGCGATGGAGAGAGTTATAATAATGGAAAACAAATGAGTAAAATTTTAGTTTTAAAATCATTCTAAACTTTATATACACGTCTCCATAACAGAAAAACACAAAATTTATTTTAGAAAAATAAGATTTTTTTTCTTTGAGAGCAACATTTTACAATCATTTGACAAGAAAATACCAGTATCAGAAGTATGAAATTCAAAAATAAAATCTATAGTTCTAAAATAGTTTCTAAAAAAAGTAGAAAGACATTCAATATAGTTAAAAAAAATTCAAGCAATATTAGTTCATTTTTCCTGAGAAACTCTAAATTTTGCATAGGTTATGATCGGAGCAAAAATAAAAACTAAGCACCAAAAAGAACGGGAAGTTGAAAATTGTATGTTTTGTTTTCTTTAATACGACACATATACAAAACGAGCGGAAAACCTTCTTCTAAACTACCAATAATTTTTGCTTGTTAAGTTTCGAAAAGTATTTAAAATTTCTTTTGTGAAATACGAAAGTTTTTCCCAACATCGTTTCGTGCGTTTCCTCAAATACAATTATGTAGGTTTTATTTGTAAAAATGAAAACTGCAAAATAGATTTCTCAATAAATGGGTCAAGTATTTTTTTTTTTAATTATGAGTATCCGAAAAGTCAGAACTAGAAATATTAAATGTATTTCTTTTAATCTTCTCTCGAAATAACAATTTTATTAAGCTGATATTTTTATCTGTGTTACTTCTAAAAGACACAAATAAAATACACAAACTTCCATTACTTTTATATATTTTTAGCCATGTTTAGATTTTTTTTTTAATTAGTTAAGCCATTACAAAATTTACGTATTAACCATACTCATAAACCTATAAGTTGAAGAAAGGGAAAAAAGGACCAAATATCTTTAAAAAAAAAAAAAAAAAAAACTTACAAATATATAGGGAAAATGAAATGGAGCAAAAAGAGATGAAATAAAAAGTTATCTGCAGCAAAGAATGTCCCCAATTTCTCTCCAAGATGACAAAACCTTCGTTTCAAATAAGTATAAAAATAATCCCGTTGAGAAACTCTTAAATGTTTATTAAAATTATTATTTGGCGTTAACAAGCGCGAATTCTTACTAAATCTGAGCTGCAAATTCTAAACCCCTTCATGGTTGGCGTCGCATGTCAGGCGTCAGGTGAGTGCAAATGGGTGAGCCATCAAAGAGGTTTCAAATAAGAAAAAATAATTTAAACAATAGGGAATGTTCACGTTTATAATTTTAAAAAATTAGTTACGCAAAATTGCGCGATGGTGAGCTCGGATACACTTTACGAAAGACCCTAAATGTGAAATCCATAATAGTCTTTAAGAAAAAGGAATACGTACCAATTGTCTAAAGAGAACATAAATTACGAAAAAAAAAACGGGATTTTAAAAACAAAAGTAAAATAAACAATCTTGCCCAGAAGAATAGTCGGAAATTTGATACCTTTGTCTTCTTTTCACGCTTCTGTTTTCAATTCAGCTTGGGCAGGAGACGTCGCCCGTAACGTCGTAAGTCGTCTGCAGATACTGCGATTGGTGGATGCAAAACCACGGGGATAATGAAAATGACGCGCTTCTAAGTAAAAACTAATCAAATTAAAAAGAAATTTCACTGACAATTTTAGATTTCCAGGTTTAAATTCCTCGTTTTCTCTGTATTAGGTCAAATGTAAAGCTGTAATTATCAAATATGTCTAATCCTGACAAAATATTTGAGTTAGAATTCCGCACATAAAATAAGTTTAAAGGTGGCTGATTTGATGATTGAAGATTATAATGGTTTCTAACAGATCCCAAGTTCTCTATATGCCATTATGTTTTCACACTGTGTCAAATTAAGCCACCATTTCTTGTACTGGTTCAGTGTTGAATGATGTTGGACAACTTATTACCTTCGCAGATGATAACCGTGTTGATGTACTCAGAATGATAAAGTCAGATTTGATAAAAATTGGTTTCAAACATAATGATTTAATCATAAATAGTGATAAGACAAAATAGATCAAATTTAATATGATGTTCTGGTCATTCGGAAGATATTATGCCCTGGAAATGTTTCGAATTGCAACTGTCCTACTATAAACAGAGTGGAAAAGCTTAAAATATCACATTTAAATGGAATTTACATCTTAAGAAGGTGAACCATAAGCTATGCTTCTGTATATATGCTTTTTATTATTTAAGAAATTGTCTCAGTAAAGGTGGCGACTACATAAAAAATATTAGACCTCTAATAAATACTCAAATCAGATTGCTCCGAATGCTAAATTGTGAATCTGATAATTTAGCTAACTCGATTTTAACCGTAAGAACATATATAATAATACTTCTTTATTTATATAACAACAGAAATGTTTGCACTCATAGAGGATCCGATCACTTACTGTTTTAGAAAAGATCATACATATAATATAAACAAAATCCAAAAACGAAATTTTTCGAGAAAGTTTTGTATGTCTCCAAAATTTTTCAATTCATTAATAGTATCTATAGAAAATAAAAATAAATTTAAAAGATAGATCAAGAAATATATTTTTAAATTGATGAAAAATCCCTATTAAAATATCTGTAATATAATTTTACACTGTCCAAACAACTTTGAAAAATAATATATTTGTTGAATTCTGAAATGGACATTCTGTTGGACTTTCTTGTAAGTGTTTTTATTTTGTGTATATCTCTGTACTTATGAAATGTGTATTTTATTATATATGTAGTTTTAAAAATGTATATATATTTTATTGTGAATGTAGTTTTTAAAATGTATTTATTGTATATGTAGTAGTTTTATTGCGTTGTCTGAACGGGCCTTGGGGCTTCTTCACAACATTGTGTGTTTAATAAATAATAATAACAATAAAAAAAATGAAACAAAAGTTACACAATGAGTAAGCCACCAAAGGCAGTCGGCCCTATGGAGATTTGAAACTAATTACTGTAATTATCCAAGAAATTCTTAGTGTTTATTTAAAATCTTTCTACATATCCTTTCTCTTCAAAATTCATTCGTAACTTCATTTGTAAGCAAGCACATAAATAACTCGCTTTCTAAAATATATATATATATATTTTTCAGAGAAATGCAGTGTAATTTCAAAGTCCCTAAGTGAAGCTGTGGTCGTTTAAATGTAGCAAACAAACTGGGATGGGTGCGCAACAGAACCATGAAAACAAAAAAGGAACAGACAACTTGGTCTGTCCGTTTACATTTGTTATAAGCTTTAAGACTATTTGATTTTGCAATAAATCCCCAAATACTATTCTTCAGCATATACATGCAAGAGAAGTTCAGTAAGGGAGCAGGAATAACGGGAATCTTTCGTAGACAATTTTTTTGACTTATAAAAAAAATATCGCTTAATTTACAAAAACATTTTAAAAATAAAGGAAATTTTAAAGAATTCTGTATTTTTTTAATTAGTTTGCGCCTAACAGATACAAGTAAAAACCATATTGTCCTTTTTGGCGACCCTGTTTCTGCAAAAGCCATCCTATTCGAGATATAACGAACCAATCAATCTACTTAATTTCGTCTTTCCTGGTATGTCAAAAGTAGGATAATTTTATTTGACATCTTTCGTAATATTTTTTGGCTACCTCTGATTGGGATAAGACTTGAAAGACATTACACGTCAGACTACACTGAATTGAGTTTACTGAGCGACGAACTGGCGTCAGGTAAAAAGGAATGGTGTCAAAAATGAGTCTTGTGGTTTTTGAACAACGCTCAAAATGCAAGTTTTTCCTTTCTGTTTTCTCTCTTTTCAAGCAGACATTTTTAAATAACTGTTCTTGAACGTAAAAAAAACGCTTTTCTTTTGTCAGTTTGTTCTTTTTTTTTTATCTAACTCCATTTAAAATAATTCTATTAACCCTTTACCGCAGATGCCCTCAAGAGTGTGTCTAGTGAAGTTCTTATGAATATACTTTTTAATCATTTAAAGCAACTTTCGGAATTGAAAACGGCTTTTTTTAATTACTGTTGCTTATTTACGCCAATTAGCTTGACAAGCGACCCATGGAAAGAATTGCCGCAGAGTTCAGTCGACATATGCAACTTTTTAATAATTTGGGAATACATAGAGGCTAGATTATCTTTTTATTAGTAAAGAATGAATTTTGCACTTTTATTATATCTTTAAATTGAAGCCTAAATGACCTTTTGATACCGATATCTCATTTTTCGATAAAACACCTTTTGTAGGTGATAGTTTAGTGCTTAGAAATCTTAATAAACGATAAGGAAATCACCTAAAATTTCCGATAATAGGTCATAAATCAAATATATTAATGGCGAGTTATTTATATTGAATCCTTTAAATCTAGTTCGAGGAAGTTTTTGATCTTTTTTGGAGTTATTGGCCATTTTTTATGACAGACAATGTTGAAACAAATACGATTCTCGGCTACTTCGAAAAATTAGAATGCACATTTGTGGTACTGTAATCATCATTCATAAACAATTATCATCCTGAAAGATCCCTATTAATACAGAATCAATTTTGCAATGTTTTTTTTCCAAGTGCGCAGCGATTGATATTTCGGTATCGTAATCCACTCGAAAAGTTATACAAAGACGATTTAATCTGAATCGATCGTTGTAATTAGAATTTTTTGCTAGCAGGCCGAAATTGGAATAGGTGCCTATCGAGTGTGCTACGAACGGAAACCCAATAGCGCGCAAACTTGAAAGACAGTAGAAGTAGAGATTGTCTAAAGGGTAAAATAGCTTAATTTAATCTATTAAGTTCACCTATTCGGAAGTCTTTTTTTTTACTACATCTTCCGTGCAATCTAAGACATCGTTGTCTTTAAATATTAACCGATTCAAATTAAAAATCATTGTGTCACAAAGAGAAAAGAAAAAAAAAAAAAAAAAAACGGATCCCAAATCTGGTGACCCGGAAATCCGACATTCAAAAAATTAACCTTTCGATTGTAAATTTGGTGATTTCCTTTCACGAGATGCATAAATAAATACAGAGAGACGCCATCTTTGAAGTGCGCTACTTGAAAGTTATTTTTTTTCAATTTTCTGAAGAGGTTAAGTGCATCCATTTGATGCATGTATTATTTCATCATTTTACGGATAACGGAAAATTTTGTTTTACCGACACGCCGGAGCTCAAATTTATCCATTTAAATAAAAAATACTCCCGGAGAAGGATAAAAATTAAATTAGGTAAAATTCATTAAAATAAGAAAAAAATTACACCTGTTTTTAATTTAACTTCAGATTTCGGGATACTGAAAGTGATCGCATATCATTTTGTTCGTGATGTGCAATTGGATTAACAAGCTAGAAAATATTTAGCTAAAACATTTTAATATTACGAACACTCACATTAACGTTATTTTTAAAGCATTTTTCAAACGTCTTTTATCAATAGACGGACGTGGGATTCTCAATTGTTCGCCAGAGCTGCTGAATGCTGTCCTATAAAATATTGAGATTCAGGCTAAATGGTGTGTAGAAACCACCCGAGAATCAAAATTTTCCAAACGTTTATTAAAAATATGGATGGCGATTATTTGATGTTGTTGTTGTCCTTTCATTTCCATTGTGGACTAATTTATTATACTGGAAATTTAGTCGCTTTGTAATTAAAATGCACCTTTTTGTCATTTAAAAATCAGCATACAGGCGTTGAGATTTAATTCAGGCTAAATGATGTGTAGAAACAACACGAGAATCCAAATTTTCAAAACGATTATTAAAAAATATGGATGGCGATTAATTTGATGTTGTTCCTCCATCTTCCATTGTGGACTAATTTACCATACAGGAAATATTGTCATTTAAAGAGTTTACCTTGTCATACGTCGAGGGCAGAATAAATTCGAGAAAGGTGGCTGCTAACAACACAATCCCCCACAACTTCAAGTACTAAATACCTGTGCAAATGCAGTCGTACTTTGGAAACGGGAATTATTGGGCATATTTCACTCGGTGTCTATTTTAGTTAGGTGCTATTTATTTTACGGTGTGAGCGAAACTAAGTTAAGCGATTAGCTATTATTAAATGGAAGTAACGTATCGTAGCGGGCAATCTGACGGACCCGTGTTTAAATAAAAAAAAAACTTGTTAAGCGATTACCTAACCAACCATACACATTAGCCTTTCAGTGACGAAAGGTGCGATGGTGAGCAATTGGAGGAGAAGCATGTCACATTAATAAAGTGTTTAAGCGATTACCTAACATTCAAAGTGCGTTTGACATCAGCTCCAGGTTTTCAATATATAAAAAAATTAGTAAAGCTATTACCTATTAGCCATACGCATTTAACTTTTTTAAGTGACCAAAGGTGCGATGATGACCAATTGGAGAGGCTGCATGTTAAATTAATAGTGTTTAAGCGATTACCTAACATTCATACACTTTAGCCTTTCAGTGAAGAAAGGTGCGATGGTGAGCAATCGGAGGAGCAGTATTTTAAATTAATAAAGTATTTAAGCGATTACCTAACAACCATACACATTAGCCTTTCAGTGACGAAAGGTGCGATGGTGAGCAATCGGATGGGCTGCATATTAAATTATTAAAAGTGTTTAAGCGATTACCTGACAACCATACACATTAGCCTTTCAGTGACGAAAGGTGCGATGGTGAGCAATCCGATGGGCTGCATGTAAAATTAATAAAGTGTTTAAGCGATTACATAACAACCATACACATTAGCCTTTCAGTGACGAAAGGTGCGATGGTGAGAAATCAGAGGAGCAGTATTTTAAATTAATAAAGTGTTTAAGCGATTACCTAACAACCATACACACTAGCCTTTCAGTGACGAAAGGTGCGATGGTGAGCAATCGGAGGAGCAGCATGTTACATTAATAAAGTGTTTAAGCGATTACCTAACATTCAAAGTGCGATTGTTATCATTTGGAGGAGCTCCATGTTTTAAATATATAAAAAAATTAGTAAAGCTATTACCTATTAGCCATACGCATTTAACTTTTTTAAGTGACCAAAGGTGCGATGGTGACCAATTGGAGGGGCTGCATGTTAAATTAATACAGTGTTTAAGCCATTACCTAACATTCATACAATTTAGCCTTTCAGTGAAGAAAGGTGCGATGGTGAGCAATCCGATGGGCTGCATGTAAAATTAATAAAGTGTTTAAGCGATTACCTAACAACCATACACATTAGCCTTTCAGTGACGAAAGGTGCGATGGTGAGCAATCGGATGGGCTGCATGTAAAATTAATAAACTGTTTAAGCGATTACCTAACAACCATACACATTAGCCTTTCAGTGACGAAAGGTGCGATGGTGAGCAATCGGATGGGCTGCATGTAAAATTAATAAACTGTTTAAGCGATTACCTAACATTCAAAGTGCGATTGTCATCATTTGGAGGAGCTCCATGTTTTAAATATATAAAAAAATTAGTTAAGCTATTACCTATTAGCCATAAGCATTTAACTTTTTTAAGTGACCAAAGGTGCGATGATGACCAATTGGAGAGGCTGCATGTTAAATTAATAGTGTTTAAGCGATTACCTAACATTCATACACATTAGCCTTTCAGTGACGAAAGGTGCGATGGTGAGCAATCGGATGGGCTGCATGTTAAATTATTAAAAGTGTTTAAGCGATTACCTAACATTGATACACATTAGCCTATCAGTGTGAAAGGTGCGATGGTGAGAATTCGGATGGGCTGCATATTAAATTATTAAAAGTGTTTAAGCGATTACCTGACAACCATACACATTAGCCTTTCAGTGACGAAAGGTGCGATGGTGAGCAATCCGATGGGCTGCATGTAAAATTAATAAAGTGTTTAAGCGATTACCTAACATTCATACACTTTAGCCTTTCAGTGAAGAAAGGTGCGATGGTGAGCAATCGGAGGAGCAGTATTTTAAATTAATAAAGTATTTAAGCGATTACCTAACAACCATACACATTAGCCTTTCTTTGACGAAAGGTGCGATAGTGAGCAATCGGATGGGCTGCATGTTAAATCATTAAATGTGTTTAAGCGATATGAAATTAATAAAGTGTTTAGGCGATTACCTAACAACCATACACATTAGCCTTTCAGTGTGTGAAAGGTGCGATTGTCATCATTTGAAGGTGCCCCATGTTTCAAATATATAAAAAAAATTGGTTAAAGTATTATTTATTAGCCATACACGCATTTAACTTTTTTCAGTGACGAAAGGTGCGATGGTGAGCAATCAGGGGTTTGTTTAAAATAAATAAGGATTATCTAACAAACATACACATTAGCCTTTCAGTGACGAAAGTTGCGATGGTGAGCAATCGGAGGGGCTGCATGTTAAATAATTAAAGTGTTTAAGCGATTACCTAACATCCATACACATTAGCCTTTCAGTGACGAAAGGTGCGAAGGGGAGCAATGGGAGGAGCAGCATGTTACATTAATAAAGTGTTTAAGCGATTACCTAACAACCATACACATTAGCCTTTCAGTGACGAAAGGTGCGATGGGGGAGGAATCGGATGGGCCGCATGTTAAATTATAATATGTGTGTGTTTAAGCGATGTTAAATTAATAAAGTGTTTAAGCGATAGCCTAACAACCATACGCATTAACCTTTATGTAAATAAAGGTGCGATGGTTAGCAATCAGATGGGCTTCCCATTGTAAAATTAAAAATAACGTATTTTAGCGATAGTCTAACAACCATACGCATTAACCTTCAAGGGAAAAAAGGTGCGATGGTCAGCAGAGGAGACTTCGTGTTAATTTAAAAAAAAGTATTTAAGCGATTACCGAGCAACCCCGCACCCACAGGTTATGAGCTCCCAAGGAAAAAAAAGAAATTAAAAATCACTAGGGTACCTCGGGGTTGTGAAGCCCGTGTTTACTTAAAGTAAACCCCCTGAGGGGAAGCAATCAGCGTGACTACATAATTTTTTGTGTGGAAACTATCTTTTAGGATTTTTTTTTAACATGAGAGTTGATTAGCTATCCTGGTAAAATCCACAAACCTGGGGAGGAATTCTTCTGCACGTTGCTTAGGACCACATTTCATATTTCAGTTTAATAAATTCAGCCTATCGCCCGAATGCTTTATCTACAAAAACCTCAAAAGACCCAATTAGTCAATAATACAACCGAACTGAATACAAGTCGACCTTGTCAAAATTTATATCGACGTCAATTAAAAACAAAACATAATAATAATAATATATTTCTCAAAACAAAAGGGGAAAAGTTTTGATACAACTGTTGCTGAACAAAACAGTTACGAAAAAAAAGTGGAAATAAAAAAAGTAAAATAAACTTGCCCAGAAGAATATTCGGAAATTGGTCACCTTTGTCGGCTTTTCACGCTTCAGTTTCAAATTCAGCTTTGGTAGATGACGTCACACGCGATATCTTCAGTCGTCCGCACATACTACGATTGGTGGATGCAAAACCACGGGGATAATGAAAATGAAGCGCTTCTAAGTAAAATCCAATCAAAACAAATTAAAAGAAAATTTTTCTGACACTCTGAAAATTCCAGGTTATCGCGGTTTCAGTCAAACATAAAGCTGTAATTATTAAATGAGTAATAATATCGAAGGAAAAAAAATACTTAATATAAAAAATATTTTACTATAATTATAAAGAATAAATTAAATAAGCTATAAATTTTTCAACTGAAATTCTGGCGTCCCGAACACTGCCAAACAGGCATTGCCTAGTGGTTAGTGCCTAACAGGCAGAAGCTTAACTTAAAACAACACTTAGTTTATCCTGGTAAAAATGTTTTAGTTAAAACTGATTTCAAGTGAGGAATTCTAAGGTTTTACCGATCAGCATCATTATAAAATGTTTTAATTACTTAGGTTTGTAAAATTACTTTATTCTTAACGTTTAATTAAAATCTTTCAGCGTACAAATATACGTTTTCAGAGAAAATGTCCCAAGTAAAGCTATGATGCTAAATACGTGTGCAAATGCAGTCCTAATTGCAAAACAAGTTTTTTATTTTCAGATTATGTCATTTTTTAAATTTTTCTACAGATAATAACATTGTACAGCAGCTTAGATGCTATTTTTTTTTTACGGTATTGGAGTTGGTTGCAGAACCTAGACACGTGAAGAAATCAGTTTTCAAAAAGCTCATTAACTCGCATAATTTAACCTTACGCGCAAACATTGAAAGGACGAAATTTGCGATGGAGAGAGTTATAATAATGGAAAACAAATGAGTAAAATTTTAGTTTTAAAATCATTCTAAACTTTATATACACGTCTCCATAACAGAAAAACACAAAATTTATTTTAGAAAAATAAGATTTTTTTTCTTTGAGAGCAACATTTTACAATCATTTGACAAGAAAATACCAGTATCAGAAGTATGAAATTCAAAAATAAAATCTATAGTTCTAAAATAGTTTCTAAAAAAAGTAGAAAGACATTCAATATAGTTAAAAAAAATTCAAGCAATATTAGTTCATTTTTCCTGAGAAACTCTAAATTTTGCATAGGTTATGATCGGAGCAAAAATAAAAACTAAGCACCAAAAAGAACGGGAAGTTGAAAATTGTATGTTTTGTTTTCTTTAATACGACACATATACAAAACGAGCGGAAAACCTTCTTCTAAACTACCAATAATTTTTGCTTGTTAAGTTTCGAAAAGTATTTAAAATTTCTTTTGTGAAATACGAAAGTTTTTCCCAACATCGTTTCGTGCGTTTCCTCAAATACAATTATGTAGGTTTTATTTGTAAAAATGAAAACTGCAAAATAGATTTCTCAATAAATGGGTCAAGTATTTTTTTTTTTAATTATGAGTATCCGAAAAGTCAGAACTAGAAATATTAAATGTATTTCTTTTAATCTTCTCTCGAAATAACAATTTTATTAAGCTGATATTTTTATCTGTGTTACTTCTAAAAGACACAAATAAAATACACAAACTTCCATTACTTTTATATATTTTTAGCCATGTTTAGATTTTTTTTTTAATTAGTTAAGCCATTACAAAATTTACGTATTAACCATACTCATAAACCTATAAGTTGAAGAAAGGGAAAAAAGGACCAAATATCTTTAAAAAAAAAAAAAAAAAAAAACTTACAAATATATAGGGAAAATGAAATGGAGCAAAAAGAGATGAAATAAAAAGTTATCTGCAGCAAAGAATGTCCCCAATTTCTCTCCAAGATGACAAAACCTTCGTTTCAAATAAGTATAAAAATAATCCCGTTGAGAAACTCTTAAATGTTTATTAAAATTATTATTTGGCGTTAACAAGCGCGAATTCTTACTAAATCTGAGCTGCAAATTCTAAACCCCTTCATGGTTGGCGTCGCATGTCAGGCGTCAGGTGAGTGCAAATGGGTGAGCCATCAAAGAGGTTTCAAATAAGAAAAAATAATTTAAACAATAGGGAATGTTCACGTTTATAATTTTAAAAAATTAGTTACGCAAAATTGCGCGATGGTGAGCTCGGATACACTTTACGAAAGACCCTAAATGTGAAATCCATAATAGTCTTTAAGAAAAAGGAATACGTACCAATTGTCTAAAGAGAACATAAATTACGAAAAAAAAAACGGGATTTTAAAAACAAAAGTAAAATAAACAATCTTGCCCAGAAGAATAGTCGGAAATTTGATACCTTTGTCTTCTTTTCACGCTTCCGTTTTCAATTCAGCTTGGGCAGGAGACGTCGCCCGTAACGTCGTAAGTCGTCTGCAGATACTGCGATTGGTGGATGCAAAACCACGGGGATAATGAAAATGACGCGCTTCTAAGTAAAAACTAATCAAATTAAAAAGAAATTTCACTGACAATTTTAGATTTCCAGGTTTAAATTCCTCGTTTTCTCTGTATTAGGTCAAATGTAAAGCTGTAATTATCAAATATGTCTAATCCTGACAAAATATTTGAGTTAGAATTCCGCACATAAAATAAGTTTAAAGGTGGCTGATTTGATGATTGAAGATTATAATGGTTTCTAACAGATCCCAAGTTCTCTATATGCCATTATGTTTTCACACTGTGTCAAATTAAGCCACCATTTCTTGTACTGGTTCAGTGTTGAATGATGTTGGACAACTTATTACCTTCGCAGATGATAACCGTGTTGATGTACTCAGAATGATAAAGTCAGATTTGATAAAAATTGGTTTCAAACATAATGATTTAATCATAAATAGTGATAAGACAAAATAGATCAAATTTAATATGATGTTCTGGTCATTCGGAAGATATTATGCCCTGGAAATGTTTCGAATTGCAACTGTCCTACTATAAACAGAGTGGAAAAGCTTAAAATATCACATTTAAATGGAATTTACATCTTAAGAAGGTGAACCATAAGCTATGCTTCTGTATATATGCTTTTTATTATTTAAGAAATTGTCTCAGTAAAGGTGGCGACTACATAAAAAATATTAGACCTCTAATAAATACTCAAATCAGATTGCTCCGAATGCTAAATTGTGAATCTGATAATTTAGCTAACTCGATTTTAACCGTAAGAACATATATAATAATACTTCTTTATTTATATAACAACAGAAATGTTTGCACTCATAGAGGATCCGATCACTTACTGTTTTAGAAAAGATCATACATATAATATAAACAAAATCCAAAAACGAAATTTTTCGAGAAAGTTTTGTATGTCTCCAAAATTTTTCAATTCATTAATAGTATCTATAGAAAATAAAAATAAATTTAAAAGATAGATCAAGAAATATATTTTTAAATTGATGAAAAATCCCTATTAAAATATCTGTAATATAATTTTACACTGTCCAAACAACTTTGAAAAATAATATATTTGTTGAATTCTGAAATGGACATTCTGTTGGACTTTCTTGTAAGTGTTTTTATTTTGTGTATATCTCTGTACTTATGAAATGTGTATTTTATTATATATGTAGTTTTAAAAATGTATATATATTTTATTGTGAATGTAGTTTTTAAAATGTATTTATTGTATATGTAGTAGTTTTATTGCGTTGTCTGAACGGGCCTTGGGGCTTCTTCACAACATTGTGTGTTTAATAAATAATAATAACAATAAAAAAAATGAAACAAAAGTTACACAATGAGTAAGCCACCAAAGGCAGTCGGCCCTATGGAGATTTGAAACTAATTACTGTAATTATCCAAGAAATTCTTAGTGTTTATTTAAAATCTTTCTACATATCCTTTCTCTTCAAAATTCATTCGTAACTTCATTTGTAAGCAAGCACATAAATAACTTGCTTTCTAAAATATATATATATATATTTTTCAGAGAAATGCAGTGTAATTTCAAAGTCCCTAAGTGAAGCTGTGGTCGTTTAAATGTAGCAAACAAACTGGGATGGGTGCGCAACAGAACCATGAAAACAAAAAAGGAACAGACAACTTGGTCTGTCCGTTTACATTTGTTATAAGCTTTAAGACTATTTGATTTTGCAATAAATCCCCAAATACTATTCTTCAGCATATACATGCAAGAGAAGTTCAGTAAGGGAGCAGGAATAACGGGAATCTTTCGTAGACAATTTTTTTGACTTATAAAAAAAATATCGCTTAATTTACAAAAACATTTTAAAAATAAAGGAAATTTTAAAGAATTCTGTATTTTTTTAATTAGTTTGCGCCTAACAGATACAAGTAAAAACCATATTGTCCTTTTTGGCGACCCTGTTTCTGCAAAAGCCATCCTATTCGAGATATAACGAACCAATCAATCTACTTAATTTCGTCTTTCCTGGTATGTCAAAAGTAGGATAATTTTATTTGACATCTTTCGTAATATTTTTTGGCTACCTCTGATTGGGATAAGACTTGAAAGACATTACACGTCAGACTACACTGAATTGAGTTTACTGAGCGACGAACTGGCGTCAGGTAAAAAGGAATGGTGTCAAAAATGAGTCTTGTGGTTTTTGAACAACGCTCAAAATGCAAGTTTTTCCTTTCTGTTTTCTCTCTTTTCAAGCAGACATTTTTAAATAACTGTTCTTGAACGTAAAAAAAACGCTTTTCTTTTGTCAGTTTGTTCTTTTTTTTTTATCTAACTCCATTTAAAATAATTCTATTAACCCTTTACCGCAGATGCCCTCAAGAGTGTGTCTAGTGAAGTTCTTATGAATATACTTTTTAATCATTTAAAGCAACTTTCGGAATTGAAAACGGCTTTTTTTAATTACTGTTGCTTATTTACGCCAATTAGCTTGACAAGCGACCCATGGAAAGAATTGCCGCAGAGTTCAGTCGACATATGCAACTTTTTAATAATTTGGGAATACATAGAGGCTAGATTATCTTTTTATTAGTAAAGAATGAATTTTGCACTTTTATTATATCTTTAAATTGAAGCCTAAATGACCTTTTGATACCGATATCTCATTTTTCGATAAAACACCTTTTGTAGGTGATAGTTTAGTGCTTAGAAATCTTAATAAACGATAAGGAAATCACCTAAAATTTCCGATAATAGGTCATAAATCAAATATATTAATGGCGAGTTATTTATATTGAATCCTTTAAATCTAGTTCGAGGAAGTTTTTGATCTTTTTTGGAGTTATTGGCCATTTTTTATGACAGACAATGTTGAAACAAATACGATTCTCGGCTACTTCGAAAAATTAGAATGCACATTTGTGGTACTGTAATCATCATTCATAAACAATTATCATCCTGAAAGATCCCTATTAATACAGAATCAATTTTGCAATGTTTTTTTTCCAAGTGCGCAGCGATTGATATTTCGGTATCGTAATCCACTCGAAAAGTTATACAAAGACGATTTAATCTGAATCGATCGTTGTAATTAGAATTTTTTGCTAGCAGGCCGAAATTGGAATAGGTGCCTATCGAGTGTGCTACGAACGGAAACCCAATAGCGCGCAAACTTGAAAGACAGTAGAAGTAGAGATTGTCTAAAGGGTAAAATAGCTTAATTTAATCTATTAAGTTCACCTATTCGGAAGTCTTTTTTTTTACTACATCTTCCGTGCAATCTAAGACATCGTTGTCTTTAAATATTAACCGATTCAAATTAAAAATCATTGTGTCACAAAGAGAAAAGAAAAAAAAAAAAAAAAAAAACGGATCCCAAATCTGGTGACCCGGAAATCCGACATTCAAAAAATTAACCTTTCGATTGTAAATTTGGTGATTTCCTTTCACGAGATGCATAAATAAATACAGAGAGACGCCATCTTTGAAGTGCGCTACTTGAAAGTTATTTTTTTTCAATTTTCTGAAGAGGTTAAGTGCATCCATTTGATGCATGTATTATTTCATCATTTTACGGATAACGGAAAATTTTGTTTTACCGACACGCCGGAGCTCAAATTTATCCATTTAAATAAAAAATACTCCCGGAGAAGGATAAAAATTAAATTAGGTAAAATTCATTAAAATAAGAAAAAAATTACACCTGTTTTTAATTTAACTTCAGATTTCGGGATACTGAAAGTGATCGCATATCATTTTGTTCGTGATGTGCAATTGGATTAACAAGCTAGAAAATATTTAGCTAAAACATTTTAATATTACGAACACTCACATTAACGTTATTTTTAAAGCATTTTTCAAACGTCTTTTATCAATAGACGGACGTGGGATTCTCAATTGTTCGCCAGAGCTGCTGAATGCTGTCCTATAAAATATTGAGATTCAGGCTAAATGGTGTGTAGAAACCACCCGAGAATCAAAATTTTCCAAACGTTTATTAAAAATATGGATGGCGATTATTTGATGTTGTTGTTGTCCTTTCATTTCCATTGTGGACTAATTTATTATACTGGAAATTTAGTCGCTTTGTAATTAAAATGCACCTTTTTGTCATTTAAAAATCAGCATACAGGCGTTGAGATTTAATTCAGGCTAAATGATGTGTAGAAACAACACGAGAATCCAAATTTTCAAAACGATTATTAAAAAATATGGATGGCGATTAATTTGATGTTGTTCCTCCATCTTCCATTGTGGACTAATTTACCATACAGGAAATATTGTCATTTAAAGAGTTTACCTTGTCATACGTCGAGGGCAGAATAAATTCGAGAAAGGTGGCTGCTAACAACACAATCCCCCACAACTTCAAGTACTAAATACCTGTGCAAATGCAGTCGTACTTTGGAAACGGGAATTATTGGGCATATTTCACTCGGTGTCTATTTTAGTTAGGTGCTATTTATTTTACGGTGTGAGCGAAACTAAGTTAAGCGATTAGCTATTATTAAATGGAAGTAACGTATCGTAGCGGGCAATCTGACGGACCCGTGTTTAAATAAAAAAAAAACTTGTTAAGCGATTACCTAACCAACCATACACATTAGCCTTTCAGTGACGAAAGGTGCGATGGTGAGCAATTGGAGGAGAAGCATGTCACATTAATAAAGTGTTTAAGCGATTACCTAACATTCAAAGTGCGTTTGACATCAGCTCCAGGTTTTCAATATATAAAAAAATTAGTAAAGCTATTACCTATTAGCCATACGCATTTAACTTTTTTAAGTGACCAAAGGTGCGATGATGACCAATTGGAGAGGCTGCATGTTAAATTAATAGTGTTTAAGCGATTACCTAACATTCATACACTTTAGCCTTTCAGTGAAGAAAGGTGCGATGGTGAGCAATCGGAGGAGCAGTATTTTAAATTAATAAAGTATTTAAGCGATTACCTAACAACCATACACATTAGCCTTTCAGTGACGAAAGGTGCGATGGTGAGCAATCGGATGGGCTGCATATTAAATTATTAAAAGTGTTTAAGCGATTACCTAACATTGATACACATTAGCCTTTCAGTGTGAAAGGTGCGATGGTGAGAATTCGGATGGGCTGCATATTAAATTATTAAAAGTGTTTAAGCGATTACCTGACAACCATACACATTAGCCTTTCAGTGACGAAAGGTGCGATGGTGAGAAATCAGAGGAGCAGTATTTTAAATTAATAAAGTGTTTAAGCGATTACCTAACAACCATACACACTAGCCTTTCAGTGACGAAAGGTGCGATGGTGAGCAATCGGAGGAGCAGCATGTTACATTAATAAAGTGTTTAAGCGATTACCTAACATTCAAAGTGCGATTGTTATCATTTGGAGGAGCTCCATGTTTTAAATATATAAAAAAAATTAGTAAAGCTATTACCTATTAGCCATACGCATTTAACTTTTTTAAGTGACCAAAGGTGCGATGGTGACCAATTGGAGGGGCTGCATGTTAAATTAATACAGTGTTTAAGCCATTACCTAACATTCATACAATTTAGCCTTTCAGTGAAGAAAGGTGCGATGGTGAGCAATCCGATGGGCTGCATGTAAAATTAATAAAGTGTTTAAGCGATTACCTAACAACCATACACATTAGCCTTTCAGTGACGAAAGGTGCGATGGTGAGCAATCGGATGGGCTGCATGTAAAATTAATAAACTGTTTAAGCGATTACCTAACAACCATACACATTAGCCTTTCAGTGACGAAAGGTGCGATGGTGAGCAATCGGATGGGCTGCATGTAAAATTAATAAACTGTTTAAGCGATTACCTAACATTCAAAGTGCGATTGTCATCATTTGGAGGAGCTCCATGTTTTAAATATATAAAAAAATTAGTTAAGCTATTACCTATTAGCCATAAGCATTTAACTTTTTTAAGTGACCAAAGGTGCGATGATGACCAATTGGAGAGGCTGCATGTTAAATTAATAGTGTTTAAGCGATTACCTAACATTCATACACATTAGCCTTTCAGTGACGAAAGGTGCGATGGTGAGCAATCGGATGGGCTGCATGTTAAATTATTAAAAGTGTTTAAGCGATTACCTAACATTGATACACATTAGCCTATCAGTGTGAAAGGTGCGATGGTGAGAATTCGGATGGGCTGCATATTAAATTATTAAAAGTGTTTAAGCGATTACCTGACAACCATACACATTAGCCTTTCAGTGACGAAAGGTGCGATGGTGAGCAATCCGATGGGCTGCATGTAAAATTAATAAAGTGTTTAAGCGATTACCTAACATTCATACACTTTAGCCTTTCAGTGAAGAAAGGTGCGATGGTGAGCAATCGGAGGAGCAGTATTTTAAATTAATAAAGTATTTAAGCGATTACCTAACAACCATACACATTAGCCTTTCTTTGACGAAAGGTGCGATAGTGAGCAATCGGATGGGCTGCATGTTAAATCATTAAATGTGTTTAAGCGATATGAAATTAATAAAGTGTTTAGGCGATTACCTAACAACCATACACATTAGCCTTTCAGTGTGTGAAAGGTGCGATTGTCATCATTTGAAGGTGCCCCATGTTTCAAATATATAAAAAAAATTGGTTAAAGTATTATTTATTAGCCATACACGCATTTAACTTTTTTCAGTGACGAAAGGTGCGATGGTGAGCAATCAGGGGTTTGTTTAAAATAAATAAGGATTATCTAACAAACATACACATTAGCCTTTCAGTGACGAAAGTTGCGATGGTGAGCAATCGGAGGGGCTGCATGTTAAATAATTAAAGTGTTTAAGCGATTACCTAACATCCATACACATTAGCCTTTCAGTGACGAAAGGTGCGAAGGGGAGCAATGGGAGGAGCAGCATGTTACATTAATAAAGTGTTTAAGCGATTACCTAACAACCATACACATTAACCTTTCAGTGACGAAAGGTGCGATGGGGGAGGAATCGGATGGGCCGCATGTTAAATTATAATATGTGTGTGTTTAAGCGATGTTAAATTAATAAAGTGTTTAAGCGATAGCCTAACAACCATACGCATTAACCTTTATGTAAATAAAGGTGCGATGGTTAGCAATCAGATGGGCTTCCCATTGTAAAATTAAAAATAACGTATTTTAGCGATAGTCTAACAACCATACGCATTAACCTTCAAGGGAAAAAAGGTGCGATGGTCAGCAGAGGAGACTTCGTGTTAATTTAAAAAAAAGTATTTAAGCGATTACCGAGCAACCCCGCACCCACAGGTTATGAGCTCCCAAGGAAAAAAAAGAAATTAAAAATCACTAGGGTACCTCGGGGTTGTGAAGCCCGTGTTTACTTAAAGTAAACCCCCTGAGGGGAAGCAATCAGCGTGACTACATAATTTTTTGTGCGGAAACTATCTTTTAGGATTTTTTTTTAACATGAGAGTTGATTAGCTATCCTGGTAAAATCCACAAACCTGGGGAGGAATTCTTCTGCACGTTGCTTAGGACCACATTTCATATTTCAGTTTAATAAATTCAGCCTATCGCCCGAATGCTTTATCTACAAAAACCTCAAAAGACCCAATTAGTCAATAATACAACCGAACTGAATACAAGTCGACCTTGTCAAAATTTATATCGACGTCAATTAAAAACAAAACATAATAATAATAATATATTTCTCAAAACAAAAGGGGAAAAGTTTTGATACAACTGTTGCTGAACAAAACAGTTACGAAAAAAAAGTGGAAATAAAAAAAGTAAAATAAACTTGCCCAGAAGAATATTCGGAAATTGGTCACCTTTGTCGGCTTTTCACGCTTCAGTTTCAAATTCAGCTTTGGTAGATGACGTCACACGCGATATCTTCAGTCGTCCGCACATACTACGATTGGTGGATGCAAAACCACGGGGATAATGAAAATGAAGCGCTTCTAAGTAAAATCCAATCAAAACAAATTAAAAGAAAATTTTTCTGACACTCTGAAAATTCCAGGTTATCGCGGTTTCAGTCAAACATAAAGCTGTAATTATTAAATGAGTAATAATATCGAAGGAAAAAAAATACTTAATATAAAAAATATTTTACTATAATTATAAAGAATAAATTAAATAAGCTATAAATTTTTCAACTGAAATTCTGGCGTCCCGAACACTGCCAAACAGGCATTGCCTAGTGGTTAGTGCCTAACAGGCAGAAGCTTAACTTAAAACAACACTTAGTTTATCCTGGTAAAAATGTTTTAGTTAAAACTGATTTCAAGTGAGGAATTCTAAGGTTTTACCGATCAGCATCATTATAAAATGTTTTAATTACTTAGGTTTGTAAAATTACTTTATTCTTAACGTTTAATTAAAATCTTTCAGCGTACAAATATACGTTTTCAGAGAAAATGTCCCAAGTAAAGCTATGATGCTAAATACGTGTGCAAATGCAGTCCTAATTGCAAAACAAGTTTTTTATTTTCAGATTATGTCATTTTTTAAATTTTTCTACAGATAATAACATTGTACAGCAGCTTAGATGCTATTTTTTTTTTACGGTATTGGAGTTGGTTGCAGAACCTAGACACGTGAAGAAATCAGTTTTCAAAAAGCTCATTAACTCGCATAATTTAACCTTACGCGCAAACATTGAAAGGACGAAATTTGCGATGGAGAGAGTTATAATAATGGAAAACAAATGAGTAAAATTTTAGTTTTAAAATCATTCTAAACTTTATATACACGTCTCCATAACAGAAAAACACAAAATTTATTTTAGAAAAATAAGATTTTTTTTCTTTGAGAGCAACATTTTACAATCATTTGACAAGAAAATACCAGTATCAGAAGTATGAAATTCAAAAATAAAATCTATAGTTCTAAAATAGTTTCTAAAAAAAGTAGAAAGACATTCAATATAGTTAAAAAAAATTCAAGCAATATTAGTTCATTTTTCCTGAGAAACTCTAAATTTTGCATAGGTTATGATCGGAGCAAAAATAAAAACTAAGCACCAAAAAGAACGGGAAGTTGAAAATTGTATGTTTTGTTTTCTTTAATACGACACATATACAAAACGAGCGGAAAACCTTCTTCTAAACTACCAATAATTTTTGCTTGTTAAGTTTCGAAAAGTATTTAAAATTTCTTTTGTGAAATACGAAAGTTTTTCCCAACATCGTTTCGTGCGTTTCCTCAAATACAATTATGTAGGTTTTATTTGTAAAAATGAAAACTGCAAAATAGATTTCTCAATAAATGGGTCAAGTATTTTTTTTTTTAATTATGAGTATCCGAAAAGTCAGAACTAGAAATATTAAATGTATTTCTTTTAATCTTCTCTCGAAATAACAATTTTATTAAGCTGATATTTTTATCTGTGTTACTTCTAAAAGACACAAATAAAATACACAAACTTCCATTACTTTTATATATTTTTAGCCATGTTTAGATTTTTTTTTTAATTAGTTAAGCCATTACAAAATTTACGTATTAACCATACTCATAAACCTATAAGTTGAAGAAAGGGAAAAAAGGACCAAATATCTTTAAAAAAAAAAAAAAAAAAAAAACTTACAAATATATAGGGAAAATGAAATGGAGCAAAAAGAGATGAAATAAAAAGTTATCTGCAGCAAAGAATGTCCCCAATTTCTCTCCAAGATGACAAAACCTTCGTTTCAAATAAGTATAAAAATAATCCCGTTGAGAAACTCTTAAATGTTTATTAAAATTATTATTTGGCGTTAACAAGCGCGAATTCTTACTAAATCTGAGCTGCAAATTCTAAACCCCTTCATGGTTGGCGTCGCATGTCAGGCGTCAGGTGAGTGCAAATGGGTGAGCCATCAAAGAGGTTTCAAATAAGAAAAAATAATTTAAACAATAGGGAATGTTCACGTTTATAATTTTAAAAAATTAGTTACGCAAAATTGCGCGATGGTGAGCTCGGATACACTTTACGAAAGACCCTAAATGTGAAATCCATAATAGTCTTTAAGAAAAAGGAATACGTACCAATTGTCTAAAGAGAACATAAATTACGAAAAAAAAAACGGGATTTTAAAAACAAAAGTAAAATAAACAATCTTGCCCAGAAGAATAGTCGGAAATTTGATACCTTTGTCTTCTTTTCACGCTTCCGTTTTCAATTCAGCTTGGGCAGGAGACGTCGCCCGTAACGTCGTAAGTCGTCTGCAGATACTGCGATTGGTGGATGCAAAACCACGGGGATAATGAAAATGACGCGCTTCTAAGTAAAAACTAATCAAATTAAAAAGAAATTTCACTGACAATTTTAGATTTCCAGGTTTAAATTCCTCGTTTTCTCTGTATTAGGTCAAATGTAAAGCTGTAATTATCAAATATGTCTAATCCTGACAAAATATTTGAGTTAGAATTCCGCACATAAAATAAGTTTAAAGGTGGCTGATCTGATGATTGAAGATTATAATGGTTTCTAACAGATCCCAAGTTCTCTATATGCCATTATGTTTTCACACTGTGTCAAATTAAGCCACCATTTCTTGTACTGGTTCAGTGTTGAATGATGTTGGACAACTTATTACCTTCGCAGATGATAACCGTGTTGATGTACTCAGAATGATAAAGTCAGATTTGATAAAAATTGGTTTCAAACATAATGATTTAATCATAAATAGTGATAAGACAAAATAGATCAAATTTAATATGATGTTCTGGTCATTCGGAAGATATTATGCCCTGGAAATGTTTCGAATTGCAACTGTCCTACTATAAACAGAGTGGAAAAGCTTAAAATATCACATTTAAATGGAATTTACATCTTAAGAAGGTGAACCATAAGCTATGCTTCTGTATATATGCTTTTTATTATTTAAGAAATTGTCTCAGTAAAGGTGGCGACTACATAAAAAATATTAGACCTCTAATAAATACTCAAATCAGATTGCTCCGAATGCTAAATTGTGAATCTGATAATTTAGCTAACTCGATTTTAACCGTAAGAACATATATAATAATACTTCTTTATTTATATAACAACAGAAATGTTTGCACTCATAGAGGATCCGATCACTTACTGTTTTAGAAAAGATCATACATATAATATAAACAAAATCCAAAAACGAAATTTTTCGAGAAAGTTTTGTATGTCTCCAAAATTTTTCAATTCATTAATAGTATCTATAGAAAATAAAAATAAATTTAAAAGATAGATCAAGAAATATATTTTTAAATTGATGAAAAATCCCTATTAAAATATCTGTAATATAATTTTACACTGTCCAAACAACTTTGAAAAATAATATATTTGTTGAATTCTGAAATGGACATTCTGTTGGACTTTCTTGTAAGTGTTTTTATTTTGTGTATATCTCTGTACTTATGAAATGTGTATTTTATTATATATGTAGTTTTAAAAATGTATATATATTTTATTGTGAATGTAGTTTTTAAAATGTATTTATTGTATATGTAGTAGTTTTATTGCGTTGTCTGAACGGGCCTTGGGGCTTCTTCACAACATTGTGTGTTTAATAAATAATAATAACAATAAAAAAAATGAAACAAAAGTTACACAATGAGTAAGCCACCAAAGGCAGTCGGCCCTATGGAGATTTGAAACTAATTACTGTAATTATCCAAGAAATTCTTAGTGTTTATTTAAAATCTTTCTACATATCCTTTCTCTTCAAAATTCATTCGTAACTTCATTTGTAAGCAAGCACATAAATAACTCGCTTTCTAAAATATATATATATATATTTTTCAGAGAAATGCAGTGTAATTTCAAAGTCCCTAAGTGAAGCTGTGGTCGTTTAAATGTAGCAAACAAACTGGGATGGGTGCGCAACAGAACCATGAAAACAAAAAAGGAACAGACAACTTGGTCTGTCCGTTTACATTTGTTATAAGCTTTAAGACTATTTGATTTTGCAATAAATCCCCAAATACTATTCTTCAGCATATACATGCAAGAGAAGTTCAGTAAGGGAGCAGGAATAACGGGAATCTTTCGTAGACAATTTTTTTGACTTATAAAAAAAATATCGCTTAATTTACAAAAACATTTTAAAAATAAAGGAAATTTTAAAGAATTCTGTATTTTTTTAATTAGTTTGCGCCTAACAGATACAAGTAAAAACATATTGTCCTTTTTGGCGACCCTGTTTCTGCAAAAGCCATCCTATTCGAGATATAACGAACCAATCAATCTACTTAATTTCGTCTTTCCTGGTATGTCAAAAGTAGGATAATTTTATTTGACATCTTTCGTAATATTTTTTGGCTACCTCTGATTGGGATAAGACTTGAAAGACATTACACGTCAGACTACACTGAATTGAGTTTACTGAGCGACGAACTGGCGTCAGGTAAAAAGGAATGGTGTCAAAAATGAGTCTTGTGGTTTTTGAACAACGCTCAAAATGCAAGTTTTTCCTTTCTGTTTTCTCTCTTTTCAAGCAGACATTTTTAAATAACTGTTCTTGAACGTAAAAAAATCGCTTTTCTTTTGTCAGTTTGTTCTTTTTTTTTTATCTAACTCCATTTAAAATAATTCTATTAACCCTTTACCGCAGATGCCCTCAAGAGTGTGTCTAGTGAAGTTCTTATGAATATACTTTTTAATCATTTAAAGCAACTTTCGGAATTGAAAACGGCTTTTTTTAATTACTGTTGCTTATTTACGCCAATTAGCTTGACAAGCGACCCATGGAAAGAATTGCCGCAGAGTTCAGTCGACATATGCAACTTTTTAATAATTTGGGAATACATAGAGGCTAGATTATCTTTTTATTAGTAAAGAATGAATTTTGCACTTTTATTATATCTTTAAATTGAAGCCTAAATGACCTTTTGATACCGATATCTCATTTTTCGATAAAACACCTTTTGTAGGTGATAGTTTAGTGCTTAGAAATCTTAATAAACGATAAGGAAATCACCTAAAATTTCCGATAATAGGTCATAAATCAAATATATTAATGGCGAGTTATTTATATTGAATCCTTTAAATCTAGTTCGAGGAAGTTTTTGATCTTTTTTGGAGTTATTGGCCATTTTTTATGACAGACAATGTTGAAACAAATACGATTCTCGGCTACTTCGAAAAATTAGAATGCACATTTGTGGTACTGTAATCATCATTCATAAACAATTATCATCCTGAAAGATCCCTATTAATACAGAATCAATTTTGCAATGTTTTTTTTCCAAGTGCGCAGCGATTGATATTTCGGTATCGTAATCCACTCGAAAAGTTATACAAAGACGATTTAATCTGAATCGATCGTTGTAATTAGAATTTTTTGCTAGCAGGCCGAAATTGGAATAGGTGCCTATCGAGTGTGCTACGAACGGAAACCCAATAGCGCGCAAACTTGAAAGACAGTAGAAGTAGAGATTGTCTAAAGGGTAAAATAGCTTAATTTAATCTATTAAGTTCACCTATTCGGAAGTCTTTTTTTTTACTACATCTTCCGTGCAATCTAACCACAAAAGTGCATTCTTCCTTGAAAACTAGACATCGTTGTCTTTAAATATTAACCGATTCAAATTAAAAATCATTGTGTCACAAAGAGAAAAGAACAAAAAAAAAAAAAAAAAAAAACTGATCCCAAATCTGGTGACCCGGAAATCCGACATTCAAAAAATTAACCTTTCGATTGTAAATTTGGTGATTTCCTTTCACGAGATGCATAAATAAATACAGAGAGACGCCATCTTTGAAGTGCGCTACTTGAAAGTTATTTTTTTTCAATTTTCTGAAGAGGTTAAGTGCATCCATTTGATGCATGTATTATTTCATCATTTTACGGATAACGGAAAATTTTGTTTTACCGACACGCCGGAGCTCAAATTTATCCATTTAAATAAAAAATACTCCCGGAGAAGGATAAAAATTAAATTAGGTAAAATTCATTAAAATAAGAAAAAAATTACACCTGTTTTTAATTTAACTTCAGATTTCGGGATACTGAAAGTGATCGCATATCATTTTGTTCGTGATGTGCAATTGGATTAACAAGCTAGAAAATATTTAGCTAAAACATTTTAATATTACGAACACTCACATTAACGTTATTTTTAAAGCATTTTTCAAACGTCTTTTATCAATAGACGGACGTGGGATTCTCAATTGTTCGCCAGAGCTGCTGAATGCTGTCCTATAAAATATTGAGATTCAGGCTAAATGGTGTGTAGAAACCACCCGAGAATCAAAATTTTCCAAACGTTTATTAAAAATATGGATGGCGATTATTTGATGTTGTTGTTGTCCTTTCATTTCCATTGTGGACTAATTTATTATACTGGAAATTTAGTCGCTTTGTAATTAAAATGCACCTTTTTGTCATTTAAAAATCAGCATACAGGCGTTGAGATTTAATTCAGGCTAAATGATGTGTAGAAACAACACGAGAATCCAAATTTTCAAAACGATTATTAAAAAATATGGATGGCGATTAATTTGATGTTGTTCCTCCATCTTCCATTGTGGACTAATTTACCATACAGGAAATATTGTCATTTAAAGAGTTTACCTTGTCATACGTCGAGGGCAGAATAAATTCGAGAAAGGTGGCTGCTAACAACACAATCCCCCACAACTTCAAGTACTAAATACCTGTGCAAATGCAGTCGTACTTTGGAAACGGGAATTATTGGGCATATTTCACTCGGTGTCTATTTTAGTTAGGTGCTATTTATTTTACGGTGTGAGCGAAACTAAGTTAAGCGATTAGCTATTATTAAATGGAAGTAACGTATCGTAGTGGGCAATCTGACGGACCCGTGTTTAAATAAAAAAAAAACTTGTTAAGCGATTACCTAACCAACCATACACATTAGCCTTTCAGTGACGAAAGGTGCGATGGTGAGCAATTGGAGGAGAAGCATGTTACATTAATAAAGTGTTTAAGCGATTACCTAACATTCAAAGTGCGTTTGACATCAGCTCCAGGTTTTCAATATATAAAAAAATTAGTAAAGCTATTACCTATTAGCCATACGCATTTAACTTTTTTAAGTGACCAAAGGTGCGATGATGACCAATTGGAGAGGCTGCATGTTAAATTAATAGTGTTTAAGCGATTACCTAACATTCATACACTTTAGCCTTTCAGTGAAGAAAGGTGCGATGGTGAGCAATCGGAGGAGCAGTATTTTAAATTAATAAAGTATTTAAGCGATTACCTAACAACCATACACATTAGCCTTTCAGTGACGAAAGGTGCGATGGTGAGCAATCGGATGGGCTGCATATTAAATTATTAAAAGTGTTTAAGCGATTACCTAACATTGATACACATTAGCCTTTCAGTGTGAAAGCTGCGATGGTGAGAATTCGGATGGGCTGCATATTGAATTATTAAAAGTGTTTAAGCGATTACCTGACAACCATACACATTAGCCTTTCAGTGACGAAAGGTGCGATGGTGAGCAATCCGATGGGCTGCATGTAAAATTAATAAAGTGTTTAAGCGATTACCTAACAACCATACACATTAGCCTTTCAGTGACGAAAGGTGCGATGGTGAGCAATCGGATGGGCTGCATGTAAAATTAATAAACTGTTTAAGCGATTACCTAACATTCAAAGTGCGATTGTCATCATTTGGAGGAGCTCCATGTTTTAAATATATAAAAAAATTAGTTAAGCTATTACCTATTAGCCATAAGCATTTAACTTTTTTAAGTGACCAAAGGTGCGATGATGACCAATTGGAGAGGCTGCATGTTAAATTAATAGTGTTTAAGCGATTACCTAACATTCATACACATTAGCCTTTCAGTGACGAAAGGTGCGATGGTGAGCAATCGGATGGGCTGCATGTTAAATTATTAAAAGTGTTTAAGCGATTACCTAACATTGATACACATTAGCCTATCAGTGTGAAAGGTGCGATGGTGAGAATTCGGATGGGCTGCATATTAAATTATTAAAAGTGTTTAAGCGATTACCTGACAACCATACACATTAGCCTTTCAGTGACGAAAGGTGCGATGGTGAGCAATCCGATGGGCTGCATGTAAAATTAATAAACTGTTTAAGCGATTACCTAACAACCATACACATTAGCCTTTCAGTGACGAAAGGTGCGATGGTGAGCAATCGGATGGGCTGCATGTAAAATTAATAAACTGTTTAAGCGATTACCTAACATTCAAAGTGCGATTGTCATCATTTGGAGGAGCTCCATGTTTTAAATATATAAAAAAATTAGTTAAGCTATTACCTATTAGCCATAAGCATTTAACTTTTTTAAGTGACCAAAGGTGCGATGATGACCAATTGGAGAGGCTGCATGTTAAATTAATAGTGTTTAAGCGATTACCTAACATTCATACACATTAGCCTTTCAGTGACGAAAGGTGCGATGGTGAGCAATCGGATGGGCTGCATGTTAAATTATTAAAAGTGTTTAAGCGATTACCTAACATTGATACACATTAGCCTATCAGTGTGAAAGGTGCGATGGTGAGAATTCGGATGGGCTGCATATTAAATTATTAAAAGTGTTTAAGCGATTACCTGACAACCATACACATTAGCCTTTCAGTGACGAAAGGTGCGATGGTGAGCAATCCGATGGGCTGCATGTAAAATTAATAAACTGTTTAAGCGATTACCTAACAACCATACACATTAGCCTTTCAGTGACGAAAGGTGCGATGGTGAGCAATCGGATGGGCTGCATGTAAAATTAATAAACTGTTTAAGCGATTACCTAACATTCAAAGTGCGATTGTCATCATTTGGAGGAGCTCCATGTTTTAAATATATAAAAAAATTAGTTAAGCTATTACCTATTAGCCATAAGCATTTAACTTTTTTAAGTGACCAAAGGTGCGATGATGACCAATTGGAGAGGCTGCATGTTAAATTAATAGTGTTTAAGCGATTACCTAACATTCATACACTTTAGCCTTTCAGTGAAGAAAGGTGCGATGGTGAGCAATCGGAGGAGCAGTATTTTAAATTAATAAACTGTTTAAGCGATTACCTAACAACCATACACATTAGCCTTTCAGTGACGAAAGGTGCGATGGTGAGCAATCCGATGGGCTGCATGTAAAATTAATAAAGTGTTTAAGCGATTACCTAACATTCATACACTTTAGCCTTTCAGTGAAGAAAGGTGCGATGGTGAGCAATCGGAGGAGCAGTATTTTAAATTAATAAAGTATTTAAGCGATTACCTAACAACCATACACATTAGCCTTTCTTTGACGAAAGGTGCGATAGTGAGCAATCGGATGGGCTGCATGTTAAATCATTAAATGTGTTTAAGCGATATGAAATTAATAAAGTGTTTAGGCGATTACCTAACAACCATACACATTAGCCTTTCAGTGTGTGAAAGGTGCGATTGTCATCATTTGAAGGTGCCCCATGTTTCAAATATATAAAAAAAATTGGTTAAAGTATTATTTATTAGCCATACACGCATTTAACTTTTTTCAGTGACGAAAGGTGCGATGGTGAGCAATCAGGGGTTTGTTTAAAATAAATAAGGATTATCTAACAAACATACACATTAGCCTTTCAGTGACGAAAGTTGCGATGGTGAGCAATCGGAGGGGCTGCATGTTAAATAATTAAAGTGTTTAAGCGATTACCTAACATCCATACACATTAGCCTTTCAGTGACGAAAGGTGCGAAGGGGAGCAATGGGAGGAGCAGCATGTTACATTAATAAAGTGTTTAAGCGATTACCTAACAACCATACACATTAACCTTTCAGTGACGAAAGGTGCGATGGGGGAGGAATCGGATGGGCCGCATGTTAAATTATAATATGTGTGTGTTTAAGCGATGTTAAATTAATAAAGTGTTTAAGCGATAGCCTAACAACCATACGCATTAACCTTTATGTAAATAAAGGTGCGATGGTTAGCAATCAGATGGGCTTCCCATTGTAAAATTAAAAATAACGTATTTTAGCGATAGTCTAACAACCATACGCATTAACCTTCAAGGGAAAAAAGGTGCGATGGTCAGCAGAGGAGACTTCGTGTTAATTTAAAAAAAAGTATTTAAGCGATTACCGAGCAACCCCGCACCCACAGGTTATGAGCTCCCAAGGAAAAAAAAGAAATTAAAAATCACTAGGGTACCTCGGGGTTGTGAAGCCCGTGTTTACTTAAAGTAAACCCCCTGAGGGGAAGCAATCAGCGTGACTACATAATTTTTTGTGCGGAAACTATCTTTTAGGATTTTTTTTTAACATGAGAGTTGATTAGCTATCCTGGTAAAATCCACAAACCTGGGGAGGAATTCTTCTGCACGTTGCTTAGGACCACATTTCATATTTCAGTTTAATAAATTCAGCCTATCGCCCGAATGCTTTATCTACAAAAACCTCAAAAGACCCAATTAGTCAATAATACAACCGAACTGAATACAAGTCGACCTTGTCAAAATTTATATCGACGTCAATTAAAAACAAAACATAATAATAATAATATATTTCTCAAAACAAAAGGGGAAAAGTTTTGATACAACTGTTGCTGAACAAAACAGTTACGAAAAAAAAGTGGAAATAAAAAAAGTAAAATAAACTTGCCCAGAAGAATATTCGGAAATTGGTCACCTTTGTCGGCTTTTCACGCTTCAGTTTCAAATTCAGCTTTGGTAGATGACGTCACACGCGATATCTTCAGTCGTCCGCACATACTACGATTGGTGGATGCAAAACCACGGGGATAATGAAAATGAAGCGCTTCTAAGTAAAATCCAATCAAAACAAATTAAAAGAAAATTTTTCTGACACTCTGAAAATTCCAGGTTATCGCGGTTTCAGTCAAACATAAAGCTGTAATTATTAAATGAGTAATAATATCGAAGGAAAAAAAATACTTAATATAAAAAATATTTTACTATAATTATAAAGAATAAATTAAATAAGCTATAAATTTTTCAACTGAAATTCTGGCGTCCCGAACACTGCCAAACAGGCATTGCCTAGTGGTTAGTGCCTAACAGGCAGAAGCTTAACTTAAAACAACACTTAGTTTATCCTGGTAAAAATGTTTTAGTTAAAACTGATTTCAAGTGAGGAATTCTAAGGTTTTACCGATCAGCATCATTATAAAATGTTTTAATTACTTAGGTTTGTAAAATTACTTTATTCTTAACGTTTAATTAAAATCTTTCAGCGTACAAATATACGTTTTCAGAGAAAATGTCCCAAGTAAAGCTATGATGCTAAATACGTGTGCAAATGCAGTCCTAATTGCAAAACAAGTTTTTTATTTTCAGATTATGTCATTTTTTAAATTTTTCTACAGATAATAACATTGTACAGCAGCTTAGATGCTATTTTTTTTTTACGGTATTGGAGTTGGTTGCAGAACCTAGACACGTGAAGAAATCAGTTTTCAAAAAGCTCATTAACTCGCATAATTTAACCTTACGCGCAAACATTGAAAGGACGAAATTTGCGATGGAGAGAGTTATAATAATGGAAAACAAATGAGTAAAATTTTAGTTTTAAAATCATTCTAAACTTTATATACACGTCTCCATAACAGAAAAACACAAAATTTATTTTAGAAAAATAAGATTTTTTTTCTTTGAGAGCAACATTTTACAATCATTTGACAAGAAAATACCAGTATCAGAAGTATGAAATTCAAAAATAAAATCTATAGTTCTAAAATAGTTTCTAAAAAAAGTAGAAAGACATTCAATATAGTTAAAAAAAATTCAAGCAATATTAGTTCATTTTTCCTGAGAAACTCTAAATTTTGCATAGGTTATGATCGGAGCAAAAATAAAAACTAAGCACCAAAAAGAACGGGAAGTTGAAAATTGTATGTTTTGTTTTCTTTAATACGACACATATACAAAACGAGCGGAAAACCTTCTTCTAAACTACCAATAATTTTTGCTTGTTAAGTTTCGAAAAGTATTTAAAATTTCTTTTGTGAAATACGAAAGTTTTTCCCAACATCGTTTCGTGCGTTTCCTCAAATACAATTATGTAGGTTTTATTTGTAAAAATGAAAACTGCAAAATAGATTTCTCAATAAATGGGTCAAGTATTTTTTTTTTTAATTATGAGTATCCGAAAAGTCAGAACTAGAAATATTAAATGTATTTCTTTTAATCTTCTCTCGAAATAACAATTTTATTAAGCTGATATTTTTATCTGTGTTACTTCTAAAAGACACAAATAAAATACACAAACTTCCATTACTTTTATATATTTTTAGCCATGTTTAGATTTTTTTTTTAATTAGTTAAGCCATTACAAAATTTACGTATTAACCATACTCATAAACCTATAAGTTGAAGAAAGGGAAAAAAGGACCAAATATCTTTAAAAAAAAAAAAAAAAAAAACTTACAAATATATAGGGAAAATGAAATGGAGCAAAAAGAGATGAAATAAAAAGTTATCTGCAGCAAAGAATGTCCCCAATTTCTCTCCAAGATGACAAAACCTTCGTTTCAAATAAGTATAAAAATAATCCCGTTGAGAAACTCTTAAATGTTTATTAAAATTATTATTTGGCGTTAACAAGCGCGAATTCTTACTAAATCTGAGCTGCAAATTCTAAACCCCTTCATGGTTGGCGTCGCATGTCAGGCGTCAGGTGAGTGCAAATGGGTGAGCCATCAAAGAGGTTTCAAATAAGAAAAAATAATTTAAACAATAGGGAATGTTCACGTTTATAATTTTAAAAAATTAGTTACGCAAAATTGCGCGATGGTGAGCTCGGATACACTTTACGAAAGACCCTAAATGTGAAATCCATAATAGTCTTTAAGAAAAAGGAATACGTACCAATTGTCTAAAGAGAACATAAATTACGAAAAAAAAAACGGGATTTTAAAAACAAAAGTAAAATAAACAATCTTGCCCAGAAGAATAGTCGGAAATTTGATACCTTTGTCTTCTTTTCACGCTTCCGTTTTCAATTCAGCTTGGGCAGGAGACGTCGCCCGTAACGTCGTAAGTCGTCTGCAGATACTGCGATTGGTGGATGCAAAACCACGGGGATAATGAAAATGACGCGCTTCTAAGTAAAAACTAATCAAATTAAAAAGAAATTTCACTGACAATTTTAGATTTCCAGGTTTAAATTCCTCGTTTTCTCTGTATTAGGTCAAATGTAAAGCTGTAATTATCAAATATGTCTAATCCTGACAAAATATTTGAGTTAGAATTCCGCACATAAAATAAGTTTAAAGGTGGCTGATCTGATGATTGAAGATTATAATGGTTTCTAACAGATCCCAAGTTCTCTATATGCCATTATGTTTTCACACTGTGTCAAATTAAGCCACCATTTCTTGTACTGGTTCAGTGTTGAATGATGTTGGACAACTTATTACCTTCGCAGATGATAACCGTGTTGATGTACTCAGAATGATAAAGTCAGATTTGATAAAAATTGGTTTCAAACATAATGATTTAATCATAAATAGTGATAAGACAAAATAGATCAAATTTAATATGATGTTCTGGTCATTCGGAAGATATTATGCCCTGGAAATGTTTCGAATTGCAACTGTCCTACTATAAACAGAGTGGAAAAGCTTAAAATATCACATTTAAATGGAATTTACATCTTAAGAAGGTGAACCATAAGCTATGCTTCTGTATATATGCTTTTTATTATTTAAGAAATTGTCTCAGTAAAGGTGGCGACTACATAAAAAATATTAGACCTCTAATAAATACTCAAATCAGATTGCTCCGAATGCTAAATTGTGAATCTGATAATTTAGCTAACTCGATTTTAACCGTAAGAACATATATAATAATACTTCTTTATTTATATAACAACAGAAATGTTTGCACTCATAGAGGATCCGATCACTTACTGTTTTAGAAAAGATCATACATATAATATAAACAAAATCCAAAAACGAAATTTTTCGAGAAAGTTTTGTATGTCTCCAAAATTTTTCAATTCATTAATAGTATCTATAGAAAATAAAAATAAATTTAAAAGATAGATCAAGAAATATATTTTTAAATTGATGAAAAATCCCTATTAAAATATCTGTAATATAATTTTACACTGTCCAAACAACTTTGAAAAATAATATATTTGTTGAATTCTGAAATGGACATTCTGTTGGACTTTCTTGTAAGTGTTTTTATTTTGTGTATATCTCTGTACTTATGAAATGTGTATTTTATTATATATGTAGTTTTAAAAATGTATATATATTTTATTGTGAATGTAGTTTTTAAAATGTATTTATTGTATATGTAGTAGTTTTATTGCGTTGTCTGAACGGGCCTTGGGGCTTCTTCACAACATTGTGTGTTTAATAAATAATAATAACAATAAAAAAAATGAAACAAAAGTTACACAATGAGTAAGCCACCAAAGGCAGTCGGCCCTATGGAGATTTGAAACTAATTACTGTAATTATCCAAGAAATTCTTAGTGTTTATTTAAAATCTTTCTACATATCCTTTCTCTTCAAAATTCATTCGTAACTTCATTTGTAAGCAAGCACATAAATAACTCGCTTTCTAAAATATATATATATATATTTTTCAGAGAAATGCAGTGTAATTTCAAAGTCCCTAAGTGAAGCTGTGGTCGTTTAAATGTAGCAAACAAACTGGGATGGGTGCGCAACAGAACCATGAAAACAAAAAAGGAACAGACAACTTGGTCTGTCCGTTTACATTTGTTATAAGCTTTAAGACTATTTGATTTTGCAATAAATCCCCAAATACTATTCTTCAGCATATACATGCAAGAGAAGTTCAGTAAGGGAGCAGGAATAACGGGAATCTTTCGTAGACAATTTTTTTGACTTATAAAAAAAATATCGCTTAATTTACAAAAACATTTTAAAAATAAAGGAAATTTTAAAGAATTCTGTATTTTTTTAATTAGTTTGCGCCTAACAGATACAAGTAAAAACATATTGTCCTTTTTGGCGACCCTGTTTCTGCAAAAGCCATCCTATTCGAGATATAACGAACCAATCAATCTACTTAATTTCGTCTTTCCTGGTATGTCAAAAGTAGGATAATTTTATTTGACATCTTTCGTAATATTTTTTGGCTACCTCTGATTGGGATAAGACTTGAAAGACATTACACGTCAGACTACACTGAATTGAGTTTACTGAGCGACGAACTGGCGTCAGGTAAAAAGGAATGGTGTCAAAAATGAGTCTTGTGGTTTTTGAACAACGCTCAAAATGCAAGTTTTTCCTTTCTGTTTTCTCTCTTTTCAAGCAGACATTTTTAAATAACTGTTCTTGAACGTAAAAAAATCGCTTTTCTTTTGTCAGTTTGTTCTTTTTTTTTATCTAACTCCATTTAAAATAATTCTATTAACCCTTTACCGCAGATGCCCTCAAGAGTGTGTCTAGTGAAGTTCTTATGAATATACTTTTTAATCATTTAAAGCAACTTTCGGAATTGAAAACGGCTTTTTTTAATTACTGTTGCTTATTTACGCCAATTAGCTTGACAAGCGACCCATGGAAAGAATTGCCGCAGAGTTCAGTCGACATATGCAACTTTTTAATAATTTGGGAATACATAGAGGCTAGATTATCTTTTTATTAGTAAAGAATGAATTTTGCACTTTTATTATATCTTTAAATTGAAGCCTAAATGACCTTTTGATACCGATATCTCATTTTTCGATAAAACACCTTTTGTAGGTGATAGTTTAGTGCTTAGAAATCTTAATAAACGATAAGGAAATCACCTAAAATTTCCGATAATAGGTCATAAATCAAATATATTAATGGCGAGTTATTTATATTGAATCCTTTAAATCTAGTTCGAGGAAGTTTTTGATCTTTTTTGGAGTTATTGGCCATTTTTTATGACAGACAATGTTGAAACAAATACGATTCTCGGCTACTTCGAAAAATTAGAATGCACATTTGTGGTACTGTAATCATCATTCATAAACAATTATCATCCTGAAAGATCCCTATTAATACAGAATCAATTTTGCAATGTTTTTTTTCCAAGTGCGCAGCGATTGATATTTCGGTATCGTAATCCACTCGAAAAGTTATACAAAGACGATTTAATCTGAATCGATCGTTGTAATTAGAATTTTTTGCTAGCAGGCCGAAATTGGAATAGGTGCCTATCGAGTGTGCTACGAACGGAAACCCAATAGCGCGCAAACTTGAAAGACAGTAGAAGTAGAGATTGTCTAAAGGGTAAAATAGCTTAATTTAATCTATTAAGTTCACCTATTCGGAAGTCTTTTTTTTTACTACATCTTCCGTGCAATCTAAGACATCGTTGTCTTTAAATATTAACCGATTCAAATTAAAAATCATTGTGTCACAAAGAGAAAAGAAAAAAAAAAAAGAAAAAACGGATCCCAAATCTGGTGACCCGGAAATCCGACATTCAAAAAATTAACCTTTCGATTGTAAATTTGGTGATTTCCTTTCACGAGATGCATAAATAAATACAGAGAGACGCCATCTTTGAAGTGCGCTACTTGAAAGTTATTTTTTTTCAATTTTCTGAAGAGGTTAAGTGCATCCATTTGATGCATGTATTATTTCATCATTTTACGGATAACGGAAAATTTTGTTTTACCGACACGCCGGAGCTCAAATTTATCCATTTAAATAAAAAATACTCCCGGAGAAGGATAAAAATTAAATTAGGTAAAATTCATTAAAATAAGAAAAAAATTACACCTGTTTTTAATTTAACTTCAGATTTCGGGATACTGAAAGTGATCGCATATCATTTTGTTCGTGATGTGCAATTGGATTAACAAGCTAGAAAATATTTAGCTAAAACATTTTAATATTACGAACACTCACATTAACGTTATTTTTAAAGCATTTTTCAAACGTCTTTTATCAATAGACGGACGTGGGATTCTCAATTGTTCGCCAGAGCTGCTGAATGCTGTCCTATAAAATATTGAGATTCAGGCTAAATGGTGTGTAGAAACCACCCGAGAATCAAAATTTTCCAAACGTTTATTAAAAATATGGATGGCGATTATTTGATGTTGTTGTTGTCCTTTCATTTCCATTGTGGACTAATTTATTATACTGGAAATTTAGTCGCTTTGTAATTAAAATGCACCTTTTTGTCATTTAAAAATCAGCATACAGGCGTTGAGATTTAATTCAGGCTAAATGATGTGTAGAAACAACACGAGAATCCAAATTTTCAAAACGATTATTAAAAAATATGGATGGCGATTAATTTGATGTTGTTCCTCCATCTTCCATTGTGGACTAATTTACCATACAGGAAATATTGTCATTTAAAGAGTTTACCTTGTCATACGTCGAGGGCAGAATAAATTCGAGAAAGGTGGCTGCTAACAACACAATCCCCCACAACTTCAAGTACTAAATACCTGTGCAAATGCAGTCGTACTTTGGAAACGGGAATTATTGGGCATATTTCACTCGGTGTCTATTTTAGTTAGGTGCTATTTATTTTACGGTGTGAGCGAAACTAAGTTAAGCGATTAGCTATTATTAAATGGAAGTAACGTATCGTAGCGGGCAATCTGACGGACCCGTGTTTAAATAAAAAAAAAACTTGTTAAGCGATTACCTAACCAACCATACACATTAGCCTTTCAGTGACGAAAGGTGCGATGGTGAGCAATTGGAGGAGAAGCATGTCACATTAATAAAGTGTTTAAGCGATTACCTAACATTCAAAGTGCGTTTGACATCAGCTCCAGGTTTTCAATATATAAAAAAATTAGTAAAGCTATTACCTATTAGCCATACGCATTTAACTTTTTTAAGTGACCAAAGGTGCGATGATGACCAATTGGAGAGGCTGCATGTTAAATTAATAGTGTTTAAGCGATTACCTAACATTCATACACTTTAGCCTTTCAGTGAAGAAAGGTGCGATGGTGAGCAATCGGAGGAGCAGTATTTTAAATTAATAAAGTATTTAAGCGATTACCTAACAACCATACACATTAGCCTTTCAGTGACGAAAGGTGCGATGGTGAGCAATCGGATGGGCTGCATATTAAATTATTAAAAGTGTTTAAGCGATTACCTAACATTGATACACATTAGCCTTTCAGTGTGAAAGGTGCGATGGTGAGAATTCGGATGGGCTGCATATTAAATTATTAAAAGTGTTTAAGCGATTACCTGACAACCATACACATTAGCCTTTCAGTGACGAAAGGTGCGATGGTGAGCAATCCGATGGGCTGCATGTAAAATTAATAAAGTGTTTAAGCGATTACATAACAACCATACACATTAGCCTTTCAGTGACGAAAGGTGCGATGGTGAGAAATCAGAGGAGCAGTATTTTAAATTAATAAAGTGTTTAAGCGATTACCTAACAACCATACACACTAGCCTTTCAGTGACGAAAGGTGCGATGGTGAGCAATCGGAGGAGCAGCATGTTACATTAATAAAGTGTTTAAGCGATTACCTAACATTCAAAGTGCGATTGTTATCATTTGGAGGAGCTCCATGTTTTAAATATATAAAAAAATTAGTAAAGCTATTACCTATTAGCCATACGCATTTAACTTTTTTAAGTGACCAAAGGTGCGATGGTGACCAATTGGAGGGGCTGCATGTTAAATTAATACAGTGTTTAAGCCATTACCTAACATTCATACAATTTAGCCTTTCAGTGAAGAAAGGTGCGATGGTGAGCAATCCGATGGGCTGCATGTAAAATTAATAAAGTGTTTAAGCGATTACCTAACAACCATACACATTAGCCTTTCAGTGACGAAAGGTGCGATGGTGAGCAATCGGATGGGCTGCATGTAAAATTAATAAACTGTTTAAGCGATTACCTAACAACCATACACATTAGCCTTTCAGTGACGAAAGGTGCGATGGTGAGCAATCGGATGGGCTGCATGTAAAATTAATAAACTGTTTAAGCGATTACCTAACATTCAAAGTGCGATTGTCATCATTTGGAGGAGCTCCATGTTTTAAATATATAAAAAAATTAGTTAAGCTATTACCTATTAGCCATAAGCATTTAACTTTTTTAAGTGACCAAAGGTGCGATGATGACCAATTGGAGAGGCTGCATGTTAAATTAATAGTGTTTAAGCGATTACCTAACATTCATACACATTAGCCTTTCAGTGACGAAAGGTGCGATGGTGAGCAATCGGATGGGCTGCATGTTAAATTATTAAAAGTGTTTAAGCGATTACCTAACATTGATACACATTAGCCTATCAGTGTGAAAGGTGCGATGGTGAGAATTCGGATGGGCTGCATATTAAATTATTAAAAGTGTTTAAGCGATTACCTGACAACCATACACATTAGCCTTTCAGTGACGAAAGGTGCGATGGTGAGCAATCCGATGGGCTGCATGTAAAATTAATAAACTGTTTAAGCGATTACCTAACAACCATACACATTAGCCTTTCAGTGACGAAAGGTGCGATGGTGAGCAATCGGATGGGCTGCATGTAAAATTAATAAACTGTTTAAGCGATTACCTAACATTCAAAGTGCGATTGTCATCATTTGGAGGAGCTCCATGTTTTAAATATATAAAAAAATTAGTTAAGCTATTACCTATTAGCCATAAGCATTTAACTTTTTTAAGTGACCAAAGGTGCGATGATGACCAATTGGAGAGGCTGCATGTTAAATTAATAGTGTTTAAGCGATTACCTAACATTCATACACTTTAGCCTTTCAGTGAAGAAAGGTGCGATGGTGAGCAATCGGAGGAGCAGTATTTTAAATTAATAAACTGTTTAAGCGATTACCTAACAATCATACACATTAGCCTTTCAGTGACGAAAGGTGCGATGGTGAGCAATCCGATGGGCTGCATGTAAAATTAATAAAGTGTTTAAGCGATTACCTAACATTCATACACTTTAGCCTTTCAGTGAAGAAAGGTGCGATGGTGAGCAATCGGAGGAGCAGTATTTTAAATTAATAAAGTATTTAAGCGATTACCTAACAACCATACACATTAGCCTTTCTTTGACGAAAGGTGCGATAGTGAGCAATCGGATGGGCTGCATGTTAAATCATTAAATGTGTTTAAGCGATATGAAATTAATAAAGTGTTTAGGCGATTACCTAACAACCATACACATTAGCCTTTCAGTGTGTGAAAGGTGCGATTGTCATCATTTGAAGGTGCCCCATGTTTCAAATATATAAAAAAAATTGGTTAAAGTATTATTTATTAGCCATACACGCATTTAACTTTTTTCAGTGACGAAAGGTGCGATGGTGAGCAATCAGGGGTTTGTTTAAAATAAATAAGGATTATCTAACAAACATACACATTAGCCTTTCAGTGACGAAAGTTGCGATGGTGAGCAATCGGAGGGGCTGCATGTTAAATAATTAAAGTGTTTAAGCGATTACCTAACATCCATACACATTAGCCTTTCAGTGACGAAAGGTGCGAAGGGGAGCAATGGGAGGAGCAGCATGTTACATTAATAAAGTGTTTAAGCGATTACCTAACAACCATACACATTAACCTTTCAGTGGCGAAAGGTGCGATGGGGGAGGAATCGGATGGGCCGCATGTTAAATTATAATATGTGTGTGTTTAAGCGATGTTAAATTAATAAAGTGTTTAAGCGATAGCCTAACAACCATACGCATTAACCTTTATGTAAATAAAGGTGCGATGGTTAGCAATCAGATGGGCTTCCCATTGTAAAATTAAAAATAACGTATTTTAGCGATAGCCTAACAACCATACGCATTAACCTTTATGTAAATAAAGGTGCGATGGTTAGCAATCAGATGGGCTTCCCATTGTAAAATTAAAAATAACGTATTTTAGCGATAGTCTAACAACCATACGCATTAACCTTCAAGGGAAAAAAGGTGCGATGGTCAGCAGAGGAGACTTCGTGTTAATTTAAAAAAAAGTATTTAAGCGATTACCGAGCAACCCCGCACCCACAGGTTATGAGCTCCCAAGGAAAAAAAAGAAATTAAAAATCACTAGGGTACCTCGGGGTTGTGAAGCCCGTGTTTACTTAAAGTAAACCCCCTGAGGGGAAGCAATCAGCGTGACTACATAATTTTTTGTGCGGAAACTATCTTTTAGGATTTTTTTTTAACATGAGAGTTGATTAGCTATCCTGGTAAAATCCACAAACCTGGGGAGGAATTCTTCTGCACGTTGCTTAGGACCACATTTCATATTTCAGTTTAATAAATTCAGCCTATCGCCCGAATGCTTTATCTACAAAAACCTCAAAAGACCCAATTAGTCAATAATACAACCGAACTGAATACAAGTCGACCTTGTCAAAATTTATATCGACGTCAATTAAAAACAAAACATAATAATAATAATATATTTCTCAAAACAAAAGGGGAAAAGTTTTGATACAACTGTTGCTGAACAAAACAGTTACGAAAAAAAAGTGGAAATAAAAAAAGTAAAATAAACTTGCCCAGAAGAATATTCGGAAATTGGTCACCTTTGTCGGCTTTTCACGCTTCAGTTTCAAATTCAGCTTTGGTAGATGACGTCACACGCGATATCTTCAGTCGTCCGCACATACTACGATTGGTGGATGCAAAACCACGGGGATAATGAAAATGAAGCGCTTCTAAGTAAAATCCAATCAAAACAAATTAAAAGAAAATTTTTCTGACACTCTGAAAATTCCAGGTTATCGCGGTTTCAGTCAAACATAAAGCTGTAATTATTAAATGAGTAATAATATCGAAGGAAAAAAAATACTTAATATAAAAAATATTTTACTATAATTATAAAGAATAAATTAAATAAGCTATAAATTTTTCAACTGAAATTCTGGCGTCCCGAACACTGCCAAACAGGCATTGCCTAGTGGTTAGTGCCTAACAGGCAGAAGCTTAACTTAAAACAACACTTAGTTTATCCTGGTAAAAATGTTTTAGTTAAAACTGATTTCAAGTGAGGAATTCTAAGGTTTTACCGATCAGCATCATTATAAAATGTTTTAATTACTTAGGTTTGTAAAATTACTTTATTCTTAACGTTTAATTAAAATCTTTCAGCGTACAAATATACGTTTTCAGAGAAAATGTCCCAAGTAAAGCTATGATGCTAAATACGTGTGCAAATGCAGTCCTAATTGCAAAACAAGTTTTTTATTTTCAGATTATGTCATTTTTTAAATTTTTCTACAGATAATAACATTGTACAGCAGCTTAGATGCTATTTTTTTTTTACGGTATTGGAGTTGGTTGCAGAACCTAGACACGTGAAGAAATCAGTTTTCAAAAAGCTCATTAACTCGCATAATTTAACCTTACGCGCAAACATTGAAAGGACGAAATTTGCGATGGAGAGAGTTATAATAATGGAAAACAAATGAGTAAAATTTTAGTTTTAAAATCATTCTAAACTTTATATACACGTCTCCATAACAGAAAAACACAAAATTTATTTTAGAAAAATAAGATTTTTTTTCTTTGAGAGCAACATTTTACAATCATTTGACAAGAAAATACCAGTATCAGAAGTATGAAATTCAAAAATAAAATCTATAGTTCTAAAATAGTTTCTAAAAAAAGTAGAAAGACATTCAATATAGTTAAAAAAAATTCAAGCAATATTAGTTCATTTTTCCTGAGAAACTCTAAATTTTGCATAGGTTATGATCGGAGCAAAAATAAAAACTAAGCACCAAAAAGAACGGGAAGTTGAAAATTGTATGTTTTGTTTTCTTTAATACGACACATATACAAAACGAGCGGAAAACCTTCTTCTAAACTACCAATAATTTTTGCTTGTTAAGTTTCGAAAAGTATTTAAAATTTCTTTTGTGAAATACGAAAGTTTTTCCCAACATCGTTTCGTGCGTTTCCTCAAATACAATTATGTAGGTTTTATTTGTAAAAATGAAAACTGCAAAATAGATTTCTCAATAAATGGGTCAAGTATTTTTTTTTTTAATTATGAGTATCCGAAAAGTCAGAACTAGAAATATTAAATGTATTTCTTTTAATCTTCTCTCGAAATAACAATTTTATTAAGCTGATATTTTTATCTGTGTTACTTCTAAAAGACACAAATAAAATACACAAACTTCCATTACTTTTATATATTTTTAGCCATGTTTAGATTTTTTTTTTAATTAGTTAAGCCATTACAAAATTTACGTATTAACCATACTCATAAACCTATAAGTTGAAGAAAGGGAAAAAAGGACCAAATATCTTTAAAAAAAAAAAAAAAAAAAAACTTACAAATATATAGGGAAAATGAAATGGAGCAAAAAGAGATGAAATAAAAAGTTATCTGCAGCAAAGAATGTCCCCAATTTCTCTCCAAGATGACAAAACCTTCGTTTCAAATAAGTATAAAAATAATCCCGTTGAGAAACTCTTAAATGTTTATTAAAATTATTATTTGGCGTTAACAAGCGCGAATTCTTACTAAATCTGAGCTGCAAATTCTAAACCCCTTCATGGTTGGCGTCGCATGTCAGGCGTCAGGTGAGTGCAAATGGGTGAGCCATCAAAGAGGTTTCAAATAAGAAAAAATAATTTAAACAATAGGGAATGTTCACGTTTATAATTTTAAAAAATTAGTTACGCAAAATTGCGCGATGGTGAGCTCGGATACACTTTACGAAAGACCCTAAATGTGAAATCCATAATAGTCTTTAAGAAAAAGGAATACGTACCAATTGTCTAAAGAGAACATAAATTACGAAAAAAAAAACGGGATTTTAAAAACAAAAGTAAAATAAACAATCTTGCCCAGAAGAATAGTCGGAAATTTGATACCTTTGTCTTCTTTTCACGCTTCCGTTTTCAATTCAGCTTGGGCAGGAGACGTCGCCCGTAACGTCGTAAGTCGTCTGCAGATACTGCGATTGGTGGATGCAAAACCACGGGGATAATGAAAATGACGCGCTTCTAAGTAAAAACTAATCAAATTAAAAAGAAATTTCACTGACAATTTTAGATTTCCAGGTTTAAATTCCTCGTTTTCTCTGTATTAGGTCAAATGTAAAGCTGTAATTATCAAATATGTCTAATCCTGACAAAATATTTGAGTTAGAATTCCGCACATAAAATAAGTTTAAAGGTGGCTGATCTGATGATTGAAGATTATAATGGTTTCTAACAGATCCCAAGTTCTCTATATGCCATTATGTTTTCACACTGTGTCAAATTAAGCCACCATTTCTTGTACTGGTTCAGTGTTGAATGATGTTGGACAACTTATTACCTTCGCAGATGATAACCGTGTTGATGTACTCAGAATGATAAAGTCAGATTTGATAAAAATTGGTTTCAAACATAATGATTTAATCATAAATAGTGATAAGACAAAATAGATCAAATTTAATATGATGTTCTGGTCATTCGGAAGATATTATGCCCTGGAAATGTTTCGAATTGCAACTGTCCTACTATAAACAGAGTGGAAAAGCTTAAAATATCACATTTAAATGGAATTTACATCTTAAGAAGGTGAACCATAAGCTATGCTTCTGTATATATGCTTTTTATTATTTAAGAAATTGTCTCAGTAAAGGTGGCGACTACATAAAAAATATTAGACCTCTAATAAATACTCAAATCAGATTGCTCCGAATGCTAAATTGTGAATCTGATAATTTAGCTAACTCGATTTTAACCGTAAGAACATATATAATAATACTTCTTTATTTATATAACAACAGAAATGTTTGCACTCATAGAGGATCCGATCACTTACTGTTTTAGAAAAGATCATACATATAATATAAACAAAATCCAAAAACGAAATTTTTCGAGAAAGTTTTGTATGTCTCCAAAATTTTTCAATTCATTAATAGTATCTATAGAAAATAAAAATAAATTTAAAAGATAGATCAAGAAATATATTTTTAAATTGATGAAAAATCCCTATTAAAATATCTGTAATATAATTTTACACTGTCCAAACAACTTTGAAAAATAATATATTTGTTGAATTCTGAAATGGACATTCTGTTGGACTTTCTTGTAAGTGTTTTTATTTTGTGTATATCTCTGTACTTATGAAATGTGTATTTTATTATATATGTAGTTTTAAAAATGTATATATATTTTATTGTGAATGTAGTTTTTAAAATGTATTTATTGTATATGTAGTAGTTTTATTGCGTTGTCTGAACGGGCCTTGGGGCTTCTTCACAACATTGTGTGTTTAATAAATAATAATAACAATAAAAAAAATGAAACAAAAGTTACACAATGAGTAAGCCACCAAAGGCAGTCGGCCCTATGGAGATTTGAAACTAATTACTGTAATTATCCAAGAAATTCTTAGTGTTTATTTAAAATCTTTCTACATATCCTTTCTCTTCAAAATTCATTCGTAACTTCATTTGTAAGCAAGCACATAAATAACTCGCTTTCTAAAATATATATATATATATATTTTTCAGAGAAATGCAGTGTAATTTCAAAGTCCCTAAGTGAAGCTGTGGTCGTTTAAATGTAGCAAACAAACTGGGATGGGTGCGCAACAGAACCATGAAAACAAAAAAGGAACAGACAACTTGGTCTGTCCGTTTACATTTGTTATAAGCTTTAAGACTATTTGATTTTGCAATAAATCCCCAAATACTATTCTTCAGCATATACATGCAAGAGAAGTTCAGTAAGGGAGCAGGAATAACGGGAATCTTTCGTAGACAATTTTTTTGACTTATAAAAAAAATATCGCTTAATTTACAAAAACATTTTAAAAATAAAGGAAATTTTAAAGAATTCTGTATTTTTTTAATTAGTTTGCGCCTAACAGATACAAGTAAAAACATATTGTCCTTTTTGGCGACCCTGTTTCTGCAAAAGCCATCCTATTCGAGATATAACGAACCAATCAATCTACTTAATTTCGTCTTTCCTGGTATGTCAAAAGTAGGATAATTTTATTTGACATCTTTCGTAATATTTTTTGGCTACCTCTGATTGGGATAAGACTTGAAAGACATTACACGTCAGACTACACTGAATTGAGTTTACTGAGCGACGAACTGGCGTCAGGTAAAAAGGAATGGTGTCAAAAATGAGTCTTGTGGTTTTTGAACAACGCTCAAAATGCAAGTTTTTCCTTTCTGTTTTCTCTCTTTTCAAGCAGACATTTTTAAATAACTGTTCTTGAACGTAAAAAAATCGCTTTTCTTTTGTCAGTTTGTTCTTTTTTTTTATCTAACTCCATTTAAAATAATTCTATTAACCCTTTACCGCAGATGCCCTCAAGAGTGTGTCTAGTGAAGTTCTTATGAATATACTTTTTAATCATTTAAAGCAACTTTCGGAATTGAAAACGGCTTTTTTTAATTACTGTTGCTTATTTACGCCAATTAGCTTGACAAGCGACCCATGGAAAGAATTGCCGCAGAGTTCAGTCGACATATGCAACTTTTTAATAATTTGGGAATACATAGAGGCTAGATTATCTTTTTATTAGTAAAGAATGAATTTTGCACTTTTATTATATCTTTAAATTGAAGCCTAAATGACCTTTTGATACCGATATCTCATTTTTCGATAAAACACCTTTTGTAGGTGATAGTTTAGTGCTTAGAAATCTTAATAAACGATAAGGAAATCACCTAAAATTTCCGATAATAGGTCATAAATCAAATATATTAATGGCGAGTTATTTATATTGAATCCTTTAAATCTAGTTCGAGGAAGTTTTTGATCTTTTTTGGAGTTATTGGCCATTTTTTTATGACAGACAATGTTGAAACAAATACGATTCTCGGCTACTTCGAAAAATTAGAATGCACATTTGTGGTACTGTAATCATCATTCATAAACAATTATCATCCTGAAAGATCCCTATTAATACAGAATCAATTTTGCAATGTTTTTTTTCCAAGTGCGCAGCGATTGATATTTCGGTATCGTAATCCACTCGAAAAGTTATACAAAGACGATTTAATCTGAATCGATCGTTGTAATTAGAATTTTTTGCTAGCAGGCCGAAATTGGAATAGGTGCCTATCGAGTGTGCTACGAACGGAAACCCAATAGCGCGCAAACTTGAAAGACAGTAGAAGTAGAGATTGTCTAAAGGGTAAAATAGCTTAATTTAATCTATTAAGTTCACCTATTCGGAAGTCTTTTTTTTTACTACATCTTCCGTGCAATCTAACCACAAAAGTGCATTCTTCCTTGAAAACTAGACATCGTTGTCTTTAAATATTAACCGATTCAAATTAAAAATCATTGTGTCACAAAGAGAAAAGAAAAAAAAAAAAAAAAAAAACGGATCCCAAATCTGGTGACCCGGAAATCCGACATTCAAAAAATTAACCTTTCGATTGTAAATTTGGTGATTTCCTTTCACGAGATGCATAAATAAATACAGAGAGACGCCATCTTTGAAGTGCGCTACTTGAAAGTTATTTTTTTTCAATTTTCTGAAGAGGTTAAGTGCATCCATTTGATGCATGTATTATTTCATCATTTTACGGATAACGGAAAATTTTGTTTTACCGACACGCCGGAGCTCAAATTTATCCATTTAAATAAAAAATACTCCCGGAGAAGGATAAAAATTAAATTAGGTAAAATTCATTAAAATAAGAAAAAAATTACACCTGTTTTTAATTTAACTTCAGATTTCGGGATACTGAAAGTGATCGCATATCATTTTGTTCGTGATGTGCAATTGGATTAACAAGCTAGAAAATATTTAGCTAAAACATTTTAATATTACGAACACTCACATTAACGTTATTTTTAAAGCATTTTTCAAACGTCTTTTATCAATAGACGGACGTGGGATTCTCAATTGTTCGCCAGAGCTGCTGAATGCTGTCCTATAAAATATTGAGATTCAGGCTAAATGGTGTGTAGAAACCACCCGAGAATCAAAATTTTCCAAACGTTTATTAAAAATATGGATGGCGATTATTTGATGTTGTTGTTGTCCTTTCATTTCCATTGTGGACTAATTTATTATACTGGAAATTTAGTCGCTTTGTAATTAAAATGCACCTTTTTGTCATTTAAAAATCAGCATACAGGCGTTGAGATTTAATTCAGGCTAAATGATGTGTAGAAACAACACGAGAATCCAAATTTTCAAAACGATTATTAAAAAATATGGATGGCGATTAATTTGATGTTGTTCCTCCATCTTCCATTGTGGACTAATTTACCATACAGGAAATATTGTCATTTAAAGAGTTTACCTTGTCATACGTCGAGGGCAGAATAAATTCGAGAAAGGTGGCTGCTAACAACACAATCCCCCACAACTTCAAGTACTAAATACCTGTGCAAATGCAGTCGTACTTTGGAAACGGGAATTATTGGGCATATTTCACTCGGTGTCTATTTTAGTTAGGTGCTATTTATTTTACGGTGTGAGCGAAACTAAGTTAAGCGATTAGCTATTATTAAATGGAAGTAACGTATCGTAGCGGGCAATCTGACGGACCCGTGTTTAAATAAAAAAAAAACTTGTTAAGCGATTACCTAACCAACCATACACATTAGCCTTTCAGTGACGAAAGGTGCGATGGTGAGCAATTGGAGGAGAAGCATGTTACATTAATAAAGTGTTTAAGCGATTACCTAACATTCAAAGTGCGTTTGACATCAGCTCCAGGTTTTCAATATATAAAAAAATTAGTAAAGCTATTACCTATTAGCCATACGCATTTAACTTTTTTAAGTGACCAAAGGTGCGATGATGACCAATTGGAGAGGCTGCATGTTAAATTAATAGTGTTTAAGCGATTACCTAACATTCATACACTTTAGCCTTTCAGTGAAGAAAGGTGCGATGGTGAGCAATCGGAGGAGCAGTATTTTAAATTAATAAAGTATTTAAGCGATTACCTAACAACCATACACATTAGCCTTTCAGTGACGAAAGGTGCGATGGTGAGCAATCGGATGGGCTGCATATTAAATTATTAAAAGTGTTTAAGCGATTACCTAACATTGATACACATTAGCCTTTCAGTGTGAAAGCTGCGATGGTGAGAATTCGGATGGGCTGCATATTGAATTATTAAAAGTGTTTAAGCGATTACCTGACAACCATACACATTAGCCTTTCAGTGACGAAAGGTGCGATGGTGAGCAATCCGATGGGCTGCATGTAAAATTAATAAAGTGTTTAAGCGATTACCTAACAACCATACACATTAGCCTTTCAGTGACGAAAGGTGCGATGGTGAGCAATCGGATGGGCTGCATGTAAAATTAATAAACTGTTTAAGCGATTACCTAACAACCATACACATTAGCCTTTCAGTGACGAAAGGTGCGATGGTGAGCAATCGGATGGGCTGCATGTAAAATTAATAAACTGTTTAAGCGATTACCTAACATTCAAAGTGCGATTGTCATCATTTGGAGGAGCTCCATGTTTTAAATATATAAAAAAATTAGTTAAGCTATTACCTATTAGCCATAAGCATTTAACTTTTTTAAGTGACCAAAGGTGCGATGATGACCAATTGGAGAGGCTGCATGTTAAATTAATAGTGTTTAAGCGATTACCTAACATTCATACACTTTAGCCTTTCAGTGAAGAAAGGTGCGATGGTGAGCAATCGGAGGAGCAGTATTTTAAATTAATAAACTGTTTAAGCGATTACCTAACAACCATACACATTAGCCTTTCAGTGACGAAAGGTGCGATGGTGAGCAATCCGATGGGCTGCATGTAAAATTAATAAAGTGTTTAAGCGATTACCTAACATTCATACACTTTAGCCTTTCAGTGAAGAAAGGTGCGATGGTGAGCAATCGGAGGAGCAGTATTTTAAATTAATAAAGTATTTAAGCGATTACCTAACAACCATACACATTAGCCTTTCTTTGACGAAAGGTGCGATAGTGAGCAATCGGATGGGCTGCATGTTAAATCATTAAATGTGTTTAAGCGATATGAAATTAATAAAGTGTTTAGGCGATTACCTAACAACCATACACATTAGCCTTTCAGTGTGTGAAAGGTGCGATTGTCATCATTTGAAGGTGCCCCATGTTTCAAATATATAAAAAAAATTGGTTAAAGTATTATTTATTAGCCATACACGCATTTAACTTTTTTCAGTGACGAAAGGTGCGATGGTGAGCAATCAGGGGTTTGTTTAAAATAAATAAGGATTATCTAACAAACATACACATTAGCCTTTCAGTGACGAAAGTTGCGATGGTGAGCAATCGGAGGGGCTGCATGTTAAATAATTAAAGTGTTTAAGCGATTACCTAACATCCATACACATTAGCCTTTCAGTGACGAAAGGTGCGAAGGGGAGCAATGGGAGGAGCAGCATGTTACATTAATAAAGTGTTTAAGCGATTACCTAACAACCATACACATTAGCCTTTCAGTGACGAAAGGTGCGATGGGGGAGGAATCGGATGGGCCGCATGTTAAATTATAATATGTGTGTGTTTAAGCGATGTTAAATTAATAAAGTGTTTAAGCGATAGCCTAACAACCATACGCATTAACCTTTATGTAAATAAAGGTGCGATGGTTAGCAATCAGATGGGCTTCCCATTGTAAAATTAAAAATAACGTATTTTAGCGATAGTCTAACAACCATACGCATTAACCTTCAAGGGAAAAAAGGTGCGATGGTCAGCAGAGGAGACTTCGTGTTAATTTAAAAAAAAGTATTTAAGCGATTACCGAGCAACCCCGCACCCACAGGTTATGAGCTCCCAAGGAAAAAAAAGAAATTAAAAATCACTAGGGTACCTCGGGGTTGTGAAGCCCGTGTTTACTTAAAGTAAACCCCCTGAGGGGAAGCAATCAGCGTGACTACATAATTTTTTGTGTGGAAACTATCTTTTAGGATTTTTTTTTAACATGAGAGTTGATTAGCTATCCTGGTAAAATCCACAAACCTGGGGAGGAATTCTTCTGCACGTTGCTTAGGACCACATTTCATATTTCAGTTTAATAAATTCAGCCTATCGCCCGAATGCTTTATCTACAAAAACCTCAAAAGACCCAATTAGTCAATAATACAACCGAACTGAATACAAGTCGACCTTGTCAAAATTTATATCGACGTCAATTAAAAACAAAACATAATAATAATAATATATTTCTCAAAACAAAAGGGGAAAAGTTTTGATACAACTGTTGCTGAACAAAACAGTTACGAAAAAAAAGTGGAAATAAAAAAAGTAAAATAAACTTGCCCAGAAGAATATTCGGAAATTGGTCACCTTTGTCGGCTTTTCACGCTTCAGTTTCAAATTCAGCTTTGGTAGATGACGTCACACGCGATATCTTCAGTCGTCCGCACATACTACGATTGGTGGATGCAAAACCACGGGGATAATGAAAATGAAGCGCTTCTAAGTAAAATCCAATCAAAACAAATTAAAAGAAAATTTTTCTGACACTCTGAAAATTCCAGGTTATCGCGGTTTCAGTCAAACATAAAGCTGTAATTATTAAATGAGTAATAATATCGAAGGAAAAAAAATACTTAATATAAAAAATATTTTACTATAATTATAAAGAATAAATTAAATAAGCTATAAATTTTTCAACTGAAATTCTGGCGTCCCGAACACTGCCAAACAGGCATTGCCTAGTGGTTAGTGCCTAACAGGCAGAAGCTTAACTTAAAACAACACTTAGTTTATCCTGGTAAAAATGTTTTAGTTAAAACTGATTTCAAGTGAGGAATTCTAAGGTTTTACCGATCAGCATCATTATAAAATGTTTTAATTACTTAGGTTTGTAAAATTACTTTATTCTTAACGTTTAATTAAAATCTTTCAGCGTACAAATATACGTTTTCAGAGAAAATGTCCCAAGTAAAGCTATGATGCTAAATACGTGTGCAAATGCAGTCCTAATTGCAAAACAAGTTTTTTATTTTCAGATTATGTCATTTTTTAAATTTTTCTACAGATAATAACATTGTACAGCAGCTTAGATGCTATTTTTTTTTTACGGTATTGGAGTTGGTTGCAGAACCTAGACACGTGAAGAAATCAGTTTTCAAAAAGCTCATTAACTCGCATAATTTAACCTTACGCGCAAACATTGAAAGGACGAAATTTGCGATGGAGAGAGTTATAATAATGGAAAACAAATGAGTAAAATTTTAGTTTTAAAATCATTCTAAACTTTATATACACGTCTCCATAACAGAAAAACACAAAATTTATTTTAGAAAAATAAGATTTTTTTTCTTTGAGAGCAACATTTTACAATCATTTGACAAGAAAATACCAGTATCAGAAGTATGAAATTCAAAAATAAAATCTATAGTTCTAAAATAGTTTCTAAAAAAAGTAGAAAGACATTCAATATAGTTAAAAAAAATTCAAGCAATATTAGTTCATTTTTCCTGAGAAACTCTAAATTTTGCATAGGTTATGATCGGAGCAAAAATAAAAACTAAGCACCAAAAAGAACGGGAAGTTGAAAATTGTATGTTTTGTTTTCTTTAATACGACACATATACAAAACGAGCGGAAAACCTTCTTCTAAACTACCAATAATTTTTGCTTGTTAAGTTTCGAAAAGTATTTAAAATTTCTTTTGTGAAATACGAAAGTTTTTCCCAACATCGTTTCGTGCGTTTCCTCAAATACAATTATGTAGGTTTTATTTGTAAAAATGAAAACTGCAAAATAGATTTCTCAATAAATGGGTCAAGTATTTTTTTTTTTAATTATGAGTATCCGAAAAGTCAGAACTAGAAATATTAAATGTATTTCTTTTAATCTTCTCTCGAAATAACAATTTTATTAAGCTGATATTTTTATCTGTGTTACTTCTAAAAGACACAAATAAAATACACAAACTTCCATTACTTTTATATATTTTTAGCCATGTTTAGATTTTTTTTTTAATTAGTTAAGCCATTACAAAATTTACGTATTAACCATACTCATAAACCTATAAGTTGAAGAAAGGGAAAAAAGGACCAAATATCTTTAAAAAAAAAAAAAAAAAAAACTTACAAATATATAGGGAAAATGAAATGGAGCAAAAAGAGATGAAATAAAAAGTTATCTGCAGCAAAGAATGTCCCCAATTTCTCTCCAAGATGACAAAACCTTCGTTTCAAATAAGTATAAAAATAATCCCGTTGAGAAACTCTTAAATGTTTATTAAAATTATTATTTGGCGTTAACAAGCGCGAATTCTTACTAAATCTGAGCTGCAAATTCTAAACCCCTTCATGGTTGGCGTCGCATGTCAGGCGTCAGGTGAGTGCAAATGGGTGAGCCATCAAAGAGGTTTCAAATAAGAAAAAATAATTTAAACAATAGGGAATGTTCACGTTTATAATTTTAAAAAATTAGTTACGCAAAATTGCGCGATGGTGAGCTCGGATACACTTTACGAAAGACCCTAAATGTGAAATCCATAATAGTCTTTAAGAAAAAGGAATACGTACCAATTGTCTAAAGAGAACATAAATTACGAAAAAAAAAACGGGATTTTAAAAACAAAAGTAAAATAAACAATCTTGCCCAGAAGAATAGTCGGAAATTTGATACCTTTGTCTTCTTTTCACGCTTCCGTTTTCAATTCAGCTTGGGCAGGAGACGTCGCCCGTAACGTCGTAAGTCGTCTGCAGATACTGCGATTGGTGGATGCAAAACCACGGGGATAATGAAAATGACGCGCTTCTAAGTAAAAACTAATCAAATTAAAAAGAAATTTCACTGACAATTTTAGATTTCCAGGTTTAAATTCCTCGTTTTCTCTGTATTAGGTCAAATGTAAAGCTGTAATTATCAAATATGTCTAATCCTGACAAAATATTTGAGTTAGAATTCCGCACATAAAATAAGTTTAAAGGTGGCTGATTTGATGATTGAAGATTATAATGGTTTCTAACAGATCCCAAGTTCTCTATATGCCATTATGTTTTCACACTGTGTCAAATTAAGCCACCATTTCTTGTACTGGTTCAGTGTTGAATGATGTTGGACAACTTATTACCTTCGCAGATGATAACCGTGTTGATGTACTCAGAATGATAAAGTCAGATTTGATAAAAATTGGTTTCAAACATAATGATTTAATCATAAATAGTGATAAGACAAAATAGATCAAATTTAATATGATGTTCTGGTCATTCGGAAGATATTATGCCCTGGAAATGTTTCGAATTGCAACTGTCCTACTATAAACAGAGTGGAAAAGCTTAAAATATCACATTTAAATGGAATTTACATCTTAAGAAGGTGAACCATAAGCTATGCTTCTGTATATATGCTTTTTATTATTTAAGAAATTGTCTCAGTAAAGGTGGCGACTACATAAAAAATATTAGACCTCTAATAAATACTCAAATCAGATTGCTCCGAATGCTAAATTGTGAATCTGATAATTTAGCTAACTCGATTTTAACCGTAAGAACATATATAATAATACTTCTTTATTTATATAACAACAGAAATGTTTGCACTCATAGAGGATCCGATCACTTACTGTTTTAGAAAAGATCATACATATAATATAAACAAAATCCAAAAACGAAATTTTTCGAGAAAGTTTTGTATGTCTCCAAAATTTTTCAATTCATTAATAGTATCTATAGAAAATAAAAATAAATTTAAAAGATAGATCAAGAAATATATTTTTAAATTGATGAAAAATCCCTATTAAAATATCTGTAATATAATTTTACACTGTCCAAACAACTTTGAAAAATAATATATTTGTTGAATTCTGAAATGGACATTCTGTTGGACTTTCTTGTAAGTGTTTTTATTTTGTGTATATCTCTGTACTTATGAAATGTGTATTTTATTATATATGTAGTTTTAAAAATGTATATATATTTTATTGTGAATGTAGTTTTTAAAATGTATTTATTGTATATGTAGTAGTTTTATTGCGTTGTCTGAACGGGCCTTGGGGCTTCTTCACAACATTGTGTGTTTAATAAATAATAATAACAATAAAAAAAATGAAACAAAAGTTACACAATGAGTAAGCCACCAAAGGCAGTCGGCCCTATGGAGATTTGAAACTAATTACTGTAATTATCCAAGAAATTCTTAGTGTTTATTTAAAATCTTTCTACATATCCTTTCTCTTCAAAATTCATTCGTAACTTCATTTGTAAGCAAGCACATAAATAACTCGCTTTCTAAAATATATATATATATATTTTTCAGAGAAATGCAGTGTAATTTCAAAGTCCCTAAGTGAAGCTGTGGTCGTTTAAATGTAGCAAACAAACTGGGATGGGTGCGCAACAGAACCATGAAAACAAAAAAGGAACAGACAACTTGGTCTGTCCGTTTACATTTGTTATAAGCTTTAAGACTATTTGATTTTGCAATAAATCCCCAAATACTATTCTTCAGCATATACATGCAAGAGAAGTTCAGTAAGGGAGCAGGAATAACGGGAATCTTTCGTAGACAATTTTTTTGACTTATAAAAAAAATATCGCTTAATTTACAAAAACATTTTAAAAATAAAGGAAATTTTAAAGAATTCTGTATTTTTTTAATTAGTTTGCGCCTAACAGATACAAGTAAAAACATATTGTCCTTTTTGGCGACCCTGTTTCTGCAAAAGCCATCCTATTCGAGATATAACGAACCAATCAATCTACTTAATTTCGTCTTTCCTGGTATGTCAAAAGTAGGATAATTTTATTTGACATCTTTCGTAATATTTTTTGGCTACCTCTGATTGGGATAAGACTTGAAAGACATTACACGTCAGACTACACTGAATTGAGTTTACTGAGCGACGAACTGGCGTCAGGTAAAAAGGAATGGTGTCAAAAATGAGTCTTGTGGTTTTTGAACAACGCTCAAAATGCAAGTTTTTCCTTTCTGTTTTCTCTCTTTTCAAGCAGACATTTTTAAATAACTGTTCTTGAACGTAAAAAAATCGCTTTTCTTTTGTCAGTTTGTTCTTTTTTTTTTATCTAACTCCATTTAAAATAATTCTATTAACCCTTTACCGCAGATGCCCTCAAGAGTGTGTCTAGTGAAGTTCTTATGAATATACTTTTTAATCATTTAAAGCAACTTTCGGAATTGAAAACGGCTTTTTTTAATTACTGTTGCTTATTTACGCCAATTAGCTTGACAAGCGACCCATGGAAAGAATTGCCGCAGAGTTCAGTCGACATATGCAACTTTTTAATAATTTGGGAATACATAGAGGCTAGATTATCTTTTTATTAGTAAAGAATGAATTTTGCACTTTTATTATATCTTTAAATTGAAGCCTAAATGACCTTTTGATACCGATATCTCATTTTTCGATAAAACACCTTTTGTAGGTGATAGTTTAGTGCTTAGAAATCTTAATAAACGATAAGGAAATCACCTAAAATTTCCGATAATAGGTCATAAATCAAATATATTAATGGCGAGTTATTTATATTGAATCCTTTAAATCTAGTTCGAGGAAGTTTTTGATCTTTTTTGGAGTTATTGGCCATTTTTTATGACAGACAATGTTGAAACAAATACGATTCTCGGCTACTTCGAAAAATTAGAATGCACATTTGTGGTACTGTAATCATCATTCATAAACAATTATCATCCTGAAAGATCCCTATTAATACAGAATCAATTTTGCAATGTTTTTTTTCCAAGTGCGCAGCGATTGATATTTCGGTATCGTAATCCACTCGAAAAGTTATACAAAGACGATTTAATCTGAATCGATCGTTGTAATTAGAATTTTTTGCTAGCAGGCCGAAATTGGAATAGGTGCCTATCGAGTGTGCTACGAACGGAAACCCAATAGCGCGCAAACTTGAAAGACAGTAGAAGTAGAGATTGTCTAAAGGGTAAAATAGCTTAATTTAATCTATTAAGTTCACCTATTCGGAAGTCTTTTTTTTTACTACATCTTCCGTGCAAACTAACCACAAAAGTGCATTCTTCCTTGAAAACTAGACATCGTTGTCTTTAAATATTAACCGATTCAAATTAAAAATCATTGTGTCACAAAGAGAAAAGAAAAAAAAAAAAAAAAAAACGGATCCCAAATCTGGTGACCCGGAAATCCGACATTCAAAAAATTAACCTTTCGATTGTAAATTTGGTGATTTCCTTTCACGAGATGCATAAATAAATACAGAGAGACGCCATCTTTGAAGTGCGCTACTTGAAAGTTATTTTTTTTCAATTTTCTGAAGAGGTTAAGTGCATCCATTTGATGCATGTATTATTTCATCATTTTACGGATAACGGAAAATTTTGTTTTACCGACACGCCGGAGCTCAAATTTATCCATTTAAATAAAAAATACTCCCGGAGAAGGATAAAAATTAAATTAGGTAAAATTCATTAAAATAAGAAAAAAATTACACCTGTTTTTAATTTAACTTCAGATTTCGGGATACTGAAAGTGATCGCATATCATTTTGTTCGTGATGTGCAATTGGATTAACAAGCTAGAAAATATTTAGCTAAAACATTTTAATATTACGAACACTCACATTAACGTTATTTTTAAAGCATTTTTCAAACGTCTTTTATCAATAGACGGACGTGGGATTCTCAATTGTTCGCCAGAGCTGCTGAATGCTGTCCTATAAAATATTGAGATTCAGGCTAAATGGTGTGTAGAAACCACCCGAGAATCAAAATTTTCCAAACGTTTATTAAAAATATGGATGGCGATTATTTGATGTTGTTGTTGTCCTTTCATTTCCATTGTGGACTAATTTATTATACTGGAAATTTAGTCGCTTTGTAATTAAAATGCACCTTTTTGTCATTTAAAAATCAGCATACAGGCGTTGAGATTTAATTCAGGCTAAATGATGTGTAGAAACAACACGAGAATCCAAATTTTCAAAACGATTATTAAAAAATATGGATGGCGATTAATTTGATGTTGTTCCTCCATCTTCCATTGTGGACTAATTTACCATACAGGAAATATTGTCATTTAAAGAGTTTACCTTGTCATACGTCGAGGGCAGAATAAATTCGAGAAAGGTGGCTGCTAACAACACAATCCCCCACAACTTCAAGTACTAAATACCTGTGCAAATGCAGTCGTACTTTGGAAACGGGAATTATTGGGCATATTTCACTCGGTGTCTATTTTAGTTAGGTGCTATTTATTTTACGGTGTGAGCGAAACTAAGTTAAGCGATTAGCTATTATTAAATGGAAGTAACGTATCGTAGCGGGCAATCTGACGGACCCGTGTTTAAATAAAAAAAAAACTTGTTAAGCGATTACCTAACCAACCATACACATTAGCCTTTCAGTGACGAAAGGTGCGATGGTGAGCAATTGGAGGAGAAGCATGTCACATTAATAAAGTGTTTAAGCGATTACCTAACATTCAAAGTGCGTTTGACATCAGCTCCAGGTTTTCAATATATAAAAAAATTAGTAAAGCTATTACCTATTAGCCATACGCATTTAACTTTTTTAAGTGACCAAAGGTGCGATGATGACCAATTGGAGAGGCTGCATGTTAAATTAATAGTGTTTAAGCGATTACCTAACATTCATACACTTTAGCCTTTCAGTGAAGAAAGGTGCGATGGTGAGCAATCGGAGGAGCAGTATTTTAAATTAATAAAGTATTTAAGCGATTACCTAACAACCATACACATTAGCCTTTCTTTGACGAAAGGTGCGATAGTGAGCAATCGGATGGGCTGCATGTTAAATCATTAAATGTGTTTAAGCGATATGAAATTAATAAAGTGTTTAGGCGATTACCTAACAACCATACACATTAGCCTTTCAGTGTGTGAAAGGTGCGATTGTCATCATTTGAAGGTGCCCCATGTTTCAAATATATAAAAAAAATTGGTTAAAGTATTATTTATTAGCCATACACGCATTTAACTTTTTTCAGTGACGAAAGGTGCGATGGTGAGCAATCAGGGGTTTGTTTAAAATAAATAAGGATTATCTAACAAACATACACATTAGCCTTTCAGTGACGAAAGTTGCGATGGTGAGCAATCGGAGGGGCTGCATGTTAAATAATTAAAGTGTTTAAGCGATTACCTAACATCCATACACATTAGCCTTTCAGTGACGAAAGGTGCGAAGGGGAGCAATGGGAGGAGCAGCATGTTACATTAATAAAGTGTTTAAGCGATTACCTAACAACCATACACATTAACCTTTCAGTGACGAAAGGTGCGATGGGGGAGGAATCGGATGGGCCGCATGTTAAATTATAATATGTGTGTGTTTAAGCGATGTTAAATTAATAAAGTGTTTAAGCGATAGCCTAACAACCATACGCATTAACCTTTATGTAAATAAAGGTGCGATGGTTAGCAATCAGATGGGCTTCCCATTGTAAAATTAAAAATAACGTATTTTAGCGATAGTCTAACAACCATACGCATTAACCTTCAAGGGAAAAAAGGTGCGATGGTCAGCAGAGGAGACTTCGTGTTAATTTAAAAAAAAGTATTTAAGCGATTACCGAGCAACCCCGCACCCACAGGTTATGAGCTCCCAAGGAAAAAAAAGAAATTAAAAATCACTAGGGTACCTCGGGGTTGTGAAGCCCGTGTTTACTTAAAGTAAACCCCCTGAGGGGAAGCAATCAGCGTGACTACATAATTTTTTGTGCGGAAACTATCTTTTAGGATTTTTTTTTAACATGAGAGTTGATTAGCTATCCTGGTAAAATCCACAAACCTGGGGAGGAATTCTTCTGCACGTTGCTTAGGACCACATTTCATATTTCAGTTTAATAAATTCAGCCTATCGCCCGAATGCTTTATCTACAAAAACCTCAAAAGACCCAATTAGTCAATAATACAACCGAACTGAATACAAGTCGACCTTGTCAAAATTTATATCGACGTCAATTAAAAACAAAACATAATAATAATAATATATTTCTCAAAACAAAAGGGGAAAAGTTTTGATACAACTGTTGCTGAACAAAACAGTTACGAAAAAAAAGTGGAAATAAAAAAAGTAAAATAAACTTGCCCAGAAGAATATTCGGAAATTGGTCACCTTTGTCGGCTTTTCACGCTTCAGTTTCAAATTCAGCTTTGGTAGATGACGTCACACGCGATATCTTCAGTCGTCCGCACATACTACGATTGGTGGATGCAAAACCACGGGGATAATGAAAATGAAGCGCTTCTAAGTAAAATCCAATCAAAACAAATTAAAAGAAAATTTTTCTGACACTCTGAAAATTCCAGGTTATCGCGGTTTCAGTCAAACATAAAGCTGTAATTATTAAATGAGTAATAATATCGAAGGAAAAAAAATACTTAATATAAAAAATATTTTACTATAATTATAAAGAATAAATTAAATAAGCTATAAATTTTTCAACTGAAATTCTGGCGTCCCGAACACTGCCAAACAGGCATTGCCTAGTGGTTAGTGCCTAACAGGCAGAAGCTTAACTTAAAACAACACTTAGTTTATCCTGGTAAAAATGTTTTAGTTAAAACTGATTTCAAGTGAGGAATTCTAAGGTTTTACCGATCAGCATCATTATAAAATGTTTTAATTACTTAGGTTTGTAAAATTACTTTATTCTTAACGTTTAATTAAAATCTTTCAGCGTACAAATATACGTTTTCAGAGAAAATGTCCCAAGTAAAGCTATGATGCTAAATACGTGTGCAAATGCAGTCCTAATTGCAAAACAAGTTTTTTATTTTCAGATTATGTCATTTTTTAAATTTTTCTACAGATAATAACATTGTACAGCAGCTTAGATGCTATTTTTTTTTACGGTATTGGAGTTGGTTGCAGAACCTAGACACGTGAAGAAATCAGTTTTCAAAAAGCTCATTAACTCGCATAATTTAACCTTACGCGCAAACATTGAAAGGACGAAATTTGCGATGGAGAGAGTTATAATAATGGAAAACAAATGAGTAAAATTTTAGTTTTAAAATCATTCTAAACTTTATATACACGTCTCCATAACAGAAAAACACAAAATTTATTTTAGAAAAATAAGATTTTTTTTCTTTGAGAGCAACATTTTACAATCATTTGACAAGAAAATACCAGTATCAGAAGTATGAAATTCAAAAATAAAATCTATAGTTCTAAAATAGTTTCTAAAAAAAGTAGAAAGACATTCAATATAGTTAAAAAAAATTCAAGCAATATTAGTTCATTTTTCCTGAGAAACTCTAAATTTTGCATAGGTTATGATCGGAGCAAAAATAAAAACTAAGCACCAAAAAGAACGGGAAGTTGAAAATTGTATGTTTTGTTTTCTTTAATACGACACATATACAAAACGAGCGGAAAACCTTCTTCTAAACTACCAATAATTTTTGCTTGTTAAGTTTCGAAAAGTATTTAAAATTTCTTTTGTGAAATACGAAAGTTTTTCCCAACATCGTTTCGTGCGTTTCCTCAAATACAATTATGTAGGTTTTATTTGTAAAAATGAAAACTGCAAAATAGATTTCTCAATAAATGGGTCAAGTATTTTTTTTTTTAATTATGAGTATCCGAAAAGTCAGAACTAGAAATATTAAATGTATTTCTTTTAATCTTCTCTCGAAATAACAATTTTATTAAGCTGATATTTTTATCTGTGTTACTTCTAAAAGACACAAATAAAATACACAAACTTCCATTACTTTTATATATTTTTAGCCATGTTTAGATTTTTTTTTTAATTAGTTAAGCCATTACAAAATTTACGTATTAACCATACTCATAAACCTATAAGTTGAAGAAAGGGAAAAAAGGACCAAATATCTTTAAAAAAAAAAAAAAAAAAAAACTTACAAATATATAGGGAAAATGAAATGGAGCAAAAAGAGATGAAATAAAAAGTTATCTGCAGCAAAGAATGTCCCCAATTTCTCTCCAAGATGACAAAACCTTCGTTTCAAATAAGTATAAAAATAATCCCGTTGAGAAACTCTTAAATGTTTATTAAAATTATTATTTGGCGTTAACAAGCGCGAATTCTTACTAAATCTGAGCTGCAAATTCTAAACCCCTTCATGGTTGGCGTCGCATGTCAGGCGTCAGGTGAGTGCAAATGGGTGAGCCATCAAAGAGGTTTCAAATAAGAAAAAATAATTTAAACAATAGGGAATGTTCACGTTTATAATTTTAAAAAATTAGTTACGCAAAATTGCGCGATGGTGAGCTCGGATACACTTTACGAAAGACCCTAAATGTGAAATCCATAATAGTCTTTAAGAAAAAGGAATACGTACCAATTGTCTAAAGAGAACATAAATTACGAAAAAAAAAACGGGATTTTAAAAACAAAAGTAAAATAAACAATCTTGCCCAGAAGAATAGTCGGAAATTTGATACCTTTGTCTTCTTTTCACGCTTCCGTTTTCAATTCAGCTTGGGCAGGAGACGTCGCCCGTAACGTCGTAAGTCGTCTGCAGATACTGCGATTGGTGGATGCAAAACCACGGGGATAATGAAAATGACGCGCTTCTAAGTAAAAACTAATCAAATTAAAAAGAAATTTCACTGACAATTTTAGATTTCCAGGTTTAAATTCCTCGTTTTCTCTGTATTAGGTCAAATGTAAAGCTGTAATTATCAAATATGTCTAATCCTGACAAAATATTTGAGTTAGAATTCCGCACATAAAATAAGTTTAAAGGTGGCTGATCTGATGATTGAAGATTATAATGGTTTCTAACAGATCCCAAGTTCTCTATATGCCATTATGTTTTCACACTGTGTCAAATTAAGCCACCATTTCTTGTACTGGTTCAGTGTTGAATGATGTTGGACAACTTATTACCTTCGCAGATGATAACCGTGTTGATGTACTCAGAATGATAAAGTCAGATTTGATAAAAATTGGTTTCAAACATAATGATTTAATCATAAATAGTGATAAGACAAAATAGATCAAATTTAATATGATGTTCTGGTCATTCGGAAGATATTATGCCCTGGAAATGTTTCGAATTGCAACTGTCCTACTATAAACAGAGTGGAAAAGCTTAAAATATCACATTTAAATGGAATTTACATCTTAAGAAGGTGAACCATAAGCTATGCTTCTGTATATATGCTTTTTATTATTTAAGAAATTGTCTCAGTAAAGGTGGCGACTACATAAAAAATATTAGACCTCTAATAAATACTCAAATCAGATTGCTCCGAATGCTAAATTGTGAATCTGATAATTTAGCTAACTCGATTTTAACCGTAAGAACATATATAATAATACTTCTTTATTTATATAACAACAGAAATGTTTGCACTCATAGAGGATCCGATCACTTACTGTTTTAGAAAAGATCATACATATAATATAAACAAAATCCAAAAACGAAATTTTTCGAGAAAGTTTTGTATGTCTCCAAAATTTTTCAATTCATTAATAGTATCTATAGAAAATAAAAATAAATTTAAAAGATAGATCAAGAAATATATTTTTAAATTGATGAAAAATCCCTATTAAAATATCTGTAATATAATTTTACACTGTCCAAACAACTTTGAAAAATAATATATTTGTTGAATTCTGAAATGGACATTCTGTTGGACTTTCTTGTAAGTGTTTTTATTTTGTGTATATCTCTGTACTTATGAAATGTGTATTTTATTATATATGTAGTTTTAAAAATGTATATATATTTTATTGTGAATGTAGTTTTTAAAATGTATTTATTGTATATGTAGTAGTTTTATTGCGTTGTCTGAACGGGCCTTGGGGCTTCTTCACAACATTGTGTGTTTAATAAATAATAATAACAATAAAAAAAATGAAACAAAAGTTACACAATGAGTAAGCCACCAAAGGCAGTCGGCCCTATGGAGATTTGAAACTAATTACTGTAATTATCCAAGAAATTCTTAGTGTTTATTTAAAATCTTTCTACATATCCTTTCTCTTCAAAATTCATTCGTAACTTCATTTGTAAGCAAGCACATAAATAACTCGCTTTCTAAAATATATATATATATATTTTTCAGAGAAATGCAGTGTAATTTCAAAGTCCCTAAGTGAAGCTGTGGTCGTTTAAATGTAGCAAACAAACTGGGATGGGTGCGCAACAGAACCATGAAAACAAAAAAGGAACAGACAACTTGGTCTGTCCGTTTACATTTGTTATAAGCTTTAAGACTATTTGATTTTGCAATAAATCCCCAAATACTATTCTTCAGCATATACATGCAAGAGAAGTTCAGTAAGGGAGCAGGAATAACGGGAATCTTTCGTAGACAATTTTTTTGACTTATAAAAAAAATATCGCTTAATTTACAAAAACATTTTAAAAATAAAGGAAATTTTAAAGAATTCTGTATTTTTTTAATTAGTTTGCGCCTAACAGATACAAGTAAAAACATATTGTCCTTTTTGGCGACCCTGTTTCTGCAAAAGCCATCCTATTCGAGATATAACGAACCAATCAATCTACTTAATTTCGTCTTTCCTGGTATGTCAAAAGTAGGATAATTTTATTTGACATCTTTCGTAATATTTTTTGGCTACCTCTGATTGGGATAAGACTTGAAAGACATTACACGTCAGACTACACTGAATTGAGTTTACTGAGCGACGAACTGGCGTCAGGTAAAAAGGAATGGTGTCAAAAATGAGTCTTGTGGTTTTTGAACAACGCTCAAAATGCAAGTTTTTCCTTTCTGTTTTCTCTCTTTTCAAGCAGACATTTTTAAATAACTGTTCTTGAACGTAAAAAAATCGCTTTTCTTTTGTCAGTTTGTTCTTTTTTTTTATCTAACTCCATTTAAAATAATTCTATTAACCCTTTACCGCAGATGCCCTCAAGAGTGTGTCTAGTGAAGTTCTTATGAATATACTTTTTAATCATTTAAAGCAACTTTCGGAATTGAAAACGGCTTTTTTTAATTACTGTTGCTTATTTACGCCAATTAGCTTGACAAGCGACCCATGGAAAGAATTGCCGCAGAGTTCAGTCGACATATGCAACTTTTTAATAATTTGGGAATACATAGAGGCTAGATTATCTTTTTATTAGTAAAGAATGAATTTTGCACTTTTATTATATCTTTAAATTGAAGCCTAAATGACCTTTTGATACCGATATCTCATTTTTCGATAAAACACCTTTTGTAGGTGATAGTTTAGTGCTTAGAAATCTTAATAAACGATAAGGAAATCACCTAAAATTTCCGATAATAGGTCATAAATCAAATATATTAATGGCGAGTTATTTATATTGAATCCTTTAAATCTAGTTCGAGGAAGTTTTTGATCTTTTTTGGAGTTATTGGCCATTTTTTATGACAGACAATGTTGAAACAAATACGATTCTCGGCTACTTCGAAAAATTAGAATGCACATTTGTGGTACTGTAATCATCATTCATAAACAATTATCATCCTGAAAGATCCCTATTAATACAGAATCAATTTTGCAATGTTTTTTTTCCAAGTGCGCAGCGATTGATATTTCGGTATCGTAATCCACTCGAAAAGTTATACAAAGACGATTTAATCTGAATCGATCGTTGTAATTAGAATTTTTTGCTAGCAGGCCGAAATTGGAATAGGTGCCTATCGAGTGTGCTACGAACGGAAACCCAATAGCGCGCAAACTTGAAAGACAGTAGAAGTAGAGATTGTCTAAAGGGTAAAATAGCTTAATTTAATCTATTAAGTTCACCTATTCGGAAGTCTTTTTTTTTACTACATCTTCCGTGCAATCTAAGACATCGTTGTCTTTAAATATTAACCGATTCAAATTAAAAATCATTGTGTCACAAAGAGAAAAGAAAAAAAAAAAAGAAAAAACGGATCCCAAATCTGGTGACCCGGAAATCCGACATTCAAAAAATTAACCTTTCGATTGTAAATTTGGTGATTTCCTTTCACGAGATGCATAAATAAATACAGAGAGACGCCATCTTTGAAGTGCGCTACTTGAAAGTTATTTTTTTTCAATTTTCTGAAGAGGTTAAGTGCATCCATTTGATGCATGTATTATTTCATCATTTTACGGATAACGGAAAATTTTGTTTTACCGACACGCCGGAGCTCAAATTTATCCATTTAAATAAAAAATACTCCCGGAGAAGGATAAAAATTAAATTAGGTAAAATTCATTAAAATAAGAAAAAAATTACACCTGTTTTTAATTTAACTTCAGATTTCGGGATACTGAAAGTGATCGCATATCATTTTGTTCGTGATGTGCAATTGGATTAACAAGCTAGAAAATATTTAGCTAAAACATTTTAATATTACGAACACTCACATTAACGTTATTTTTAAAGCATTTTTCAAACGTCTTTTATCAATAGACGGACGTGGGATTCTCAATTGTTCGCCAGAGCTGCTGAATGCTGTCCTATAAAATATTGAGATTCAGGCTAAATGGTGTGTAGAAACCACCCGAGAATCAAAATTTTCCAAACGTTTATTAAAAATATGGATGGCGATTATTTGATGTTGTTGTTGTCCTTTCATTTCCATTGTGGACTAATTTATTATACTGGAAATTTAGTCGCTTTGTAATTAAAATGCACCTTTTTGTCATTTAAAAATCAGCATACAGGCGTTGAGATTTAATTCAGGCTAAATGATGTGTAGAAACAACACGAGAATCCAAATTTTCAAAACGATTATTAAAAAATATGGATGGCGATTAATTTGATGTTGTTCCTCCATCTTCCATTGTGGACTAATTTACCATACAGGAAATATTGTCATTTAAAGAGTTTACCTTGTCATACGTCGAGGGCAGAATAAATTCGAGAAAGGTGGCTGCTAACAACACAATCCCCCACAACTTCAAGTACTAAATACCTGTGCAAATGCAGTCGTACTTTGGAAACGGGAATTATTGGGCATATTTCACTCGGTGTCTATTTTAGTTAGGTGCTATTTATTTTACGGTGTGAGCGAAACTAAGTTAAGCGATTAGCTATTATTAAATGGAAGTAACGTATCGTAGCGGGCAATCTGACGGACCCGTGTTTAAATAAAAAAAAAACTTGTTAAGCGATTACCTAACCAACCATACACATTAGCCTTTCAGTGACGAAAGGTGCGATGGTGAGCAATTGGAGGAGAAGCATGTCACATTAATAAAGTGTTTAAGCGATTACCTAACATTCAAAGTGCGTTTGACATCAGCTCCAGGTTTTCAATATATAAAAAAATTAGTAAAGCTATTACCTATTAGCCATACGCATTTAACTTTTTTAAGTGACCAAAGGTGCGATGATGACCAATTGGAGAGGCTGCATGTTAAATTAATAGTGTTTAAGCGATTACCTAACATTCATACACTTTAGCCTTTCAGTGAAGAAAGGTGCGATGGTGAGCAATCGGAGGAGCAGTATTTTAAATTAATAAAGTATTTAAGCGATTACCTAACAACCATACACATTAGCCTTTCAGTGACGAAAGGTGCGATGGTGAGCAATCGGATGGGCTGCATATTAAATTATTAAAAGTGTTTAAGCGATTACCTAACATTGATACACATTAGCCTTTCAGTGTGAAAGGTGCGATGGTGAGAATTCGGATGGGCTGCATATTAAATTATTAAAAGTGTTTAAGCGATTACCTGACAACCATACACATTAGCCTTTCAGTGACGAAAGGTGCGATGGTGAGCAATCCGATGGGCTGCATGTAAAATTAATAAAGTGTTTAAGCGATTACATAACAACCATACACATTAGCCTTTCAGTGACGAAAGGTGCGATGGTGAGAAATCAGAGGAGCAGTATTTTAAATTAATAAAGTGTTTAAGCGATTACCTAACAACCATACACACTAGCCTTTCAGTGACGAAAGGTGCGATGGTGAGCAATCGGAGGAGCAGCATGTTACATTAATAAAGTGTTTAAGCGATTACCTAACATTCAAAGTGCGATTGTTATCATTTGGAGGAGCTCCATGTTTTAAATATATAAAAAAATTAGTAAAGCTATTACCTATTAGCCATACGCATTTAACTTTTTTAAGTGACCAAAGGTGCGATGGTGACCAATTGGAGGGGCTGCATGTTAAATTAATACAGTGTTTAAGCCATTACCTAACATTCATACAATTTAGCCTTTCAGTGAAGAAAGGTGCGATGGTGAGCAATCCGATGGGCTGCATGTAAAATTAATAAAGTGTTTAAGCGATTACCTAACAACCATACACATTAGCCTTTCAGTGACGAAAGGTGCGATGGTGAGCAATCGGATGGGCTGCATGTAAAATTAATAAACTGTTTAAGCGATTACCTAACAACCATACACATTAGCCTTTCAGTGACGAAAGGTGCGATGGTGAGCAATCGGATGGGCTGCATGTAAAATTAATAAACTGTTTAAGCGATTACCTAACATTCAAAGTGCGATTGTCATCATTTGGAGGAGCTCCATGTTTTAAATATATAAAAAAATTAGTTAAGCTATTACCTATTAGCCATAAGCATTTAACTTTTTTAAGTGACCAAAGGTGCGATGATGACCAATTGGAGAGGCTGCATGTTAAATTAATAGTGTTTAAGCGATTACCTAACATTCATACACATTAGCCTTTCAGTGACGAAAGGTGCGATGGTGAGCAATCGGATGGGCTGCATGTTAAATTATTAAAAGTGTTTAAGCGATTACCTAACATTGATACACATTAGCCTATCAGTGTGAAAGGTGCGATGGTGAGAATTCGGATGGGCTGCATATTAAATTATTAAAAGTGTTTAAGCGATTACCTGACAACCATACACATTAGCCTTTCAGTGACGAAAGGTGCGATGGTGAGCAATCCGATGGGCTGCATGTAAAATTAATAAACTGTTTAAGCGATTACCTAACAACCATACACATTAGCCTTTCAGTGACGAAAGGTGCGATGGTGAGCAATCGGATGGGCTGCATGTAAAATTAATAAACTGTTTAAGCGATTACCTAACATTCAAAGTGCGATTGTCATCATTTGGAGGAGCTCCATGTTTTAAATATATAAAAAAATTAGTTAAGCTATTACCTATTAGCCATAAGCATTTAACTTTTTTAAGTGACCAAAGGTGCGATGATGACCAATTGGAGAGGCTGCATGTTAAATTAATAGTGTTTAAGCGATTACCTAACATTCATACACTTTAGCCTTTCAGTGAAGAAAGGTGCGATGGTGAGCAATCGGAGGAGCAGTATTTTAAATTAATAAACTGTTTAAGCGATTACCTAACAATCATACACATTAGCCTTTCAGTGACGAAAGGTGCGATGGTGAGCAATCCGATGGGCTGCATGTAAAATTAATAAAGTGTTTAAGCGATTACCTAACATTCATACACTTTAGCCTTTCAGTGAAGAAAGGTGCGATGGTGAGCAATCGGAGGAGCAGTATTTTAAATTAATAAAGTATTTAAGCGATTACCTAACAACCATACACATTAGCCTTTCTTTGACGAAAGGTGCGATAGTGAGCAATCGGATGGGCTGCATGTTAAATCATTAAATGTGTTTAAGCGATATGAAATTAATAAAGTGTTTAGGCGATTACCTAACAACCATACACATTAGCCTTTCAGTGTGTGAAAGGTGCGATTGTCATCATTTGAAGGTGCCCCATGTTTCAAATATATAAAAAAAATTGGTTAAAGTATTATTTATTAGCCATACACGCATTTAACTTTTTTCAGTGACGAAAGGTGCGATGGTGAGCAATCAGGGGTTTGTTTAAAATAAATAAGGATTATCTAACAAACATACACATTAGCCTTTCAGTGACGAAAGTTGCGATGGTGAGCAATCGGAGGGGCTGCATGTTAAATAATTAAAGTGTTTAAGCGATTACCTAACATCCATACACATTAGCCTTTCAGTGACGAAAGGTGCGAAGGGGAGCAATGGGAGGAGCAGCATGTTACATTAATAAAGTGTTTAAGCGATTACCTAACAACCATACACATTAACCTTTCAGTGACGAAAGGTGCGATGGGGGAGGAATCGGATGGGCCGCATGTTAAATTATAATATGTGTGTGTTTAAGCGATGTTAAATTAATAAAGTGTTTAAGCGATAGTCTAACAACCATACGCATTAACCTTCAAGGGAAAAAAGGTGCGATGGTCAGCAGAGGAGACTTCGTGTTAATTTAAAAAAAAGTATTTAAGCGATTACCGAGCAACCCCGCACCCACAGGTTATGAGCTCCCAAGGAAAAAAAAGAAATTAAAAATCACTAGGGTACCTCGGGGTTGTGAAGCCCGTGTTTACTTAAAGTAAACCCCCTGAGGGGAAGCAATCAGCGTGACTACATAATTTTTTGTGCGGAAACTATCTTTTAGGATTTTTTTTTAACATGAGAGTTGATTAGCTATCCTGGTAAAATCCACAAACCTGGGGAGGAATTCTTCTGCACGTTGCTTAGGACCACATTTCATATTTCAGTTTAATAAATTCAGCCTATCGCCCGAATGCTTTATCTACAAAAACCTCAAAAGACCCAATTAGTCAATAATACAACCGAACTGAATACAAGTCGACCTTGTCAAAATTTATATCGACGTCAATTAAAAACAAAACATAATAATAATAATATATTTCTCAAAACAAAAGGGGAAAAGTTTTGATACAACTGTTGCTGAACAAAACAGTTACGAAAAAAAAGTGGAAATAAAAAAAGTAAAATAAACTTGCCCAGAAGAATATTCGGAAATTGGTCACCTTTGTCGGCTTTTCACGCTTCAGTTTCAAATTCAGCTTTGGTAGATGACGTCACACGCGATATCTTCAGTCGTCCGCACATACTACGATTGGTGGATGCAAAACCACGGGGATAATGAAAATGAAGCGCTTCTAAGTAAAATCCAATCAAAACAAATTAAAAGAAAATTTTTCTGACACTCTGAAAATTCCAGGTTATCGCGGTTTCAGTCAAACATAAAGCTGTAATTATTAAATGAGTAATAATATCGAAGGAAAAAAAATACTTAATATAAAAAATATTTTACTATAATTATAAAGAATAAATTAAATAAGCTATAAATTTTTCAACTGAAATTCTGGCGTCCCGAACACTGCCAAACAGGCATTGCCTAGTGGTTAGTGCCTAACAGGCAGAAGCTTAACTTAAAACAACACTTAGTTTATCCTGGTAAAAATGTTTTAGTTAAAACTGATTTCAAGTGAGGAATTCTAAGGTTTTACCGATCAGCATCATTATAAAATGTTTTAATTACTTAGGTTTGTAAAATTACTTTATTCTTAACGTTTAATTAAAATCTTTCAGCGTACAAATATACGTTTTCAGAGAAAATGTCCCAAGTAAAGCTATGATGCTAAATACGTGTGCAAATGCAGTCCTAATTGCAAAACAAGTTTTTTATTTTCAGATTATGTCATTTTTTAAATTTTTCTACAGATAATAACATTGTACAGCAGCTTAGATGCTATTTTTTTTTTACGGTATTGGAGTTGGTTGCAGAACCTAGACACGTGAAGAAATCAGTTTTCAAAAAGCTCATTAACTCGCATAATTTAACCTTACGCGCAAACATTGAAAGGACGAAATTTGCGATGGAGAGAGTTATAATAATGGAAAACAAATGAGTAAAATTTTAGTTTTAAAATCATTCTAAACTTTATATACACGTCTCCATAACAGAAAAACACAAAATTTATTTTAGAAAAATAAGATTTTTTTTCTTTGAGAGCAACATTTTACAATCATTTGACAAGAAAATACCAGTATCAGAAGTATGAAATTCAAAAATAAAATCTATAGTTCTAAAATAGTTTCTAAAAAAAGTAGAAAGACATTCAATATAGTTAAAAAAAATTCAAGCAATATTAGTTCATTTTTCCTGAGAAACTCTAAATTTTGCATAGGTTATGATCGGAGCAAAAATAAAAACTAAGCACCAAAAAGAACGGGAAGTTGAAAATTGTATGTTTTGTTTTCTTTAATACGACACATATACAAAACGAGCGGAAAACCTTCTTCTAAACTACCAATAATTTTTGCTTGTTAAGTTTCGAAAAGTATTTAAAATTTCTTTTGTGAAATACGAAAGTTTTTCCCAACATCGTTTCGTGCGTTTCCTCAAATACAATTATGTAGGTTTTATTTGTAAAAATGAAAACTGCAAAATAGATTTCTCAATAAATGGGTCAAGTATTTTTTTTTTTAATTATGAGTATCCGAAAAGTCAGAACTAGAAATATTAAATGTATTTCTTTTAATCTTCTCTCGAAATAACAATTTTATTAAGCTGATATTTTTATCTGTGTTACTTCTAAAAGACACAAATAAAATACACAAACTTCCATTACTTTTATATATTTTTAGCCATGTTTAGATTTTTTTTTTAATTAGTTAAGCCATTACAAAATTTACGTATTAACCATACTCATAAACCTATAAGTTGAAGAAAGGGAAAAAAGGACCAAATATCTTTAAAAAAAAAAAAAAAAAAAAACTTACAAATATATAGGGAAAATGAAATGGAGCAAAAAGAGATGAAATAAAAAGTTATCTGCAGCAAAGAATGTCCCCAATTTCTCTCCAAGATGACAAAACCTTCGTTTCAAATAAGTATAAAAATAATCCCGTTGAGAAACTCTTAAATGTTTATTAAAATTATTATTTGGCGTTAACAAGCGCGAATTCTTACTAAATCTGAGCTGCAAATTCTAAACCCCTTCATGGTTGGCGTCGCATGTCAGGCGTCAGGTGAGTGCAAATGGGTGAGCCATCAAAGAGGTTTCAAATAAGAAAAAATAATTTAAACAATAGGGAATGTTCACGTTTATAATTTTAAAAAATTAGTTACGCAAAATTGCGCGATGGTGAGCTCGGATACACTTTACGAAAGACCCTAAATGTGAAATCCATAATAGTCTTTAAGAAAAAGGAATACGTACCAATTGTCTAAAGAGAACATAAATTACGAAAAAAAAAACGGGATTTTAAAAACAAAAGTAAAATAAACAATCTTGCCCAGAAGAATAGTCGGAAATTTGATACCTTTGTCTTCTTTTCACGCTTCCGTTTTCAATTCAGCTTGGGCAGGAGACGTCGCCCGTAACGTCGTAAGTCGTCTGCAGATACTGCGATTGGTGGATGCAAAACCACGGGGATAATGAAAATGACGCGCTTCTAAGTAAAAACTAATCAAATTAAAAAGAAATTTCACTGACAATTTTAGATTTCCAGGTTTAAATTCCTCGTTTTCTCTGTATTAGGTCAAATGTAAAGCTGTAATTATCAAATATGTCTAATCCTGACAAAATATTTGAGTTAGAATTCCGCACATAAAATAAGTTTAAAGGTGGCTGATCTGATGATTGAAGATTATAATGGTTTCTAACAGATCCCAAGTTCTCTATATGCCATTATGTTTTCACACTGTGTCAAATTAAGCCACCATTTCTTGTACTGGTTCAGTGTTGAATGATGTTGGACAACTTATTACCTTCGCAGATGATAACCGTGTTGATGTACTCAGAATGATAAAGTCAGATTTGATAAAAATTGGTTTCAAACATAATGATTTAATCATAAATAGTGATAAGACAAAATAGATCAAATTTAATATGATGTTCTGGTCATTCGGAAGATATTATGCCCTGGAAATGTTTCGAATTGCAACTGTCCTACTATAAACAGAGTGGAAAAGCTTAAAATATCACATTTAAATGGAATTTACATCTTAAGAAGGTGAACCATAAGCTATGCTTCTGTATATATGCTTTTTATTATTTAAGAAATTGTCTCAGTAAAGGTGGCGACTACATAAAAAATATTAGACCTCTAATAAATACTCAAATCAGATTGCTCCGAATGCTAAATTGTGAATCTGATAATTTAGCTAACTCGATTTTAACCGTAAGAACATATATAATAATACTTCTTTATTTATATAACAACAGAAATGTTTGCACTCATAGAGGATCCGATCACTTACTGTTTTAGAAAAGATCATACATATAATATAAACAAAATCCAAAAACGAAATTTTTCGAGAAAGTTTTGTATGTCTCCAAAATTTTTCAATTCATTAATAGTATCTATAGAAAATAAAAATAAATTTAAAAGATAGATCAAGAAATATATTTTTAAATTGATGAAAAATCCCTATTAAAATATCTGTAATATAATTTTACACTGTCCAAACAACTTTGAAAAATAATATATTTGTTGAATTCTGAAATGGACATTCTGTTGGACTTTCTTGTAAGTGTTTTTATTTTGTGTATATCTCTGTACTTATGAAATGTGTATTTTATTATATATGTAGTTTTAAAAATGTATATATATTTTATTGTGAATGTAGTTTTTAAAATGTATTTATTGTATATGTAGTAGTTTTATTGCGTTGTCTGAACGGGCCTTGGGGCTTCTTCACAACATTGTGTGTTTAATAAATAATAATAACAATAAAAAAAATGAAACAAAAGTTACACAATGAGTAAGCCACCAAAGGCAGTCGGCCCTATGGAGATTTGAAACTAATTACTGTAATTATCCAAGAAATTCTTAGTGTTTATTTAAAATCTTTCTACATATCCTTTCTCTTCAAAATTCATTCGTAACTTCATTTGTAAGCAAGCACATAAATAACTCGCTTTCTAAAATATATATATATATATTTTTCAGAGAAATGCAGTGTAATTTCAAAGTCCCTAAGTGAAGCTGTGGTCGTTTAAATGTAGCAAACAAACTGGGATGGGTGCGCAACAGAACCATGAAAACAAAAAAGGAACAGACAACTTGGTCTGTCCGTTTACATTTGTTATAAGCTTTAAGACTATTTGATTTTGCAATAAATCCCCAAATACTATTCTTCAGCATATACATGCAAGAGAAGTTCAGTAAGGGAGCAGGAATAACGGGAATCTTTCGTAGACAATTTTTTTGACTTATAAAAAAAATATCGCTTAATTTACAAAAACATTTTAAAAATAAAGGAAATTTTAAAGAATTCTGTATTTTTTTAATTAGTTTGCGCCTAACAGATACAAGTAAAAACATATTGTCCTTTTTGGCGACCCTGTTTCTGCAAAAGCCATCCTATTCGAGATATAACGAACCAATCAATCTACTTAATTTCGTCTTTCCTGGTATGTCAAAAGTAGGATAATTTTATTTGACATCTTTCGTAATATTTTTTGGCTACCTCTGATTGGGATAAGACTTGAAAGACATTACACGTCAGACTACACTGAATTGAGTTTACTGAGCGACGAACTGGCGTCAGGTAAAAAGGAATGGTGTCAAAAATGAGTCTTGTGGTTTTTGAACAACGCTCAAAATGCAAGTTTTTCCTTTCTGTTTTCTCTCTTTTCAAGCAGACATTTTTAAATAACTGTTCTTGAACGTAAAAAAATCGCTTTTCTTTTGTCAGTTTGTTCTTTTTTTTTATCTAACTCCATTTAAAATAATTCTATTAACCCTTTACCGCAGATGCCCTCAAGAGTGTGTCTAGTGAAGTTCTTATGAATATACTTTTTAATCATTTAAAGCAACTTTCGGAATTGAAAACGGCTTTTTTTAATTACTGTTGCTTATTTACGCCAATTAGCTTGACAAGCGACCCATGGAAAGAATTGCCGCAGAGTTCAGTCGACATATGCAACTTTTTAATAATTTGGGAATACATAGAGGCTAGATTATCTTTTTATTAGTAAAGAATGAATTTTGCACTTTTATTATATCTTTAAATTGAAGCCTAAATGACCTTTTGATACCGATATCTCATTTTTCGATAAAACACCTTTTGTAGGTGATAGTTTAGTGCTTAGAAATCTTAATAAACGATAAGGAAATCACCTAAAATTTCCGATAATAGGTCATAAATCAAATATATTAATGGCGAGTTATTTATATTGAATCCTTTAAATCTAGTTCGAGGAAGTTTTTGATCTTTTTTGGAGTTATTGGCCATTTTTTATGACAGACAATGTTGAAACAAATACGATTCTCGGCTACTTCGAAAAATTAGAATGCACATTTGTGGTACTGTAATCATCATTCATAAACAATTATCATCCTGAAAGATCCCTATTAATACAGAATCAATTTTGCAATGTTTTTTTTCCAAGTGCGCAGCGATTGATATTTCGGTATCGTAATCCACTCGAAAAGTTATACAAAGACGATTTAATCTGAATCGATCGTTGTAATTAGAATTTTTTGCTAGCAGGCCGAAATTGGAATAGGTGCCTATCGAGTGTGCTACGAACGGAAACCCAATAGCGCGCAAACTTGAAAGACAGTAGAAGTAGAGATTGTCTAAAGGGTAAAATAGCTTAATTTAATCTATTAAGTTCACCTATTCGGAAGTCTTTTTTTTTACTACATCTTCCGTGCAATCTAACCACAAAAGTGCATTCTTCCTTGAAAACTAGACATCGTTGTCTTTAAATATTAACCGATTCAAATTAAAAATCATTGTGTCACAAAGAGAAAAGAACAAAAAAAAAAAAAAAAAAAAACTGATCCCAAATCTGGTGACCCGGAAATCCGACATTCAAAAAATTAACCTTTCGATTGTAAATTTGGTGATTTCCTTTCACGAGATGCATAAATAAATACAGAGAGACGCCATCTTTGAAGTGCGCTACTTGAAAGTTATTTTTTTTCAATTTTCTGAAGAGGTTAAGTGCATCCATTTGATGCATGTATTATTTCATCATTTTACGGATAACGGAAAATTTTGTTTTACCGACACGCCGGAGCTCAAATTTATCCATTTAAATAAAAAATACTCCCGGAGAAGGATAAAAATTAAATTAGGTAAAATTCATTAAAATAAGAAAAAAATTACACCTGTTTTTAATTTAACTTCAGATTTCGGGATACTGAAAGTGATCGCATATCATTTTGTTCGTGATGTGCAATTGGATTAACAAGCTAGAAAATATTTAGCTAAAACATTTTAATATTACGAACACTCACATTAACGTTATTTTTAAAGCATTTTTCAAACGTCTTTTATCAATAGACGGACGTGGGATTCTCAATTGTTCGCCAGAGCTGCTGAATGCTGTCCTATAAAATATTGAGATTCAGGCTAAATGGTGTGTAGAAACCACCCGAGAATCAAAATTTTCCAAACGTTTATTAAAAATATGGATGGCGATTATTTGATGTTGTTGTTGTCCTTTCATTTCCATTGTGGACTAATTTATTATACTGGAAATTTAGTCGCTTTGTAATTAAAATGCACCTTTTTGTCATTTAAAAATCAGCATACAGGCGTTGAGATTTAATTCAGGCTAAATGATGTGTAGAAACAACACGAGAATCCAAATTTTCAAAACGATTATTAAAAAATATGGATGGCGATTAATTTGATGTTGTTCCTCCATCTTCCATTGTGGACTAATTTACCATACAGGAAATATTGTCATTTAAAGAGTTTACCTTGTCATACGTCGAGGGCAGAATAAATTCGAGAAAGGTGGCTGCTAACAACACAATCCCCCACAACTTCAAGTACTAAATACCTGTGCAAATGCAGTCGTACTTTGGAAACGGGAATTATTGGGCATATTTCACTCGGTGTCTATTTTAGTTAGGTGCTATTTATTTTACGGTGTGAGCGAAACTAAGTTAAGCGATTAGCTATTATTAAATGGAAGTAACGTATCGTAGTGGGCAATCTGACGGACCCGTGTTTAAATAAAAAAAAAACTTGTTAAGCGATTACCTAACCAACCATACACATTAGCCTTTCAGTGACGAAAGGTGCGATGGTGAGCAATTGGAGGAGAAGCATGTTACATTAATAAAGTGTTTAAGCGATTACCTAACATTCAAAGTGCGTTTGACATCAGCTCCAGGTTTTCAATATATAAAAAAATTAGTAAAGCTATTACCTATTAGCCATACGCATTTAACTTTTTTAAGTGACCAAAGGTGCGATGATGACCAATTGGAGAGGCTGCATGTTAAATTAATAGTGTTTAAGCGATTACCTAACATTCATACACTTTAGCCTTTCAGTGAAGAAAGGTGCGATGGTGAGCAATCGGAGGAGCAGTATTTTAAATTAATAAAGTATTTAAGCGATTACCTAACAACCATACACATTAGCCTTTCAGTGACGAAAGGTGCGATGGTGAGCAATCGGATGGGCTGCATATTAAATTATTAAAAGTGTTTAAGCGATTACCTAACATTGATACACATTAGCCTTTCAGTGTGAAAGCTGCGATGGTGAGAATTCGGATGGGCTGCATATTGAATTATTAAAAGTGTTTAAGCGATTACCTGACAACCATACACATTAGCCTTTCAGTGACGAAAGGTGCGATGGTGAGCAATCCGATGGGCTGCATGTAAAATTAATAAAGTGTTTAAGCGATTACCTAACAACCATACACATTAGCCTTTCAGTGACGAAAGGTGCGATGGTGAGAAATCAGAGGAGCAGTATTTTAAATTAATAAAGTGTTTAAGCGATTACCTAACAACCATACACACTAGCCTTTCAGTGACGAAAGGTGCGATGGTGAGCAATCGGAGGAGCAGCATGTTACATTAATAAAGTGTTTAAGCGATTACCTAACATTCAAAGTGCGATTGTTATCATTTGGTGGAGCTCCATGTTTTAAATATATAAAAAAATTAGTAAAGCTATTACCTATTAGCCATACGCATTTAACTTTTTTAAGTGACCAAAGGTGCGATGGTGACCAATTGGAGGGGCTGCATGTTAAATAAATACAGTGTTTAAGCCATTACCTAACATTCATACAATTTAGCCTTTCAGTGAAGAAAGGTGCGATGGTGAGCAATCCGATGGGCTGCATGTAAAATTAATAAAGTGTTTAAGCGATTACCTAACAACCATACACATTAGCCTTTCAGTGACGAAAGGTGCGATGGTGAGCAATCGGATGGGCTGCATGTAAAATTAATAAACTGTTTAAGCGATTACCTAACAACCATACACATTAGCCTTTCAGTGACGAAAGGTGCGATGGTGAGCAATCGGATGGGCTGCATGTAAAATTAATAAACTGTTTAAGCGATTACCTAACATTCAAAGTGCGATTGTCATCATTTGGAGGAGCTCCACGTTTTAAATATATAAAAAAATTAGTTAAGCTATTACCTATTAGCCATAAGCATTTAACTTTTTTAAGTGACCAAAGGTGCGATGATGACCAATTGGAGAGGCTGCATGTTAAATTAATAGTGTTTAAGCGATTACCTAACATTCATACACTTTAGCCTTTCAGTGAAGAAAGGTGCGATGGTGAGCAATCGGATGGGCTGCATGTTAAATTATTAAAAGTGTTTAAGCGATTACCTGACAACCATACACATTAGCCTTTCAGTGAAGAAAGGTGCGATGGTGAGCAATCGGAGGAGCAGTATTTTAAATTAATAAAGTATTTAAGCGATTACCTAACAACCATACACATTAGCCTTTCTTTGACGAAAGGTGCGATAGTGAGCAATCGGATGGGCTGCATGTTAAATCATTAAATGTGTTTAAGCGATATGAAATTAATAAAGTGTTTAGGCGATTACCTAACAACCATACACATTAGCCTTTCAGTGTGTGAAAGGTGCGATTGTCATCATTTGAAGGTGCCCCATGTTTCAAATATATAAAAAAAATTGGTTAAAGTATTATTTATTAGCCATACACGCATTTAACTTTTTTCAGTGACGAAAGGTGCGATGGTGAGCAATCAGGGGTTTGTTTAAAATAAATAAGGATTATCTAACAAACATACACATTAGCCTTTCAGTGACGAAAGTTGCGATGGTGAGCAATCAGGGGTTTGTTTAAAATAAATAAGGATTATCTAACAAACATACACATTAGCCTTTCAGTGACGAAAGTTGCGATGGTGAGCAATCGGAGGGGCTGCATGTTAAATAATTAAAGTGTTTAAGCGATTACCTAACATCCATACACATTAGCCTTTCAGTGACGAAAGGTGCGAAGGGGAGCAATGGGAGGAGCAGCATGTTACATTAATAAAGTGTTTAAGCGATTACCTAACAACCATACACATTAGCCTTTCAGTGACGAAAGGTGCGATGGGGGAGGAATCGGATGGGCCGCATGTTAAATTATAATATGTGTGTGTTTAAGCGATGTTAAATTAATAAAGTGTTTAAGCGATAGCCTAACAACCATACGCATTAACCTTTATGTAAATAAAGGTGCGATGGTTAGCAATCAGATGGGCTTCCCATTGTAAAATTAAAAATAACGTATTTTAGCGATAGTCTAACAACCATACGCATTAACCTTCAAGGGAAAAAAGGTGCGATGGTCAGCAGAGGAGACTTCGTGTTAATTTAAAAAAAAGTATTTAAGCGATTACCGAGCAACCCCGCACCCACAGGTTATGAGCTCCCAAGGAAAAAAAAGAAATTAAAAATCACTAGGGTACCTCGGGGTTGTGAAGCCCGTGTTTACTTAAAGTAAACCCCCTGAGGGGAAGCAATCAGCGTGACTACATAATTTTTTGTGTGGAAACTATCTTTTAGGATTTTTTTTTAACATGAGAGTTGATTAGCTATCCTGGTAAAATCCACAAACCTGGGGAGGAATTATTCTGCACGTTGCTTAGGACCACATTTCATATTTCAGTTTAATAAATTCAGCCTATCGCCCGAATGCTTTATCTACAAAAACCTCAAAAGACCCAATTAGTCAATAATACAACCGAACTGAATACAAGTCGACCTTGTCAAAATTTATATCGACGTCAATTAAAAACAAAACATAATAATAATAATATATTTCTCAAAACAAAAGGGGAAAAGTTTTGATACAACTGTTGCTGAACAAAACAGTTACGAAAAAAAAGTGGAAATAAAAAAAGTAAAATAAACTTGCCCAGAAGAATATTCGGAAATTGGTCACCTTTGTCGGCTTTTCACGCTTCAGTTTCAAATTCAGCTTTGGTAGATGACGTCACACGCGATATCTTCAGTCGTCCGCACATACTACGATTGGTGGATGCAAAACCACGGGGATAATGAAAATGAAGCGCTTCTAAGTAAAATCCAATCAAAACAAATTAAAAGAAAATTTTTCTGACACTCTGAAAATTCCAGGTTATCGCGGTTTCAGTCAAACATAAAGCTGTAATTATTAAATGAGTAATAATATCGAAGGAAAAAAAATACTTAATATAAAAAATATTTTACTATAATTATAAAGAATAAATTAAATAAGCTATAAATTTTTCAACTGAAATTCTGGCGTCCCGAACACTGCCAAACAGGCATTGCCTAGTGGTTAGTGCCTAACAGGCAGAAGCTTAACTTAAAACAACACTTAGTTTATCCTGGTAAAAATGTTTTAGTTAAAACTGATTTCAAGTGAGGAATTCTAAGGTTTTACCGATCAGCATCATTATAAAATGTTTTAATTACTTAGGTTTGTAAAATTACTTTATTCTTAACGTTTAATTAAAATCTTTCAGCGTACAAATATACGTTTTCAGAGAAAATGTCCCAAGTAAAGCTATGATGCTAAATACGTGTGCAAATGCAGTCCTAATTGCAAAACAAGTTTTTTATTTTCAGATTATGTCATTTTTAAAATTTTTCTACAGATAATAACATTGTACAGCAGCTTAGATGCTATTTTTTTTTTACGGTATTGGAGTTGGTTGCAGAACCTAGACACGTGAAGAAATCAGTTTTCAAAAAGCTCATTAACTCGCATAATTTAACCTTACGCGCAAACATTGAAAGGACGAAATTTGCGATGGAGAGAGTTATAATAATGGAAAACAAATGAGTAAAATTTTAGTTTTAAAATCATTCTAAACTTTATATACACGTCTCCATAACAGAAAAACACAAAATTTATTTTAGAAAAATAAGATTTTTTTTCTTTGAGAGCAACATTTTACAATCATTTGACAAGAAAATACCAGTATCAGAAGTATGAAATTCAAAAATAAAATCTATAGTTCTAAAATAGTTTCTAAAAAAAGTAGAAAGACATTCAATATAGTTAAAAAAAATTCAAGCAATATTAGTTCATTTTTCCTGAGAAACTCTAAATTTTGCATAGGTTATGATCGGAGCAAAAATAAAAACTAAGCACCAAAAAGAACGGGAAGTTGAAAATTGTATGTTTTGTTTTCTTTAATACGACACATATACAAAACGAGCGGAAAACCTTCTTCTAAACTACCAATAATTTTTGCTTGTTAAGTTTCGAAAAGTATTTAAAATTTCTTTTGTGAAATACGAAAGTTTTTCCCAACATCGTTTCGTGCGTTTCCTCAAATACAATTATGTAGGTTTTATTTGTAAAAATGAAAACTGCAAAATAGATTTCTCAATAAATGGGTCAAGTATTTTTTTTTTTAATTATGAGTATCCGAAAAGTCAGAACTAGAAATATTAAATGTATTTCTTTTAATCTTCTCTCGAAATAACAATTTTATTAAGCTGATATTTTTATCTGTGTTACTTCTAAAAGACACAAATAAAATACACAAACTTCCATTACTTTTATATATTTTTAGCCATGTTTAGATTTTTTTTTTAATTAGTTAAGCCATTACAAAATTTACGTATTAACCATACTCATAAACCTATAAGTTGAAGAAAGGGAAAAAAGGACCAAATATCTTTAAAAAAAAAAAAAAAAAAAAACTTACAAATATATAGGGAAAATGAAATGGAGCAAAAAGAGATGAAATAAAAAGTTATCTACAGCAAAGAATGTCCCCAATTTCTCTCCAAGATGACAAAACCTTCGTTTCAAATAAGTATAAAAATAATCCCGTTGAGAAACTCTTAAATGTTTATTAAAATTATTATTTGGCGTTAACAAGCGCGAATTCTTACTAAATCTGAGCTGCAAATTCTAAACCCCTTCATGGTTGGCGTCGCATGTCAGGCGTCAGGTGAGTGCAAATGGGTGAGCCATCAAAGAGGTTTCAAATAAGAAAAAATAATTTAAACAATAGGGAATGTTCACGTTTATAATTTTAAAAAATTAGTTACGCAAAATTGCGCGATGGTGAGCTCGGATACACTTTACGAAAGACCCTAAATGTGAAATCCATAATAGTCTTTAAGAAAAAGGAATACGTACCAATTGTCTAAAGAGAACATAAATTACGAAAAAAAAAACGGGATTTTAAAAACAAAAGTAAAATAAACAATCTTGCCCAGAAGAATAGTCGGAAATTTGATACCTTTGTCTTCTTTTCACGCTTCCGTTTTCAATTCAGCTTGGGCAGGAGACGTCGCCCGTAACGTCGTAAGTCGTCTGCAGATACTGCGATTGGTGGATGCAAAACCACGGGGATAATGAAAATGACGCGCTTCTAAGTAAAAACTAATCAAATTAAAAAGAAATTTCACTGACAATTTTAGATTTCCAGGTTTAAATTCCTCGTTTTCTCTGTATTAGGTCAAATGTAAAGCTGTAATTATCAAATATGTCTAATCCTGACAAAATATTTGAGTTAGAATTCCGCACATAAAATAAGTTTAAAGGTGGCTGATCTGATGATTGAAGATTATAATGGTTTCTAACAGATCCCAAGTTCTCTATATGCCATTATGTTTTCACACTGTGTCAAATTAAGCCACCATTTCTTGTACTGGTTCAGTGTTGAATGATGTTGGACAACTTATTACCTTCGCAGATGATAACCGTGTTGATGTACTCAGAATGATAAAGTCAGATTTGATAAAAATTGGTTTCAAACATAATGATTTAATCATAAATAGTGATAAGACAAAATAGATCAAATTTAATATGATGTTCTGGTCATTCGGAAGATATTATGCCCTGGAAATGTTTCGAATTGCAACTGTCCTACTATAAACAGAGTGGAAAAGCTTAAAATATCACATTTAAATGGAATTTACATCTTAAGAAGGTGAACCATAAGCTATGCTTCTGTATATATGCTTTTTATTATTTAAGAAATTGTCTCAGTAAAGGTGGCGACTACATAAAAAATATTAGACCTCTAATAAATACTCAAATCAGATTGCTCCGAATGCTAAATTGTGAATCTGATAATTTAGCTAACTCGATTTTAACCGTAAGAACATATATAATAATACTTCTTTATTTATATAACAACAGAAATGTTTGCACTCATAGAGGATCCGATCACTTACTGTTTTAGAAAAGATCATACATATAATATAAACAAAATCCAAAAACGAAATTTTTCGAGAAAGTTTTGTATGTCTCCAAAATTTTTCAATTCATTAATAGTATCTATAGAAAATAAAAATAAATTTAAAAGATAGATCAAGAAATATATTTTTAAATTGATGAAAAATCCCTATTAAAATATCTGTAATATAATTTTACACTGTCCAAACAACTTTGAAAAATAATATATTTGTTGAATTCTGAAATGGACATTCTGTTGGACTTTCTTGTAAGTGTTTTTATTTTGTGTATATCTCTGTACTTATGAAATGTGTATTTTATTATATATGTAGTTTTAAAAATGTATATATATTTTATTGTGAATGTAGTTTTTAAAATGTATTTATTGTATATGTAGTAGTTTTATTGCGTTGTCTGAACGGGCCTTGGGGCTTCTTCACAACATTGTGTGTTTAATAAATAATAATAACAATAAAAAAAATGAAACAAAAGTTACACAATGAGTAAGCCACCAAAGGCAGTCGGCCCTATGGAGATTTGAAACTAATTACTGTAATTATCCAAGAAATTCTTAGTGTTTATTTAAAATCTTTCTACATATCCTTTCTCTTCAAAATTCATTCGTAACTTCATTTGTAAGCAAGCACATAAATAACTCGCTTTCTAAAATATATATATATATATTTTTCAGAGAAATGCAGTGTAATTTCAAAGTCCCTAAGTGAAGCTGTGGTCGTTTAAATGTAGCAAACAAACTGGGATGGGTGCGCAACAGAACCATGAAAACAAAAAAGGAACAGACAACTTGGTCTGTCCGTTTACATTTGTTATAAGCTTTAAGACTATTTGATTTTGCAATAAATCCCCAAATACTATTCTTCAGCATATACATGCAAGAGAAGTTCAGTAAGGGAGCAGGAATAACGGGAATCTTTCGTAGACAATTTTTTTGACTTATAAAAAAAATATCGCTTAATTTACAAAAACATTTTAAAAATAAAGGAAATTTTAAAGAATTCTGTATTTTTTTAATTAGTTTGCGCCTAACAGATACAAGTAAAAACATATTGTCCTTTTTGGCGACCCTGTTTCTGCAAAAGCCATCCTATTCGAGATATAACGAACCAATCAATCTACTTAATTTCGTCTTTCCTGGTATGTCAAAAGTAGGATAATTTTATTTGACATCTTTCGTAATATTTTTTGGCTACCTCTGATTGGGATAAGACTTGAAAGACATTACACGTCAGACTACACTGAATTGAGTTTACTGAGCGACGAACTGGCGTCAGGTAAAAAGGAATGGTGTCAAAAATGAGTCTTGTGGTTTTTGAACAACGCTCAAAATGCAAGTTTTTCCTTTCTGTTTTCTCTCTTTTCAAGCAGACATTTTTAAATAACTGTTCTTGAACGTAAAAAAATCGCTTTTCTTTTGTCAGTTTGTTCTTTTTTTTTATCTAACTCCATTTAAAATAATTCTATTAACCCTTTACCGCAGATGCCCTCAAGAGTGTGTCTAGTGAAGTTCTTATGAATATACTTTTTAATCATTTAAAGCAACTTTCGGAATTGAAAACGGCTTTTTTTAATTACTGTTGCTTATTTACGCCAATTAGCTTGACAAGCGACCCATGGAAAGAATTGCCGCAGAGTTCAGTCGACATATGCAACTTTTTAATAATTTGGGAATACATAGAGGCTAGATTATCTTTTTATTAGTAAAGAATGAATTTTGCACTTTTATTATATCTTTAAATTGAAGCCTAAATGACCTTTTGATACCGATATCTCATTTTTCGATAAAACACCTTTTGTAGGTGATAGTTTAGTGCTTAGAAATCTTAATAAACGATAAGGAAATCACCTAAAATTTCCGATAATAGGTCATAAATCAAATATATTAATGGCGAGTTATTTATATTGAATCCTTTAAATCTAGTTCGAGGAAGTTTTTGATCTTTTTTGGAGTTATTGGCCATTTTTTATGACAGACAATGTTGAAACAAATACGATTCTCGGCTACTTCGAAAAATTAGAATGCACATTTGTGGTACTGTAATCATCATTCATAAACAATTATCATCCTGAAAGATCCCTATTAATACAGAATCAATTTTGCAATGTTTTTTTTCCAAGTGCGCAGCGATTGATATTTCGGTATCGTAATCCACTCGAAAAGTTATACAAAGACGATTTAATCTGAATCGATCGTTGTAATTAGAATTTTTTGCTAGCAGGCCGAAATTGGAATAGGTGCCTATCGAGTGTGCTACGAACGGAAACCCAATAGCGCGCAAACTTGAAAGACAGTAGAAGTAGAGATTGTCTAAAGGGTAAAATAGCTTAATTTAATCTATTAAGTTCACCTATTCGGAAGTCTTTTTTTTTACTACATCTTCCGTGCAATCTAACCACAAAAGTGCATTCTTCCTTGAAAACTAGACATCGTTGTCTTTAAATATTAACCGATTCAAATTAAAAATCATTGTGTCACAAAGAGAAAAGAACAAAAAAAAAAAAAAAAAAAAACTGATCCCAAATCTGGTGACCCGGAAATCCGACATTCAAAAAATTAACCTTTCGATTGTAAATTTGGTGATTTCCTTTCACGAGATGCATAAATAAATACAGAGAGACGCCATCTTTGAAGTGCGCTACTTGAAAGTTATTTTTTTTCAATTTTCTGAAGAGGTTAAGTGCATCCATTTGATGCATGTATTATTTCATCATTTTACGGATAACGGAAAATTTTGTTTTACCGACACGCCGGAGCTCAAATTTATCCATTTAAATAAAAAATACTCCCGGAGAAGGATAAAAATTAAATTAGGTAAAATTCATTAAAATAAGAAAAAAATTACACCTGTTTTTAATTTAACTTCAGATTTCGGGATACTGAAAGTGATCGCATATCATTTTGTTCGTGATGTGCAATTGGATTAACAAGCTAGAAAATATTTAGCTAAAACATTTTAATATTACGAACACTCACATTAACGTTATTTTTAAAGCATTTTTCAAACGTCTTTTATCAATAGACGGACGTGGGATTCTCAATTGTTCGCCAGAGCTGCTGAATGCTGTCCTATAAAATATTGAGATTCAGGCTAAATGGTGTGTAGAAACCACCCGAGAATCAAAATTTTCCAAACGTTTATTAAAAATATGGATGGCGATTATTTGATGTTGTTGTTGTCCTTTCATTTCCATTGTGGACTAATTTATTATACTGGAAATTTAGTCGCTTTGTAATTAAAATGCACCTTTTTGTCATTTAAAAATCAGCATACAGGCGTTGAGATTTAATTCAGGCTAAATGATGTGTAGAAACAACACGAGAATCCAAATTTTCAAAACGATTATTAAAAAATATGGATGGCGATTAATTTGATGTTGTTCCTCCATCTTCCATTGTGGACTAATTTACCATACAGGAAATATTGTCATTTAAAGAGTTTACCTTGTCATACGTCGAGGGCAGAATAAATTCGAGAAAGGTGGCTGCTAACAACACAATCCCCCACAACTTCAAGTACTAAATACCTGTGCAAATGCAGTCGTACTTTGGAAACGGGAATTATTGGGCATATTTCACTCGGTGTCTATTTTAGTTAGGTGCTATTTATTTTACGGTGTGAGCGAAACTAAGTTAAGCGATTAGCTATTATTAAATGGAAGTAACGTATCGTAGTGGGCAATCTGACGGACCCGTGTTTAAATAAAAAAAAAACTTGTTAAGCGATTACCTAACCAACCATACACATTAGCCTTTCAGTGACGAAAGGTGCGATGGTGAGCAATTGGAGGAGAAGCATGTTACATTAATAAAGTGTTTAAGCGATTACCTAACATTCAAAGTGCGTTTGACATCAGCTCCAGGTTTTCAATATATAAAAAAATTAGTAAAGCTATTACCTATTAGCCATACGCATTTAACTTTTTTAAGTGACCAAAGGTGCGATGATGACCAATTGGAGAGGCTGCATGTTAAATTAATAGTGTTTAAGCGATTACCTAACATTCATACACTTTAGCCTTTCAGTGAAGAAAGGTGCGATGGTGAGCAATCGGAGGAGCAGTATTTTAAATTAATAAAGTATTTAAGCGATTACCTAACAACCATACACATTAGCCTTTCAGTGACGAAAGGTGCGATGGTGAGCAATCGGATGGGCTGCATATTAAATTATTAAAAGTGTTTAAGCGATTACCTAACATTGATACACATTAGCCTTTCAGTGTGAAAGCTGCGATGGTGAGAATTCGGATGGGCTGCATATTGAATTATTAAAAGTGTTTAAGCGATTACCTGACAACCATACACATTAGCCTTTCAGTGACGAAAGGTGCGATGGTGAGCAATCCGATGGGCTGCATGTAAAATTAATAAAGTGTTTAAGCGATTACCTAACAACCATACACATTAGCCTTTCAGTGACGAAAGGTGCGATGGTGAGAAATCAGAGGAGCAGTATTTTAAATTAATAAAGTGTTTAAGCGATTACCTAACAACCATACACACTAGCCTTTCAGTGACGAAAGGTGCGATGGTGAGCAATCGGAGGAGCAGCATGTTACATTAATAAAGTGTTTAAGCGATTACCTAACATTCAAAGTGCGATTGTTATCATTTGGTGGAGCTCCATGTTTTAAATATATAAAAAAATTAGTAAAGCTATTACCTATTAGCCATACGCATTTAACTTTTTTAAGTGACCAAAGGTGCGATGGTGACCAATTGGAGGGGCTGCATGTTAAATAAATACAGTGTTTAAGCCATTACCTAACATTCATACAATTTAGCCTTTCAGTGAAGAAAGGTGCGATGGTGAGCAATCCGATGGGCTGCATGTAAAATTAATAAAGTGTTTAAGCGATTACCTAACAACCATACACATTAGCCTTTCAGTGACGAAAGGTGCGATGGTGAGCAATCGGATGGGCTGCATGTAAAATTAATAAACTGTTTAAGCGATTACCTAACAACCATACACATTAGCCTTTCAGTGACGAAAGGTGCGATGGTGAGCAATCGGATGGGCTGCATGTAAAATTAATAAACTGTTTAAGCGATTACCTAACATTCAAAGTGCGATTGTCATCATTTGGAGGAGCTCCACGTTTTAAATATATAAAAAAATTAGTTAAGCTATTACCTATTAGCCATAAGCATTTAACTTTTTTAAGTGACCAAAGGTGCGATGATGACCAATTGGAGAGGCTGCATGTTAAATTAATAGTGTTTAAGCGATTACCTAACATTCATACACTTTAGCCTTTCAGTGAAGAAAGGTGCGATGGTGAGCAATCGGATGGGCTGCATGTTAAATTATTAAAAGTGTTTAAGCGATTACCTGACAACCATACACATTAGCCTTTCAGTGAAGAAAGGTGCGATGGTGAGCAATCGGAGGAGCAGTATTTTAAATTAATAAAGTATTTAAGCGATTACCTAACAACCATACACATTAGCCTTTCTTTGACGAAAGGTGCGATAGTGAGCAATCGGATGGGCTGCATGTTAAATCATTAAATGTGTTTAAGCGATATGAAATTAATAAAGTGTTTAGGCGATTACCTAACAACCATACACATTAGCCTTTCAGTGTGTGAAAGGTGCGATTGTCATCATTTGAAGGTGCCCCATGTTTCAAATATATAAAAAAAATTGGTTAAAGTATTATTTATTAGCCATACACGCATTTAACTTTTTTCAGTGACGAAAGGTGCGATGGTGAGCAATCAGGGGTTTGTTTAAAATAAATAAGGATTATCTAACAAACATACACATTAGCCTTTCAGTGACGAAAGTTGCGATGGTGAGCAATCAGGGGTTTGTTTAAAATAAATAAGGATTATCTAACAAACATACACATTAGCCTTTCAGTGACGAAAGTTGCGATGGTGAGCAATCGGAGGGGCTGCATGTTAAATAATTAAAGTGTTTAAGCGATTACCTAACATCCATACACATTAGCCTTTCAGTGACGAAAGGTGCGAAGGGGAGCAATGGGAGGAGCAGCATGTTACATTAATAAAGTGTTTAAGCGATTACCTAACAACCATACACATTAGCCTTTCAGTGACGAAAGGTGCGATGGGGGAGGAATCGGATGGGCCGCATGTTAAATTATAATATGTGTGTGTTTAAGCGATGTTAAATTAATAAAGTGTTTAAGCGATAGCCTAACAACCATACGCATTAACCTTTATGTAAATAAAGGTGCGATGGTTAGCAATCAGATGGGCTTCCCATTGTAAAATTAAAAATAACGTATTTTAGCGATAGTCTAACAACCATACGCATTAACCTTCAAGGGAAAAAAGGTGCGATGGTCAGCAGAGGAGACTTCGTGTTAATTTAAAAAAAAGTATTTAAGCGATTACCGAGCAACCCCGCACCCACAGGTTATGAGCTCCCAAGGAAAAAAAAGAAATTAAAAATCACTAGGGTACCTCGGGGTTGTGAAGCCCGTGTTTACTTAAAGTAAACCCCCTGAGGGGAAGCAATCAGCGTGACTACATAATTTTTTGTGTGGAAACTATCTTTTAGGATTTTTTTTTAACATGAGAGTTGATTAGCTATCCTGGTAAAATCCACAAACCTGGGGAGGAATTCTTCTGCACGTTGCTTAGGACCACATTTCATATTTCAGTTTAATAAATTCAGCCTATCGCCCGAATGCTTTATCTACAAAAACCTCAAAAGACCCAATTAGTCAATAATACAACCGAACTGAATACAAGTCGACCTTGTCAAAATTTATATCGACGTCAATTAAAAACAAAACATAATAATAATAATATATTTCTCAAAACAAAAGGGGAAAAGTTTTGATACAACTGTTGCTGAACAAAACAGTTACGAAAAAAAAGTGGAAATAAAAAAAGTAAAATAAACTTGCCCAGAAGAATATTCGGAAATTGGTCACCTTTGTCGGCTTTTCACGCTTCAGTTTCAAATTCAGCTTTGGTAGATGACGTCACACGCGATATCTTCAGTCGTCCGCACATACTACGATTGGTGGATGCAAAACCACGGGGATAATGAAAATGAAGCGCTTCTAAGTAAAATCCAATCAAAACAAATTAAAAGAAAATTTTTCTGACACTCTGAAAATTCCAGGTTATCGCGGTTTCAGTCAAACATAAAGCTGTTATTATTAAATGAGTAATAATATCGAAGGAAAAAAAATACTTAATATAAAAAATATTTTACTATAATTATAAAGAATAAATTAAATAAGCTATAAATTTTTCAACTGAAATTCTGGCGTCCCGAACACTGCCAAACAGGCATTGCCTAGTGGTTAGTGCCTAACAGGCAGAAGCTTAACTTAAAACAACACTTAGTTTATCCTGGTAAAAATGTTTTAGTTAAAACTGATTTCAAGTGAGGAATTCTAAGGTTTTACCGATCAGCATCATTATAAAATGTTTTAATTACTTAGGTTTGTAAAATTACTTTATTCTTAACGTTTAATTAAAATCTTTCAGCGTACAAATATACGTTTTCAGAGAAAATGTCCCAAGTAAAGCTATGATGCTAAATACGTGTGCAAATGCAGTCCTAATTGCAAAACAAGTTTTTTATTTTCAGATTATGTCATTTTTAAAATTTTTCTACAGATAATAACATTGTACAGCAGCTTAGATGCTATTTTTTTTTTACGGTATTGGAGTTGGTTGCAGAACCTAGACACGTGAAGAAATCAGTTTTCAAAAAGCTCATTAACTCGCATAATTTAACCTTACGCGCAAACATTGAAAGGACGAAATTTGCGATGGAGAGAGTTATAATAATGGAAAACAAATGAGTAAAATTTTAGTTTTAAAATCATTCTAAACTTTATATACACGTCTCCATAACAGAAAAACACAAAATTTATTTTAGAAAAATAAGATTTTTTTTCTTTGAGAGCAACATTTTACAATCATTTGACAAGAAAATACCAGTATCAGAAGTATGAAATTCAAAAATAAAATCTATAGTTCTAAAATAGTTTCTAAAAAAAGTAGAAAGACATTCAATATAGTTAAAAAAAATTCAAGCAATATTAGTTCATTTTTCCTGAGAAACTCTAAATTTTGCATAGGTTATGATCGGAGCAAAAATAAAAACTAAGCACCAAAAAGAACGGGAAGTTGAAAATTGTATGTTTTGTTTTCTTTAATACGACACATATACAAAACGAGCGGAAAACCTTCTTCTAAACTACCAATAATTTTTGCTTGTTAAGTTTCGAAAAGTATTTAAAATTTCTTTTGTGAAATACGAAAGTTTTTCCCAACATCGTTTCGTGCGTTTCCTCAAATACAATTATGTAGGTTTTATTTGTAAAAATGAAAACTGCAAAATAGATTTCTCAATAAATGGGTCAAGTATTTTTTTTTTTAATTATGAGTATCCGAAAAGTCAGAACTAGAAATATTAAATGTATTTCTTTTAATCTTCTCTCGAAATAACAATTTTATTAAGCTGATATTTTTATCTGTGTTACTTCTAAAAGACACAAATAAAATACACAAACTTCCATTACTTTTATATATTTTTAGCCATGTTTAGATTTTTTTTTTAATTAGTTAAGCCATTACAAAATTTACGTATTAACCATACTCATAAACCTATAAGTTGAAGAAAGGGAAAAAAGGACCAAATATCTTTAAAAAAAAAAAAAAAAAAAAACTTACAAATATATAGGGAAAATGAAATGGAGCAAAAAGAGATGAAATAAAAAGTTATCTACAGCAAAGAATGTCCCCAATTTCTCTCCAAGATGACAAAACCTTCGTTTCAAATAAGTATAAAAATAATCCCGTTGAGAAACTCTTAAATGTTTATTAAAATTATTATTTGGCGTTAACAAGCGCGAATTCTTACTAAATCTGAGCTGCAAATTCTAAACCCCTTCATGGTTGGCGTCGCATGTCAGGCGTCAGGTGAGTGCAAATGGGTGAGCCATCAAAGAGGTTTCAAATAAGAAAAAATAATTTAAACAATAGGGAATGTTCACGTTTATAATTTTAAAAAATTAGTTACGCAAAATTGCGCGATGGTGAGCTCGGATACACTTTACGAAAGACCCTAAATGTGAAATCCATAATAGTCTTTAAGAAAAAGGAATACGTACCAATTGTCTAAAGAGAACATAAATTACGAAAAAAAAAACGGGATTTTAAAAACAAAAGTAAAATAAACAATCTTGCCCAGAAGAATAGTCGGAAATTTGATACCTTTGTCTTCTTTTCACGCTTCCGTTTTCAATTCAGCTTGGGCAGGAGACGTCGCCCGTAACGTCGTAAGTCGTCTGCAGATACTGCGATTGGTGGATGCAAAACCACGGGGATAATGAAAATGACGCGCTTCTAAGTAAAAACTAATCAAATTAAAAAGAAATTTCACTGACAATTTTAGATTTCCAGGTTTAAATTCCTCGTTTTCTCTGTATTAGGTCAAATGTAAAGCTGTAATTATCAAATATGTCTAATCCTGACAAAATATTTGAGTTAGAATTCCGCACATAAAATAAGTTTAAAGGTGGCTGATCTGATGATTGAAGATTATAATGGTTTCTAACAGATCCCAAGTTCTCTATATGCCATTATGTTTTCACACTGTGTCAAATTAAGCCACCATTTCTTGTACTGGTTCAGTGTTGAATGATGTTGGACAACTTATTACCTTCGCAGATGATAACCGTGTTGATGTACTCAGAATGATAAAGTCAGATTTGATAAAAATTGGTTTCAAACATAATGATTTAATCATAAATAGTGATAAGACAAAATAGATCAAATTTAATATGATGTTCTGGTCATTCGGAAGATATTATGCCCTGGAAATGTTTCGAATTGCAACTGTCCTACTATAAACAGAGTGGAAAAGCTTAAAATATCACATTTAAATGGAATTTACATCTTAAGAAGGTGAACCATAAGCTATGCTTCTGTATATATGCTTTTTATTATTTAAGAAATTGTCTCAGTAAAGGTGGCGACTACATAAAAAATATTAGACCTCTAATAAATACTCAAATCAGATTGCTCCGAATGCTAAATTGTGAATCTGATAATTTAGCTAACTCGATTTTAACCGTAAGAACATATATAATAATACTTCTTTATTTATATAACAACAGAAATGTTTGCACTCATAGAGGATCCGATCACTTACTGTTTTAGAAAAGATCATACATATAATATAAACAAAATCCAAAAACGAAATTTTTCGAGAAAGTTTTGTATGTCTCCAAAATTTTTCAATTCATTAATAGTATCTATAGAAAATAAAAATAAATTTAAAAGATAGATCAAGAAATATATTTTTAAATTGATGAAAAATCCCTATTAAAATATCTGTAATATAATTTTACACTGTCCAAACAACTTTGAAAAATAATATATTTGTTGAATTCTGAAATGGACATTCTGTTGGACTTTCTTGTAAGTGTTTTTATTTTGTGTATATCTCTGTACTTATGAAATGTGTATTTTATTATATATGTAGTTTTAAAAATGTATATATATTTTATTGTGAATGTAGTTTTTAAAATGTATTTATTGTATATGTAGTAGTTTTATTGCGTTGTCTGAACGGGCCTTGGGGCTTCTTCACAACATTGTGTGTTTAATAAATAATAATAACAATAAAAAAAATGAAACAAAAGTTACACAATGAGTAAGCCACCAAAGGCAGTCGGCCCTATGGAGATTTGAAACTAATTACTGTAATTATCCAAGAAATTCTTAGTGTTTATTTAAAATCTTTCTACATATCCTTTCTCTTCAAAATTCATTCGTAACTTCATTTGTAAGCAAGCACATAAATAACTCGCTTTCTAAAATATATATATATATATTTTTCAGAGAAATGCAGTGTAATTTCAAAGTCCCTAAGTGAAGCTGTGGTCGTTTAAATGTAGCAAACAAACTGGGATGGGTGCGCAACAGAACCATGAAAACAAAAAAGGAACAGACAACTTGGTCTGTCCGTTTACATTTGTTATAAGCTTTAAGACTATTTGATTTTGCAATAAATCCCCAAATACTATTCTTCAGCATATACATGCAAGAGAAGTTCAGTAAGGGAGCAGGAATAACGGGAATCTTTCGTAGACAATTTTTTTGACTTATAAAAAAAATATCGCTTAATTTACAAAAACATTTTAAAAATAAAGGAAATTTTAAAGAATTCTGTATTTTTTTAATTAGTTTGCGCCTAACAGATACAAGTAAAAACATATTGTCCTTTTTGGCGACCCTGTTTCTGCAAAAGCCATCCTATTCGAGATATAACGAACCAATCAATCTACTTAATTTCGTCTTTCCTGGTATGTCAAAAGTAGGATAATTTTATTTGACATCTTTCGTAATATTTTTTGGCTACCTCTGATTGGGATAAGACTTGAAAGACATTACACGTCAGACTACACTGAATTGAGTTTACTGAGCGACGAACTGGCGTCAGGTAAAAAGGAATGGTGTCAAAAATGAGTCTTGTGGTTTTTGAACAACGCTCAAAATGCAAGTTTTTCCTTTCTGTTTTCTCTCTTTTCAAGCAGACATTTTTAAATAACTGTTCTTGAACGTAAAAAAATCGCTTTTCTTTTGTCAGTTTGTTCTTTTTTTTTTATCTAACTCCATTTAAAATAATTCTATTAACCCTTTACCGCAGATGCCCTCAAGAGTGTGTCTAGTGAAGTTCTTATGAATATACTTTTTAATCATTTAAAGCAACTTTCGGAATTGAAAACGGCTTTTTTTAATTACTGTTGCTTATTTACGCCAATTAGCTTGACAAGCGACCCATGGAAAGAATTGCCGCAGAGTTCAGTCGACATATGCAACTTTTTAATAATTTGGGAATACATAGAGGCTAGATTATCTTTTTATTAGTAAAGAATGAATTTTGCACTTTTATTATATCTTTAAATTGAAGCCTAAATGACCTTTTGATACCGATATCTCATTTTTCGATAAAACACCTTTTGTAGGTGATAGTTTAGTGCTTAGAAATCTTAATAAACGATAAGGAAATCACCTAAAATTTCCGATAATAGGTCATAAATCAAATATATTAATGGCGAGTTATTTATATTGAATCCTTTAAATCTAGTTCGAGGAAGTTTTTGATCTTTTTTGGAGTTATTGGCCATTTTTTATGACAGACAATGTTGAAACAAATACGATTCTCGGCTACTTCGAAAAATTAGAATGCACATTTGTGGTACTGTAATCATCATTCATAAACAATTATCATCCTGAAAGATCCCTATTAATACAGAATCAATTTTGCAATGTTTTTTTTCCAAGTGCGCAGCGATTGATATTTCGGTATCGTAATCCACTCGAAAAGTTATACAAAGACGATTTAATCTGAATCGATCGTTGTAATTAGAATTTTTTGCTAGCAGGCCGAAATTGGAATAGGTGCCTATCGAGTGTGCTACGAACGGAAACCCAATAGCGCGCAAACTTGAAAGACAGTAGAAGTAGAGATTGTCTAAAGGGTAAAATAGCTTAATTTAATCTATTAAGTTCACCTATTCGGAAGTCTTTTTTTTTACTACATCTTCCGTGCAATCTAAGACATCGTTGTCTTTAAATATTAACCGATTCAAATTAAAAATCATTGTGTCACAAAGAGAAAAGAAAAAAAAAAAAAAAAAAAACGGATCCCAAATCTGGTGACCCGGAAATCCGACATTCAAAAAATTAACCTTTCGATTGTAAATTTGGTGATTTCCTTTCACGAGATGCATAAATAAATACAGAGAGACGCCATCTTTGAAGTGCGCTACTTGAAAGTTATTTTTTTTCAATTTTCTGAAGAGGTTAAGTGCATCCATTTGATGCATGTATTATTTCATCATTTTACGGATAACGGAAAATTTTGTTTTACCGACACGCCGGAGCTCAAATTTATCCATTTAAATAAAAAATACTCCCGGAGAAGGATAAAAATTAAATTAGGTAAAATTCATTAAAATAAGAAAAAAATTACACCTGTTTTTAATTTAACTTCAGATTTCGGGATACTGAAAGTGATCGCATATCATTTTGTTCGTGATGTGCAATTGGATTAACAAGCTAGAAAATATTTAGCTAAAACATTTTAATATTACGAACACTCACATTAACGTTATTTTTAAAGCATTTTTCAAACGTCTTTTATCAATAGACGGACGTGGGATTCTCAATTGTTCGCCAGAGCTGCTGAATGCTGTCCTATAAAATATTGAGATTCAGGCTAAATGGTGTGTAGAAACCACCCGAGAATCAAAATTTTCCAAACGTTTATTAAAAATATGGATGGCGATTATTTGATGTTGTTGTTGTCCTTTCATTTCCATTGTGGACTAATTTATTATACTGGAAATTTAGTCGCTTTGTAATTAAAATGCACCTTTTTGTCATTTAAAAATCAGCATACAGGCGTTGAGATTTAATTCAGGCTAAATGATGTGTAGAAACAACACGAGAATCCAAATTTTCAAAACGATTATTAAAAAATATGGATGGCGATTAATTTGATGTTGTTCCTCCATCTTCCATTGTGGACTAATTTACCATACAGGAAATATTGTCATTTAAAGAGTTTACCTTGTCATACGTCGAGGGCAGAATAAATTCGAGAAAGGTGGCTGCTAACAACACAATCCCCCACAACTTCAAGTACTAAATACCTGTGCAAATGCAGTCGTACTTTGGAAACGGGAATTATTGGGCATATTTCACTCGGTGTCTATTTTAGTTAGGTGCTATTTATTTTACGGTGTGAGCGAAACTAAGTTAAGCGATTAGCTATTATTAAATGGAAGTAACGTATCGTAGCGGGCAATCTGACGGACCCGTGTTTAAATAAAAAAAAAACTTGTTAAGCGATTACCTAACCAACCATACACATTAGCCTTTCAGTGACGAAAGGTGCGATGGTGAGCAATTGGAGGAGAAGCATGTCACATTAATAAAGTGTTTAAGCGATTACCTAACATTCAAAGTGCGTTTGACATCAGCTCCAGGTTTTCAATATATAAAAAAATTAGTAAAGCTATTACCTATTAGCCATACGCATTTAACTTTTTTAAGTGACCAAAGGTGCGATGATGACCAATTGGAGAGGCTGCATGTTAAATTAATAGTGTTTAAGCGATTACCTAACATTCATACACTTTAGCCTTTCAGTGAAGAAAGGTGCGATGGTGAGCAATCGGAGGAGCAGTATTTTAAATTAATAAAGTATTTAAGCGATTACCTAACAACCATACACATTAGCCTTTCAGTGACGAAAGGTGCGATGGTGAGCAATCGGATGGGCTGCATATTAAATTATTAAAAGTGTTTAAGCGATTACCTAACATTGATACACATTAGCCTTTCAGTGTGAAAGGTGCGATGGTGAGAATTCGGATGGGCTGCATATTAAATTATTAAAAGTGTTTAAGCGATTACCTGACAACCATACACATTAGCCTTTCAGTGACGAAAGGTGCGATGGTGAGCAATCCGATGGGCTGCATGTAAAATTAATAAAGTGTTTAAGCGATTACATAACAACCATACACATTAGCCTTTCAGTGACGAAAGGTGCGATGGTGAGAAATCAGAGGAGCAGTATTTTAAATTAATAAAGTGTTTAAGCGATTACCTAACAACCATACACACTAGCCTTTCAGTGACGAAAGGTGCGATGGTGAGCAATCGGAGGAGCAGCATGTTACATTAATAAAGTGTTTAAGCGATTACCTAACATTCAAAGTGCGATTGTTATCATTTGGAGGAGCTCCATGTTTTAAATATATAAAAAAATTAGTAAAGCTATTACCTATTAGCCATACGCATTTAACTTTTTTAAGTGACCAAAGGTGCGATGCTGACCAATTGGAGGGGCTGCATGTTAAATTAATACAGTGTTTAAGCCATTACCCAACATTCATACAATTTAGCCTTTCAGTGAAGAAAGGTGCGATGGTGAGCAATCCGATGGGCTGCATGTAAAATTAATAAAGTGTTTAAGCGATTACCTAACAACCATACACATTAGCCTTTCAGTGACGAAAGGTGCGATGGTGAGCAATCGGATGGGCTGCATGTAAAATTAATAAACTGTTTAAGCGATTACCTAACAACCATACACATTAGCCTTTCAGTGACGAAAGGTGCGATGGTGAGCAATCGGATGGGCTGCATGTAAAATTAATAAACTGTTTAAGCGATTACCTAACATTCAAAGTGCGATTGTCATCATTTGGAGGAGCTCCATGTTTTAAATATATAAAAAAATTAGTTAAGCTATTACCTATTAGCCATAAGCATTTAACTTTTTTAAGTGACCAAAGGTGCGATGATGACCAATTGGAGAGGCTGCATGTTAAATTAAAAGTGTTTAAGCGATTACCTGACAACCATACACATTAGCCTTTCAGTGACGAAAGGTGCGATGGTGAGCAATCCGATGGGCTGCATGTAAAATTAATAAAGTGTTTAAGCGATTACCTAACATTCATACACTTTAGCCTTTCAGTGAAGAAAGGTGCGATGGTGAGCAATCGGAGGAGCAGTATTTTAAATTAATAAAGTATTTAAGCGATTACCTAACAACCATACACATTAGCCTTTCTTTGACGAAAGGTGCGATAGTGAGCAATCGGATGGGCTGCATGTTAAATCATTAAATGTGTTTAAGCGATATGAAATTAATAAAGTGTTTAGGCGATTACCTAACAACCATACACATTAGCCTTTCAGTGTGTGAAAGGTGCGATTGTCATCATTTGAAGGTGCCCCATGTTTCAAATATATAAAAAAAATTGGTTAAAGTATTATTTATTAGCCATACACGCATTTAACTTTTTTCAGTGACGAAAGGTGCGATGGTGAGCAATCAGGGGTTTGTTTAAAATAAATAAGGATTATCTAACAAACATACACATTAGCCTTTCAGTGACGAAAGTTGCGATGGTGAGCAATCGGAGGGGCTGCATGTTAAATAATTAAAGTGTTTAAGCGATTACCTAACATCCATACACATTAGCCTTTCAGTGACGAAAGGTGCGAAGGGGAGCAATGGGAGGAGCAGCATGTTACATTAATAAAGTGTTTAAGCGATTACCTAACAACCATACACATTAGCCTTTCAGTGACGAAAGGTGCGATGGGGGAGGAATCGGATGGGCCGCATGTTAAATTATAATATGTGTGTGTTTAAGCGATGTTAAATTAATAAAGTGTTTAAGCGATAGCCTAACAACCATACGCATTAACCTTTATGTAAATAAAGGTGCGATGGTTAGCAATCAGATGGGCTTCCCATTGTAAAATTAAAAATAACGTATTTTAGCGATAGTCTAACAACCATACGCATTAACCTTCAAGGGAAAAAAGGTGCGATGGTCAGCAGAGGAGACTTCGTGTTAATTTAAAAAAAAGTATTTAAGCGATTACCGAGCAACCCCGCACCCACAGGTTATGAGCTCCCAAGGAAAAAAAAGAAATTAAAAATCACTAGGGTACCTCGGGGTTGTGAAGCCCGTGTTTACTTAAAGTAAACCCCCTGAGGGGAAGCAATCAGCGTGACTACATAATTTTTTGTGCGGAAACTATCTTTTAGGATTTTTTTTTAACATGAGAGTTGATTAGCTATCCTGGTAAAATCCACAAACCTGGGGAGGAATTCTTCTGCACGTTGCTTAGGACCACATTTCATATTTCAGTTTAATAAATTCAGCCTATCGCCCGAATGCTTTATCTACAAAAACCTCAAAAGACCCAATTAGTCAATAATACAACCGAACTGAATACAAGTCGACCTTGTCAAAATTTATATCGACGTCAATTAAAAACAAAACATAATAATAATAATATATTTCTCAAAACAAAAGGGGAAAAGTTTTGATACAACTGTTGCTGAACAAAACAGTTACGAAAAAAAAGTGGAAATAAAAAAAGTAAAATAAACTTGCCCAGAAGAATATTCGGAAATTGGTCACCTTTGTCGGCTTTTCACGCTTCAGTTTCAAATTCAGCTTTGGTAGATGACGTCACACGCGATATCTTCAGTCGTCCGCACATACTACGATTGGTGGATGCAAAACCACGGGGATAATGAAAATGAAGCGCTTCTAAGTAAAATCCAATCAAAACAAATTAAAAGAAAATTTTTCTGACACTCTGAAAATTCCAGGTTATCGCGGTTTCAGTCAAACATAAAGCTGTAATTATTAAATGAGTAATAATATCGAAGGAAAAAAAATACTTAATATAAAAAATATTTTACTATAATTATAAAGAATAAATTAAATAAGCTATAAATTTTTCAACTGAAATTCTGGCGTCCCGAACACTGCCAAACAGGCATTGCCTAGTGGTTAGTGCCTAACAGGCAGAAGCTTAACTTAAAACAACACTTAGTTTATCCTGGTAAAAATGTTTTAGTTAAAACTGATTTCAAGTGAGGAATTCTAAGGTTTTACCGATCAGCATCATTATAAAATGTTTTAATTACTTAGGTTTGTAAAATTACTTTATTCTTAACGTTTAATTAAAATCTTTCAGCGTACAAATATACGTTTTCAGAGAAAATGTCCCAAGTAAAGCTATGATGCTAAATACGTGTGCAAATGCAGTCCTAATTGCAAAACAAGTTTTTTATTTTCAGATTATGTCATTTTTTAAATTTTTCTACAGATAATAACATTGTACAGCAGCTTAGATGCTATTTTTTTTTTACGGTATTGGAGTTGGTTGCAGAACCTAGACACGTGAAGAAATCAGTTTTCAAAAAGCTCATTAACTCGCATAATTTAACCTTACGCGCAAACATTGAAAGGACGAAATTTGCGATGGAGAGAGTTATAATAATGGAAAACAAATGAGTAAAATTTTAGTTTTAAAATCATTCTAAACTTTATATACACGTCTCCATAACAGAAAAACACAAAATTTATTTTAGAAAAATAAGATTTTTTTTCTTTGAGAGCAACATTTTACAATCATTTGACAAGAAAATACCAGTATCAGAAGTATGAAATTCAAAAATAAAATCTATAGTTCTAAAATAGTTTCTAAAAAAAGTAGAAAGACATTCAATATAGTTAAAAAAAATTCAAGCAATATTAGTTCATTTTTCCTGAGAAACTCTAAATTTTGCATAGGTTATGATCGGAGCAAAAATAAAAACTAAGCACCAAAAAGAACGGGAAGTTGAAAATTGTATGTTTTGTTTTCTTTAATACGACACATATACAAAACGAGCGGAAAACCTTCTTCTAAACTACCAATAATTTTTGCTTGTTAAGTTTCGAAAAGTATTTAAAATTTCTTTTGTGAAATACGAAAGTTTTTCCCAACATCGTTTCGTGCGTTTCCTCAAATACAATTATGTAGGTTTTATTTGTAAAAATGAAAACTGCAAAATAGATTTCTCAATAAATGGGTCAAGTATTTTTTTTTTTAATTATGAGTATCCGAAAAGTCAGAACTAGAAATATTAAATGTATTTCTTTTAATCTTCTCTCGAAATAACAATTTTATTAAGCTGATATTTTTATCTGTGTTACTTCTAAAAGACACAAATAAAATACACAAACTTCCATTACTTTTATATATTTTTAGCCATGTTTAGATTTTTTTTTTAATTAGTTAAGCCATTACAAAATTTACGTATTAACCATACTCATAAACCTATAAGTTGAAGAAAGGGAAAAAAGGACCAAATATCTTTAAAAAAAAAAAAAAAAAAAAACTTACAAATATATAGGGAAAATGAAATGGAGCAAAAAGAGATGAAATAAAAAGTTATCTGCAGCAAAGAATGTCCCCAATTTCTCTCCAAGATGACAAAACCTTCGTTTCAAATAAGTATAAAAATAATCCCGTTGAGAAACTCTTAAATGTTTATTAAAATTATTATTTGGCGTTAACAAGCGCGAATTCTTACTAAATCTGAGCTGCAAATTCTAAACCCCTTCATGGTTGGCGTCGCATGTCAGGCGTCAGGTGAGTGCAAATGGGTGAGCCATCAAAGAGGTTTCAAATAAGAAAAAATAATTTAAACAATAGGGAATGTTCACGTTTATAATTTTAAAAAATTAGTTACGCAAAATTGCGCGATGGTGAGCTCGGATACACTTTACGAAAGACCCTAAATGTGAAATCCATAATAGTCTTTAAGAAAAAGGAATACGTACCAATTGTCTAAAGAGAACATAAATTACGAAAAAAAAAACGGGATTTTAAAAACAAAAGTAAAATAAACAATCTTGCCCAGAAGAATAGTCGGAAATTTGATACCTTTGTCTTCTTTTCACGCTTCCGTTTTCAATTCAGCTTGGGCAGGAGACGTCGCCCGTAACGTCGTAAGTCGTCTGCAGATACTGCGATTGGTGGATGCAAAACCACGGGGATAATGAAAATGACGCGCTTCTAAGTAAAAACTAATCAAATTAAAAAGAAATTTCACTGACAATTTTAGATTTCCAGGTTTAAATTCCTCGTTTTCTCTGTATTAGGTCAAATGTAAAGCTGTAATTATCAAATATGTCTAATCCTGACAAAATATTTGAGTTAGAATTCCGCACATAAAATAAGTTTAAAGGTGGCTGATCTGATGATTGAAGATTATAATGGTTTCTAACAGATCCCAAGTTCTCTATATGCCATTATGTTTTCACACTGTGTCAAATTAAGCCACCATTTCTTGTACTGGTTCAGTGTTGAATGATGTTGGACAACTTATTACCTTCGCAGATGATAACCGTGTTGATGTACTCAGAATGATAAAGTCAGATTTGATAAAAATTGGTTTCAAACATAATGATTTAATCATAAATAGTGATAAGACAAAATAGATCAAATTTAATATGATGTTCTGGTCATTCGGAAGATATTATGCCCTGGAAATGTTTCGAATTGCAACTGTCCTACTATAAACAGAGTGGAAAAGCTTAAAATATCACATTTAAATGGAATTTACATCTTAAGAAGGTGAACCATAAGCTATGCTTCTGTATATATGCTTTTTATTATTTAAGAAATTGTCTCAGTAAAGGTGGCGACTACATAAAAAATATTAGACCTCTAATAAATACTCAAATCAGATTGCTCCGAATGCTAAATTGTGAATCTGATAATTTAGCTAACTCGATTTTAACCGTAAGAACATATATAATAATACTTCTTTATTTATATAACAACAGAAATGTTTGCACTCATAGAGGATCCGATCACTTACTGTTTTAGAAAAGATCATACATATAATATAAACAAAATCCAAAAACGAAATTTTTCGAGAAAGTTTTGTATGTCTCCAAAATTTTTCAATTCATTAATAGTATCTATAGAAAATAAAAATAAATTTAAAAGATAGATCAAGAAATATATTTTTAAATTGATGAAAAATCCCTATTAAAATATCTGTAATATAATTTTACACTGTCCAAACAACTTTGAAAAATAATATATTTGTTGAATTCTGAAATGGACATTCTGTTGGACTTTCTTGTAAGTGTTTTTATTTTGTGTATATCTCTGTACTTATGAAATGTGTATTTTATTATATATGTAGTTTTAAAAATGTATATATATTTTATTGTGAATGTAGTTTTTAAAATGTATTTATTGTATATGTAGTAGTTTTATTGCGTTGTCTGAACGGGCCTTGGGGCTTCTTCACAACATTGTGTGTTTAATAAATAATAATAACAATAAAAAAAATGAAACAAAAGTTACACAATGAGTAAGCCACCAAAGGCAGTCGGCCCTATGGAGATTTGAAACTAATTACTGTAATTATCCAAGAAATTCTTAGTGTTTATTTAAAATCTTTCTACATATCCTTTCTCTTCAAAATTCATTCGTAACTTCATTTGTAAGCAAGCACATAAATAACTCGCTTTCTAAAATATATATATATATATTTTTCAGAGAAATGCAGTGTAATTTCAAAGTCCCTAAGTGAAGCTGTGGTCGTTTAAATGTAGCAAACAAACTGGGATGGGTGCGCAACAGAACCATGAAAACAAAAAAGGAACAGACAACTTGGTCTGTCCGTTTACATTTGTTATAAGCTTTAAGACTATTTGATTTTGCAATAAATCCCCAAATACTATTCTTCAGCATATACATGCAAGAGAAGTTCAGTAAGGGAGCAGGAATAACGGGAATCTTTCGTAGACAATTTTTTTGACTTATAAAAAAAATATCGCTTAATTTACAAAAACATTTTAAAAATAAAGGAAATTTTAAAGAATTCTGTATTTTTTTAATTAGTTTGCGCCTAACAGATACAAGTAAAAACCATATTGTCCTTTTTGGCGACCCTGTTTCTGCAAAAGCCATCCTATTCGAGATATAACGAACCAATCAATCTACTTAATTTCGTCTTTCCTGGTATGTCAAAAGTAGGATAATTTTATTTGACATCTTTCGTAATATTTTTTGGCTACCTCTGATTGGGATAAGACTTGAAAGGACATTACACGTCAGACTACACTGAATTGAGTTTACTGAGCGACGAACTGGCGTCAGGTAAAAAGGAATGGTGTCAAAAATGAGTCTTGTGGTTTTTGAACAACGCTCAAAATGCAAGTTTTTCCTTTCTGTTTTCTCTCTTTTCAAGCAGACATTTTTAAATAACTGTTCTTGAACGTAAAAAAAACGCTTTTCTTTTGTCAGTTTGTTCTTTTTTTTTTATCTAACTCCATTTAAAATAATTCTATTAACCCTTTACCGCAGATGCCCTCAAGAGTGTGTCTAGTGAAGTTCTTATGAATATACTTTTTAATCATTTAAAGCAACTTTCGGAATTGAAAACGGCTTTTTTTAATTACTGTTGCTTATTTACGCCAATTAGCTTGACAAGCGACCCATGGAAAGAATTGCCGCAGAGTTCAGTCGACATATGCAACTTTTTAATAATTTGGGAATACATAGAGGCTAGATTATCTTTTTATTAGTAAAGAATGAATTTTGCACTTTTATTATATCTTTAAATTGAAGCCTAAATGACCTTTTGATACCGATATCTCATTTTTCGATAAAACACCTTTTGTAGGTGATAGTTTAGTGCTTAGAAATCTTAATAAACGATAAGGAAATCACCTAAAATTTCCGATAATAGGTCATAAATCAAATATATTAATGGCGAGTTATTTATATTGAATCCTTTAAATCTAGTTCGAGGAAGTTTTTGATCTTTTTTGGAGTTATTGGCCATTTTTTATGACAGACAATGTTGAAACAAATACGATTCTCGGCTACTTCGAAAAATTAGAATGCACATTTGTGGTACTGTAATCATCATTCATAAACAATTATCATCCTGAAAGATCCCTATTAATACAGAATCAATTTTGCAATGTTTTTTTTCCAAGTGCGCAGCGATTGATATTTCGGTATCGTAATCCACTCGAAAAGTTATACAAAGACGATTTAATCTGAATCGATCGTTGTAATTAGAATTTTTTGCTAGCAGGCCGAAATTGGAATAGGTGCCTATCGAGTGTGCTACGAACGGAAACCCAATAGCGCGCAAACTTGAAAGACAGTAGAAGTAGAGATTGTCTAAAGGGTAAAATAGCTTAATTTAATCTATTAAGTTCACCTATTCGGAAGTCTTTTTTTTTACTACATCTTCCGTGCAATCTAAGACATCGTTGTCTTTAAATATTAACCGATTCAAATTAAAAATCATTGTGTCACAAAGAGAAAAGAAAAAAAAAAAAAAAAAAACGGATCCCAAATCTGGTGACCCGGAAATCCGACATTCAAAAAATTAACCTTTCGATTGTAAATTTGGTGATTTCCTTTCACGAGATGCATAAATAAATACAGAGAGACGCCATCTTTGAAGTGCGCTACTTGAAAGTTATTTTTTTTCAATTTTCTGAAGAGGTTAAGTGCATCCATTTGATGCATGTATTATTTCATCATTTTACGGATAACGGAAAATTTTGTTTTACCGACACGCCGGAGCTCAAATTTATCCATTTAAATAAAAAATACTCCCGGAGAAGGATAAAAATTAAATTAGGTAAAATTCATTAAAATAAGAAAAAAATTACACCTGTTTTTAATTTAACTTCAGATTTCGGGATACTGAAAGTGATCGCATATCATTTTGTTCGTGATGTGCAATTGGATTAACAAGCTAGAAAATATTTAGCTAAAACATTTTAATATTACGAACACTCACATTAACGTTATTTTTAAAGCATTTTTCAAACGTCTTTTATCAATAGACGGACGTGGGATTCTCAATTGTTCGCCAGAGCTGCTGAATGCTGTCCTATAAAATATTGAGATTCAGGCTAAATGGTGTGTAGAAACCACCCGAGAATCAAAATTTTCCAAACGTTTATTAAAAATATGGATGGCGATTATTTGATGTTGTTGTTGTCCTTTCATTTCCATTGTGGACTAATTTATTATACTGGAAATTTAGTCGCTTTGTAATTAAAATGCACCTTTTTGTCATTTAAAAATCAGCATACAGGCGTTGAGATTTAATTCAGGCTAAATGATGTGTAGAAACAACACGAGAATCCAAATTTTCAAAACGATTATTAAAAAATATGGATGGCGATTAATTTGATGTTGTTCCTCCATCTTCCATTGTGGACTAATTTACCATACAGGAAATATTGTCATTTAAAGAGTTTACCTTGTCATACGTCGAGGGCAGAATAAATTCGAGAAAGGTGGCTGCTAACAACACAATCCCCCACAACTTCAAGTACTAAATACCTGTGCAAATGCAGTCGTACTTTGGAAACGGGAATTATTGGGCATATTTCACTCGGTGTCTATTTTAGTTAGGTGCTATTTATTTTACGGTGTGAGCGAAACTAAGTTAAGCGATTAGCTATTATTAAATGGAAGTAACGTATCGTAGCGGGCAATCTGACGGACCCGTGTTTAAATAAAAAAAAAACTTGTTAAGCGATTACCTAACCAACCATACACATTAGCCTTTCAGTGACGAAAGGTGCGATGGTGAGCAATTGGAGGAGAAGCATGTCACATTAATAAAGTGTTTAAGCGATTACCTAACATTCAAAGTGCGTTTGACATCAGCTCCAGGTTTTCAATATATAAAAAAATTAGTAAAGCTATTACCTATTAGCCATACGCATTTAACTTTTTTAAGTGACCAAAGGTGCGATGATGACCAATTGGAGAGGCTGCATGTTAAATTAATAGTGTTTAAGCGATTACCTAACATTCATACACTTTAGCCTTTCAGTGAAGAAAGGTGCGATGGTGAGCAATCGGAGGAGCAGTATTTTAAATTAATAAAGTATTTAAGCGATTACCTAACAACCATACACATTAGCCTTTCAGTGACGAAAGGTGCGATGGTGAGCAATCGGATGGGCTGCATATTAAATTATTAAAAGTGTTTAAGCGATTACCTAACATTGATACACATTAGCCTTTCAGTGTGAAAGGTGCGATGGTGAGAATTCGGATGGGCTGCATATTAAATTATTAAAAGTGTTTAAGCGATTACCTGACAACCATACACATTAGCCTTTCAGTGACGAAAGGTGCGATGGTGAGCAATCCGATGGGCTGCATGTAAAATTAATAAAGTGTTTAAGCGATTACATAACAACCATACACATTAGCCTTTCAGTGACGAAAGGTGCGATGGTGAGAAATCAGAGGAGCAGTATTTTAAATTAATAAAGTGTTTAAGCGATTACCTAACAACCATACACACTAGCCTTTCAGTGACGAAAGGTGCGATGGTGAGCAATCGGAGGAGCAGCATGTTACATTAATAAAGTGTTTAAGCGATTACCTAACATTCAAAGTGCGATTGTTATCATTTGGAGGAGCTCCATGTTTTAAATATATAAAAAAATTAGTAAAGCTATTACCTATTAGCCATACGCATTTAACTTTTTTAAGTGACCAAAGGTGCGATGGTGACCAATTGGAGGGGCTGCATGTTAAATTAATACAGTGTTTAAGCCATTACCTAACATTCATACAATTTAGCCTTTCAGTGAAGAAAGGTGCGATGGTGAGCAATCCGATGGGCTGCATGTAAAATTAATAAAGTGTTTAAGCGATTACCTAACAACCATACACATTAGCCTTTCAGTGACGAAAGGTGCGATGGTGAGCAATCGGATGGGCTGCATGTAAAATTAATAAACTGTTTAAGCGATTACCTAACAACCATACACATTAGCCTTTCAGTGACGAAAGGTGCGATGGTGAGCAATCGGATGGGCTGCATGTAAAATTAATAAACTGTTTAAGCGATTACCTAACATTCAAAGTGCGATTGTCATCATTTGGAGGAGCTCCATGTTTTAAATATATAAAAAAATTAGTTAAGCTATTACCTATTAGCCATAAGCATTTAACTTTTTTAAGTGACCAAAGGTGCGATGATGACCAATTGGAGAGGCTGCATGTTAAATTAATAGTGTTTAAGCGATTACCTAACATTCATACACATTAGCCTTTCAGTGACGAAAGGTGCGATGGTGAGCAATCGGATGGGCTGCATGTTAAATTATTAAAAGTGTTTAAGCGATTACCTAACATTGATACACATTAGCCTATCAGTGTGAAAGGTGCGATGGTGAGAATTCGGATGGGCTGCATATTAAATTATTAAAAGTGTTTAAGCGATTACCTGACAACCATACACATTAGCCTTTCAGTGACGAAAGGTGCGATGGTGAGCAATCCGATGGGCTGCATGTAAAATTAATAAAGTGTTTAAGCGATTACCTAACATTCATACACTTTAGCCTTTCAGTGAAGAAAGGTGCGATGGTGAGCAATCGGAGGAGCAGTATTTTAAATTAATAAAGTATTTAAGCGATTACCTAACAACCATACACATTAGCCTTTCTTTGACGAAAGGTGCGATAGTGAGCAATCGGATGGGCTGCATGTTAAATCATTAAATGTGTTTAAGCGATATGAAATTAATAAAGTGTTTAGGCGATTACCTAACAACCATACACATTAGCCTTTCAGTGTGTGAAAGGTGCGATTGTCATCATTTGAAGGTGCCCCATGTTTCAAATATATAAAAAAAATTGGTTAAAGTATTATTTATTAGCCATACACGCATTTAACTTTTTTCAGTGACGAAAGGTGCGATGGTGAGCAATCAGGGGTTTGTTTAAAATAAATAAGGATTATCTAACAAACATACACATTAGCCTTTCAGTGACGAAAGTTGCGATGGTGAGCAATCGGAGGGGCTGCATGTTAAATAATTAAAGTGTTTAAGCGATTACCTAACATCCATACACATTAGCCTTTCAGTGACGAAAGGTGCGAAGGGGAGCAATGGGAGGAGCAGCATGTTACATTAATAAAGTGTTTAAGCGATTACCTAACAACCATACACATTAGCCTTTCAGTGACGAAAGGTGCGATGGGGGAGGAATCGGATGGGCCGCATGTTAAATTATAATATGTGTGTGTTTAAGCGATGTTAAATTAATAAAGTGTTTAAGCGATAGCCTAACAACCATACGCATTAACCTTTATGTAAATAAAGGTGCGATGGTTAGCAATCAGATGGGCTTCCCATTGTAAAATTAAAAATAACGTATTTTAGCGATAGTCTAACAACCATACGCATTAACCTTCAAGGGAAAAAAGGTGCGATGGTCAGCAGAGGAGACTTCGTGTTAATTTAAAAAAAAGTATTTAAGCGATTACCGAGCAACCCCGCACCCACAGGTTATGAGCTCCCAAGGAAAAAAAAGAAATTAAAAATCACTAGGGTACCTCGGGGTTGTGAAGCCCGTGTTTACTTAAAGTAAACCCCCTGAGGGGAAGCAATCAGCGTGACTACATAATTTTTTGTGTGGAAACTATCTTTTAGGATTTTTTTTTAACATGAGAGTTGATTAGCTATCCTGGTAAAATCCACAAACCTGGGGAGGAATTCTTCTGCACGTTGCTTAGGACCACATTTCATATTTCAGTTTAATAAATTCAGCCTATCGCCCGAATGCTTTATCTACAAAAACCTCAAAAGACCCAATTAGTCAATAATACAACCGAACTGAATACAAGTCGACCTTGTCAAAATTTATATCGACGTCAATTAAAAACAAAACATAATAATAATAATATATTTCTCAAAACAAAAGGGGAAAAGTTTTGATACAACTGTTGCTGAACAAAACAGTTACGAAAAAAAAGTGGAAATAAAAAAAGTAAAATAAACTTGCCCAGAAGAATATTCGGAAATTGGTCACCTTTGTCGGCTTTTCACGCTTCAGTTTCAAATTCAGCTTTGGTAGATGACGTCACACGCGATATCTTCAGTCGTCCGCACATACTACGATTGGTGGATGCAAAACCACGGGGATAATGAAAATGAAGCGCTTCTAAGTAAAATCCAATCAAAACAAATTAAAAGAAAATTTTTCTGACACTCTGAAAATTCCAGGTTATCGCGGTTTCAGTCAAACATAAAGCTGTAATTATTAAATGAGTAATAATATCGAAGGAAAAAAAATACTTAATATAAAAAATATTTTACTATAATTATAAAGAATAAATTAAATAAGCTATAAATTTTTCAACTGAAATTCTGGCGTCCCGAACACTGCCAAACAGGCATTGCCTAGTGGTTAGTGCCTAACAGGCAGAAGCTTAACTTAAAACAACACTTAGTTTATCCTGGTAAAAATGTTTTAGTTAAAACTGATTTCAAGTGAGGAATTCTAAGGTTTTACCGATCAGCATCATTATAAAATGTTTTAATTACTTAGGTTTGTAAAATTACTTTATTCTTAACGTTTAATTAAAATCTTTCAGCGTACAAATATACGTTTTCAGAGAAAATGTCCCAAGTAAAGCTATGATGCTAAATACGTGTGCAAATGCAGTCCTAATTGCAAAACAAGTTTTTTATTTTCAGATTATGTCATTTTTTAAATTTTTCTACAGATAATAACATTGTACAGCAGCTTAGATGCTATTTTTTTTTTACGGTATTGGAGTTGGTTGCAGAACCTAGACACGTGAAGAAATCAGTTTTCAAAAAGCTCATTAACTCGCATAATTTAACCTTACGCGCAAACATTGAAAGGACGAAATTTGCGATGGAGAGAGTTATAATAATGGAAAACAAATGAGTAAAATTTTAGTTTTAAAATCATTCTAAACTTTATATACACGTCTCCATAACAGAAAAACACAAAATTTATTTTAGAAAAATAAGATTTTTTTTCTTTGAGAGCAACATTTTACAATCATTTGACAAGAAAATACCAGTATCAGAAGTATGAAATTCAAAAATAAAATCTATAGTTCTAAAATAGTTTCTAAAAAAAGTAGAAAGACATTCAATATAGTTAAAAAAAATTCAAGCAATATTAGTTCATTTTTCCTGAGAAACTCTAAATTTTGCATAGGTTATGATCGGAGCAAAAATAAAAACTAAGCACCAAAAAGAACGGGAAGTTGAAAATTGTATGTTTTGTTTTCTTTAATACGACACATATACAAAACGAGCGGAAAACCTTCTTCTAAACTACCAATAATTTTTGCTTGTTAAGTTTCGAAAAGTATTTAAAATTTCTTTTGTGAAATACGAAAGTTTTTCCCAACATCGTTTCGTGCGTTTCCTCAAATACAATTATGTAGGTTTTATTTGTAAAAATGAAAACTGCAAAATAGATTTCTCAATAAATGGGTCAAGTATTTTTTTTTTTAATTATGAGTATCCGAAAAGTCAGAACTAGAAATATTAAATGTATTTCTTTTAATCTTCTCTCGAAATAACAATTTTATTAAGCTGATATTTTTATCTGTGTTACTTCTAAAAGACACAAATAAAATACACAAACTTCCATTACTTTTATATATTTTTAGCCATGTTTAGATTTTTTTTTTAATTAGTTAAGCCATTACAAAATTTACGTATTAACCATACTCATAAACCTATAAGTTGAAGAAAGGGAAAAAAGGACCAAATATCTTTAAAAAAAAAAAAAAAAAAAAACTTACAAATATATAGGGAAAATGAAATGGAGCAAAAAGAGATGAAATAAAAAGTTATCTGCAGCAAAGAATGTCCCCAATTTCTCTCCAAGATGACAAAACCTTCGTTTCAAATAAGTATAAAAATAATCCCGTTGAGAAACTCTTAAATGTTTATTAAAATTATTATTTGGCGTTAACAAGCGCGAATTCTTACTAAATCTGAGCTGCAAATTCTAAACCCCTTCATGGTTGGCGTCGCATGTCAGGCGTCAGGTGAGTGCAAATGGGTGAGCCATCAAAGAGGTTTCAAATAAGAAAAAATAATTTAAACAATAGGGAATGTTCACGTTTATAATTTTAAAAAATTAGTTACGCAAAATTGCGCGATGGTGAGCTCGGATACACTTTACGAAAGACCCTAAATGTGAAATCCATAATAGTCTTTAAGAAAAAGGAATACGTACCAATTGTCTAAAGAGAACATAAATTACGAAAAAAAAAACGGGATTTTAAAAACAAAAGTAAAATAAACAATCTTGCCCAGAAGAATAGTCGGAAATTTGATACCTTTGTCTTCTTTTCACGCTTCCGTTTTCAATTCAGCTTGGGCAGGAGACGTCGCCCGTAACGTCGTAAGTCGTCTGCAGATACTGCGATTGGTGGATGCAAAACCACGGGGATAATGAAAATGACGCGCTTCTAAGTAAAAACTAATCAAATTAAAAAGAAATTTCACTGACAATTTTAGATTTCCAGGTTTAAATTCCTCGTTTTCTCTGTATTAGGTCAAATGTAAAGCTGTAATTATCAAATATGTCTAATCCTGACAAAATATTTGAGTTAGAATTCCGCACATAAAATAAGTTTAAAGGTGGCTGATCTGATGATTGAAGATTATAATGGTTTCTAACAGATCCCAAGTTCTCTATATGCCATTATGTTTTCACACTGTGTCAAATTAAGCCACCATTTCTTGTACTGGTTCAGTGTTGAATGATGTTGGACAACTTATTACCTTCGCAGATGATAACCGTGTTGATGTACTCAGAATGATAAAGTCAGATTTGATAAAAATTGGTTTCAAACATAATGATTTAATCATAAATAGTGATAAGACAAAATAGATCAAATTTAATATGATGTTCTGGTCATTCGGAAGATATTATGCCCTGGAAATGTTTCGAATTGCAACTGTCCTACTATAAACAGAGTGGAAAAGCTTAAAATATCACATTTAAATGGAATTTACATCTTAAGAAGGTGAACCATAAGCTATGCTTCTGTATATATGCTTTTTATTATTTAAGAAATTGTCTCAGTAAAGGTGGCGACTACATAAAAAATATTAGACCTCTAATAAATACTCAAATCAGATTGCTCCGAATGCTAAATTGTGAATCTGATAATTTAGCTAACTCGATTTTAACCGTAAGAACATATATAATAATACTTCTTTATTTATATAACAACAGAAATGTTTGCACTCATAGAGGATCCGATCACTTACTGTTTTAGAAAAGATCATACATATAATATAAACAAAATCCAAAAACGAAATTTTTCGAGAAAGTTTTGTATGTCTCCAAAATTTTTCAATTCATTAATAGTATCTATAGAAAATAAAAATAAATTTAAAAGATAGATCAAGAAATATATTTTTAAATTGATGAAAAATCCCTATTAAAATATCTGTAATATAATTTTACACTGTCCAAACAACTTTGAAAAATAATATATTTGTTGAATTCTGAAATGGACATTCTGTTGGACTTTCTTGTAAGTGTTTTTATTTTGTGTATATCTCTGTACTTATGAAATGTGTATTTTATTATATATGTAGTTTTAAAAATGTATATATTTTATTGTGAAAAGTTGGCGATTAGAGTTAAAGTTGTTTCTTTATGCTGTTGAAACATGTTTCGGTTTGCAATGAGCAGAAACAATTGTGCTGAAACATTTCTACATTTGAAATAACTTTATACTTGCAGGCCAAGCTGTTTTAAAAGGTAGCTAAAAAAAGTATTTGTTATTCCAGGGGTTGGCGGAGCGTCAGCGGAGTAAAGACGAGGAGCCCCTAGAAATTTTAAAAATTTGGCGAATTACAATTCCCTCCCGGTTTTTAAATAATGCAAATTTTACAACATTTTACATCACGAGCAATCCAGGAAAAATAATTAATGAATATAATTTGAAAAGTATAACACACGGGACAAAATAAATATACATTACGAGTGTCGCATGGGGACGTTAATCAAAGAAAGTTATATACGAAATTATTTAACAATCTTGTATTTGTAAATGAATATTTGCAATGGAACTATTTCTGGCAAATGTTGGCAAGTAGCAAAGGGGCACTCTGCGTTGGTAGTATTTAACTATAGTCGGGGACAACCTAAGTCGAGCTAATACGTTTATGCTGTAGGAGTTGATCCTTCCGCAACGAAATATAGTTCCAAAATAATATAGTAATTACGCTCAAACGACAGTACGAAAAACAAAACTTTCAATGGAATTTGAAAGTTCTTCATATAATTCTGTAATTAAAATGTTTTTAGTTCTATATTTATATGTACTTTCGTATTTAATTAACAGCCTACGTAATTCCAGTTTCAACGAATAAAAAGCTCCATATCGCATGGGTCCAGTAACCCTTGAATTTGGAGAGCTAAATACGAGTTACGCGCATTTGATTTATTTTTTCTTTTTCGTCTGGGCTTTTTTTTCTTTCTCTTTTGGATATCGTAATTTTTTTTAATTTTTTTAGATCACCAAAGAACCCGACAGATGAATGGACATACGACGTGTTGCCAGTGTAATTGACTTTGACAAGGAAAGTGAACGCAAATCGCACCATAAATAATCTGATAAGAAATTTTAGTTAAAATGAAGAGTTTGCATCATCAAAATGATCTTGAACTTAATGATTTTCACATTTAATTATTCACTCTTAACTATTTAATTAAAGATTTTTATACTGCTCGTGGAGATGTTTAAAAATAATTAACTTAAATATAATTTGGAAATAAACTAGTACTTCTTGGAACTCACTTAAGAAATACATTTTAGTTATTTTAAGTTAAGTGTTTTTTTTTCTGCTTATTTATTTTTAGTCGTAACGTTATTTATTATTATACTGGAAAGTTTTGTATTTTTAAATTGTATTCGCAAGTTTTTCGGCTAGAATACAAGTTCTGGAATGATGTCGGCGTGACAGGCGAAAACTTTTAAATACGTGGCTCGCTGACCTTATGTGCTGAAATAGAAATTGAATTACTTAGAACTGCTATACGAGATCATTTAAAGGATATTTAACCAAAATGGGTTTTTACAATTTACAGAATATTATAACAATATATACGAAATTTTTACATGTTGAATTTGTTTAGTAAAATCACTACACAGTATTGCAATTTTAAATACCTTGTTTAGGAAGAAGTCAATTAAAAAGTTGCGACTGCCCAAGAGATATAAAATTCTTTAAAAATCCATTTTTATTACTCAAAATGACATGTTTTAAACATCAATATCGTAAATTAAATTACATTTTCGAAAATTTAAGGCAATTTTAATAAGCAGCAAAAGGAAATCATGATAAAATAGGAAGTAATGAAATACATGCATTTATTAAATCTGGTACAAAAGGATTGAAAGCCTTTCAACGGAGATCGTACTTTTTTCTACAATTTCAAAGTTTTCCATTAATGAAATTTTTTATAAAAAAAAAGCTCCAATTGGAAGTTGCATTCAAAAAGATGCAACGAAATCTTTTTAACTTCCAATTGATAACATGCCCGTTTGACGAAGATCGCAAGTATTGATGATACATTCTTATGAAATTATCCGATTTTCTAGACTGAGCATCATCGATTTTTCCCAAAACAACAAACGAACTGAGATTTTCCAATGAATTTTCATGCCTTCAGAAATTAATTTTTGAATCAAAATATAATAAATCAGTAATTCTGCATTCCGATTTTTTTTTATACAGCCACAACTCCGTTTTCTAAATTAAAAAAAAAAAAAAAAAAAAAAAAAAAAAACAGGAATTCGGCGTTCGAAAGTATCGGCTTTCAAAATTGAACTGAATTGATTGTTGAACGCGATTTTCGTAATTCTTGAAAATGCAAAAATACCTTTGATTAAATTCACATCAATTTAGTATGTCTGGGAAATTTTAAATGGCAAATTTTTCTATAATTAAAAAAAAAAAAACGAAAGTTAATTTAGGTCATGAAAGAAGACATGGCCGAATACAATTACCTCTTCTGTTAATTCATACATCCCAGAGCCATGGGAGCCGTCATGGGAGGTAGAAAATCGAATGTCACAAGGCAGGGAGAAACTGCCATATAACACAGGAAAAAATCTAGGAATTGGTTATAGAATCTTGGGAAAAGTTACGGACAGCAGCCATTAGACAAACATTTCCTGGAAGAACGTTTAAAGAAATTTTGTTCTGGAACATGAACTCTAATTTTACATGCACTAAATTCCTGGCCCATGCATTCTGCATGCGCTTGATTATTTTTCCACTATTCGAACAAATTTGGCACATGTGGTAATTTCTGTTTTGTTAAAATTAGTAATGCAACGTTTTTAAGGTAAATTTAGTAGTGAACTAGGTTAGAAGTGTTAAATATTTATGTAATATGTTTGATTTGGGGGCCCTCAAAAATATAAAGTGTAATCCTGGGGCTTCCTGTGCTTATTCGGTAATCAGGTCCTGGGCCTCACTCAAAAATGTCCCCTTAAGTTTTATTTTTTCTTGTGAGATTATTGCGTGGACGTAAGTGTTTAGACTTTAGTTTAAAAGGGGAACGCTGCATCATGAAAATTAATGGTAAGGATAACATTCTAGAATGAAATTATGAAACTGCAGCTATGAGATGAGAAATGGTTAGGAAGGTCCTTTTTAGAATAGGCTCGATGGGAGGAAAATCAGTCGGAATGAAAGTTTAATATTGGAGGGGTCGAAAATTAAAAATGGGAAAAATAAAAGGGGTATATATTTTACATATATATATATTTTGTAAATTAATACCCAAACTAGTTATTTACTAAATACCCTTAACTTAGGTATCAGGTTCTCAAGGACACAAGATTAAGAAACTCATTTTTATTTTCACAAAATCGATCACGTGTTCACACCGATTGGAAAGAAACCCGGTCTCCGTTTAACACAGTATCCTCCTATAAATTTGAATACGTGAAAGCCATTATGGAAAATAACACAGGCTGAAATACTATTTTTTTTTTAAATATACGCCTTAAAAAAAATTATAAATTCTATCTTTGAATGGAAATTTCTTTTATTTAAATATAACTTTTTAGAAAAAGTCTTTAACCCTTTGGGTACATTTGACGAGTGAGACTCGTCATCTGCTTACTTGGGCGAAGTTAGGGTGGACGAGTGTGACTCGTCATCTGAATTTAAGAAGCAGGCGTTGATGTTTGCGGCACCCCTGCCGGTGAGTGTTGATCGCAAACAATTTGTTGTAGGGTCGGTTATAAGAATGGGATCAATTGAACCTCACCAAATCCGTCCCATGGGCATAAAAATCTTCAAATAATTCATTACCCAATAATGCAATATATATACAAGTCCCGGCTTTTCCCCAAGTTCTCCGACCCTTAGGGTTAAAATAAGGAGTTTTACAAGTACTTTTATAAGCGCCCTTTTGAACATGAAACAAAATTAAGGAGTTCGTTCTTAAGGACTTCCATGTTTAAAAAATATGTATAATTTCTTTATGAAACAATACTAAAGTAGCATTACTTAATTTAACCTCCTCTACCGGATGCGATATCGCGTTCAGGAATATCTATATTTTTCAGCAATGCAGCAATTTGATTATTTTTTTTTATTTAAAAAGGTGCAATTTACTAAGTTAAATACACGAGATTAATTAAAAATATAAAAGCGCATGCACAAGAAAAAATAATTTAAAATAATTAAAAACGACGCTTTATATATATAAAAAAAATTTTAATCAAAATAATATGAAGACATATTAGATATTTTAGATGTTTAATTTTCAATTTTGACTGGAAAAAGTTTGCATTTGCATGACCTTTGTAGCAAATACCCACGAAGATTAACGCGCAATAACAATACAAAATAGCAAAATATTCCGAAGAAAAAGTTATTCAAATTATTACGTAAGGGTATTACAATTTAGCGCTTAACTGTCATCCTTAACTTGTTTTCCCCACCTAACAAACTTCAATATATCCAATATTGCTTTGCTCTATTTGGATTCAGTATGCGACCGCATTTAAATTTGATTTCAATGGAATTTATTTCCATTAGAAAAACCGGATATAAGAAAGGTATCGAAATATCGTAAAATATCAGTATCGAAGACAATTATATACGATTAAAATGACTATTATATACGACACCGATTTCGTAATTTTCCAAGTCAAATACTCTGAAGGTGCCTCTCTTTCGTGCCAGTATTAATCAAATTGTATAGATTGTATTGTATTAGAAAGAGATGGGCCATATTTTATTCTCGTTTAAACTAAGGATTATTTTTTCAAAAAACTATTTTTTTTTTAGAAAAACATCTTGTTAACTTCTATTAGATAGTCGAACTCCCCATCTTCCGATTACAGGATGGAAACTGTATCTACTGGGCCACTGCAGCCCCCTCCCCTCCTTTTTTTTGAGATAGGAGTATTTGCATGACTAATTAAATGGAAAATGGAACTGTGGGTCTTGGAGAATGCAGAACAATCACACATCCCGTTCCCCAGGAAAAGAAAATAAGAAAGTCCAAATAGAAGATGCTTTATTAATCCGTTTGAATATTTATCTAAATTATTCTGTACTTCATAATTTAATGTGGTAAGAGCATTTTGGGGATTACTAGGTAGGTCGATGCCGTGCCGTAAATTAAGCACGCCTATTTCAATCTCCAGCCGACTATTCCACTCAACAAGCTTCAAATTCTAACAGGTGAATTAAAACTTCAATTTTTAAGGCTATCTAATATTCTTGTGAAATTGAATACTAAGAAAAAGTTTAAAAAAATACCCGATATAATTTAACCATAATTTTTTTCTAAAAAAAAAAACTTTAAATAAAATAAATTAATATAAAAATATTTATGATGGGGAAATAATTTGCCAATATACAGTTATTTTATTATTAATTATTAATTTGTTTCAATTTGTAAAAATCAATATTTTTAAATTTTTACTTTATTTAATCACGTTAATTAGCCAATAATCGAATAAAAAAAAGTTTAAAAAGGTGAAATAAATAAAACTAGGCGATATATATGAAAATATTCATTTTTTTTTATTGCAAAAACAGGAATGAATGCTTTGCGAATTATTAGGGAAAGTATAATGTTCAAAATATGTATAAAAAATTGTAAAATCGATTACGAAAATATTTTACTATTTTTTATAAATGCTTTTTTTTATAAAAAATATTATGACGATGACGGAAATGCTTTTATAAAAATATCTACATGCGTCTACGTATACAATGTCTAATGTTGTTTTATGCTTTGAATTAAAGGACTTGAAATGGAAAATTGACTGCACTAAATGTGGTGATGAGTAAAAATCGAGGGAGCGATAGAAGATTTTAATTAAAATTAACATCTGGACAATGAGACATTAAGAATATTCGGGATACATTTTTAAAATTCTAAAAATCGTTTTTTACAGTAACAACTTTCCATAAAAAAAACAAATGTTTTAAGTAACAGAAATGGCTTTTTAACAGTAAAAGTTAAAATCATTTTTAGCATACAAAAAAATTAATGAATAAATATTCAAACTGGTATGTGTAGAGCTCCTTTGGTAATCAAAAGAGCACTGTTTATCAAAAATTGCCCTTGTTAAGAATTATAATTGGAATTTTATTTTGGATAGCGACGTCTTTACGACTCTATATAAAATGCTTAAATGAAAAGTGCAGGATTGAATTAGGAAAGTTTTCTCCCCGTTTCAGTTTTCAATTTAAAATCCTAAAATGGCATACTGCCAATATGTAAAAAATCAAATCAGATTCTTTTAAAACACCGTAGATTAGTTAGTGTAAAAAATATATATTTTTCAATTGAAAAATATTTTCACTCATTTTAGGTTATTTAAATAAATGTACAATAGTTAATAAACATTTCATAAAAAATAAAATACGAAAATATAACAACTAAATGGCAACCAGTAAATATGATAAATATGATCCCTCTTTTTCTTTCAGAAATGTCCACATCCTTTATTACACTATTAACAAGTTGTAAATGAATTTTTGAATAACAATCAAGGGTAAAAAAAAGATAATAAATGAGATTTAAATATCATTGTTACAAGAGTTGAATGGTCCCCAAATGTAAGGACATTTTAATAAGCTTATCTATCTTATTTCATAAAACCGCTACAATGCAGTTTTTAAAAATATGAAAATTACAAAGTATTTATTTTCAGAGCGACAAGAATTGTACAGCTTCGGCTAACTCAATTCACATAACTGTTTTTAAACAGAAAGCCTGTTTATTGGGCGATTGCGTTAACTTGATGTCATGCGAAAATATAAATTAAATTTTAGCCAAAATATGTTCACCAATAAGTGTAATTTTTAAAACTAGTGAATGGTAAAATCTAAAGACATCTTAATAAGCACATCTAATTTCATAAAAACGCTATAATGCTGTTTAAAAAAAATTACAAAGTATTTATTTTCCGAGCGACAAGAATTATTGTAAAGTTTCGGCTAACTCAACTCGCATAACTGTTTTTAAAGCCTCCTCTTTATTGGGTGATTATGTTAGCTTGATGGCATGCGAAAAATAAATTCTATTTCAGCTACAAATCTGTCCACTAATTAGTGTTAGTGTTAATTCATTTATTTATTTTATAAAAGGATATACATATTGAATAAGTTAAAAAGCAATTTGAAAAAATAAAGTTTTAAAAAATCGGACAATATAACAAATATTATCAGGTAACTTAAGTTTAGTTAGTTAATCCACTCCTTTATTAGTTAATAGATTTTATACATTTTTTTTCATATGGACGTTTGGAACGTAGACTTTTATAGGAATACTTTATAGGAATCTGACTAAAATGTATTATGAAAGAGAAATTTTGTTATGCAACTTGAAAGGCAAACTGAACAAAATCAATGATGACAATTTGTATTCGCTTACTAGTTTCAAACATTTCGTTAGTTTAAAAAAAATGGTTATTTTTTTTATCAAAGTCTTAAAACATTTCATGAATAAAGTATCATAAAAAAGCGTTAAATTATTGCATTCTCAAATTAAATTATTTTGGCATCAACTGGAATGAAAATGAATATCATTTCATAGGCTCTTCGTTTAACTAAAAGTTTAAGTTTTTAAGAATTTTTATTATTTATTTCCAAAATAAAATGTTAAACAGGCAAAAAAAAAAAAAAAAATGTGTAAAATTTGTAATTCTGAATAATTTTGGAAATTTTCAATATTATTAATTATTTACCAAGAAATTGAATTTTTAACTGAAAAAGTAATATTTGTATCATTTTCGAAGGATAATAATATGCCTAAATGTCACTTTTTATAATCTAAAACCAGAAAAACTCAAAATAAATGCCTCCTCTACTCAAATTCAACAATTGCAATGAACTTATTTTGCAACGTTATTTTTTTTTTGTTCAGCAAATCATGTGCCGTTGTACAGTGGCTTTGAATACATACCAAGACAATTTCTATACTGCTAAAAAAAATTCCAAAAATACAACAGATTTTTAATTTTCGATTAACCAAAATTTAGCGATATTGATAAATTATGTACGTGGCTGCTAGTGATATTAAATATATGCGTTTTTTATACTTGTGGAAATTTTTATCCTAACCTTAAGACAAACTTAATAAGATATGTAATTTAAAAAAAAACCGCTATAATGCTACTTTACAAAAATAGAAAGTATTTATTTTCCGAGTGACAAAAATAGTACAAGTTTCATCTTACTCAAATCGCATAACTGTTTTCAAACATGAAGCCTCTTTATGGGGCGATTTTGTGTTAACGATGTCATGCAAAAATATAAATTCAATTTCAGCTACAAATATGCGACAAAAATTGTATAGTTTCGGCTACCTCCAATCGCATAACTGTTTTTAAACATGAAGCCTCTTTATTGGGCGATTGCGCCAACTAATTGTCATGCGAAAATATAAAATCAATTTCAGCTACAAATATGTTCACCAATTAGGGTATTTTTAAAACAATTGAATGATCCCAGATATAAAGACTTCTTAAATAAACAGATCTAAATTCATAAAAACGCTACAGTGTTCAGTTTTTAAAAAAATTAAAATTACAAAGTATTTATTTTCCGAGCGACAAGAATTGTACAGCTTCGGAAAAACTCAATTCACATAACTGTTTTTAAACATGAAGCCTCTTTATTCAGTGATTGTGCTAACTTAATGTCATGCTAAAATATAAAAATAAAATTTCAGCTAAAATATGTTCACCAATAAGTAATTTTAAAACTATTTGAATGGTCCTAAATGTAAAGACACCTTAATTAATAAGCATATCTAATTTCATAAAAGCGATATAATGCTCCGTTTAAAAAAAAATTAAATAAATTTACAAAGTATTTATTTTTCAAAACGGCAAGAATTGTAAAGTTTCGGTTACTCAAATCGCATAACGGTTTTTAATCATGAAGTCTTCTCTTTATTGGGTGATTGTGTTAACTTGATGTCATGCGAAAATATAAAATCAATTTCAGCTACAAATATGTTCACAAATTAATATTAATTTTTAAAACTATTGAATGATTCGAAAAGTAAAGACACCTTTTAAAAAAAATTACAAAGTATTTATTTTCCCGATCGGCAATAATTGTAAAGTTTCGGCTAACTCAAATCTCAACTGTTTTTAAACAAGCAGCCTCCTCTTAATTGGGCAATTGTGTTACCTTGATGTCATTCGAAATATAAATGCAATTTCAGCTACAAATATGTTCACCAATTAGTGTAATTTTTAAAACCATTTAATGGTACGCAATATAAAGACACCTTAATAAGCATATCTAATTCCATAAAAACGCTATAATGTTTCTAAAAAAATTACAAAATATATATTTTCCCGAGCGGCAAGAAGTGTAAAATTTCGGCTAACTCAAATCGCATAACTGTTTTAAACATGACGCCGCCTCCTTTATTGGGCTTGATGTCATGCGAAAATATAAATTCAGTTTCAGCTACAAATATGTTCACCAATAACTAATTTTTAAAAATATCGAATGGTCCCATATAAAAAGACATTTTAAATAAACACACCTAAATTCATAAAAACGCTATGTTTTTTTTTTAAATTACAAAGTATTTTTTAAGCGACAAAAATTGTACAGTTTCGGCTACCTCAAATCGCATAACTGTTTTTAAACGTGAAGCCTCCTCTTTATTGGGCGATTGTGTTAACTTGATGTCATGCGAAAATATAAATTCAATTTCAGCTACAAATATGTTCACCAATTCATATAATTTTTAAAACTAATGTAAAGACACCTTAATAAGCATATTTAATTTCATAAAAACGCTATAATACTGTGTTTAAATTTTTTTTTAATAAATTACAAAGTATTTATTTTCGCGAGCGGCAAGAATTGTAAAGTTTCGGCTAACGCAAATCGCATAACTGTTTTTAAACGTGAAGCCTCCTCTTTATTGGGTGATTGTGCTAACTTAATGTCATGCTAAAATATAAATTCAGCTACAAATCTGTTCACCAATTAGTGTTAATTCATTTACTTTATAATTGGAAATAAATAAGTTAAAAAAGCATTTCGATAAAATAACGTTTTAAAAAAAATCGGTTTTTTTATAGAGGGATCTGACGAAAAGGTATACGAAGAGAAAAAAATATCGCTAGACATGGGGAATTTTATTATGCCACTTGAAAGGTAAACTAAATCAATGATGACAATATGTATTCGCTAAGTAGTTTTCAAACATTTTCGTTCGTTTTAAAAAAAGTTATTTCTTTTATGAAAGTCTTCAAACATTCCATAAATTAAGTATTTTAAAAAAAAATCGATCAATTGTTGCATTTTCAATCTCAATTATTTTGGCCTTAACTGGGAGGAAAATGAACAACATGCAGAAGAATGTGTCTAAAGTAAAATATATAATGTGAGGAATATAATTACCATCGTTTCAAGGAATTTAGAAATTTTTAGTATTTATTTCCAGCAAAATGTCAAACAAGCAAAACACAACTTAATTTATAAATTTGCCAATTCTGAATAATTTTTAAAATGCTAAATAATATTATTAGTTACCAAGAATTTGAATTTATAATTGAAAAAGTAATCTTTGTACCATTTTCAAGGCATAAAAATATGTTTACATGTATTTTTATTAATCTAAATCCAGAAAAACTCAAAATAATATCCTCTTCTACTCAATTTCAACAATTGCAATGAACTCATTTTACAACGTTATTTTTTTGTTGTTGAGAAAATCATGTGTGTTAAGTAAATCATGTGGGCGTTGGACAGTGGCTTTGAATATATATCCAGACAATTTTTATATTGTTTTAAAAAATTTGAAAAATTACCAATTTTTAATTTTTTTATTAACCAAAATTTTGCGAAATTGATAAATTACGTACGTGGCTGCTAGTGATATTAAATATTTGCGGTTTTTTTTTTATACTTGTGGAAATTTTTATCCTAATTTTTTTTCTGGAATTTATTGATAACAGCTGTTCAGGAATATACTTTACAGTGAAAAATTACAAAGATGCGATCTGAAGAAGAGAAATTTTGAAAAGAAAAATTAATGGAAAAAAATTTGTATGTATGTGTATATGCATATATATATGTATATATATATATGAAACAGTTTTAACGAATAATACTCATTTTCAATAGACAAATTAGTTTTTGTCAACACTGCAAATATGTGTAATTATAAAAAAAATATAAAGTTCAACAAATTGATTCCTTAATGCATGGTACGAAAGATAGCTTACCAAGGAAGGCAACCAACTGAATATGACTACCGCAGTGATTTTTTTTAAATGATCAAACTAACAACAATTAAAATTGTAATAATATCCCCGCGAACGATTTTTGTTTTTGTAATGCAACTTTATTGCAGGTTTTATTAAGTATTCTTCAGAATTTGGCTATAAAGTTTAAATATTTTTTTTTATACGAGATAACATTCACCTATTTATTTACCCATCGACCTTTTCACCATGCCGGACCTCAAATTTATCTCATTTAAATAAAATAGAATATTTTGGAGAATTAGGTAAGCAAAAAATTTTAATATATATTTATTAAAAATTGGGGGGGGGGGGGAATTAAGCCTGTTTTAAATTAAACGGCACTGTAATTATAGCGTTTGTGTGTGTTTAAAATTAAGAAAAAGAAAAAAAACTTAATATTTTTTATTTTATAATTTATAAATAAAATAAACTTAATTTTGAATTTAGCTTAAAATTAGAATGTAAACAGAAATATAAAAATTCTAATAAATAAGTTTACAAAACTTGAGGGTAATTACTTGAGGGAAGTGAGAACTTATTTTTCTATCTTTTTTTTTCTGGATTGCAATTATATAAACCTTTCCCGCTTGACGCATTGCGTCTTTCCTGACCCGCTTCACATATTGCATGTGGTAGTCTGGCAACGAAATTTCGGCAAACACCATTTACAATTTTTTTTGTTCCATTTCAATTGTTCAGGTTTGTAAAGGTTTGAAGAGCGCTGAATGTTTTTTTTTTTAATGTCCAGATTCCCGGCGGGTTTGAAGTATGGTGATGTGAAAAGTGAACTGCTTTCTTCTTTTTCCGGTTATAGACACATAGCGGCTTTTCATTTCCGATAGACACCTTGAGTCTTCTTTCCCGTATCACACACATTATGTCTTCTTTCTTGGGGTTGGGGCATTGTGATTAGAACTTCGGGCATACGACACCATTGGCATAATTTCATTTTTCCCCCCAAATGTTCAAATTCATAGCGGGTTTGAAGTACGAGAAGTTAGCAACTTTCTACTTTTTTCCAGGATACAACTTTGAAGTATTCTTTCCCGGTTTACACATCGAATCTTTTTTCCTGTTGACACATTGCGTCTTTTCCGGTTGACACATTGCGTTCAGAATGCTAGCCTGCCGACTAACTTTCGGTAATCGGCACCATTGGTGTAATTTTTTTTATTTATTTCATTGTCCAGATCCATGGAGGTTTGAATTATGAGATCTAAAATGCACTGAATCTATAACTTTTTTTTTCAAATGTTCAGATCCAGGCTGGTATGAAGTACGGGAAATGTTTTGGTCGACATATTGCGGCAACTTCCCTTCGGCAATCGACACCATTGGCATCAGACGAACTTTCGGCAATCGACACCATTGGCGTCATTTTTTTTTTCATTTCATTGTCCAGATTCATGGCGGGTTGAAGAATGCTAGTGCCCACTGAATCTACTACTATTTTTTTTCTTCAAATGTTCAGATTCCAAGCGCGTTTAAAGTAATGGAAGCGCCTTCTTCCGTGGTCTACATATTGCGGCTTTTCTTACCGGTCGACACATATAGTCTTTTTTTCCTGGTTGACACATTGCGTCTTCTATTCCCGGTTGACACATTGCGTTCAGAATGGTAGCCTTGCGACGAACTTTCGGCAATCGACATCATTGGAATATTTTTTTTTCCTTTCATTATACCCAGATTCATGGAGGCTTGAGGAATGATGTCTAAAATGCCCTTAATCTATTACTATTTTTTTTCAAATGTTCAGATTCCAGGCGGGTTTGAAGTAAGGAAAGTTTTGTGGTCGACATACAGTTTTTTTCCGGTCGACACATTGCGCCTTTTTCCCGATTGACACAGTTGAGTTTCCTTTTTTCGGTTGGCACATTGCGTTCAGAATGGTAGTCTGGCAACAAACTTTCGGCAATCGACATCATTGGAATCATTTTTTTCTTCCTTTCATTGTCCAGATTAAAGGAGGCTTGAGGAATGATGTCTAAAATGCCCTGAATCTATTACTATTTTTTTTTTAAATGTTCAGGTTCCAGGCGGGTTTGAAGTACGGGAAGTGTTTTGAAGTCTTCTTCCGTGGTCGACACATTAAGTCTTCTTTCCTCCGTTGCCACATTGCATGCGGAATGGTAGTCTGGCAACAAACTTCCGGCAAACGACATCATTGGAATAATATTTTTTCTTCATTTCAATGTCCAGAGTCATGGAGGCTTGAGAAATGATGGATGTCTAAAATGCACTGAATCTATTACTATTTTTTTATCTTCAAATGTTCAGATTCCAGGCGGGTTTGAAGTAAGGAAAGCGTTTTAAAGTCTTCCTTCCGTGGTCGACATATTGCAGTTTCTCTTCCCGGTCGACACTAGGGTCATTTTTTCCTTGTTGACACATTGCGCCTTTTTTTCCTTGTTGACACATAGCGTTCGGAATGGTAGTTTGGCAACAAACTTTCGGCAATCGACATCATTGGAATAATATTTTTTTCATCTCATTGTCCAGAGTCATGGAGGCTTGAGGAATAATGTCTAAAATGCACCGTATTAAAAATTTTATTTTCGAATGTTCAGATTCCAGGCGGGTTTGAAGTTTCGGGAAGTGTTTTGAAGTCTTCCGTGGTCGACATATTTCGGCTTTTCTTTCCGGTCGACACATAGCATCTTTTTTCCCCCGGTGGACATATTGAGTCTTCCTTTCCCGGTCGACAAATTGCGTTTGGAATGGTAGCCTGGCGACGAAATTGCAGCAATCGACACCATTGGCATCAAACGAACTTTCGGCAATCGACATTATTGCCATAATTTTTTTTTCATTTCATTGTCCCGATTCAAGGAGGCTTGAAGAAAGATGTCTAAAATGCACTGAATCCATTACTATTTTTTTTTTCAAATTTTCAGATTCCAGGCGGGTTTGAAGTACGGGAAGTGATTTGAAAGTCTTCTGAGGTCAACATATTGCGGCTACTCTTTCCGGTCGACACTAGCGTCTTTTTCCCCGGTTGACACATTGCGTTCGGATTGGTTGCTTCGCAACGAACTTCCGGCAATCGACATCATTGGAATCATTTTTTTTTTCATTTCATTGTCCGGATTCATGGAGGCTAAAGGAATAATGTCTAAAAGGCACTGAATCTATTACTATTTTTTTTATCTTCAAATGTTCAGATTCCAGGCGGATTCCAGTCTTCTTTTCCCTGTTGGCACATTGCGTTCAGAATGGTAGGTCTGGCGACGAACTTCCGGCAATCGACATCATTTTTTTTTCCATTTCATTGTCCAGATTTATGGAGGCTTGAGGAATGATATCTAAAATGCACTGAATCTATTACTATTTTTTCCTGGTTGACACATTGCGTTTTCTTTTCCCGATTGACACATTGCTTTCAGAATGGTTGCCTTGCGACGAAGTTTCGGTAATCGACATCATTGGAAATTTTTTTTTTTTCAATTTATTGTTCAGATTCATGGAGGCTTGAAGAATGGTGTCTAAAATACACCGACTGTTACTATTTTTTTTTTCAAATGTTCAGATTCCAGGCAAGTACAGAGTGTTCTGAAGTCTTCTTCCGTGCATATTGCGGATTCTTTCCCCGGTTGGCACATTGCGTTCAGAATGGTAGCCTGGTGACGAAATTTAAGCAATTGACATCATCAGCATCATTTTTTTTTCATTTAATTGTCAAGATTCACGGAAGCTTGAGGAATGACGTCTAAAATGCACTGAAATTACTATTTTTTTTTTCGAATGTTCAGATTCCAGGTAGGTTTGAAGTACGGGAAGTGTTTTGAAGTCTTCTTTCGTGGCCGACATATTGCGGCTTCTCTTTCCTGTCGATACATAGCGTCTTCTTTTCCCGGTTGACCCATTGTGTTCAAAATGGTAGTCTGGTGACGAACTTCCGGCAATCTACATCATTCGCATATTTTTTTTTCTTCATAGTTTAGATTGATAGGGGCTTGAAGAATGATGTCTAAATTGCACTGAATCTATTTCTAATTTTTTTCGAATGTTCATATTCCAGGGTAGTCTGGCAGGCGGGAAGGGTTTGAAGTACGGTTAATGTTTTGAAGTCTGTATTCCGTGGTCGGCATTTTGTGTCTTTTTTCACGGTCGACACATTGCGTTCAGAATGGTAGCCTGGCGACGAAATTTCAGCAATTGACACCATTGGCATCAAACGAACTTTCGGCAATCGACAACATTGGCATAATCTTTATTTTCATTTCATTGTCCAGATTCAAGGAGGTTTGAGGAATGATGTCTAAAATGCACTGAAACTATTAATATTTTTTTTCAAATGTTCAGATTCCAGGCGGGTTTGAAGTACGAGAAGTGTTTTTAAGTCTTATTTTGTGGTCGCATATTGAGTCTTTTTCCGGTCACATTGCGTCTTGTTCCCAATTGACACAGTTGAGTCTTCTTTTCCGGTTGGCACATTGCGTTCAGAATGGTAGTTTGGCAGAGTCTTCTTTTCCCTGTTGACACATTGCGTTCGGAATGGTAGTCTGGCAACGAACTTTTGGCAATCGACATCATTTTTTTTTTCCATTTCATTGTCCAGATTTATAGAGGCTTGAGGAATGATATCTAAAATGCACTGAACCTATTACTTTTTTTTTTTCGAATGTTCAGATTTCGAGCGGATTTGAAGTAATGGAAGCGCCTTCTTCCGTGGTCCACATATTGCGGCTTTTCTTTCCGGTCGACACATAACGTCTTTTTTTCCTGGTTGACACATTGCGTCTTCTTTTCCCGGTTGACACATTGCGTTCAGAATGGTAGCCTTGCGACGAACTTTCGGCAATCGACATCATTGGAATATTTTTTTTTCCTTTCATTATACCCAGATTCATGGAGGCTTGAGGAATGATGTCTAAAATGCCCTTAATCTATTACTATTTTTTTTCAAATGTTCAGATTCCAGGCGGGTTTGAAGTAAGGAAAGTTTTGTGGTCGACATACAGTTTTTTTCCGGTCGACACATTGCGCCTTTTTCCCGATTGACACAGTTGCGTTTCCTTTTTTCGGTTGGCACATTGCGTTCAGAATGGTAGTCTGGCAACAAACTTTCGGCAATCGACATCATTGGAATCATTTTTTTCTTCCTTTCATTGTCCAGATTAAAGGAGGCTTGAGGAATGATGTCTAAAATGCCCTGAATCTATTACTATTTTTTTTTTAAATGTTCAGGTTCCAGGCGGGTTTGAAGTACGGGAAGTGTTTTGAAGTCTTCTTCCGTGGTCGACACATTAAGTCTTCTTTCCTCCGTTGCCACATTGCATGCGGAATGGTAGTCTGGCAACGAACTTCCGGCAAACGACATCATTGGAATAATATTTTTTTCATCTCATTGTCCAGAGTCATGGAGGCTTGAGGAATAATGTCTAAAATGCACCGTATTAAAAATTTTATTTTCGAATGTTCAGATTCCAGGCGGGTTTGAAGTTACGGGAAGTGTTTTGAAGTCTTCCGTGGTCGACATATTTCGTCTTTTCTTTCCGGTCGACACATAGCATCTTTTTTCCCCCGGTGGACATATTGAGTCTTCCTTTCCCGGTCGACAAATTGCGTTTGGAATGGTAGCCTGGCGATGAAATTGCAGCAATCGACACCATTGGCATCAAACGAACTTCCGGCAATCTACATCATTCGCATATTTTTTTTTCTTCATAGTCCAGATTGATAGGGGCATGAAGAATGATGTCTAAATTGCACTGAATCTATTTCTAATTTTTTTCGAATGTTCATATTCCAGGGTAGTCTGGCAGGCGGGAAGGGTTTGAAGTACGGTTAATGTTTTGAAGTCTGTATTTCGTGGTCGGCATTTTGCGTCTTTTTTCACGGTCGACACATTGCGTTCAGAATGGTAGCCTGGCGACGAAATTTCAGCAATTGACACCATTGGCATCAAACGAACTTTCGGCAATCGACAACATTGGCATAATCTTTATTTTCATTTCATTGTCCAGATTCAAGGAGGTTTGAGGAATGATGTCTAAAATGCACTGAAACTATTAATATTTTTTTTCAAATGTTCAGTTTCCAGGCGGGTTTGAAGTGCGATAAGTGTTTTGAAGTCTTATTTTGTGGTCGCATATTGATTCTTTTTCCGGTCACATTGCGTCTTGTTCCCAATTGACACAGTTGCGTCTTCTTTTTCCGGTTGGCACATTGCGTTCAGAATGGTAGTCTGGGGACGAACTTCCGGCAATCGACATCATTTTTTTTCCCATTTCATTTTCCAGATTTATGAAGGCTTGAGGAATGATATCTAAAATGCACTGTATCTATTACTATTTTTTCTTCGAATGTTCAGATTCCGAGCGGATTTGAAGTAATGGAAGCGCCTTCTTCCGTGGTCCACATATTGCGGCTTTTCTTTCCGGTCGACACACAACGTCTTTTTTTCCTGGTTGACACATTGCGTCTTCTTTTCCCGGTTGACACATTGCTTTTAGAATGGTTGCCTTGCGACGAAGTTTCGGCAATCGACATCATTGGAATAATTTTTTTTTTCAATTCATTGTTCAGATTCATGGAGGCTTGAGGAATGGTGTCTAAAATGCACCGACTGTTACTATTTTTTTTTTTCAAATGTTCAGATTCCAGGAAAGTACAGAGTGTTCTGAAGTCTTCTTCCGTGGTCGACATATTGCGGATTCTTTCCCCGGTTGGCACATTGCGTTCAGAATGGTAACTTGGCGACGAAATTTCAGCAATCGACACCATTGGCATCAAACAAACTTTCGGCAATCGACATTATTGGAATAATATTTTTTTCATCTCATTGTCCAGAGTCATGGAGGCTTGAGGAATAATGTCTAAAATGCACTGTACTAAAAATTTTGTTTTCGAATGTTCATATTCCATTTGGGTTTGAATTACGGGAAGTGTTTTGAAGTCTTCCATGGTCGACATATTTCGGATTTTCTTTCCGTTCGACACATAGCATCTTTTTTCCCCCGGTGGACATATTGAGTCTTCTTTTCCCGGTCGAAACATTGCGTTCGAAATGGTAGCCAGGCAACGAAATTTCAGCAATCGACACCATTGGCATCAAACGAACTTTCGGCCATTGACATCATTGGCATAATATTTTTTTCATCTCATTGTCCAGAGTCAAGGAGGCTTGAGGAATGATGTATAAAATGCACTGAATCTATTACTATTTTTTTTTCAAATGTTCAGATTCCAGGCGGGTTTGAAGTACGGGAAGTGATTTGAAGTCTTCTTCCGTTGTGACATATTGCGGCTACTCTTTCCGGTTTACACATTGCATCTACTTTTCCCGGTTGACACATTGCGTTCGGAATGCTGGCCTGGCAACGAACTTCCGGCAATTGACATAATTTTTTTTCATTTCATTGTCCAGATTTATGAAGGTTTGAAGAATGGTAGTCTAAAATGCACTGAATCTATTACTATTTTTTTTTTCAATTGTTCAGATTCCAGGCGGATTTGAACTACGGGGAAGGGAGAAGTTGGTAAGTTTGTTATTTCTTCCAAGATACATTTTTAAGGTTTTCCTTTCTCGGTTGACACATTGCGTCTTCTTTTCCCGGTTGACACATTGCGATGGTAGTCTGGCAACGAACTTTCGGCAATTTACACCACTGGACTTCACAGTTGACACATTGCATCACATTGCGTTTAGTATGGTAATCTGGCAAGTCGACACCTTTGGCATAATTTTTTATTTCCATTGTTCAGATTTATGAAGGTTTGAAGAATGGAAGAGTAAAATGCACTGAATCTATTTCTATTTTTTTTTCAATTGTTCAGATTGCAAGCGGATTTGAAGTACGGGATGCGAGAAGTTGGTAACTTTCTTCTTTTTTCCTGGACATAATTTTGAAGTCTTCTTCCGTGGTCGACATATTGCGGCTTTTCTTTCCGGTCGAAAACATTGAGTCTTCTTTTGCGTTCAGAATGGCAGTCTGGTAACAGGCTTTCGGTAAACGACACCATTGGCATATTTTTTTTTTTCATTTCATTTTCCAGATTCATGGAGGTTTAAAGAATTGTAGTCTAAAGCGCACTGAATCTACTATTTTTTTTAAATGTTCAGGATACCAGGAGGGATTTAAAGTACGCGAAGTGAGTAGTTATTAATTTTCTTCTTTTTTCCAGGATGCAATTTGTGTCTTTTTTCCCAGTTCACACATTGTTTCTTCTTTTCACGGTCGACATATTGCGGCAACTTTCTTGGGCAATCGCCACCATTGGCATAATTTTTTTTTTAATAATCATTGAACATTTACGCAGGCTTAAAGAATGGTAGTGTAAAATGCACTGAACCAATTAATATATTTTTTTTCTAATATTTGTATTCCATTTGGGTTTCAAATACGGGAAGCGTGTGAATTTTGAAAATGTTCTTCGAAATCGGTTGTCACATTGCGTGATTTTTCCCGGTTGACATACTGCGTTTTCTTCCTTCCCGGTTGACAGATTGGGCCTTTTTTGGCAAACAATATAGGACACTTTTTTTTGTATCAATGTTCAGATTGTAGGATGTATGAAGAATGGTAGTGTAATGCACTGAATCTATTCGTGGTTTATTTTTAATGTTAAGATTCCAGGAGGGGTACAAGTATGGTTTAAGATACATCTTTTTTCCAGGTTTGAATTTTACAATTGTTCGTTCTTCTATCCCGATTAACACACTATTTAAAAATCATGCAACACTATTTCTTGAGATACGAGCATGGGTATTTAATGCATTAGAAACAGTGCATCCTACGCTCACTTACAAAACAAAAATTATTCCTTTCATTAGAAATCCAAGTTATTTAAGCTTTAGACATTTTTTTTTATAATACCTATTTTTGCCTGTTTTTAAACCCAACTAACTTGTGCAATTAATTTAATAATTAAAAACTTCCACAAATTAAGATTTTAAATAAATTGTTAAATTTCGGTTGGTACTTTTAAGTATAGATTTTAATAAAAGGTCTACTCCGGGCTTCTTGATGAAAGGGAACAGATAATATTAAGAATTAACTCAAATATGTTTACTTTTTCTTTAAAAAAAATTACAATTGGGATTTATAAATTGTACAAATCCCAATATTTATTTTTTTACCCGACTATATAGCAAAATTCTGATAAATATAATAATAAAACCAAAATGACGATTACAAGAAATTTGAAGCGAGATTTTTGTCAGCAAGTTAGATCTAGGAATACAACTTGATCATTAAAAAAACTGTTTACTTAGCAAAAAGAGTGTTTGAGGTTTCCCAATTTGTGGTGAAAAAGTCAATGCATAAAGGAATCAAATTATAAGAACTCCTGATTTTAGCATAATTGATCACATATCATCTGCAATTTAATGCGGATTTAATTACTTGAAAATAATTTGGATAACAGCATTTTAATAACACTCAGTAACGTAATTTTATTATTTTTAAAATGTGTGTTGGACGTTGCGTACTCAATTGGCCTTTAAAGAAAAGCAGTGGGGGTTGTGTTACCCGCCGCGGATGACCAGAACGTTATTTTCAGGGTTAATACCAATTTTTGGCTTGGCTGGTGTTTAACTGTCGTCTGCACTACTTGTGTTTACTGCAAAATTGATCGAAAAGTCGAGCATGGGTGCTGCACGAATAGAAAATATTTTTAATAACTTGAAAATATGGATCGCGATTGTTTGGATATGGATCGATCGCATTTGTTTTGTTGACCAGCCATTTTCATTGTGGACTAAATTTACCCTGTAGAAAATTTAGTCGTTTCGTAATTGAATACACCTTAATTGTTCAGAGGTTTAACTAAAGATTTTCTAAACGGGATTAAAAATGGTAAATTAAGTATATTTTAAACGTAGAACAAAGCAATTGGTTAAAGTTAAAATTACAAAAATGTGTTACGCGATGTCCTAATTACCCAGTTTAAATTAAAAAATAGTGTTCAAGCGATTACCTAACACATTAGCCTTTCAGTGACGAAAGGTGCGATGGTGAGAAATCGGATGGGCTGCATATAAAATTATTAAAGTGTTTAAGCGATTACCTAACAACCATACACATTAACCTTTCAGTGTGTGAAAGGTGCGATTGTCATCATTTGGAAGAGCTCCATGTTTTAAATATATAAAAAAAAATGGTTAAGCTACCTATTAGCCATACGCATTTAACTTTTTCAAGTGATCAAAGGTGCGATGGTGAGCAATCGGAGGGGCTGCATGTTAAATTATTAAATGTGTTTAAGCGATGTTAAATTAATAAAGTGTTGTAGCGATTACCTAACAACTATACACATTAGCCTTTCAGTGACGAAAGGTGCGATGGTCAGCTTTTGGAGGAGCTTCACGTTTTAAATATATAAAAAAAAATGGTTAAGCTATTATTTATTAGCCATACACATTAGCCTTTCAGTGACGAAAAGTGCGATGATGAGCAATTGGAGGGGCTGCATGTTAAATTAATAAAGTGTTTAAGCGATTACCTAACATCCATACACATTAGCCTTTCAATGACGAAAGGTGCGATGGTGAGCAATTGGATGGGCTGCATGTTAAATTATTAAAAGTGTTTAAGCGATTACCTAACAACCCTACACATTAGCCTTTCAGTGTGAAAGGTGCGATGGTCAGCATTTGAAGGAGCTTCATGTTTTAATATATAAAAAAAATGGTTAAGCTATTATTTATTAGCCATACACATTAGCCTTTCAGTGACGAAAGGTGCGATGGTGAGCGATCGGAGGGGCTGCATGTAAAATTAATTAATAGTTTGAGCGATTACCTAAAATCATATACATTAGCCTTTCAGCGACGAAAGGTGCGATGGTGAGCAATCAGGGGCTTGTTTAAAATAAATAACTAAAGATTATCTAACAACCCTACACATTAGCCTTTCAGTGACGAAAAGTGCGATGATGAGCAATCGGAGGAGCAGCATGTTAAAAAATTAAAGTGTTTAAGCAATTACCTAACATTCAAGGTGCGAATGTCATCATTTGGAGGAGCTCCATGTTTTAAATATATAAAAAAATTAGTTAAGCTAATACCTATTAGCCATACGCATTTAACTTTTTTTAGTGATCAAAGGAGCGATGGTGAGCAATCGGATGAGCTGCATGTTAAATTATTAAATGTGTTTAAGCGATTACCTAACAACCATATACATTAGCCTCTTTCAGTGACGAAAGGTGCGATGGTGTGCAATCGGAGGTGCTGCATGTTAAATTAATAAAGCGTTTAAGCGATTACCTAACATCCATACACATTAGCCTTTCAGTGACGAAAAGTGCGATGGTGAGCAATCGGAGGGGCTGCATGTTTAATTAATAAAATTATTTAAGCGATTACCTAACATCCATACACATTAGCCTTTCAGTGACGAAAGGTGCGATGGTGAGGAATCGAAGGGGCTGCATGTTAAATTATTAAAAGTGTTTAAGCGATTACCTAACAACCATACACATTAGCCTTTCAGTGACGAAAGGTGCGATGGTGAGGAATCGAAGGGGCTGCATGTTAAATTATTAAAAGTGTTTAAGCGATTACCTAACAACCATACACATTAGCCTTTCAGTGACGAAAAGTGCGATGGTGAGCAATCGGAGGGGCTGCATGTAAAATTAATAAAGTGTTTAAGCGATTATTTAACATTCAAGGTGCGAATGTCATCATTTGGAGGAGCTCCATGTTTTAAATATATAAAAAAATTAGTTAAGCTAATACCTATTAGCCATACGCATTTAACTTTTTTTAGTGATCAAAGGTGCGATGGTGATCAATCGGAGGGGCTGCATGTTAAATTATTAAATGTGTTTAAGCGATGTTAAATTAATAAAGTGTTTAAGCGATTACCTAACAACCATACACATTAGCCTTTCCGTGACGAAAGGTGCGATGGTGAGCAATCGGATGAGCTGCATGTTAAATTAATAAAGCGTTTAAGCGATTACCTAACAACAATACACATTAGACTTTCAGTGACGAAAGGTGCGATGGTGAGCAATTAGAGGGGCTGCATGTTAAATTAATAAAAGTGTTTAAGCGATTACCTGAAAACCATACACATTAGCCTTTCAGTGACGAAAGGTGCGATGGTGAGCAATCGGATGGGCTGCATGTTAAATTAATAAAGCGTTTAAGCGATTACCTAACAACCATACATACACATTAGCCTTTCAGTGACGAAAGGTGCGATGGTGAGCCATCGGAGGGGCTGCATGTTAAATTAATAAAACGTTTAAGCGATTACCTAATGTCCATACACATTAGCCTTTCAGTGACGAAAGGTGCGATGGTGAGGAATCGAAGGGGCTGCATGTTAAATTATTAAAAGTGTTTAAGCGATTACCTAACAACCATACACATTAGCCTTTCAGTGACGAAAGGTGCGATGGTGAGCAATCGGAGGGGCTGCATGTAAAATTAATAAAGTGTTTAAGCGATTATTTAACATTCAAGGTGCGAATGTCATCATTTGGAGGAGCTCCGTGTTTTAAATATTATAAAAAAATTAGTTATGCTAATACCTAACAACCATACACATTAGACTTTCAGTGACGAAAGGTGCGATGGTGAGCAATCGGATGGGCTGCATGTTAAATTATTGAAAGTGTTTAAGCGATGTTAAATTAATAAAGTGTTTAAGCGATGTTAAATTAATAGTGTTTAAGCGATGTTAAATTAATAAAGTGTTTAAGCGATTACCTGACAACCATACACATTAGCCTTTCAGTGACGAAAGGTGCGATGGTCAGCTTTTGGAGGAGCTTCACGTTTTAAATATATAAAAAAAAATGGTTAAGCTATTATTTATTAGCCATACACATTAGCCTTTCAGTGACGAAAAGTGCGATGGTGAGCAATCGGAGGGGCTGCATGTTAAATTAATAAAATTGTTTAAGCGATTACCTGACAACCATACACATTAGACTTTCAGTGACGAAAGGTGCGATGGTGAGCAATCGGATGGGCTGCATGTTAAATTATTGAAAGTGTTTAAGCGATGTTAAATTAATAAAGTGTTTAAGCGATGTTAAATTAATAAAGTAAGCGATTTCTAACAACCATTTACATTAGCCTTTCATTGTGAAAGGTGCGATGGCCAGCTGTTAGAGGAGCTTCACGTTTTAAATATATAAAAAAAATTGGTTAAGCTATTATTTATTAGCCATACACATTAGCCTTTCAGTGACGAAAGGTGCGATGGTGAGCAATCGGAGGGGCTGCATGTTAAATTAATAAAGTGTTTAAGCGATTACTTAGTGTTAAGCGAACAGAAGCCTTTCAGTAACGAAAGGTGCGAAGGTGAGCAATCGGAGGGGCTGCATGTTAAATTATTAAGTGTTTAAGCGATTACCTAACAACCATACACATTAGCCTTTCAGTGACGAAAGGTGCGATGGTGAGCAATCGGATGGGCTGCATGTTAAATTAATAAAACGTTTAAGCGATTACCTAACAACCATACACATTAGCCTTTCAGTGACGAAAGGTGCGATGGTGAGCAATCGGATGAGCTGCATGTTAAATTAATAAAAGTGTTTAAGCGATTACCTAACAACCATACACATTAGCTTTTTACTGACGAAAGGTGCGATGGTGAGCAATCGGAGGGGCTGCATGTTAAATTAATAAAGCGTTTAAGCGATTACCTAACAACCATACACATTAGACTTTCAGTGACGAAAGGTGCGATGGTGAGCAATCGGATGGGCTGCATGTTAAATTATTGAAAGTGTTTAAGCGATGTTAAATTAATAGTGTTTAAGCGATGTTAAATTAATAAAGTGTTTAAGCGATTACCTAACAACCATACACATTAGCCTTTCAGTGACGAAAGGTGCGATGGTGAGCAATCGGAGGGGCTGCATGTTAAATTAATAAAATTGTTTAAGCGATTACCTAACATCTATACACATTAGCCTTTCACTGACGAAAGGTGCGATGGTGAACAATCGGAGGGGCTGCATGTAAAATTAATAAAGTGTTTAAGCGATTATTTAACATTCAAGGTGCGAATGTCATCATTTGGAGGAGCTCCATGTTTTAAATATTATAAAAAAATTAGTTAAGCTAATACCTAACAACCATACACATTAGACTTTCAGTGACGAAAGGTGCGATGGTGAGCAATCGGAGGGGCTGCATGTTAAATTATTGAAAGTGTTTAAGCGATGTTAAATTAATAAAGTGTTTAAGCGATGTTAAATTAATAAAGTGTTTAAGCGATGTTAAATTAATAAAGTGTTTAAGCGATGTTAAATTAATAAAGTGTTTAAGCGATTACCTAACAACCATATACATTAGCCTTTCATTGTGAAAGGTGCGATGGCCAGCTGTTAGAGGAGCTTCACGTTTTAAATATATAAAAAAAATTGGTTAAGCTATTATTTATTAGCCATTCAGTGACGAAAGGTGCGATGGTGAGCAATCGGAGGGGCTGCATGTTAAATTAATAAAGTGTTTAAGCGATTACCTAACAACCATACACATTTGCCTTTTAGTGTGAAAGGTGCGATGATCAGCTTTTGGAGGAGCTTCACGTTTTAATTATATAAAAAAAATGGTTAAGCTATTATTTATTAGCCATACACATTAGCCTTTCAGTGACGAAAAGTGCGATGGTGAGCAATTGGAGGGGCTGCATGTTAAATTAATAAAAGTGTTTAAGCGATTACCTAGCATCCATACACATTAGCCTTTCAGTGACGAAAGGTGCGATGGTGAGCAATCGGAGGGGCTGCATGTTAAATTATTAAGTGTGTTTAAGCGATGTGAAATTAATAAAGTGTTTAAGCGATTACCTAACATTCACGGTGCGAATGTCATCATTTGGAAGAGCTCCATGTTTTAAATATATAAAAAAATTAGTTAAGCGATTACCTAACAACCATACACATTAGACTTTCAGGTGAGCAATCGGAGGAGCAGCATGTTAAATAATTAAGCGATTACCTAACAACAACCATACACATTAACCTTACAGTGTGAAAGGTGCGATTGTCATCATTTGGAGGAGCTCTATGTTTTAAATATATAAAAAAATGGTTCAAGTATTATTTATTAGCCATACGCTTTTAGCTTTTTTAAGTGATCAAAAGGTGCGAAAGGCTTACCCATTTTATAAAAATTATTTAAACAAATTAATAACTAAACTAGTGTTAGTTAAATAATTTCTATACATTGTAATAAATTTTGAATTTAGTTTTGTAATGTGGGACCATATAATATTTATTCCTTGGGTCTTTTCTATCTTTTTTATGTATTTTGTTAAACCAAAATATTTTAACTGACTTTAAAAAATTAGTCCAACTTAATAATTTTAGTAAAAAAAATATATAATAAGGGTTACTATAAAAATTGAAACAAGAGTAGAAAAAAAATACTCAACATTTGGAATTTTAACTATTGAATACAGTTAGTTTTATTGATATAACATTTATTTATCAATAGTGAAATTGCAAATTATATTCTCAATTTTAATTAAAAAAAAATACTATTCTTGAAATTATTAAATCTTCATTAACATCCGCATCAAATTTCAGAAATTATAGAAAGGAATTGCTATTCAACGAATTCGCTGACAGCAAGATAATAACCTATTTATATGTTTAAACAATCGCATCATAATGAATTTATTTTGAATTCTTATTAATAGAAAACAAGATGTAAAAATGGCAATTCAAATAACTGCTGCTGTCGCCAAATTCATTGTCATTACTTTATTTTTCTTTCTTATTTTAAATACTAAATATCAAAAGGTTGCGAAATCAAAATTTGCTTTAGGTGGTGAAATTTGTAATAAAGAAAACTCTATATAGTCGCTATTTTGCGGGAGGAATTTAATTTGATGCTCATCTTTTTCTGACCAGTAAATGTCCACTTATCACGCTTCTAACCCCTATAAATTTATTCAAACTCCAAACCTGCGGAAATGCGCAAAGGTTATTTATATTTACTCTTCTCAATTATTTACCATTCACAACGAATCACATTAGTAAAATATAGTTGCCTCAATATTTTACCAAATGGTCGGGGGTGAAGCCATCATACCGCAATTAATAGATTTACTTAATAAAATGATATTTGTTGGGTAATGGAAATCATTTAATTTCGGATTCCATGCAATCTAGCCCTCGTCACAGAGTTCCGTCGATATAATAACTGTTTTCAGTGAATATTGCTACTTTCGATTTTCTTTTTCTGAATTTTTATTAATAAATAATGATTTTTGCACTTTTATTATATGTTTGAAAATTGAATCATAAGTTCAACCTACTTAAGTACCTAAGATAAAGTACCTATTGATACCAAAATCTGCTTTTTTGATACAACACCGTTTACTGTTGAGCTAATCACAATATTTTTAATTAACGAAATTGCTAATTATTGGAAAACCAAAAAAAAAAATTCAAAAATACGTTTTACTTTAGAAGCTAATAATACAAACATAAATTTGTTTTGAAAAATTACTTATGTTAAATAAAGTTATTTATCGAGTGGGCAGGTGTATGTATCAGCCTTCTATAAAATTTGGGTGGTGCCTTAGCACTTATAAATCTGAATAAGAAAACCACCAATACAGTTTTTTTTTTATACATTGCAATTTCCGATAAATGCCATAAATAAAATATACTGGCGAGTTAGTGAAATTTAGAGAAGGATTTTGATATTTTTGGAGTTATGGCCTTCTTTCTTATGACGGCAGAACTATAGTTGCCAAAATAATGTTGAAATAAATATTCTCTCAACTTCGAAAAATTGCAATTTTTCTCAAGTGCGCAGCGACAGATGTTTCGGTATCGTAACCCACTCGAAGGGAGTGACAAAGATCGCGGCAATTAAAATTTGTTGCTAGCAGGCCGAAATTGGGATAGGTGCTCTCTTCGAGTGAGCTACGAACGAAAAACTATAGCGCGCAAACTTGAAAGGCAGTGATCTATCACCGAAAGGAAAAAATAAATTTGTCAGTTAATTTAATTGAAGTTGTTTACCCCTTCGAAACTTCTTTTTACGTCTGCCGTGCACTAACCATAAACGTGCAATCTTCCTTGAAAACTAGACATTGTTGCCTTAAATATAATTGGGATAAATTTTATTTTTAGTGCTACTAAATAGAACAATTGGTATATTTAACTTTATTGTATCACACTCAAATGTCAGAAATTACTAAGATAAAGAGAACAATTGCTAATGTGGTGATTTCCTTTCACGAGGTGCATAAATACAAGATTTAAAGTGCGATGCTTTTCTCTAAATTAATTCCAGAAAGTTAAGCAAATTTGATTAATTTTAACGTGGATAAAAATGGTTAAAATTATTTCTTCTATTTTACTTAAAAGTTTAGTGCATCATTTGATGTATGCATATTAGTCGAGCTTTATCTCACTTTACAGATGACGAAAGTTTTATTTTTTAATAGAATCCTTTTAAATTTGCCGGAGCTCAAATGTATACCATTTAAATTAAAAAGAATACTTGCGGCAAATGATAAAAAAATTAGAATTCAGGTGAACAAAATTTTAAAATATATTTATTTATTAACATTTGATTCATTAAAATTTGAAACAATAAGGCATTTTTATTATTTAACGCTATTGTAATAATAAACTAAATGAGTGTTTAAAATAATGAAGTAATTACGTATGCTTTGCCAGGAAAGTAATTAATACTAGTAAACTAATTTAATAAATATCCACTTCTTTTAGTGTTTTACAATTAGGAATTACAACCTGTACAAGAGCCTAATACTTTTTTCTTAACCAGACTCTATAACAAAACTTTTAAAAATCCTATAAAACCAAAAATGTAATTACAAAAAATCTAACGCTAGATTTTATGAGGCAGTTTGTTGGTTGAACAGGAAAAGGACTTTATAATTTAAGAAAAAGTTTACTTAGCATAAATTATATCATTCTAGTTTACAATTTTGGTAAAGCTAACATTTCATTTCCTCGAACTTCAGATTTTGGCATATTTAAAATGATTGCATAACATCAACAATTCCTTCTCGTGACGTATAAATTGGATTAAATTAACACTTACATAACAATATTCAATATAAAAGCATTATAGTATTTTTAACACTCACAGTAAAGTTTATTTTAAATAAGTTTTTTTAATATATGTTATCTGAATAGAGGGACGTGGAGCTCTGAATAGGTCCTTACTTACAGTTCGCAGCCTTGGATGCCTAGAATATTATTCTCAGTGCTGATAGCATAATTTTTGACATGACCGATTTCGTAACTGGTTTATGAAATAATATAAACTGCACTACATTTATCTATTGTAAATTTAATTATTATATTTGGAAAGTCGCTGCACGAATCAGATATTTTTAATAACCTTGAGCGAAAATAAAAGCAGTGGATCAGTAGAATTTCAGAATTTTTAATTTGTTTGTGTTGAAATACAGACTAAATAATGCGTAGAAACAAACGAAGAATGAAAAACTTGCTAGTGCTTATGATACATGCCATAATATCTTTTTTTAAATTGTCAATTTTCCCAATTGTCTAAAAACACTAATCCCTACAAACATTAATTAAAGGATACAGATCACGACTGTGTGATGTTTGTTTTCCTTAACATACAGGAAATGTAATAGCTTTGGGAATAAATGTAATAAAATACACCTTCATTGTTATCAACGAGTTTACTAATGATCTGAAACTGTAAATTCTGAATCTTTAAAACACCTGAAGTTTCAATGAGAAGTAATTGACGAAGGGCTTTTCACGTTTAAATTTTAAAAAAATTAAGTAAAGTTATCTAATAACCGAACACAATAACATGCAAGTGAAGAAAGGTGCGATGATGAGCAATACGAGGGCGTTTGAATTTAAAGTTAATTAGTTAAGCGATTACCTAACAACCATACACTACCTTTAAATTAAGAAAGGTGCGATGGTGAGCAATCGTAGTGTATATTCGTTTAAAATTAATTATTTATGCGATTACCTAACAACCATACACTACCTTTAAATTAAGAAAGGTGCGATGGTGAGCAATCGGAAGGGTTTGACATTGTAAATAAAAAATAACGTATTTAACAACATTAACACCTCTTAAGTGAAGAAAGGTGCAATGGTCAGCAATCAAAGGGGCTTTATGTTAATTTTTAAAAAAAGTATTTAAGCTATTACCTAACAACCTTGCACCCACAAGTTATGAGCTCCCAAGGAAACAAAAAAGAAAAAAAAATATGACTAGGGTACCTCGGGGTTGTGAAGCCCGTGTTTACCTTAAAGAAAATAAACCCCCTGAGGGGAAGCAATCAGCGAGACAATATAATTTTTTTGGAAGCTATTTTGTAGGATTTTATTTAACAGACATTGATTAGCCATCCTTTTTGTGGGCAGGGAAAATCAACAAACCTTGTATTTTTAACTTTTTTTTTATCGAGGTGCAATATATTTTGATTTCGTTTTTGTCCCAATTTTTTGTATTGTTAAAAAGTACCGAACAGCATTAACATGCAGTAAAACGCCAGAGTATTGTTTAGTTTATTGTTATTGCAAGAATTTATTGTTGTTTCTAAGTTTAAGGGTAAATCAACTAATTTATAGTAATTATTATCTTGTTTATTCATTTTTAATAATTTGTATTTATTACATTGTAATCAAACTACGGGAATTTAAAATATTTTCCACCATCTTTTTCTGTGTTCAATTAAAATAAATTTTAAGAACACTGCCGATACTAAACTTTCCTATCTAACAAATGGGAAAATTTCTTTAAAAAAAATTTAAATCATATCAAGGTTTAAAAATTAGTCTTAAATTTGCTGTTTTTATAAAATTATTTTCCAATTCCAGTAAAACTCTACTTTTTTTATTTAACTTTCATTTTTTAAACCTTAAATTTCATTCGTTTAAAGTATTTTTTTGTTTCACTTGTACGCTTCAAAATTCACTTGTACGCACGCATCAGATTCTTTTGAAACACCTTAACTTACTGTAAAAAATATTTTTCCATTTAAAAATATTTTCACTCGTTGTTCTTTAGGTTATTTAAATGTCAAATACAATAGTTAATAAACATTTCATAAAAATAAAACGTAATAAAATGGGACAATATAACAACTAAATGGCAACCCGTCAATAGGATAAATATGATCCCTATTTTCCCTTCAGAAATGTCTACATTATTTATTACAGTTTAACAAGCTGTAAATGAATTTTTGGTTAACAATCAAGGTAAAAACAAAATGAGATTTAAAATCATCATTGTTACGAGAGTTGAATGGTCCCAAAAAGACATTTTAATAAGCATATCTATCTTATTTCATAAAAACGCTATAATGCAGTTTTTAAAAAAATTAAAATTAAAAAGTATTTATTTTCCAATTGACAAGAATTGAATTCACATAACTGTTTTTAAACATGAACCTTCCTCTTTATTGGGCGATTGCGCTAACTTAATGTCATGCTAAAATATAAATTCAGCTACAAATCTGTTCACCAATAAGTGTAATTTTTAAAACTTTTTAATGGTTCCAAATATAAAGACACCTTAATAAACATATATAATTTCATAAAAACGCTACAATGCTCTGTTTAAAAAAAATAATTACGAAGAATTTAAATTTTCGAGCGACAAGAATTGTAAAGTTTCGGAAAACTCAACTAAATCAATGATGACAATTTGTATTAGCTTACTAGTTTCAAACATTTCGTTAGATTAAAAAAAATGGTTATATTTTAATCAAAGTCTTAAAACGTTCCATGAATAAAGTATCCTAAAAAAGCGTCTAACTATTGCATTCTCAATCTAAATTATTTTGGCCTTAACTGGAATGAAAATGAATAACATAATTTTTATTATTTATTTCCAACAAAATGTTAAACAGGCAAAAAACAATTAAATTTATAAAATTTGTAATTCTGAATAATTTTGGAAATGTTAAATAATATTATTTATTTACAAAGAATTGAAATTTTAACTGACAAAGTCATATTTGTATCATTTTCGAAACGTAAAAATAGGCATCATGTCACAAATCATTTGTGTTAAATCATGTGTGCGTTGTACAGTGGCTTTGAATACATACTAAGACAATTTATATACTGTTAAAAAAAATTCAAAAAATACTTGATAAATTATGTACGTGGCTGCTAGTGATATTAAATATTTGCGTTTTTTAACTTGTGGACATTTTTATTCCTAACCTTAAGACACCTTAATAAGATATGTAATTTTAAAAAAAAACGCTGTAATGCTGTTTTAAATTATAAAAAAAAAAATACAAAGTATTTATTTTCCGGGCGACAAACATAGCACAAGTTTCGGCTACCTCAAATCGCATAACTGTTTTTAAACATGAAACCTTCTCTTTATTGGGCGATTGTGTTAACTTGATGTCACGCGAAAATATAAATTCTATTTCAGCTACAAATATGTTCACTAATTAGTGTTAATTCATTTATTTTATAGAAGGATATACATATTAAATAAGTTAAAAAGCATTTCGAGAAAATAAAGTTTTAAAAAATCGGACAATATAACTGAAATATTATCAGGTAACTTAAGTTAAGATAGTTAATTCACTCTTTTATTAGTTAATAGATTTTATACATTTTTTTCTTATGGGCGTTTGGAACGTAGACTTTTATAGGAATCCGACTAAAATGTATAGGAAGAAAGAAAATATCGCTAGGAATGAGAAATTTCGTTATGTGACTTGAAAGGCAAACTAAACTGAATCAATGATGACAATTTGTATTCGCTTACTAGTTTCAAACATTTCGTTAGTTTAAAAAAATGGTTATTTTTTTTATCAAAGTCTTAAAACATTCCATGAATAAAGTATCATAAAAAAGCGTCCAATTATTGCATTCTCAATTTAAATTATTTTGGCATCGAACGGAATGAAAATGAATAACATTTCATATGCTCTTTCCAATAAAATGTTTAGCATACAAAATATTGATGAATAATTATTCTAAATGGTATGTGTAGGGCTCCTTTGGTAATCAAAAGTGCACCGTTTCTCAAAAACTGCCCTTGTTAAGAATTAATAATTGGATTTTTATTTTGGATAGCGAGGTCTTTCTGATTCTATATAAATGCTTAAAAATGCAAAGTGCACGATTGAATTAGAAAATTTTCTCCCCGTTTCAATTTTCAATTTAAAACTCCTAAAATGGCATACTGCCAATATGTAAAAAAAATCAAATCAGATTCTTTTGAAGCACCGTAGTTTTAAAGTTAGTGGTATAAAAATAATTTTTTTTCAATTAAAATATATTTTTAATCATTATTGTTAGGTAATTTAAATGTCAAATACAATAGTTAATAAACATTTCATTAAAATAAAATTTAATAAAATAGGTCAATACAACAACACAGTGGCAACTCGTAAATATGATAAATAAGATCCCTTTCAGAAATGTCTACATTATTTATTACACTATTAACAAGCTGTAAATGAATTTTTGGATAACAATCAAGATTAAAAAAAAGATAACAAATTATATTTAAATATCATCATTGTTACGAGAGTTGAATGGTCCCAAATGTAAAGACATTTTAATAAGCATATCTATCTTATTTCATAAAAACGCCGTAATGCAGTTTTTTTTTTTTAAATGAAAATTACAAAGTATTTATTTTCCAAGAAACAAGAATTGTACAGCTTCGTTTAACTCCATTCACATAACTGTTTTTAAACATGAAGCCTCCTCTTTATTGAGTGATTGTGCAAACTTAATAATCATGCTAAAATATGAATTCAGCTACAAATCTGTTCACCAATTAGTGTAATTTTTAAAACTATTGAATGTCCCAAATGTAAAGACACCTTAATAAGCACATCTAATTTCATAAAAACGCTATAATGCTGTTTAAAAAAAATTACAAAGTATTTATTTTCCGAGCGACATGAATTGTAAATTTTCGGCTAACTCAAATCACATAACTGTTTTTAAACATGAAGCCTCCTCTTTATTGGGGGATTATGTTAACTTGATATCATGCGAAGAAATAAATTAAATTTCAGCTACAAATCTGTTTACTAATTAGTGTTAATTTATTTACTTTATAAAAGGAAATACATATAAAAAAAAGTCAAAAAGCATTTCGAGAAAATAACGTTTTAAAAATTCGGACAATATAACTGAAAAACATTTTTTGAAGATTTTTTTTTCTTATTTAAATTTATTCACACACAATGCCAGTTGGCTGGTATGGACCCATAGTTATTAGGAGTTTGCAAATGTATTATTATCAGGTAACTTAAGTTCCGTTAGTGTTAATCCACTCCTCTATAAATTAATCGATTTTATACATTTCTTTTTCTTATGGACGTTTGGAACGTAGGACTTTTATAGGAATCTGACGAAAATGTAAAGGAAGAGAGAAAATATCGCTAGAATGAATAACATTTCATTATGCTCTTCGTTTAACTAAAAGTTTAAGAAATCGAATCAATGCAGGAGAACGTGTAAAAAATAAAATATATAATGTGATGATAATAATTACTATCGTTTTTAGGAATTTTTAATTTTTTTTTATTTATTTCCAAAAATTGTTAAACAGGCAAAAAACAATTAAATTTATAAAATTTGTAATTCTGAATAATTTTGGAAATGTAAAAGAATATTAATTATTTAAAAATAATTGAATTTTTAACTGAAAAAGTAATATTTGTATGATTTTCAAGGATAATAATATGCCTGCATGTCACTTTTTATAATACAAAACCAGAAAAATTCAAGATAAAATCCTCTTCTACTCAAATTCAACAATTGCAATGAACTTATTTTGCAACGTTATTTCTTTTGTTCAGCAAATCATGTGTGTTAAATCAAGACAATTTCTATACTGCTAAAAAAATTTAAAAATACAATTTTTTTGTTTACCAAAATTTAGCGAAATTGATAAATTATGTACGTGGCTGCTAGTGATATTAAATATTTTCGTTTTTTGATACTTGTGGAAATTTTAAACTAAAGACAACCTTAATAAGATATGTAATTTAAAAAAAAAACGCTATAATTCTGTTTTAAAAGAAATACAAAGTATTTAATTTTCCGAGCGACAAAAATAGGACAAGTTTCGGCTAACTCAAATCGCATAACCGTTTTTAAATATAAAGCCTTCTGGGCGACTGTGTTAACTTGATGTCATGCATAAATATTTATAAAATTTCGGCTACAAATATGTTCACCAATTAGTGTAATTTTTAAAACTATTGAATTTCGAAATGTAGACACCTTTTAAAAAAAAAATTATAAAGTATTTATTTCGCGAGTGGCAAGAATTGTAAAGTTTCGGCTAACTCAAATCGCAGAACTGTTTTTAAACATGAAGCCTCCTCTTTATTGGGCGATTGTGTTAACTTGATAACATGCGAATAAATATAAATTCAATTTCAGCTACAAATCTGTTCACTAATTAGTGTTAATTCATTTATTTTATAAAAGGATATACATATTAAATAAGTTAAAATAGCATTTCGAGAAAATAAAGTTTTAAAAAATCGGACAATATAACTGAAAATGAATTTATTTTGAATTCTTATTAATGGAAAACAAGATGTAAAACTGCAATTCAAATAACTGCTGCTGTTGTCAAATTCAGCGTCATTACTTTATTTGTATTTCTTATTTCAAATACAAAATATCAAAAATTTGCGAAATCAAAATTTGCTTCCAGAGGTAAAATGTAATAAAAAAAACACTATATAGTCGTTATTTTGGGAGAGGAATTTTAATTGATGCTCACATTTTTCTGATCTATTACACCCCGAAAAATTACCAGTATGTCCACTATCACTCTTCTAACCCGGTAAAACTATTCCAACTCCAAACCTGCGGAAATGCGCAAAGGTTATTTATATTTTACTCTTCTCAATTATTTACCATTCACAGCGAATCACTTTAGTAAAATATAGTTGCCTCAATATTTTAACCAAATGGTCTTCATATCGCAATTAATAGATTTACTTAATAAAATGATATAACTTATGCTTAGTTTTTTTCAATGTAAAAAATGTCTGAAATATAAATTGTGATTCCTATTTTAGAATGTTATTTGTTGGGTAATGGAAATCATTTAATTTCGGATTCCATGCAATCTAGCCCTCGTCACAGAGTTCCGTCGATATAATAACTGTTTTCTGTGAATATTGCTACTTTCGATTTTCTTTTTCTGAATTTTTATTAATAAATAATGGTTTTTGCACTTTTATTATATGTCTGAAAATTGAATCATAAGTTTAACCTACTGAAGTACCCAAGATAAAGTACCTATTGATACCCAAATCTGCTTTTTCGATACACACAATGTTTTTAATTAACGAAATTGCAAATTATTGGAAAACCAAAAAAATTCCAAAAATACGTTTAACTTTAGAAGCTAATAATACAACCATAAATTTGTTTTGAAAAATTACTTATGTTAAATAAAGTTATTTATCGAGTGGGCAGGTGTATATATCAGCCTTCTATAAAATTTGGGTGGTGCCTTAGCACTTATAAATCTGAATAAGAAAATCACCAATACAGTTTTTTTATACATGCAATTTCCGATAAATAGGCCATAAATCAAATATACTGGCGAGTTAGTGAAATTTAGAGGAGGTTTTTGATCTTTTTGGAGTTATGGCCTTCTTTCTTATGATGGCAGAACTATAGTTGCCAAAATAATGTTGAAATAAATGTTCTCTCTACTTCGAAAAGTTGCAATTTTTTTTCAAGTGCGCAGCGACAGATGTTTCGGTATCGTAACCCACTCGAAGGGAGTGACAAAGATCGCGGTAATTAGAATTTGTTGCTAGCAGGTCGAAATTGGGATAGGTGCTCTCTTCGAGTGAGCTACGAACGAAAAACTATAGAGCGCAAACTTGAAAGGCAGTGATCTATCTCTGAAAGGACCAAATAAATTTGTCAGTTAATTTAATTGAAGTTGTTTACCCCTTCGAAACTTCTTTTTACGTCTGCCGTGCACTAACCATAAACGTGCAGTCTTCCTTGAAAACTAGACATAGTTGCCTTAAATATAATTGGGATAAATTTTATTTTTAGTGCTACTAAATAGAAAAATTGGTATATTTAACTTTATTGGATTTCAAATTCAAATGTCAGAAATTACTAAGATAAAGAGAACAATTGCTAATGTGGTGATTTCCTTTCACGAGGTGCATAAATACAAGATTTAGAGTACGATGGCTCTGTCTCTAAATTAATTCCAGACAGTTATTCGATTTTGATTAATTTTAACGTGTGGATAAAAATGGTTAAAATTATTTTTTCTATTTTACTTAAAAAAAGTTTAGTGCGTCATTTGATGTATGCACATAATTGAGTTTTATCACTTTTACGGATGACGAAAGTTTTATTTAATAGAATCCTTTATTATTTAAATAATTAAAAAGAATACTTGCGGCGAATTATAAAAAAAAATAGAATTTAGGTAAACAAAATTTTAAAATATATTTATTTATTATTAACTTTTTAGTCATTAAAATTTAAAACAATAAGCAAAAATGCAATTACAAGAAATATAATGCAAGATTTTATGAGGCAGTTTGTTGGTTGAACAGGAAAAGGACTTCGTAATTTGAGAAAAAAGATTACTTAGCATAAATTATATCATTCTAGTTTACAAATTCGGATAGCTAACACTTTATTTCCTAGAACTTCAGATTTCAAGTGATTACATAACTTCAAGTGATTACATAACATCAACAATTTCTTCTAGTGACGTATAAATTGGATAAAATTAACACTTACATGACAATATTTAAGATAAAAGCATTGTAATATTTTTAACACTAACATTCAAGTTTATTTTAAATAATTTTTTTTAATGCATTTTATCTAAATAGAGTGACGTGGCGCTCTCAATAGACCCTTACTTACAGTTCGCAGCCTCGGATGCCTGGTATATTATTCTCAGTGCTGATAGCATAATTTTTGACACGACTGATTTTGTAACAGCTTTATGAAATAATATAAACTGCACTACTTCTATCTATAGTAAATTTAATATTATACTTGGAAAGTCGCTGTACGAATCAAAGATATTTTTAATAACCTTGAACGAGAAAAAAATTCCCGTGGATCAGTAGAATTTCCGAATTTTTATTTTGTTCGCGTTGAAATTCAGACTAAATGATGCGTAGAAACAAACTAAGAATTTGCTAGTGCTACGCAAAATGTAAACGCATCATTTTTAAATTGTCAATTTTTCCAATTTTCTAAAAACACTAATCCCCACAAACATTAATTAAAGACAGAGTGTTTGATGTTTGTTTTCCTTACCATACAGGAAATCTAGTAGCTTTGGGAATAAATGTAATTAAATACACCTACATAATTAAATACACCTTGTTATCAACGAGTTTACTAATGATCTGGCTAAACAGGATCAAAAACTGTAAATTCTGAATCTTTAAACACAGAAAGTTGCGATGAAGAGTAATTGATGAGGGGCTTTTCATGTTCAAATTTAAATATGTAAAATTATCTAATAACCAAACACAATAACATGCAAGTGAAGAAAGGTGCGATGGTGAGCAATCAGTTTATTTACGTTTACATTTAAAATTAGTTAAGCGATTACCTATAACAACCATACACTACCTTTAAATTAAGAAAGGTGCGATGGTGAGCAATCAGAGGGGTTTGACATTGTTAAATACGTTATTTTTTATTTACAACGTTAACACCCCTTAAGTGAAGAAAGGTGCGATGGTCAGCAATCAGAGGGAATTTATGTTAATTTTTAAAAAAAGTATTTAAGCTATTACCTAACAACCTTGCACCCACAAGTTATGAGCTCCCAAGGAAACAAAAAAGAAAAAAAAAATATGACTAGGGTACCTCGGGGTTGTGAAGCCCGTGTTTACCTTAAAGAAAGTAAACCCCCTGAGGGGAAGCAATCAGCGAGACAATATAATTTGTTTGTGGAAAGTATTTTTTAGGATTTTATTTAACACGGGCGTTGAATAGCCATCCTTTTTGTGGACATGGAAAATCAACAAACCTTGTATTTTTAACTTTTTTTTATCAAGGTTGCAAAATATTTTGATTAGGTTTTTGTCCTAATTTTTTTGTATTGTTAAAAAGTACCGAACCGTATTAATATGCAATAAAACGCAAGAGTACCTTGTTTATGGGTAAATCACCTAATTTATAGTAATAATTATCTTTTTTATTCATTTTTAATAAACCGTAAACTACCGGATTTTAAAGCATTTTCAAAATCTTTTTCTGTGTTCAATTAAAATCAATTTTAAGAACACTTCCTATACTTAACTTTCCTATCCAACAAATGGGGGGGGGGGGGGGGGGGATTAAAAAATTTAAATCATGTCAAGGGTTTAAAAATTAGTCTTAAATGTGCTGTTTTTAAAAAATAAAACTCGACTGTTTTATTAAACTTTCATTTTTAAACTTTAAATTTCATTCATTTAAATTATTTTTTGTTGCTCTTGTACGCTTAAAAAAATCCTTTTAATATCTTCTTGATTACTTGGGAGAAGTGTGGTTTTATCAATAAAGAATGAAGTAGTTTTAATAATTTGATTATCAAGAAGAACAGATTAAATTGTATAATGACTAATACAGGAGACGAAACTTTTGAGAAAAAAAAAATGGTGCAGGATGGCTGACACACATTTAAAAAAAATAAAAATATGTTTTATACAAAAATATAAAATAATTAATTTTGTTTAAAGTTGTGCGATTTCTTCCAAGCTACGTGGGACTCCCACAAACTGTGGTGCCCTGGGTTCCAAAACGGTCACTGAACGAAGGATTATTCTGCACATTGCCTAGTCCCACAGTTTATGTTTCATTTCAATAATTCAGCCTATCTCCTTAACAACGCCTTATCTACAAAAACCTGAAATAAACCCAATTAGTTGATATATAATCGAACTAAATATAGTATGCCCCAAACGCGAAATCCATTATAGCACATAGCATTAACTATCTAACTTAAGTTTCCCAATTGTGTGTTAGGTCGGATGCATATCAAATATGCTAAGTTCGTCAAATTATCTGTTTTTATGATTGAGCATCGAAGCCGGATTCGACTTGAAAATTAAGGAACGTGTCATGCACGTTGTCGTCGCATTTTCAGTTATTTTATACTTCGCCTAGTTTAGCTGCTAATCATCCGCCGCTACTTTCAGAGAACATTTTGTTTATGTTAATTTTGAATTTGTTAGGCAAACACTAAAATAAACTATGATTTTAAACGCGCGTGAGCTGCGGTTGGTGGATACAAACAACAAAAAATTACAAATCTGCCGGATTGTTGGTTAAATAGCCGGTTAATAAGCACTGATACCGGTTCAGCCGGTGTGTGAAAAGACGGCTATATACAAAAGGAACAAGTAAAAAAAAAATAAGTAGTCGCTGATATGCAAACAATAGTGAACAATATAACCACTCTTTATCTAATGAACAAGTATTCCTCTATCGTACTTTTATACTAATTAAAATTTTAATCTTTTTAAATTTTCCATTTACAAGTTTTGCAAGGAACGTTTTTTAATAGCCACATTATTTTTGTTAATAAAAAGTTTAAAAGACAATTTTTCTAAAAAAACACATTAAAATGCGTAAAAAAATTCTTTGTGACAAACAATCGGTTTCTTAAAATTTACGTACACTGCCCAATCAGAAAGGCCACGCGGGTTTTCAATTGGTAACTCATTTTAAAACTAAAGTTTATCGTGTAATTATTTTCATATCCAAGTTGAAATACATATACAAAAATAAAAGAAAGCTGGTCTGTAAATTACTGAACACCTACTTCCTCTGCGCATAAAACTAATCAAATGACTTACATTAATAATAGTTACTGGCTTTTATGTTTGATTCTACATTATTATCTTTACAATTATTTTCAAAGTATTTTTTTTATTTTGCGCGTTTCCTCTTTGTAATATTATTATCTTTGCCACCTCCCTTAACCGGACCTCTACGTACTCGGAGGAGTACGCGTACCACAAATTGAGATACGTTGGCTTAGTATTGGGTAGGGCACGGGACATTTGGGAATATTTAGTTCGCGAGTTCGAACTCCAATGGGAGTTCCCCAGAAAAACAAGTTAAAAAAATCACAGTTTACCACGATAACACCGTCTCATCATATACCATATCGGCTAATCTGGTTGATTGAACCTTTATTTTAACTTACTGCAAAAATGTTGAAAATATGTACTTAAAAAGTTTAAAACAATAATGAAATTTCCGATTAACTTATCTTTTGGTTCTAGCAAGAGGTCTTAATTTAGAACCTTAATTTAATACTAATTTTAATTTAGTAAAATTATGTTTTTCACCATTTTATAAGAGCAAGACTAAAAGTTTAAGGTAGTTTGTATTGCTTTTTTTTGTTCACAATTATTAATAGATTTTCCGCAATTCAGGAGAAACAGGACCCTGTCTGCAAAGTTTGGACTGACCACCGGAACAGAATATACGATAAAACATCCTACCACTTAAAGAAAGTTTAATTTTTGGGGGAAGGCCATTTTTCTCAATACCGCTAATCAAACTAATTTTAATTATTACTCATAAAATTAGTATGTAAAGTTAATTTAACTATTATACCACAATTTGTGCAAGTACCGTTACCATATAATATACACAGAATTTCTGTGAGGTTTTTTTTTTATACAAATTTATAGTTTTTATTCTAAGTTAAATAACATTTTGCACACTGGAAATTCAAAACAAGGGGAAAGTCGTTGTCGGCAGGAAATTTCGAATTCCTCCACCCCCATCCCCCTTTAAAGAATGTTATAAATATTTACTAAAACCGACAGATGGCGGCACTGCGAAGAAATTGGCCGACACTGTACGTAAAGCCTAAGCAAAGTGCATACTTCTATGATGTCAAACTGTTTCTGCCAGGGGACGAGAGGTATTTAAAAAAATGAAAGTGTTGTCTACAACGTGTCCAGAAGCATTTAGTTCGAACAGGTGTGGGTAAGAAACGCGATTGGACAGGCTTTGAACGTGATATAATTGTGGGTGTTCGAAGTTATGGGATGAATGTCTGCAAAACCGCTTCATTTGTGAAATATTCAAGAGCCGCTGTAATTAAATTGTTAAATGTTGGCTACAAAACTAGTTCTCAACGTGTGTCTTCTTCAGCGACTGCTTGAATGCCCAAGCATTAATTTAATTTTGAATTTTCCAGGCTGACTTAAATATTAAAAACTACTTTTGTTCTATGTAACCAAAACTTTCCTATCATATTCACTTTCCAAATACGACATTAAAATTTATAGAAAAACAAAAATTAATTTTATTATAGAAAAACCAAAATTAAATTTAAAATTTCATGAAATCGCTTTAGAAGTTTATAAACTTCGATATCACAGATACATGTTTTAGACAACGAATTGGATTAATTTTAAGAAACACAATATAAGAATTAAAAAAAATCTTTTATATATAGATTTTTAAAACAATCTAAAATATATTAGACAAATCAAATAATTTATTTAAAAATGTGAAGCTTTCTTATTCGTTTGGGGATTTTTAAAATTGTTATATCAATCGAGCAGACGAAATATTGTTTAGAAAAGAAGGTCATGGAAGAAATAATCAATTGCTTAAAAAAATTGCTTTTAAAATGTTTCACTTCAACAATCATCGATCTACAAACCTATCATCCAAAAATAATTTAATTGCAAACAGTTGATTTTCGGCCGTCTTGGAGTTTATTAAAAAAAAAAACTCTACATTAAATGAAAGAGAACGCTCCCAACTCTTTTTGTCGTAGTAAAAAACAACAAGTTTAAATTTTCTTACGCCAACATTAATTTGTGGAAGAGCTCGATTTGTAATGCATAATCACCGGAACAAAAATCTACAGCATACTTTTATGTAATATGCGTTATATAAAGCAGAGACAGTTCTTATTTTCAATATTTCTACTTTGAATTCCAATTAAATGTTTGAATAATTTTGACCATTTAATAGTTTAACATTGAATAAAATAGATGACATTTGACTCGTGTGGCAAACAAAAATACTTTTTAAAAAAAATCAAAAAGTTTCAAAAATGAATTGTTTTCTTTGTAACACTAATAATTTTATCAATTCTTAGGGTGGGCGCGGGGTCTTGTACGGCGACACTCACCGCACACCCCCAACGGCGTATCTGGTCGGGACTGTTAGCCCCCTTGTCGGGGAAGACTTCCCCCCAGCAACGAGTTAGCAACGAGTTTCTAATGATCTACCAAACAGGATTAACAACTGTAAATTCTAAATCTTTAAACACAGAAAGTTGCAATGAGGAGTAAATCAAACTCCGACGTTTAAATTAAAAAAAAAAAACTAAGTAAAGTTACCTAATAACCAAACACAATAACATGTAAAGTGAAGAAAAGTGCGATGGTGAGCAATCGGAGTGTTTATACATTTAAAATTAATTAGTTAAGCGATTAGCTAACAACCATACACAACCTTTAAATTAAGAAAGGTGCGATGGTGCGAAATCGGAGATTGTTTACATTTAATATTAATTAGTTAAGCGATTACCTAACAACCATACATATTAGCCTTTCAGTGACGAAAGGTGCGATGGTGAGCAATCGGAGGGGCTGAATGTTAAATTATTAAAAGTGTTTAAGCGATTACCTAACAACCATACATATTAGCCTTTCAGTGACAAAAGGTGCGATGGTGAGCAATCGGAGGGGCTGCATGTTAAATTATTAAAAGTGTTTAAGCGATTACCTAACAACCATACACATTAAGCCTTTCAGTGACGAAAGGTGCGATGGTGAGAAACCAGAGGGGCTGCATGTTAAATTATTAAGTGTTTAAGCGATTACCTAACAACCATACACATTAGCATTTCAGTGTGAAAGGTGCGATTGTCATCATGTGGAGGTGCCCCATGTTTTAAATATATAAAAAAATTGGTTAAAGTATTATTTATTAGCCATACGCATTTAACTTTTTTTTTAGTGATCAAAGGTGCGATGGTGAGCAATCGGATGGGCTACATGTTAAATTATTAAATGTGTTTAAGCGATGTGAAATTAATAAAGTGTTTAAGCGATTACCTAACAACCATACACAACCTTTAAATTAAGAAAGGTGCGATGGAGAGCAATCGGAGAGTATATTCGTTTAGATTTAAAATTAATTAGTTATGCGATTACCTAACAACCATACACTACCTTTAAATTAAGAAAGGTGCGATGGTGAGCAATCAGAGGGGTTTGACATTGTAAATAAAAAATAACGTATTTAACAACGTTAACACCCCTTAAGTGAAGAAAGGTGCGATGGTCAGCAATCAGAGGGAATTTATGTTAATTTTTAAAAAAAAGTATTTAAGCTATTACCTAACAACCTTGCACCCACAAGTTATGAGCTCCCAAGGAAACAAAAAAAGAAAAATATCACTAGGGTACCTCGGGGTTGTGAAGCCCGTGTTTACCTTAAAGAAAGTAAACCCCCTGAGGGGAAGCAATCAGCGAGACAATATAATTTTTTTTGGAAGCTATTTTGTAGGATTTTATTTAACAGACATTAATTAGCCATCGTTTTTGTGGGCAGGGAAAATCAACAAACCTTGTATTTTTAACTTTTTTTTTTTTATCGAGGTGCAATATATTTTGATTTAGTTTTTGTTCCAATTTTTTGTATTGTTAAAAAGTACCGAACCGCATTAACATGCAGTAAAACGCCAGAGTATTGTTTAGTTTATTGTTATTGCAAGAATTTATTGTTGTTTATAAGTTTAAGGGTAAATCAACTAATTTATAGTAATAATTATCTTGTTTATTCATTTTTAATAATTTGTATTTATTAAATTGTAATCAAACTACGGGAATTTTAAAATATTTTCCACCATCTTTTTCTGTGTTCAATTAAAATCAATTTTAAGAACACTGCCGATACTAAACTTTCCTATCTAACAAATGGGAAAATTTCTTTTAAAAAATTTTTTAATCATATCAAGGTTTAAAAATTAGTCTTAAATTTGCTGTTTTTATAAAATTTTAAAATTCTAGTAAAACTACTGTTTTATTAAACTTTCATTTTTAAACCTTAAATTTCCATTCGTTTAAAGTATTTTTTGTTTTACTTGTACGCTTCAAAAAAAATCTTTTAATATCTTCTTGATTACTTGGGAAAAGTGTGGTTTATCAATAAGGAATGAAGTAAGTTTTAATAATTTGACTATAAAAAAGAACAGTTTAAATTGTATAATGACGAATATAGAAGACGAAACTTGTGAAAAAAAGAAAGAAAAAACAAATGGTGCAGGAGGGCTGACATAATTTTTTTTTTTTAACTTCTGCATTACACACAAAAAAAAATATTAATTTAAATTTTATTTAAAGTTGCGTGATTTCTTCCAAGTTACGTGGGACTCCCACAAACTGTGGTGCCAAATCGGTCACTGAACGAAGGGGAGGATTGTTCTGCACATTGCCTAGGACCACAGTTCCTGTTTCATTTCAATAATTCCCAAACGCCTTATCTACCTCAAATACACCCCAATTAGTTAATATATAATCGAACTAAATATAGTCTGCCCCAAACGTGAAATCCATTATAGCACTTAACTTATCTAACTTGAGGTTCCCAATCGTGTATTAAAACATCAATACTAACTACATTTGCATAATGTTATGTAGTCAAGACATTAGCAGGTATGGGAATAGTGCTAAAAGGCCAGTTTGGAGCAATTTTTTGAGGCAGCAAAATTTAAGTTTTAGAGCAGAAACACGACAAATTGTAGCAAGAAAATTTAAGATTAGTAGCAGGAATACAATAAAATGAAGCAGTGAATTTTAGCATATTTAACAATAATAGTAGCAATAAAAATTTGTAACATAGGGTTTTTTGAAATCAGGTGTGGTACTTCCCGAAGGCGTAAAAACCCTGAAAGTATTATTTGCTATTTACGTCATTTTGTATACAATAAATCAAAACTGGAATAGGCTTTAAATCAGACAATTCAAAGACAGTTGGAAATATTTAACAAAAATGAGTTTTTAATTAAGAATTAATTAATTTATAACTTTTTTTACAATATATACTAAACTTTCATATGTTGATTTTTTTTCCCCCAGTGAAATGTGTTTTACGCAATAACTAAAACAGTGTTGCAATTTTGCTTATGTTGTGCATGAAATCAATTAATGAGGTTTCTTGTGTAAGGGAATTGAAATTACTTATTTCAAAGAAACTTTAGATTTATTAAAGAGTAATGATTTAATGAAAAACCTACGTTACTCGCCTAGTTTATCTGCGAATCATCCGCAGCTAATTTCACGGAGAACAGATTGCTTATGTTAATTTTGAATTTGTTTGGCAAACACTAAAATAAACTATGATTTTAAACGCGATTTGATCTGCGAATTGTGGACACAAACCCAGTGAGGAATAAAAAATGAAACGATTGCAAGTAAAAAAACAAGCACTTTTAAAAGAAAAAGAAATTACTGACCAATTTTCCTTCCAAAATTTTTTTTTGTGGAGGCTATATATTTTAGGATTTTATATAAAAAAAATAATATTTTTTTACCGTTTTATCAAAGTTGCAATTAGGATTCACGAGATAAGATTGTAATATATTTGTCCTAATTTTTTTGTAATTGATAAAAAGGAAGTACCAAAACGCATATAATTTAAGATTTGTTGGTAAATCATCTTATAGTAAATACTTATTTGATTGAACTGTTTTAAATTATTCTAGTTAACCCCAATGAAATTTAATTCCTATGAAGATCATAACTAAAATAAATATATCAGTTTTATTTAGGAACATCAATAATATTTGCTCCTTATTCATTACTTAACCATGATTAATCGACTAATAAACGAAAGTTAAGTGCTAATGACGCTTATATTTGTAACCTCATACCACGCCAACTAAAATTTAAAAAACAAATTCATATTAAATTTCCGTCAATTTTAGTAAAACATGGCAAGTTTCTTTTTCTTTTTTTAGAAAAATAAAAATTAACGCGAAATCAGTTTTATTTTTAAAACTAATCCTTCTAAAACAAAATAGTAACATCCGTACATTTTACACACTAGTCATGAAGTCACACTAACAGCAATTGTGCTGCAACTTTTAGTCAAATGAGCAACTAAGGTCACACGCCAACTGATGTTGATTATTTCATTGCTTAGATATATGTCAATAGCAAAGGGAATTGCAAATCTGCCGGATTTGTTAAATATTAGTTCTTATTGTATTATTTCCCCAGTGCCGTTACCGAACCGGTAACGGCATAGGGTGAACTAGCCGGTGTTTGAAAAAACGGCTTTACAAAAAGGAATAAGTAAAACTAAAATAGTCGCTGATATGCAAAACAATAGTGAACATTAACCACTCTTTATCCACTAAACAAGTATGGCTCTATCGTACTTTTATACTAATTAAAATTTTAATCTTTTTAACTTTTCCATTTACAAGTTTTTCGATGAATATTTTTTAATAGCCACATTATTTTGTTTAATGAAAAGTTGAAAAGCAATTTAAAATATTTCTTTAAAAAAAACATCAAATGCGTTAAAAAAATTCTTTGTGACAAACAATCGGTTTCTTAAAATTTCCGCATACTGCCCAATCAGACAGGGATCATTCAATTGGTAACTCATTTTAAAACTAAATTTTATCGTGTAATTATTGTCATATACAAGTTAAAATACATCTACAAAAATAAAACAAATCTGTCGGTCTGTAAATTTGCTGAACACCTACTTCCTCCGAGCATAAAACTAATCAAATGACTCAAATTAATAATAGTTACTGGCTTTTATGTTTGACTTTACATTATTATTTTTTAAATTATTAAAGTATTTTTTTATTTTAGGCGTTTCCTCTCTGTAATATCCCCTCCCTTAACCGGACCTCTACGTACTCGGAGGAGTACGCGTACCACAAATTGAGATGCGTTGGCTTAGTATTGGATAGGGCACGGTACAAAGGAATATTAGTTCGCAAGTTCGAACCCCGATGGGGGTTCCCCCAGCCAAACAAGTAAAAAATCACAGGTTACCACGATAACAGTTTATCATCAAGTATCATATCGGCTAATCTGGTTGATTGAACCTTTTCTTTTAACTTGCTTCAAAAATGTTGAAAATATGTACTTAATGTACTTAGTTTCTTTATTGTATTAAACGTTTTAACTGATATTTTGGTTCTACCAAATGGTCCTTTCTTATAAAAATGTACAACTGAAACAACTATAGTAAGAAAAAACAGTTGTTAAAAAATAATTAAAATAAGAGCATTTCCACTGTCTCGCAATTTTTTTTTTATGAACTTTTAGTATGGTTTTTATATAATTATGTATGTAGATCATTAAAACAGGATTTTAATCTGAAGTTAAAATTTGCATAATGGAACCTTAATTTAATACTAATTTTAAGTCAGTAAAATTATGAAATTTGAAGGTAGTTTGTAGTGCTAATTTTCACTCACAAAATTAATAGATTTTTCGCAATTCAGTATAAACTGAGCCCCGTCTACAAATTCAGGATTGACCACCGGAACAGAATATACGATAAAACAACCTGCCACTTGAAGAAATTTTAATTTTTGGTGGAAGACAATTTTTCTCAATACCGCCCAATATTAATTATTACTCATAAAATTACTATGTAAAGTTAATTTCACTATTACAACACCATTTGTGCAAGTACCGTTACCATATAATATACATACAGAATTTGTGAGGTTTTTTTATAAAAATTTATAGTTTTTATTCTGAGTTTGAAAACATTTTGCACACTGGAAATTCAAGACAAGGGGAAATGCATCGACAGGAAATTTCGAATACCTCCGCCCCCATCCCCCCCAAGCATGTTATGAATATTTACTAAAACCGACAGATGGAGGCACAGCGAAGAAATTGGCCGACACTGTGCGTATAGCCCAGGCAAAGTGGATACTTCTATGATGCCAAACTGTTTCTGCCAGGGAACAAGAGGTATTTTAAAAAAACTAAAGTTGTGCCTAAAGAGTGTCCGGAAACATTTAGTTCAAACAGGTGTGGGTAAGAAACGCGATTGGACAGGCTTTGAACGCGATATAATTGTGGGTGCTCGAAGTCATGGGATGAACGTCTGCAATACCGCTTCACTTGTTAAATATTCAAGAGCCGCTGTAATGAAATTGTTTAAAATGAGAGCTACTAGTTCTCAACGTGTATCTTCGTCAATGGCTGCTTGAAGGCCCGAGCGTTAATTTAATTTTGAATTTTCCAAGCTGACTTAAATATTAAAAACTACTTTTGTTCTATGTAACCAAAACTTTCTTATCAAATTCACTTTCCAGATACGACATTAAAATTTATCGAAAAACAAAACTTAATTTTATTATGGAAAAACAAAAAAATTAAAAATTTAATTAAATCCCTTTAGAAGTTTGATAAACTTCGATATCACAGATATATGTTTTGGATAACGAATCGGATAGATTTCAAGAAACATAAGTTAAGAATTAAAAAAATATCCTTTATATATAGATTTTTCGAAACTAGTATTAATCCAAAATATATTCGACAAATCAAATTATTTCTTTAAAAAATGTGACGCTTTTTTATTCGTCTGGGGATTTTTAAAATTGTAATCTCAATCGGGTAGTCGAAATATTGTTTAGAAAAGAAGGTCATGGAAGAAGTAATCAATTGCTTAAAAAAATTGCTTTTAAAATGTTTCACTTCAACAATCATCGATCTACAAACCTATCATCCGAAAATAACTTAATTGCAACAGCTGATTTTCGGCCGTCTTTGTTTTTAATTTTTTTTAAAAAAACTTCTACATTAAATTAAAGAGAACGGTGCTAAAACATAGTCTTAACTCTTCAATTCCCAACTCTTTTTGTCGTAGTAAAAAATAACAAGTTTAAATTTTCTTACGCCAACATTAATTTGTGTAAGATCTCGATTTGTAATGCATAATCTCTGGAACAAAAATCTACAGCCTACTTTTATGTAATATGCGTTAAGCAGAAACGGTTCTTTTTTTTTTAAATTTTTCTACTTTGAATTCTATTTAAATGTTTGGAATAAGTTAGACAATTTAATAGTTTAACATTGAATAAAATAGATGACATTTGACTCGTGTGGCAAACACAAATATTTTTAAAAAAAAACAAAAAGTTTCAAAAAAGAATTGTTTTCTTTGTAACACTAATAATTTTATCAATTTTTAGGGTGGGGCGGGGTCTTGTACGGAGACACTCACCGCACACCCCTAACGGCGTATCTGGTCGGGACTGTAAGCCCCCTTGTCGGGGAAGACTATCCCCCCCCCCCCCCCACACACAAACACATCTACAAGATACATCTACAAGTCACATTCAATATTCTACCGGCCGCTTTCTTTGGTAATTTGTTTAATGTTCAAGAATACGTTCATTTGTTATTTACATAATAAACTCAAACCTAAAAAATGGAATTATTAACGGAATTTTAAAACAGAGAACGGTATTATTCTCTTCATAAACATACTTTTTAATATTTCGAAAATTTGTCCATTTCCGAAGAATAATTAAATGAAAGGTTAAAATAAAATGTGTTAAGTAAAATAGTATAAAAGTTTTTGTTTGGGGACTGTGTAACTAAAACCTCTTAGAACGTTTTAAAAGTTTCTCTATAATAATGATTTAAATATTTGTTTTATGTGCATTTTAAATTTATCCAATTTTAAATAAATAGGAAAATTAGGTACCAAATTCTTACCAATTTTAAAAACAAATAAATAACCATTAGTAAAATAATTTCTATACAATATGCAATAAATTGTATTTTAATTTTGCAATACGAGACCATATAATATTTATGCATTCGGTTTAATCTTTTTTCTGTTTTTTTTTTTTTGTTCAATCAAAAAAATGTACCTCCTTTTAAAAATTATACAACTTAATAAATTTAGTAATAAAAATATATAATAAGGAAGGGGTTAAACTAAAAATTGAAACAAGAGTAGATAAAAAAAATACTTAACAAGTGGAATTTTAACTATTGAATAGTTATATCAATAAAACTAACATTTATTTATCAATAGTGAAATTGCAAATTATATTCTCAATTTTAATTAAAAAAAATATTACTCTTGAAATTATTAAATCTTGATCCACATCAAATTTCAGCAATTATAGAAAGGAATTGCTATTCAACGAATTCGCTGACAGTAAGATAATAACCTATTTATATTTTTAAACAATTAATCGCATCATAATGAATTTATTTTGAATTATTATTAATAGAAAACAAGATGTAAAATTGCAATTCAAATAACTGCTGCTGTCGTCAAATTCAGTGTCATTACTTTATTTTTATTTCAAATACTAAATATCAAATACTTGCGAAATCAAAATTTGCTTCCAGAGGTAAAATGTGTAATAAAAAAAAACACTATATGGTTGATGCTCATCTTTTTCTGATCTGTAACACCCCGGAAAATTACCAGTATGTCCACTATCACTCTTCTAACCCGATAAAACTATTCCAACTCCAAACCTGAGGAAATGCGCAAAGGTTATTTATATTTACTCTTCTCAATTATTTACCATTCACAGCGAATCACTTTAGTAAAATATAGTTGCCTCAATATTTTAACCAAATGGTCTTCATATCGCAATTAATAGATTTACTTAATAAAATGATATAACTTAATGCTAAGTTTTTTCAATGTAAAAAATGTCTGAAATATAAATTGTGATTCGTATTTTAGAATGTTATTTGTTGGGTAATGGAAATCATTTAATTTCGGATTCCATGCAATCTAGCCCTCGTCACAGAGTTCCGTCGATATAATAACTGTTTTCTGTGAATATTGCTACTTTCGATTTTCTTTTTCTGAATTTTTATTAATAAATAATGATTTTTGCACTTTTATTATATGTTTGAAAATTGAATCATAAGTTCAACCTACTTAAGTACCTAAGATAAAGTACCTATTGATACCAAAATCTGCTTTTTTGATACAACACCGTTTGCTGTTGAGCTAATCACAATATGTTTAATTAACGAAATTGCTAATTATTGGAAAACCAAAAAAATTCCAAAAATACGTTTAACTTTAGAAGCTAATAATACAAACATAAATTTGTTTTGAAAAATTACTTTGTTAAATAAAGTTATTCATCAAGTGGGCAGGTGTATATATCACCCTTCTATAAATTGCGGGTGGTGTCTTAACACTTATAAATCTTAAAAAGGAAAATCACCAATAAAGTTTTTTATACGTTGTAATTTCCGATAATAATCAAATATACTGGCTAGTTATAGTGAAATTTAGAGGAGGTTTGATCTTTATGGAGTTATGGCTTTCTTTCTTATGATGGCAGAACTATAGTTGCCAAAATAATGTTGAAATAAATATTCTCTCTACTTCGAAAAGTTGCAATTTTTCTCAAGTGCGCAGCGACAGATGTTTCGGTATCGTAACCCACTCGAAGGGAGTGACAAAGATCGCGGTAATTAAAATTTGTTGCTAGCAGGTCGAAATTGGGATAGGTGCTCTCCTCGAGTGAGCTACGAACGAAAAACTATAGCGCGCAAACTTGAAAGGCAGTGATCTCAACACCGACTCAAAGACAAGGCCGTGCCTCACGTGACCTTTCCGGAGCTGACGTCATCACGAGTAGGCCATGGTAGCGGGTAGAAACGGAAGATTTCGATTCGCTGCTTTGGTTTTTTTTTAAGCGCGAATTTCTTTTTTTTTCTCAAAATGGGTGAAAATTCCGTGTGCTTTAGTCTGCGATTATTATTTAATATTTGAGTTATGGTTTACAAACGAGCTGTATTCCCAATTGTCAGGGAAATTACACGAAAACACCAAAAGTTCAGCTGTTTTCGTTTCCTAAAGATCGGACGTCGCGCAGAAAATGGATTCGTGTAATTCACACACAGGGACGACTTTACTCCTACATATCACGCCAGGGTAACTATGATTATGCTTATAATTTAATCTGCGTTCTTTAATGTAAATTGATAACATGTAGATGTCAGGTTTAAATTGGATTAAAACATCACTGGTTTAAAAAAAACCAGGGAAGTATTTGACATCGTTATTACTAATACAATTATTATTATAATACAATTGTTATTAACCGACTGAACAGCGCGCCAACCAAAACTCCAAAATAAAATCGCTATAAACTTTAAATTAAAACCGCCAAATCGCGCACCATTTCGAGAGGTTATAGATTCGACGGTAATGTATTTTTTTTAAATTTATGTATGTTCGCGCGGAATTTCGGTTCTACTTCAGATATTTGCACAATTTTTTTGTTGTTGGATAAGGGATGTTTCACTTGGGAGCAATTTGAAAAAAATATCGGGTTATCCGGCATTTAACTATCTCTGAAATTCTCAACTAACCGGACCGTTTGAAAAAAAATATTGTCCGATTTCAAAAATTCTTTTTTTGTTGGATAGAGAAAAATCAACTTAGGCAAAATCTGCAAAAATAATCGGTTATCCGGCTGCTATATATCCGAAAATGTCGATTTTCCGGAGGTTCTTTATACAGTTAATCCGATTTCATAATATTTTCATTGTTTAACACAGCGTTTCTCAACCTTTCAGTATTCGCGGCCCAGTTTTTAATCATAATTTTCATCGCGCCCCCAGCTTACAATAAAATGTATACAACAATAATGTATATTGAGTATTTTGTATTCTGTTTTTAAATTATTTTTACTAACTGCCAAAACAAGAGTAAAAGCGAGCCAACGTTGGCGAGAAACCACACCTGGCATTTTGCCAAGCGGGCGGTGAACAGATGAAGCGAATGAAAGCGGGGAAAATTTAAATATTATATTTGAAATGAAAGCCAAACAGGCAGATAACGTTAAAAGAATATGAAGTAGAAAAATTCGTTAATGAAAGTTAACCTAGAAGGGGTGAGCTAAATTTAGAAACTGGGAATACATTGTTTCGAATAATAAAAGAAATAAAACAGAAGTATGACTAAACAAAAGAGAAAAAAAATAAGTAATGTTTGTGGAAGGGAATCCACACGACCGATGCCGTCTCGAGCACGCGCAGAGCAAATGTTTTCTCATAGGAAGAAGGAAAATGTTCGATAACACAAGTTTCAATTCCAGCCAGTCTCATTCGAGTCGATCCTTCTATCGCTATTGAATCTATCGTGAATGTGTATGTTATATATGTTTTCGTGTTAATTGCAATTCACCATATTAAATATTCACGGCAGCAGATTTATGCAGACTCATGGATAAATTTTTAAGCGGAAGTAAGCGAGCATTAGACGATAGTCAAGCATCAACAAGTACACAGACGAGTGTGGTTCCTAAAATAAAATCAAGAAAATATTCTCAAGAATATTTAAATTTTGGGTTTACCAGTACTGAAGTAAATGAAGAAAAAAGGCTCCTGTGCATCATTTGCTCAAAAATATTGGCCGCAGACAGCATGAAACATAAAGCATGAAACATTGAAAAAATGAAGCGTTCCCGAAAATTCGCATTTGTTTACTATGGACACTTTGCGCTGGTTTCTGCTGACATGACGTCTAATTAACATGACGTCTTTAAAGATATAAGAAACTGCATGCGGATTTGTTATTGGTTGACGGCGACTACGTGGTTTGTAATTCACCAATCACAGAGGCTAATCGACCATACGTTTTTGTTAATCCGTCAAAATTTTAATATCCAGACCATGTCATGCATAGTGCCTATAAAAATAGTTTGTTATTTATTCCACATTCTAATGAGTAAATAATTACTGAAAAAGTTAAATAGTTTCAAATGCTAATTTTTTTCTGGAAAACTGATACCAATAAATTTGTCACATTTTGAATGTAAAAACAACGTTCATATGACCTTTTGATGTTGTTCTTTTTATGTAGTATTTATTTTTAAATTTGAAGCAGCAGATAATCGCTCAAAATTTGTTTGTGATATTTTCATAATGAACGTAACAGCGTAGAAAAATTGCGCGAGGTCGATCCTTACCCCTACCTAATTTAATTTGAAATAATTCTCGATAGTAAATTGTATTAGTTAGTAATAATTTAATAATGAACTGTTTCTTGGATTACGTAAATAAGTTTTGTTTCAAGCAGAGAGGGATTGAAAATGAGTAATGAGGTTTTACAATAGAACAACGGAAAAAAGGTTTAAATTTTTCATTAACCAAATTTAAAATCACTTTTAAATGTAAATTTTATATTTACTATATATGTGTTTTAAAATTGATTTACTTTGTTATTTCAAATAATTCTTCTTTATTGAAAGATTTGTTCGAAAACACCTGCCTAATTAAATATGAAATTATTTTCGGTATTAAATTGTATTAGATAGTAATACCTGAATACTGAATTGTTTTTCGTATTACGTAAGTATATTTAGTTTCAAGCAGATATTTAGATGAGTAAGGGGACTTTACAATATAACAAAGGAAAAAGAGTTTAAGAGTTTTCTATTGAAACGTACATAGTAATCTAAACGCTTGAAAGAAAAAGTTTTCACATACACACAGGGAAATAAATTTCACCAAATTAAAAACCCTTTTTTAAAAATAAACCGCAAATGTATTATCGTATAAGTGTTTTTAATTATGTTTAACATGTTACTTCAAATTAGTATTTAGTTAATAAAAATTTGTTCGAAGTAACTATTTGTTTTCAGGACACATACTATCAGCGACCTATACAAATTTTATATTATGTAATCTTTTCTTCTGTAAACTCTTCAAAATTATGAAATATTCCTAACAACAGCCACAAATTTCAACATGTATCCTTTACAAACATTAGGCTAAATAAAATAATATATATATATATATATATATATATATATATATATATATATATATATATATATATATATATATATATATATATATATATATATATATATTGAAAAGTCGAAAATTGCAGCTTCATCATTAATTACGTTTAACAAACAAAAAGCAAATTAAGATTAATTTAATCGTAACTAGATTATGATATACAGTAAAAAAACTATTATATTTAGATTATAGAAAAAGTTTAATTTTAGAAGGTTGATTTTCAGAACCATTATAATTAAAAGTTAATTGGTAAAATTATATTATTTTCACTAAATTAAAGATAAAACTGCTTTCATCACTACGATTAATTCCGAATAACACAAAATGTATCGAAATATGTAAAAATCTTTATTATTGAATAAACGTTTAATAAGAATATAAAATGCTATTCGTTCCTTATTATTTGTGTATGCAGGTTAAAGATAAAAAATTGCAGAAATAATTTTGCAGTAGCAAAAAGATAATTTGATATCCATTATCATAATATTCTTAATAACAAAGACTACTTTGTATAGCATTTAAAACTCCATCCAGTTACTCCAGAGTTAGACAGAATCAAACATCGCTACAAATTGACTTAAAATACTGATCAACAAGAATATTGGCAGGGTTTAGTATGCACACGAAAACTTTGTGCTACAATTGTGCGAATGGTTGTATTAGACACTCAGGATCATTAAAAATATTCATTTAAATTACTTCTGCAGAATTGATACGGAATCATTGACACTTTTAAAAAATCGTATGAGCATTTCAAAGAACTTATCTTATTTCGATAATTAAGAAATTATTAGATGATAAAATATATCATGAAACGTCTAAACATTGATAGGGACATTTCAAAACATTTGCATTTGATTCGATTCATTAGAAATATTACTAAGTAATAAAATATGTAAACGAGCTGGGCTCGGTCCCCTGGTACTTATTACTAATACAGACAGACATTCCTTGTATTTCGGATTTTTACATAAATGTTGGTGAGTAAGAATTTAAAGGTATTGAAAATTCAATGCCTATTATTGTATACCTTTCCGGCTATTGTGCTCATTCGGCGATGAAAAAAATAAATTGTAAATATAGTTCAAAACAAATGATTATTGACAACACCTTAAAATGAAACTATAAATATAAATTAATTGAATATCTGGATAGAGGTGGTTTAATCTACCCATCTGCAGATATTGTAAATGCTGTAAGTTACAATTATATTGTTATGTAAAAATTGCTTTTAAAAGAAAATGAGACCAAATTTTTACAAATAACTGATAACCGCTCATTTGTAGTTAAAAAAATATGGAATTAATAAATTTTAATGATTTTTTTTTGATGATCAATGTGAAGCGAACCATAGTTCTGAGAGTGTTTTAAAACTAATATTAACTTCAGCTACAAAATCATTATTAAAAAAACTATTGCAGGCAAAAAAATTATATAAAAAAATTCATATTGAAAAAAAGTCTAAAAAAATTGAGACATTGAAAAAAGGAATCAAAGTTGCAGAAAAAGTACAAAAATATAAAATTGCATAACTGTACATAAACGCTCAGTTCAATAAAGTATTTTTGTTAATTTGGTCTTTGATACTTTTATTTTCATGCTAATGTGGGTATTTTTTGGGGAATATTTATTTAAAAATATTTAATGAAATGCAAAGGTAAGGTAAATAATGTTTAGGCAACGTAACAGTTAATTTTCTAAAGAAAAAATGCTATTCATCTACTCGAAATACCAAGCGCTTCAATCGAAGAAACACAGCGGGGAAGGAGAAATCCAGCCTACTCATCGTGACGTCACAAATCAGAGGCATGGCCTTGTATTTGAGTCGGTGTTGGTGATCTCCGAAAGGACAAAATAAATTTGTTCAGCTTATTTAATTTAGGTTTACCCATTCGGACTTCGTTTTACGTCTGCCGTGCACTAACCATAAACGTGCAGTCTTCCTTTGAAACTAGACATTGTTGCCTTTATTTTATAATTGGGATAAATTTTTATTTTTAGTACTACTAAATAGAAATTGGTATATTTAACTATATTGTATCCCATTCAAATGTCAGAAATTAACTAAGATAAGAGAACAATTGCTAATTTGGTGTTTTCCTTTCACGAGGTGCATAAATACAAGATTTAAAGTGCGATGCTCTGTCGATAAATTAATTCCAGAAAGTTAAGCAAGTTTCATTAATTTTAACGTGGATAAAAATGGTTAAAATTATTTCTTCTATTTTACTTAAAAGTTTAGTGCATCATTTGATGTATGCATATAGTTGAGCTTTATTATCTCACTTTACAGATGACGAAAGTTTTATTTTTTAATAGAATCCTTTACCATTTAAATTAAAAAGAATACTTGCGGCGAATGATAAAAAAAAATAGAATTTAGGTAAACAAAATTTTAAAATATATTTATTTATTATTAACTTTTTATTCATTAAAATTGGAAACAATAAGCAAAAATGCAATTACAAGAAATCTAATGCTAGATTTTATGAGGCAGTTTGTTGGTTGAACAGGAAAATGACTTCGTAATTTGAGAAAAAAAGATTACTTAGCATAAATTATATCATTCTAGTTTACAAATTTAGATAGCTAACACTTTATTTCCTAGAACTTCAGATTTTGGCATACTTAAAATGATTGCATAACATCAACAATTTTTTCTCGTGACTTATAAATTGGTTTAAATTAACACTTACATGACAATATTTAAGATAAAAGCATTGTAATATTTTTAACACTCACATTCAAGTTTATTTTAAATAATTTTTTTTAATGCATTTTATCTAAATAGAGTGACGTGGCGCTCTCAATAGGCCCTTACTTACAGTTCGCAGCCTCGGATGCCTGGAATATTATTCTCAGTGGCGATAGCATAATTTGTAACACGACGGATTTTATAACAACACTGCTTCATGAAATAATATAAATTGCACTACTTCTATCTATTGCAAATTTAATGTTTTACCTGGAAAGTTGCTGTTCGAATCAAATATATTTTTAATAAATTTGAACGAAAAAAAATAGCCGTACCTCAGTAGAATTTCCGAATTTTATTTTGTTTTCGTTGAAATTCAAACTAAATGATGCGTAGAAACAAACTAAAAATGAAAAACTTGCTAGTGCTTATGATGCATGTCAAGTATATATTTTTTTTAAATTGTCAATTTTTTTAATTGTCTAAAAACACTAATCCCTACAGACATTCATTAAAGATACAGATCGCGAGTGTTTGTTGTTTTTCCTTACCGTACAGGAAATCAAGTCGCTTTAGGAATAAATGTAATTAAAAACACCTTCATTGTTATCAACAAGTTCACTAATGATCTGCTAAACATGATTAAAAATTATAAATTCTGAATCTTTAAAACACAGAAAGTTGAGGATAAGGAGTAAATCAAAGTCCGATGTTTAAATTTAAAAATAAAAAACTAATTTAAGTTACCTAATAACCAAACACAATAACATGTAAAATGAAGGAAGGTGCGAGGATGATCAATCGGAGGCTGTTTTTAAAATTAATTAGTTAAGCGATTATCCAACAACCCATACACAACCTTTAAATTAAGAAAGGTGCGATGGTGAGCAATCGAAGTGTATATTAGTTTACATTTAAAATTAATTAATTAAGCGATTACCTAACAACCATACACATTAACCTTTATCTTAAAAAAGGTGCGATGGCGAGCAATCGGAGAGTATATTAAGTTTGAATTTAAAATTAATTAATTCAGCGATTACCTAACAACCATACACATTAACCTTTAACTTAAAAAAGGTGCGATGGTGAGCAATCGGAGAGTATATTAAGTTTGAATTTAAAATTAATTAATTCAGCGATTACCTAACAACCATACACATTAACCTTTAACTTAAAAAAGGTGCGATGGTGAGCAATCGGAGTATATTAAGTTTGAATTTAAAATTAATTAAGCGATTACCTAACAACCATACACATTAACCTTTAACTTAAAAAGGTGCGATGGTGAGCAATCGGAGGGACTGTGTTAATTTTTAAAAAGTAATTAAGCTATTACCTAACAACATTGCACCTACAAGTTATGAGCTAACAAGTAAGCAAAAAAAAGGGAAAGATCACTTGGGTACCTCGGGGTTGTGAAGCCCGTGTTTACTTAAAGAAAGTAAAACCCCTGAGGGCAAGCAATCAGCGAGACAATATAACTTTTTTGTGGATCAAATTCAGCGTCATTCCTTGTTTTTTTTACTATTATTTCAAATACTAAATATCATAAAGTTGTACGAAATCAAAATTTGCGTTCGAGGATGTTAAAAATGTGTAATAAAAAAACACCAGTCGTTTTTTGGGGGAGGTATTTGAATTGGTGCTTATAGTTTTCTTTTCTCTTTTTTTACCCCAAAACCTGGGGGAAATTACCAGTTTTGTCCACTTATCACGGTTCTAACCCGATAAACCTATTCAAACTACAAACGTGCGGAAATGCGCAAATGTTATTTATAGTTACTCTTCTCAATTGTTGACCATTCACTGCGAATTGAACTATTCATTTACATTTGGGTATTAACAAAATACTGGTATATTTTATAAACAAGATTGATTCAGCACATATTTAATAGATAATTTGTTTCTGGCAAGAATGCACAGAAAGATACAAATATATTAGAATTATGCAATTTAAAGTGATCAGCACATTTTGTAGGAAATATTAGTTTTAGGTATGAATTATTACTGAAAAATTATTTTATGAGTTATAATTAAAAAAAATATTAAATTCCAACCAAATCAAATAGATAACGTAGTTTAATTATGATTTGGAAAAATTATTAATTGGTTTTTATTGTATACTTAATGTTGCAGTTACAAACATTGAAAGTTAATTACACCTAATTGAGAAATACAGCACATAAAGTGTAAACATTTTCTTACTAGTCGTACATTTTTATACTACTTCTAAATATTTTTTTTAATGAAAATATTTATTAAAACCCAAAAATAAATTTATTTTAGCACCCGAAAATTAAAAAAAAAAAAACGATATCTTCAAATATTAAATTACAACAACGTTATTTGAAAAGGTGTTTCACCAATTACCAACCGATTTTCATCTAATTTTGAAGTCCGTAGAGAATCTTAAACTAATGAACAGAACCCATCTTTCTATAAACACAACAAAGCGTAAAAATATCAACGTAAAGCCTTTGCAACCTTAAAAGTGGTAATGCTGGCTTTAACGACTTTAAGGATGCGAAGTTGAATTTTGTTACAAATAAAAGCGTTTTTTTTACTTAAATGGAAACTTTCACGTTATTGCATTTATCGTAAATATGTATCAATATTTACTATTATTTACTACAAAAATGTTTACAAAACGGGGCGGTTAATCCAGAATTTGACGATTAAAAGTTTGAACAGTGAGGGTGGTTATTTAATTCACTTTTGCAGATTTGATTTTATTCCTTAGTTATTTGATTTATTATCATTTAATCGAACATGCCAAATTTACAAAGTAGGCATTTTAACGTGATGGTTTCCCTTATTTTGAAGATGGTGAACATGCTTTTTTTCCCAGTTTGAATTAGATTTATTAGGTGCTTGTCTATCATAGGCCAGCCTCATTTAAAGTTTTTATCGAAATCGGCATTTTATCATGAAGGTTTTTGTCCTATTTTAAAAATGGAATATTCTAATTTTTCTTCGTATTTAATCCCAATTTTCTAGTTATGAAGTCTTTCAGTTTTAATTCGGTCTTCTATAGTTATTTGATAATTACTATTCAATCAATTAAAACAAGTTTTGCAAAAATCACTACTTTTACAAATTCTTAACCTGTATAATTTTTTTTTAATATGACCTGAAATATTTTTTTAAATATTAAGTTATTTTTTAAACATAAATTGACAACAATCTTCGTTTTATATCATGAACCTTATAAAGCAAAAATTTATTTAGAATAACACTTCCAGAACGTGCATTTTAGGCAATGAAAGGTCTGCCTGTTTGTAGTTTCCCATGTTTTCTGCACTTAGAATTCTTGCATTTTGCTATATTTGGACTAACTTGGGACAATTCAACGAGAGAATAGAAGTAGTTTAACAACATTTCGATTGTATAAACTCTGTATATTTAAAACGACGGGTCATTCATTCGCTGTGAGCTTGAGGAGGTATTTTATATGTTGAACTGTTTAGTCATAATTTGCTAGGGAATCCGTTAAGGTATTATATATAATAAACACAAAATTTATGGCTCCGTAGGTATTCGAACCCGCAACCTATTGTTCGAATGTCCAGCCCGCTCTATCGGCAAAGCTACAAAAACACTTTCTAGGTCTTGGAAATGCACTTAAAAAAATGTTTCTTTATAGTACACTTTTAAAATTAAAAATATCATTTAAAAAACTAAATGGAAAGTTGCAAATCAGATCTTCGGGTGCATTATCTTGAGGATGAGGTGATATATCTTGATTCATTCGCTGCGAGCTTGAGGAGGTATTTTATATTTTTAAACTGTTTAGCCCTGATTTGCCGGGGAATCCGTTATGGCATATATAATAAAAAAGATTAATGGCTCCGTGGGTAATCGAATCCGCAATCGATTGTTCGAATGTCCAGCCCGCTCTATTGACAAAGCTACAAAAACACGCTCCAGGGCTTGGAAATGCATTTAAAAAAATGTCTTTATGTTATATATATTTTATTTAAAAATATAATTTAAACATCTAAATTGAATCTTACAAATCAGATCCTCGGGTGCGTATATTGAGGACGAATAGTACTTATATAAATTTTCAGCCTTTTATACTCAGGAAAAGTAGGTGTTTAGCTATCCACATATAATATTTAATTGTTCCACATACCTTTTCTTCTTCCCTGGAAGATTTATACTTAAAGGGTTCCTTGGAATTAAGTGTTTTAATTAGTAAAGAAATGTAGGGTTGTCCCTCTACTCAAGAGCTGTCGTAATCATTAATTATCAAAATATGAAACTTTAGTTGTTAATAAAATAGGAGGGATAAGACATTTTTTTTATCAAATTTTAATAACAACATTACTTATCAACTTTCGCGTGAGCGTGGCATTGAACCATTTATACGAGAATTATTTATGTGACTCAAGAATATTTATGAGTTGTCTGCCCTTTGTTAGTAAAACTTGTATAGCGTTGTATAAATAACAGAAGTTTAAAAGAGACTTCGAATAAGTACAATTACGGATTCCTAAAAATTGTACAAGTCAATTATATACTTCCGAGTTTGCTATCCCAATAGCTGATCGAGCAAGCGATTGTCAGGGTATTTAATTTGAAAGATCTGAATAGCGCAACTACGCAAAAAATGCAACTGCCCATATATTTTAAGGAAGTAAAACAGATTCGATCAAATGCACTTTATATTTATCCACTTATTTTCTTGATTATATATAATCTAGGTATCGCGAATCGGAAAGAGTTAAAATTTTAATTACTTATAAAAAATCTTCATGGCAAAGTTAATAGACTATTTAAACCTTGGAATTCATTTTATTAAATTTTTAAGTAGTACAACTAGACTCGTGAATAAAACGGCTATTTTGTTGGTCAATAATGTGTATATGGCTAGAGATTAAAATTTACATTCACAACGTTGTACCCCTTACCTTTTACCTACCATAGAATCAGCACAGCGTTTAAAATTTGAGGCCCAAAGAAATGGCTTTTTTTTCATTATTAATTTTATTTTCTCATCAGGCCCCTAGTACAATTCAAATTTATATACACATATCGGCACATAATAAAAATGATTTTAAACACATGCCCCAACAGCAAACAATTCACCTTGTCTGTGTTATTAACCCTTCCGATTTGCTGTACAGAAATTTTCGGTCATAGGATTTGCTTGTCCAGCAATTTTAAGTTTACATAAATACTTTATTTTTTCCATATTTTTCAAATAAATGCGATTACAAATTAATCAGGAATTTCCTAAAAAAAAATCCTTGAATTTTCTGGAAATTTCTTTTAAAATCTCATGCAGAGAAAACACACATTTACAATTTCGGTAAGTTGCTGACCACTCGGCGGATACAAATTTTTTCTGACTTTTGAATTTCATTTGGAAGACAATCGTTTCAAAATTCAAATAACGAAAGAATAATTTCATTTAACATTTTGGAAATACAAGTTTGCTTGCATTTGCCTTGACAAATAGCACAGGTCTAAAATATTTATAATACATCAAGGGTAAACGGATATTATCGAAATGTGCACTTTGTTTGGTTTAAAATTAGTAAAGATAACCGAAGTGATTAAATCGAAGAACAAAATCAAATTCGTATGTAAAATTTTGTATCGATTTAAAAAATCCTTGTAAAATTTATCAAACCAAAATAATTAAAAACAATTTAAAATTCATACTAATGACAAATTTACTATACTGCAATAAATTTAATTTATAATTAAATATATAATAATAAAACCTCAAGATTGGAAGTAATCGGATGCAATCGAACTTAATGTTTTTATTCAAAATCGGTTTTTTTTTATAATATCTATTTTTGTCTGTTTTTAAACAACTAACTTGTGCAATTAATTTAATAATTAAAAACTTCCACAAATTAAGATTTTAAATAAATTGTTAAATTTCGGTTGGTACTTTTAAGTATAGATTTTAATAAAAGGTCTACTCCGGGCTTCTTGATGAAAGGGTACAGATAATATTAATAATCGGGGTGAAAAAAAATTAACCCAAATTACAAAATATGTTTACTTTTTCTTTAAAAAAAATACAATTGGGATTTATAAATTGTACAAATCCTAATATTTTTTTAATAGACTATATAGCAAAATTCTGGTAAATATAATAATAAAACCAAAATGACGATTACAAGAAATTTGAAGCGAGATTGTTGTAAGCAAGTTAGATCTAGGAATACGACTTGATCAATAAAAAACTGTTTACTTAGCAAAAATTATATTCCTTTATTTTACAACATTGATACTAAATTAAAAAATCCGGACCTAATCTAGTGAGGTTTTTTTCGCAACAATCGAGTAAAGTAGGGTATTTGAGATTTCCCAATTTGTGGTGAAAAAAGTCAATGCATAAAGGAATCAAATTAGAGGAACTCCTGATTTTAGCATAATTGATCACATATCATCTGCAATTTAATCGCGATGCATAAATGCGGATTTAATTACTTGAAAATAATTTGGATAACAGCATTTTAATAACACTCAGTAACGTAATTTTATTATTTTTAAAATGTCTGTTGGACGTTGCGTACTGAATCAGTGACGAAAGGTGCAATGGTCAGCATTTGGAGGAGCTTTATGTTTTAAATACATAAAAAAATTGGTTAAGCTATTATTTATCAGACATACGCATTTAACTTTATTAAATGATCAAAGGTGCAATGGTGAGCAATCGGAGGGGCTGCATGTTAAATTATTAAAAATGTTTAAGCGATTACCTAACATCCATACACATTAGCCTTTCAGTGACGAAAGGTGCGATGGTCAGCATTTGGAGGAGCTTCATGTTTTAAATATATAAAAAATGGTTAAGCTATTATTTATTAGCCATACTAATTAGCCTTTCAGAGTGAAAGTTGCGATGGCGAGCAATCGGAGGGGCTGCACGTTAAATGAAAAAAGATGTGTTTAAGCGATTACCTAACAACCATACACATTAGACTTTCAGTGACGAAAGGTGCGATGGTGAGCATTTGAAGGAGCTTCATATTTTAAATATATAAAAAAATTGGTTAAGCTATTATTTATTAGCCATACACATGCCTTTCAGTGACGAAAGGTGCGATGGTGAGCAATCGGAGGGGCTGCATGTTAAATTTATTAAAAGTGTTGAATAGATTACCTAACAACCCATACGCATTACCCTTTCAATGACGAAAGGTGCGATGGTCAGCAATGTGAAATTATTAAAAGAGTTGAAGCTATTACCTAACATCATACACATTAGCCTTTCAGTGACGATAGGTGCGATGGTCAGCATTTGGAGGAGCTTCATGTTTTAAATATATAAAAAAAATTGGGTAAGCTATTATTTATTAGCCACACGCATTTAATTTTTTTAAGTGATCAAAGGTGCGACGGTGAGCAATCAGAGGGGCTGCATGGTTAAATATTAAAAGTGCTTAAGCGATTACCTAACAACCATACACATAAACTTTTCAAACAGGAAAGGTGCGATGGTGAGCAATCGGAGGGTGGTGGTGGGGGGGAATCTATATTTAAATTTAAAAAAAATAGTTAAGTTATTGCATAAATAGCCATACGCACTATGAAGATTGATGCGAAGGTAAGAACAATTTCGATAGGAAACTTTGTAATCTAACAAATGGGAAAATTTCTTTAAAAAATAAAAATAAAAAAAATTAATCTTGTCGTCAAGGTTTAAAAACGAGTCTCAGATTACGGTTTTTATTAAAAAAAAATTGAATTTCATTAAAAATCTTCCGTTTTATCAATCTTTCATTTTGAAAATTTAAGTGTCACTCGTTTAAATGAATATTTTGTTACTCTTATACGATTCAAAAAATTATTTTATTAGATTTTTGATTACTTGGGAGAAGTGTGGTTTAATTAATAAAGACAAGTGATTTTCATAAATTGACTATTAAGAATGATTAATTTGCATAACGATGAGTTATAATAGGCGAAACTTTTGAGAAAAAGAATGCGCAAAAAACTTTTGGTACAGGATGGCTGACTTACAGTTTTTTTTTTTTAAATGTCTTAAAACACAAACAAATAAATATATTAACATTCAAATTGAAAAAGATAATATTGATTGTTGTAAATTTTATTTAAAGTTCCTTGAGACTTTGAACTTAGGTGGGATTCCCACAAACTGTTGTGTTCTGGGACAACGTCGGTCGCTAAAGGCAGGGGATGATTCTTCTCTACATTAACTATGCCCACTATTCAGATTTCAGTTAAAAAATTCGGCCTTTCTCCTAAACGCCTCTTTACAAAACCTCAAAATTGACCCAATTAGTTAATATATAACCGAACTGAATATATTCTGTCCCAAATACGAAGCAGATTTCATTAACTATCTAGCTTAAGGTTCCCAATTGTGTATTAGTACATCAATACTACATTTGCATTCTGCCATGTAGTCAAGACATTAAAAGGGATGGGGAGTGTTAAAGACCAGTTTGGAACAATTTTTGGAGCAGTAAAATTTAAGTATTGTTCAGAAATACGAAATTTTGTAGCAGCAAAATTCAATATTTGTAGCAGAAATGCAATAAAACGAAGCAGTGAAATTTAGCATATTAAACAATAATTGTAGGAATTAAAATTTTAGGATACGATTTTGAATTAGGTGCGTGTAAAAATCCTGAATGTATCTTTTGAAAGTTACGCTATTTTTTTATACTATAAACCAAAACCCAAACAGTTTTTAATTGTAAATTAACCAATTTATAGAATATGTTACAATATATATTTACTTTGATATGTTGAATTTTGTATCAAAATGTAGTTTATACTTATAAACCACACACCAACAAAGTACAAAAAATGTCGCATACCTCGTGCATGAAAAAGTAAATTCAAAATGTTACCACTGTCAAAAGTTTTTGTGAAACTATGTTTCTTTTTTTCAGATTGAGCATCGAGACTGGATTCGACTTGGATATTGAGGAACGTGTTGTACATGTCGTCGTCGTTTTTTCCAATTATTTAATACCTCGCCTAGTGCAGCTACGAATCATCCGTAGCTAATTTTCAGAGAGCATATCGCTTATGTTAATTTTGAATTTGTTAAGCAAACACTAAAATAAACTGATTATAACCCCGCACGAGCTGTGATTGGTGGAGACAAACCCCGTGGGGAATAAAAATGTAGTGCCCGCAAATAAACAATCAAGCAAATTTTTTAAAAAATGCTGACAATTTTAGTTTTCCCACAAAAATTCAAAGTTTTTTGTTTTCCAAGTTGCTCGACAACCTTTTTTTTTTATGGAGGCTATATATTTTAGGATTTTATATAACACAGGTGTAGAATTAACAATCATTTTTGCCAAATTTCAGCAATTATAGAAAGGAATTGCTATTCAACGAATTCGCTGATAGTAAGAACATAACCTATTTATATGTATAACTATTAATCGCATTATAATGAATTTATTTTGAATTCTTATTAATAGGAAACAAGATGTAAAATTGCTATTCAAATAACTTCTGCTGTCGTCAAGTCAAATTCAGCGTCATTACTTTTTTTTTCTTTGTTATTTCAAATACTAAATATCAAAAAGTTGCGAAATCAAAATTTGCTTCCGAGGAGGTAAAATGCGTAATAAAGAAAACATTATATAGTCGTTATATTGGGGGAGGAATTTAAATTGGTACTTATCGTTTTCTGATCTATTACACCCCAAAAAATTACCAGTATTGTCCACTTATCACGCTTCTAACCCGGTAAATCTATTCTAACTCCAAACGTGCGGAAATGCGCAAAGGTTATTTATATTTACTCTTCTCAATTATTTACCATTTACAGCGAAACAATTTAGTAAAATAGTTGCCTCAATATTTTAACCAATTGTCGGATGAAGCATTCATATCGCAATTAATAGATTTACTTAATGAAATGATATAATTTATGCTAAGTTTTTCTCAAGGTAAAAATGTCCGAAATATATATAAAATGTTATTTGTATTTTATAATTTTATTTGTTGGGTAATGGAACATTTAATTTAGGATTCGATCAATCTAGCCCTCGTCGCACACAGTTCCGTTGATATAATAACTGTTTTCTGTGAATATTGCTACTTTCGAATTTCTTTTTCTGAGTTTTTATTAATAAAAAATGGTTTTTGCACTTTTATTATGTCTGAAAATTGAATCGTAAAGTAGTACAACCCACTCAAGTACCTATTTATACCAAAATCTCATTTTTCGATACAACTCCATTTGCCGTTGAGCTACTCGCATTGTTTTTAATTGACAAAATTGTAAATTATTGGGAAAACCAAAAAAAAATCCAAAATACGTTTAACTTTAGAAGCTAACAATACAACCATAAATTTGTTTTGAAAAATTACTTATGTTAAATAAAGTTATTCATCGAGTGGCTTCTGCAGGTGTATATATCAGCCTTCTATAAAATTTGGGTGGTGCCTTAGCAATTACAAATTTTAAAAAGGAAATCACCAATAAAGTTTTTTGCATTGTAATTTCGGATAATAGCTCATAAATCTAATATACTGCCGGGTTATAGTAAAATTTAGAAGAGGTTTTTGCTCTTTTTGGAGTTATTGCCTTTCTTTCCTATTTTAGATCTTCTTAAATAAAGTCTGTGTCAATCGTTGAATTTTTTTTCAAGTGCGCAGCGAGATTTTTCGGTATCGTAACCCACTCGAAGGGAGTGACAAAGATCGCGGTATTTAAAATTTGTTGCTAGCAGGTCGAAATTGGGATAGGTGCTCACCTCGAGTGAGCTACGAACGGAAAAATTGCAGCGCGCAAACTTGAAAGACGGTGATCTCCGAAAGGACAAAGTAAAATTTTCAGTTAATTTAATTTAAGTTTACCCATTCGCACGTCTTTTTACATCTGCCGTGCATTAACCATAAACGTGCAGCCTTCCTTGAAAACTAGAGATTGTTGCCTTAAATATAATTGGGATAAATTTTATTTTTAGTGCACTAAATAGAAATTGATATAAATAACTATATTGAATAACATTCCAATGTCAGAAATTACCAAGAGCAGTAAATAAGTAAGAACATTACTAATTTGGTGATTTCCTTTTACGAAGTGCATAAATACAAGATTTAAAGTGCGATACTCTGTCTTGTAATTAATTCCAGAAAGTTTGATTAATTTCAACGTGTAAATAAAAAATGATTAAAATTATTTTTCTATTTTTCTTAAAAGTTCAGTGCATTTTTTGATGTATTCATTTAGTTGAGTTTTAATCACTTGACGGATGACTTCATTTTTTTTTACAGGAATCCTTTTAATTTTGCCGGAGTTCAAATGTATGACATTTAAATTTAAAAAAAAAAACTTGCGGTGAATGATAATAATATATAGATATAGAATTTTGGTAAACAACATTTTTTAATATATTTATTAACATTTATTAATTCAGTAAAATTTGAAACAATAAGGCCTTTTTTTATTTAACGTTATTGTAATAATACATTAAATTAGTGTTTAAAATAATGAAGTTGACACATATACTTTGCCAATAAAGTAATAAATACTAGTAAACTAATAACAAATATCCCCTTCTTTTACTGTTTTACAATTACGAATTACAACCTGTACAGAGCCTAATACTTTTTTTTAACCAGACTCTATAGCAAAACTTTTAAAAATCTTATAAAACCAAAAATGCTATTACAAGAAATCTAACACTGGATTTTATGAGGCAGTTTGTTGGTTGAACAAGAAAATGACTTCGTAATTTAAGAAAAAGTTTACTTAGCATAAATTATATCGTTCTAGTTGACAACTTTGGTGTAGCTAACACTTTATTTCCTAGGACTTCAGATTTTGGCCTACTTAAAGTGATTGCATAACATCAAAAAAAAAAAAAATTCTCGTGACGTATAAATTGGAATAAATTAACACTTGCATGAAAATATTTAAGCTAAAAGCATTGAATATTGTTAACACTCACTGTAAAATTTATTGTAAATACGTTTTTATTTTAAATACCTAACATCCATACACATTAGCTTTTCAGTGACGAAAGGTGCGATGGTCAGCAATTGGAGGAGCTTCATGTTTTAAATATATAAAAAAAATTGGTTAATCTATTAACTATTAGCCATACGCATTTTACTTTTTTAAGTGACGAAAGGTGCGATGGTCAGCAATCGGAGAAGCTTCATGTTTTATATATATTAAAAAATTGGTTAAGCTTTTACCTATTAGCCATACGCATGACTTTTTTTAAGTGATCATGGGGCTTTATGTTATTTTTTTTTTAAATTATTTAAGCTATTACCTAACAAATTTTAACACACAAGTTATGAACTCCCAAGGAAACAAAAAAAAGGGGAAAGATCACTAGGGTACCTCGGGGTTGTGAAGCCCGTGTTTACTTAAAGTAAACCCCCTGAGGGGCAGCAATCAGCGTGACAATATAAAAAAAAATTTGAAAGCTATTTTTTAGGATTTTATTTAACACAGGCGTTGATTAGCCATCCTTTTTATAATATACAGGGAAAATCAACAAACCTTGTATTTTTAACTTTTATCAAGTTGCAATATATTTTTTTTATAAGGTTTTTGTCCCAATTTTTTATATTGTTAAAAAGTACCAAAGCTCATTTATATGTAATAAATCGCAAGAGTATCTTGTTTTTAAGTTTAAGGGGTAAATCACCTAACAACAGTTATAATTACTTTGTTTATTCCAATTTTATTAAACCGTATTTATTAAATTCTAATCAAACTATCGGAAATTTAAAGTTTTTTACAATCTTTTTCTGTGTTCAATTAAAATCAATTTTAAGAACACTTCCGATCTAAAAAATGGGAAATTTCTTTAAAAGAAATTTAAATCCTGTCAAGGTTTAAAAATTAGTCTTAAATTTGCTATCATTATAAAATTATTTTCAATTCCAGTAAAACTGTTTTATTAAACTTTCATTTTTAAACTTTAAATTTCATTCGTTTTAAGAATTTTTTTGTTTCTTTTGTACTCTTCAAAAAAATTATTTTAATATCTTCTTGGTTACTTAGGAGAAGTGTGGTTTTATCGATAAAGAAAGAAGTGGTTTGAATAATTTGACTAACAAGAAGAACAGTTTAAATTGTATAATGACGAATATAAAAGACGAAACTTTTGAGAAAAAGAAAAACAATTATGCAGGATGCCTGACATATTTTTTTTTAATTATGTTTTGCACACAAAAAAAATATTAATTTTATTTAAAGTTACGTGATTTCTTCAAGTTACGTGGAACTCCCACAAACTGTGGTGCCCTGAACGAAAGAGGATTTTTCTGCACATTGCCTAGGCGCCCCAGTTCATGTTTTCTTTCAATAATTCAGCCTATCAACAAAAATAGATCCAGTTAGTTACTATATAATCGAACTAAATATAGTCTGCCCCAAACGCGAAATCCATTACAGCACATAGCATTAACTATTTAACTTAAGGTTCCTAATTGTGTAGTGTACATCAATACTAACTACATTTGCTTTCTGCCATGTTAATTTCACAGAGAACATATTGCATATTATAATTTTAAATTTGTTAGGCAAACACTAAAATGAAACTGATTATAAACGCGCGTGAGCTGCGATTGGTGGATACAAACCCCGTGGGGAATAAAAATGAAGAGTCTTCAAGTACCAAGCACATTTAAAAGAGAAAAAAAAAATACTGACAATTTTCCCTATAAAATTCCAGGTTTTCTGTTTTCCAAGTTGCTTGTCAAGTTTTTCTTTGTAGACTATATATTTTAGAATTTTATATAACAAAGGTGTAGAATTAACTATCATTTTTGTGGATAGGTTATAACCAACAAACCTCATATTTATTTTACCATTTTATCCAAGTTGCAATTACAGGGCTCGGAACACTTTTTCCATTTGTCCCTAGGGAAAAAGGGACCAAATATCTTAAAAAAAGGGACAAAAAGGGACCTACAAAATTTAAGCGTGCGTTAAATTTTCGTTAACTATCACGATTATAAATATCGCACCGTAAAACTATTAATATTATTAAAACAATTTGTTAAATCTCATGAATATTTTAAACCTTATGTTTACCAAATTAAAGAAACAAAACAACGGAGTAAAAAGAGTTGTAAATTAAAAAAAATAATTATTTTCAATCCGTTTGAAAGAAAGCTCGAAATGATTCGTTTCATATATGTAAGCTACTTCTCAACATTATACCAGTTTTTGACTTTATCGTCTATGCTTTCGGTTAGGGTCCGAGTCATAACCTAAAAAATGACGTGTAAAATCAATATAACTTCACTTAGAATCAGCCTACGGGAATAAATAACGTACGATCATGTGCAGGAAGTGACTTTTCGAACTCCCATTACTCCATGTACAATCAGCTTATGTGCATAAATGGCATACCGTCGTGTAGAGGAAGGTCGAACACGTCGACCAGGGCTATTGTTAACTCATTCCTTCCTTTGTACCGCGTGGAAGAGGTATCTATCTCGGCTGCAGGAAATACTTCAGCCCCAATTACTCCACGGAGAATCGATCTTTGAGGTATAAATTATCTACCATCGTGTAGAGGAAGGTACGCCACACCAACCAAGTTGGCTTATTACCCACTCCCTTTCTGAAATGTGTACCGCGTGGGGCCCAAATGTTTCCACGAATAAATTCTTACTATACAGTGAGTTGCCCACTCTATTTTTTTTTTTGCCATTGAGGGGGATAAAAAGAGAAGGAATACAAAAGGGGGGGGGGGGGAGAACCATTGAGAACCGACAACCATTTTTTACGTGTGCGTTTTGATCAGCAACAAAACTACTTTTAAGAACATACATTGAATCGTTTCGACTTTCTTTCGCTCTTTTTTCTAGTACCAGTAAAATGTGAAAAAGTAATGTAATTAAGTTTTTTTTTTAACTATATAGCATTCTACTATTTCAAGCGTTATTCCAACCAAATTTGAAGAAAATCGAAGCATTATTAAATAATTAGTAAATTTGTGCGAATATATTTTTTAAAAATTCATTTCCTAATAATTATTGTAACTTTAGTTATTTGTAACTTTTTAAAATTTGGCCAAATTTCATGAAATTTAGCAGGGATGCTACTTATTACAGGAAAAGTCTTTTTCGAATCTGAAATAAATCGAACATTATTTGCCTAATTAGAATATGAGGTACTGGGAAATCGTGTAATTTCAATTAACACTTTCACCTGCATCATTTACATTTGTTTTTGATGCAATGCATAAACAAGACCCAGTGGTTTTTGGAGAACAGTTTACACTTAGGCCCACATTCCACACTAATGTGATTAATTACATATGTAAACACAAAACAACGAGGCTTTTTCTGGTTTAATGATATTCGAGAGTTGCAACACCCAAGCAGCAGATTCAACACATACACGAATATGATTGTAATGAATATTACGTAATAAAAAAATGGTTAATTAAGGAGGAGAAAAGGCCAGAAATGCGTTATTATAGTCATAAAGGGTGGAAGAAAATATTTTTGCTAAAATAAGGGAAAAAGGGACCATATTCTGAAAAAAAGGACTTTTAAGTACCTCAAGTAACAAAAAGGACTTTTAGAGGAAAAGGGACCTGTTGCGAGGCCTGCAATTAGAATTCACAAGATAAGGTAGTAAGTAATATATTTGTCCTAACTTTTTTGTAATTGATAAAAAGGAAGTACCAAAACGCATATAATTTAAGATATGTTATAAAACGTAAGAATATATATATATATATATATATATATATATATATATATATATATATATATATATATATATATATATATATATATATATATATATATATATATATATTAACCCCGTAATATATATATATATTATATATATATTAACCCCGATGAAAGATAATTCCTATGAGGATCATAACTAAATTAAAATTATCACTTTTATATAGGAACATCAATAACATTGGTTCGTTAACCATTACTTTATTAACCATGATTAATCGACTGATAACACAATTTAGGTGCTAATGACGCTTTAAATTTGTAACCTTATACTTTGCCAACTAAAAGTTAAAAAATAAAATTCATATAAAATTTCTGTCAAATTTAGTAAAACATGACAGGTTTCTTTTTTTAGAAAAATATAATTTAACGCGAAATCAGTTAATTTTTAAAACTAATCGTTCTAAAACAAAATCGTAACATCCCTACATTTTACACACTGGTTACTAAGTCTTACTAACCGCAATTATGCTGCAACTTTTAATCAAATGAGCAACTAAAGTCCCACACCAACTGATGTTGATTATTTCAGTGCTCAGATATGTCAATAGCAAAGGCATTTACAAGTCTGCCAGATTGTTGGTTAAATATTAGTTATAATTGTATCTCGCACCAGCGCCGTTACCGGTTCAGCCGGTGTGTGAAAAAACGGCTTTTCCAAAAGGAATAAATAAAAATAAGTAGTCACTTACTAATGTCAAACAATAATTGCTATTTTGATCATTAACTACACTTTATCCACTGAACAAGTATGGTTCTATCGTTCTTTTATACTAATTACAATTTTAATTTTTTTCTTTTAAAAAAAACATAAAATTCGTTACAAATTTCTGTGACAAACAATTGGTAATAACAAAGGGGAAGATTTTTTTTTAATTATAAAGAGTTTGTGATTTTGTATTTCAGCACATGTTGTTTGTTGCTATATAACTTTAATGGCTTTTACGCATTTCATTATAGACTTGGACACTTCCGGCCGTATACTGCCCAATCAGAAAGAACACGCGGTTTTTCAATTGGCAACTCATTTTAAAACTAAATTTGTCTTGCATACAAAATAATTAATATATCAGAGTTTAAAAACACATCAAAAACAATAAAAGAAGGCTGTCGGTCTGTAGATTGCAAAACACCTACTTTCTCTGCGCATAAAACTAATTAATGACTTAAATTAATAACACTTACTGGCTTTTGTTTTTGATTTTACATTTTTATTAATTTTACAATTATTTTCTGTGTATTGCTTTTATTGTATATGTTTCCTCTCTTTACTAGTATTACATTCACATCCCCTAAACGGACCTCTACGTACTCCCAGGAGTACGCCCACCGCAAGTTAAGATGCATTGGCTTAGTACTGGATAGGGTACGGGACTTGGGAATATTAGTTCGCGAGTTCTAATATCCCAATGGGGGTTCCCCAGCCAAACAAGTAAAAAACAAGTTTATCACGATAACATGTACCATATGGGCTAATCTGGTTGATTGTACCCTTTGGCTCTATTATGCTTACTGCAGAAATCAATACATTAAATACATTTTAATATATTTAGAACATGTTGGCTATATTCATCGCAAATAGTATTATATTGCATAAGAAACTAAATATTAAACACTTTTTGTTTAATTTATAAAAAAATTCTTCCTACATCCTAAACGAAAAACTTGTACTGTATCGGAAGTTTCATTATTGTTTTAAACTTTTTAACTTATCTTAATAGATTTTTTACGATTTAGCATGAACAGAACCCTGTCTGAAAAGTCTGGATCGACCACCGCAACATAATATCGTAAAACATCAAATATCTTAAAGAATATTTAATTTTAATGGAAGGGGCGTATTTCTCAATACAGCTAACTAAACTAATTTTAGTTATTACTAATGAAATTACTATATAAAGTTAATTTAACACACATGGTTTCACTATTATACCACAATTTGTGCAAGTAATGTTACCATATATATATAATTTCTGTGAGTTTTGTTCATTCAAATCTACAGCTTTTATTCAGAGCTTGATAAAAGTATGCACACTGGAAATTCAAAACGTGGGGAAAGAATTTGTCTACAGAAAATTTTGAATACCTTTATTAGTTAATCTTACAAGGTAAATTATATGTGATGTTTATAAAACGAAAATATGATGGAATCGATTAGATAAATGATTCTTTAACTATTTTATTAAATTTCCTGAATTACTTAAAAATAGGTTAAACGTAAATCAACATTTGATATCCATTCTATAGGTATTAGCACAGGCGATTCCATTCATCTATTGAACATTACCTAATTTTGAATTTTCCAGGCCTACTTAAATGTTTAAAACTACTTTTCTCTCATATAACAAAACTTTCCTATCATGTTCACTTTCCCCCATAAAATTTATAGAAAAACCAAAATTGATTTTAAAATTTAATGAAATCGCTTTAGAAAATTTATAAAACCGATACAACAGTGAAAGTGAAATAATTGTTTCGGATAACGAATTGGATTGATTTTAAGATACATAAAAAGTTAAGTAAAAAAAAATATTTTTTTATATAGATTATTCAAAACAAGTACACATCCAAAATTTCTTAGAAAAATTAAAATATGTCTTTAAAAAAATGTGACAACAATAAAAACGGGAAATGGGAACCAAATTCTTACCCATTTTATAAAAATTATCTAAACAAATGTTAGTGAAATCATTTTTATACAATGCAATAAATTTTGAATTAATTTTATTGAATTAATTATTAAAGTGGGACCATATAATATTTATACTTTGGGATATAATCTTTTTCTCCGTTTTTTGTTCTAAGCATTTTAACTCACTTTTAAAAATTATTCAACTTAAATACTTTAGTAATAAAAATATGTAATAAGGGTTACAATAAAAATTGATACAAGAGTAGATAAAAAAAATTCAACAATTGGAATTTTAACTATTAAAAGGAGTTATATCAATAAAACTAACATTTGTTTATTAGTAAAATTGCAAATTATGTTCTCATTTTTAATAAAAAAATTATTACTCTTGAAATTATTAAACCTACATTCAGATCCGTATCAAATTTAATTCAGCATTTATAATAAAGGAATTGCTATTCAACGAATTCGCTAACAATAAGATGGCAACCTATTTATATTTTTAAAACAATTAATCCCATGATAAAGAATTTATATTGAATTCTTATTAATAGAAAACAAGATGTAAAATTGCAATTCATATAAGTGCATCTGTCGTCAAATTCAGCTCGTCATTTTTTGTTCTGTCGTTATTTGGGGGGAGGTATTTAAATTGGTGCTTATCGTTTTCCGATGTATTAAACCCCGAAAAATTACCAGTGTTGTCCACTTATCACGCTTCTAACCCGGTAAATCTATTCTAACTCCAAACGTGCGGAAATGCGCAAAGGTTATTTATATTTACTCTTCTCACAGTGAATCACACTTTAGTAAAATAGTTGCCTCAATATTTTAACCAATGGTCGGGTGAAGCGTTCATATCGCAATTAATAGATTTACTTAATAAAATGATATAACTTATGCTAAGTTTTTCACAATGTAAAAATGTCTGAAATATAAATTATGATTTTTATTTTAGAATTCATTTATTGTGTAATGGATTATTAAATTTAGGATTCACGCAATCTAGCCCTCTTCACAGAGTTCCATCGATATAATAACTATTCTCTGTGAATATTGCTACTTTCGATTTTCTTTTTCTGAGTTTTTGTTAGTAAAATAATGGTTTTTGCACTTTTATTATGTCTGAAAATTAAATCATAAGTACAACCTACTTAAGTACCCAAGATAAAGTACCTATTTATACCAAAATCTCATTTTTCGATACAACTCCATTTGCCGTTGAGCTACTCGCATTGTTTTTAATTGACAAAATTGCAAATTATTGGAAAAACCAAAAAAATTCCAAAAATGTGTTAATTTTAGAAGCTAATAATACAACCATAAATTTGTTTTGAAAAATTACTGATATTAAATAAAGTTATTCATCGAGGGGCTATAAAATTTGGGTGGTGCCTTATCAATTACAAATCTTAAAAAGGAAATCACCAATAAAGTTTTTTTGCATTATAATTTCGGATAATAGCTCATAAATCTAATATACTGCCGGGTTATAGTAAAATTTAGGAGGTTTTTGCTCTTTTTGGAGTTATTGCCTTTCTTATGGCGGCGGGATAGTAGTTGCCAAAATAATGTTGAAATAAATATTCTCTCTACTTCGAAAAATTTGAATGCACATTTGTGGTATAATATCACCATACCTATTTTCGAACATCATATTCTTGATGGATCTTCTTAAATAAAAAGTCTGTGTCAATCGTTGAATTTTTTTTCAAGTGCGCAGCGATAGATTTTTCGGTATCGTAAACCACTCGAAGTGACAAAGATCGCGGTGTTTAAAATTTGTTGCTAGCAGGCCGAAATTGGGATAGGTGCTCTCCTCGAGCGAGCTACGTACGGAAAAATTATGGCGCGCAAACTTGAAAGACAGTCATCTCCGAAAGGACAAAGTACATTTTTCAGTTAATTTAATTTAAGGTTTACTCATTCGGACATCTTATTTTCGGACATTTTTACATCTGTTATGCATTAACCATAAACGTGCAGTCTTTCCTTGAAAACTTGAGATTGTTGTCTTAAATATAATTGGGATACATTTTATTTTAGTGCTACTAAATAGAAATTGCTGTATTCGAACTATATTGTATCCCATTCCAATGTCAGAAATTACTAAGAGAAGAGAACATTGCTAATTTGGCGATTTCCTTTTACGAGGTGCATAAATACAAGATTTAAAGTGCGATGCTCTGTCTCGTAATTAATTCCAGAAAGTTTGGCAAGTTTGATTAATTTTAACGTGTTTATAAAAAATTATTAAAATTATTTTTATATATTTTTCTTAAAAGTTTATTGCATCTTTTGATGTATGCGTATAGTTGCATTTTTATCACTTTACGGATGACGAACTTTTGTTTTTACTGGAAACCTTTTAACTTTGCCCGGAGTTCAAATGTATACCATTTAAATTTTTAAAAAATACTTGCGGTGAATGATAAAAATAAAATTGGAATTTTAGTAAGCAACATTTAATATATTTACCAACATTTAATTCAGAAAATTTTGAAACAATGCCTTTTTTATTGATAGCTATTGTAATAATAAATTAAATTATTGTTTAAAATAATGAAGTAGATATGTAATACTTTGCCACGAAAGTAATATATAATACTAGAAATCTAAACTAATTATCCACTTGTTTAAATGTTTTACAATTAGGAGAATTACAACCGCCTAATACTTTTTTGTATCAAGATTCTATACTAAACTTTTAAAAATCTTATAAAACCAAAAATGCAATTACAAGAAATCTGACGCTGGATTTTATGAAGCAGTTTTTTGATTGAACAGGAAAATGACTTCGTAATTTAAGAAAAAGTACTAACGTATACTTAGCATAAATTATATCGTTCTAGTTGACAACTTTGGTATAGCTAAACCCTTTATTTCCTAGAACTTCAGATTTTGTCATACTTAAAGCGATTGCATAACATCAACAATTTGTTCTCGTAACGTATAAATTGGATTAAATTAACACTTACATGACAATATTTAAGCTAATAGCAACACTGACGAGTAAAGTTTATTTTAAATAAGTTTTTCAATGCCTTTTATCTGAATAGAGGGACGTGGCGCTCTCAATATGCCCTTATTTACAGCTCACAGCCTCGGATGCCTAGAATATTATTCTCAGTGCTGATAGCATAATTTTTGACATGCCTGATTTTGTAACTGCTTAATGAAATAATATAAACTGCACTACTTCTATCTATTGCAAATTTAATTTTAATAATGTATCTGAAAAGTCGCTGTACGAATCAAAGATATTTTTAATAACCTTGAACGAAAAAAAAATACCCGTAGCTCAGTAGAATTTTGACAATTTAATTGTTTAACACTGAAGAAATTAGACGACATTTGACTCTTGTGGCAAAACAAATATTTAAAAAAAAAATCAAATAAAGTTTCAAAAAGAATTTGTTAATATTCTTAATTTTATTAATTTCTGGGTGGGAGCGGGGTCTGGAACGGTTGCACTCTCCACACCCCCCTAATGGCGTCTCTAGTCGGAGCGATTAGCCCTCACCCCCCCCCCTCCTCCCACATCTACAATACATATCCACAAGTCACACCACACATTTAATATTTTCCTTGTGTATTTCCATCAGCCAGTTTCTTTGGTAAATAGTTTAATGTTCAAGAATATGTTCATTTGTTATTTACATATTAAACTCTAGCCTTAAAAAAGGAATTATTAACGGAATTAAAAGAGGGAAGGGGGGGGGGGTATCATTATCTCTTTATAAACAGACTTTTTAATATTTCGAAAATTGTCCATTTCCAAAAAATAACTAACTAAAAGGTTAAAATAAAATGTATTAAGTAAAATAGAATAAGAGTTTTGGTTGCGTAAAATGCGTAATAAAAAAAATATATAGTTGTTATTTTAAGGGAAGAATTTAAATTGGTGCTCATAGTTTTCTGATCTATTAACCGTTTGAGTCCCAAGCAGCGCGATCACGTTGTTGAGATTTTATGTCGAGAAAACCCAGTACATTTCGAACATTGTGGACAACTGACGGTGGGTTACCGATTGTTGAAGGCTGCACAGTGGGCTATTGGCGACGGTTCGGGGCCTATCTCGAAGGTAAGATTCGGGAACGATGCCTCGTATTTTTGAACCATGGTCAGGTTTGGTTAAATAACGTCGCACTAGAGCTGCACAGTGGACTATTGGCGGCGGTTCGGGGCCAATCTTGAAGGAAAGACCCGGGAACGATGCCTCGTATTTTTGAACCATTGAACCATGGTCAGAATAAAACAAACGCTATCGAGCTGCTTGGGTCTTTTCGTACTCATTTAAAGAAAGCGCAGTTGCTCTGTGTGGGATTCTTCGACAGTGTTTTTTCAATATCCCCTGGGACTCAAACGGTTAAACTCCGAAAAATTACCAGTACTGTCCACTTATCACGCTTCTAACCCGACAAACCTATTCAAACTACAAACGTGCGGAAATGGGCAAATGTAATTTATAGTTATTCTTCTTAATTGTTGACCATTCACTGCGAATTGTACTATTCATTTATAAATAATGGTATATTTTGGTAATGCTATATTTAATAACAAGAATGATTCAGCACATATGTAGCAGATAATTTGTTTCCGGCAAGATTGCTCAGAAGGATACGAAATATATTAGAATTTAGAATTATGTATTATAAAGTGATCAGCACATTTTGTAGCATATATTAATTTTAGGTATGAATTATTACAGAAAGATAATTTTATAAAGATATTTAAATTCCCACACTATCAAATACATAACTTAGTTTAAATAAGGTTATTTGGGAAAAATTATTAATTGATTTTTATAGTATACTTAATTTTGCAGATGCAAACATTGGAAGTTAATTACACCTAATTGTGAAATGCAGCAGATTATGTGTCGTACATTTTTATACTACTTCTAAATATTTTCTTTAATGAAAACAATTAAAAAAACGGAAAATAAATTTATTTTAATACCCGAAAATTTAAAAAATAAAAAACAGTATATTTAAATATTAAATTACAACAACGTTATTTAAAAAGGTGTTACACCGATTACCAACTGATTTTCATCTAATTTTGAAGTTCGTAGAGATTCTTTAATAAACTAATGAACGAAACCGATTTTTCTATATCAACACAAAGAAGTGTAAAAATATCAACGTAAATCCTTCGCAACCTTAAAATTGTTTTTTTTTATCGTGAAAATGTGTATCAATATTTACTATTATTACTCTAAACTTTTTTACAAAAAGGAGCATTTTAACGGTGCGGTTTAACCGAATTTAACGATTGAAAGTTGGAACTGTGCGGGTGTTGGGGGGGGGGGGAAGGGCCGTTAGTTATTTGATTATTTGATTATTATCATTTAATCCAGTGTTTATTAACCTTTTTGGCACAATGGACCACTTTAAAAATTTTAAATATGTCACGGACCCCTCTGTGAAAAAAAATTGCTTAAACATCATTTATTACATAATATATTCTGTTTTATTATTTAATTATTTTAAAATTTTATTTCAATAGTAATAGTTTTATTTCAAATAATCAAATGAAACATTAAGAACAAACATTAAGACACAAAAAAACACTTGAAAAAGCGGCAAGGAATCTTGTATCGATGGAGGATATACCCTTATGTCTCGGCTTCAAACTCATTTGTGATCCACATTTTGGTCATTTATACATCGATGAAATCATTCCCTCTTTCATACATTATTCTAACAACGCTTTCTTATCCATGACTGCTAAAACACTAAAATAGCCAACTGAATATTTATTTTTCGCATTCAAAACTTCAGCAAGAGCTAATTCCATAGTGAAATAAAGCATTTATCAATAATATAAGCTAAGAAAACACCAAAATAATATGCTACTCACAAACAGATGAAAGACAAAAATAAATGTACGTCTTGCCTCCAGGGCAGATACAACGGAAATAAAATCGTGAATCAAGTTTAAAATTATACCGCTATTTCAAACTCAAACATATTATCGACCAATGAAAAGGCTAAAACAAGAGAAATAAATGAGCATGCGCGAAAAAGAGCCTCAAATTCTCTTCTCCGGAGGAGCGGAAAAAGAAACAGGGTTGCCATACAGAGCGCGCTAAGGATGAAGTAGGTCCGGGTTACCACTGCTGGCTAAATATTGATGCAAACATTTTAAAAATTAGGATCAGTCGACGGACCCCCAAAATATGACCCATGGACCCCCAAGGGGTCCATGAACCACAGGTTAAGAAACACTGATTTAATCGGATATGCCAAATTTATATTTACAAAGTAGGTAGTTTGATGTGATGGTTTCCCTTATTTTGAAGATGTAGAACATGATTTTTATTTTAGTTTTAATTAGGTTTATTAGGTGTTTGTCTGTCTTAGGCGAACCTCATTTAACTTTTTATCGAAATCGGCATTTTATCATGGAGGTTTTTGTCCGATTTTCTTCGTATTTAATCCCAGTTTTCTAGTTATGAACGTCTTTCAGTTTTAATTCATTCGGTGTTCTATATTTATTTGACTATCACTGTCCAACCAGTATTTTTAATACGACCTGAAGTATTTTTTAAATAGTGTGTCATTTTCTTAAACATACAAATTAACAACCATCTTCATTTTATATCATGCACCGTATAAAGCAAAAATTATTTAGAATAACACTGTCCGAAAGTGCATTTTAAACAATGGAATCACGCTGCGCCGCATTTAAAATGTGAGGTTTTAAGAAATAATGGCTTTTTTTTCATTATTAATTTTATTTTCTCCTCAAGCCCCTACTACAATGATTCCATTCTGCGGATCACTATAACTTAAAATAGAATATTTCGTTAAAGAGATTGTAATAATGAATGAAACCTGTTGAGAAAATTATTATGGTCATTTATTCTACTGATGAGAAAAATTATGGTAAACATATAAAATTGCTTTTAAACACATGCCCCAACAGCAAAAAAATAATCGGGTTGTTGATCAACTGATGCAAATCAAAAATTACGAGATAAGAGCGCAAAGTTGGCAACTCACCTGGTCCGTGTTAACCCTTCCAAATTTTTTGTACTGGAATTTTCGGTCATTGGATTTGTTTTTCTAGCAATTTTAAATTTGCATAAATACATTATTTTTCAAATCTTATTTGATTACAAATTTATCAAGAAGACTTTTGGATTTTGAAGATAATTGTTTCAGAATTCAAATAACGAAATAGTAATTTTAATTAACACTTTTTGGAAAAAAGATTTTGCTTGCATTTGCATTGAAAAATATCACAGGTTTAACATATTAAAAAAAACATCAAGGGAAAACGGATACATTCGAAATGTTGTTTGGTTGAAAATTAGTAAAGATAAAGTGACTAAATCAAAGAACAAAATCAAATTTGTAATGATTAAGAAAATCCTTGCCGTAAAATTTTTCGAATCAAAATAATTCAATACATTTAAAGTTGATAGTAATGACAAATTTACTATACTGCAATAAATAAAAGTTATAATTAAATATATTTATAAACCCCCAAGATTGGAAGTAAACGGATGCAAGCGAACTGAATGTTTTTATTTAAAATTGGTAACGGTTCTCTCAACGATTAAATAGTGCAACAAAATAAGATTCCTTAGTAAGCAACACATAGCATTTATAATGGCTTCGGTTTCAACTAAGTGATGTTTTAGGGTATGCGATTGATTGTACCGAGTTCTAGAAGTGTACAAGATCAGTAAAAAGGTATAAATTATAAAAGAAATGATGCCTTGCCTTTGGATCACAAAACAAAATCTCTTACAATGCACGCAGAAACCTAAAATTTTAAACATTCTCAACATTTACGCACAAGGGGAAAAAAAGTGGAATTAAAAAACCCGAAGAAAAAAGTCAAAATGCACACTCTCTGTGCATTTTAGTCTCATTTTCTATGCGTGTTCCCAAAAAATCAGTACCACAAAAACTGCTTAGAGATTTTTTTGTGTGCAAATTCTTGTACCACGTATTCATGAGTTGAATCAAGTATCATGACATAAATACCCTAAAGATTTGATTCACTTCCGTTCCTTGTCAAAATCACGAATCGTTCAAACACATAAATTTGACCTTTTAATTGCGTTAAAATATTTTTGTATATATTTATAGAACAATTACAGTATTGTCAACAATAAAAAAAAAACGTGTTTACTATCAAAGCATTTTCTTACCTTCAAAAAACGATGTGAAGATTAATAATATAATATTGAATTTTCCAGCTCAAGAACGCAAAGGAAAAATATAATGCAATGTTTATTTAGAAAATTTCTTTAATTATAGTATCCAAGACAAACATGTCAAGCATTTTGTTATAATTGTAAAAAGACTCAATTGTAAATTATATTCTATGGTAAAATATTCTATGGTAATTCCTTTTGATCTTGTATAAACTTGGCTTAAAAATGTATTTAATTAGTAAATACTTCCATCTTATGATTGATTGAACTCCAGTGTATTTAAATTCATTTAATTTAATTTAAATTCATTTAATTTAATTTAAATTCATTTAATTTAAATTCATTTAATTTAATTTAAATTCATTTAATTTAATTTAAATTCATTTAATTTAATTTAAATTCATTTAATTTAATTTAAATTCATTTAATTTAAATTCATTTAATTTAAATTCATTTAATTTAATTTAAATTCCTTTAATTTAATTTAAATTCATTTAATTTAAATTCATTTAATTTAAATTCATTTAATTTAATTTAAATTCCTTTAATTTAATTTAAATTCATTTAATTTAAATTCATTTAATTTAAATTCCTTTAATTTAAATTCCTTTAATTTAAATTCATTTAATTAATTTAACTACATTTACAAAATTAAAATTACTATAATTTATTCTATTGCAGTTTAAATTTAAACATTCAAATTTAATTTTTATTTAAATTTTTTATAATTTAATTTATATTTTAAAAAGCTAGTTATATATCCTATAGTAAGTAATTATCAATAGACGAGTAAAAGTAAAATAAATAAAAAAACGTCTAAATCGATAAAGAAATTAATTTAAATTTAACTTAAGTACAGTTTTTTTTATATATAAATGTTTTAAACAATATTTCAGTTTTTCTATCAATTAGAACAAAATTAAATATTTTTAGAATTGAATAAATACACATCACACATAATTGTGATTGAAATAGGTACCTAAATATGGATTAAAATGTGCGTTATTTCAAGATTTAAAAAAACCTTAAATTTTATTACACAAATATACCTGATCGCGATTTAAAAAAAAAATACTCATTAACCACAAGATGTATTTTATTACAAACTGCACAAATTGTCTCGACGTATACAAGTAGAAAAAGTTTATTTATAATTTTTTTTTTAAATATAGTATCCAAGATAAACATGTTAAGCATTTTGTTGTACTGAAGTAAAAATCTGCAACTGTAAATAATATTCTATGGTTAAATATTCTATGGTAATGCTATAGTAAAATATTCTATAGTAATTTCTTTTGATCTTGTACAAACTTTGCTTAAAAATGTATTTAATTAGTAAATACTTCCACCTCATGATGGATTAAACTCCATTGTATTGGGAAATTGTGATTAAAATTGATACTTGTTTGTTTTGTTTTTTCAAATAATAATTTAGTTATAATTTATAATTAAATTAATCCGGATGTAAAAATTTTAATTAATAATTAATTCAATTTGATTAAAATTTAATAATTTTACATTTAAAATTTATTTAAATATGTGTAGATTACATTTTTTAATTCATTTAATTTAAATTTAATTTCAATTCATTTAATTTAAATTCATTTAATTTAAATTCATTTAATTTAAATTCATTTATTTTAAATTCATTTATTTTAAATTCATTTATTTTAAATTCATTTAATTTAAATTCATTTATTTTAAATTCATTTAATTTAAATTCATTTATTTTAAATTCATTTATTTTAAGTTCATTTATTTTAAATTCATTTAATTTAAATTCATTTAGTTTAAATCTATTTAATTATTTTAAATTCATTTAATTTAAATTCATTTATTTTAAATTCATTTATTTTAAATTCATTTAATTTAAATTCATTTAATTTAAATTCATTTATTTTAAATTCATTTATTTTAAATTCATTTATTTTAAATTCATTTATTTTAAATTCATTTAATTTAAATTCATTTATTTTAAATTCATTTAATTTAAATTCATTTAGTTTAAATCTATTTAATTATTTTAAATTCATTTAATTTAAATTCATATAATTTAAATTCATATAATTTAAATTCATATAATTTAAATTCATATAATTTAAATCCATTTAATTTATTTTAATTTATTTAATTTAAATTCATTTGATTAATTTTAATACATTTAATTAACTTTATTCAATTAAATACATTTAATTCATTTAAATACATTTAATTAATCCAAGTACATTTACAAAATTAAAATTAATATAATTTATTCTAATGCATTTTAAATTTAAACATTCAAATTAAATTTTTATTTAAATTTTCTACAATTTGAATTTGTATTTTAAAAGGCTAGTTATATATCCCATAAAAGGAATTACGAAGACGAGAAAAAGTAAAACAAGAAACAAAACGTCTAAATCGATAAAGAAATTAATTTAAATTTAGCTGAAGTACATTTTTTTAAATATAAATGTTTTAAGCAATATTTAAGTTTTTCTATCAATTAGAACAAAATTAAATATATTTAGAATTGAATAAATACACATCTCAATTAATTGTGATTGAATTAGGTACCTAAATATGGATTAAAAATATTTCTTTATTTCAGGATTTAAAAACAACAACATTTTATTATACAAATAAATCGGATTTGCGATTTGAAAAAATAACCCATTAACTACGATATGTATTTCATTAGACTGCACAAATTACCTCAAAGTATACAAATAGAAAAAGTATGTTGTAATATTTTTAAACAAATGAATTCCAGATCGAGTGCTTTCCAGTTGGATGCAAAATATTAAGTAGTTGAATCGCGCATGATTATTGACGTTCTCTCTTTTGATCTCAATATAATAAATCACATTTACCCTTTCAATCACAAATGTTTAATAATCGGGTTAAAATAAATAAAATAACTGTTTGATGAGGAGAGCCCAATTAGGCTAGATGTATACATTTATATCATCAATACTCAATTGGTGAACAAGCAAAATTGTGCAAACAATTCTTTTAAGGTATTGATTTTGGTAATCTACATGTTCATGCGGTACATTGAGCGCAACATAAGTTATTAAAAATAGGACTGTGTCTGTACAAGATATATTAAGAACAGACAAAATGCCAATATTAACCTACGGCCACTCACGCGATTTTTGCAATTTTAAAGCTGTTCCATTGCTTGGAATTGAAATAATTTTTCTGACACGCTATTTAGTTTTTCAAAATAATTGTACAGAGATGGCTCGTAAATTGTACCTCAAATTTTTTAATTAAAAAAGTATTGTAAATTGGAATCTTTTTTACGAAAAATTGAGTGCATTGCTAGAAAAAAAAATGGAGGTAACTGAATGTGATATTCCATAAGCTTCAAGGGGTTAAAAAAGTAAAACTGTAAAAAAAATCTATTAGTTCGAAAACAGTATGTGAAATATTATAAAAATATTTACAATTTAATTTTTATTAGTTCAAGAAGGACAGAAAATGTGTTTATAAAAAATATATATCTAAACCGAAAAAAAATTAGATGTAATCATTGCTACTAGAAGGCAGATTACTTCAAAACTACCTAAAAACACATGCTAATTTTAGTGCTAACATTACATATCAGCTTTTACATCAATAAATAGTAATGAACCATTTAAGAAAGAATCGGCCTTTTGTTAATATAAAAAAAAATTCTAACACTGTACAAAATATCGGAGTTCGACATTAATTGCACAATATTTCGAGGCACTAACTTCGCTTGCACATGTCATTGAGATTTCAGAGGATAATGGATGATAGTGTTCACAATGTCGAACATTATTTGTCTTAATTTCAAATGAATAAATGCATAATATTTTAAGAATAAAATAGAAATTAACCCTCTAGTATCCGACGATTTTTTTTGTTATGTGCCTTTCCCATTCATTAATGAAGAGTAATCAAAATTCTCGGTTCACAATTTTCGGGAATAAAGGCAGATCTGGAGAACTCTCGGACACTTGTTATTTATGTACTTACTATTCCAAGTTATAAACTATTGCGAAGCGGGACGGTTAAATTTTTGACTACTTAATAAAGCCTTCACGATGAAATTAGGGACTAGTAAAAACTTGCTACTAAATTTTATTAAGTTTCTTTGGTTCTCTAGTTCAACCAGACTAGTGAAACGAACGGGCATGTTTGTTAATCATTTTGTAGAAGACTAGGCATTAAAATTTTACATTTACAACGGTGTATATTTTTCACCTACTCTCCACTAGAACAATATCCATTATGTGGATCACTACATTAAAATAAAAGATTTTGTAAACCAATTGTGAAAGATTGAAATCAGTCAACAAAATAAAAAATAGTTATTCATTATACTGCTGAACTGTAGATCAATATATGTATGCATATCACCCCAACACAAGTGCTTTAAACACATGACCCAACAGCAAAAAAAAGGCGGGTTGGCAGCTAAGTGGTTAAGCTCAAAAACAGAGTTATGTGACAGTGTTTAAAGTTTGGAACTTGCCTTGGCTATAATATTAAATGTGAACATGGCTATAATATTTTTGCGAAGATGCGATTGTTCCTTTAGAAGTAATTTAACTTATTCCAGTTCCTTCAAACTGATATTTGTACACAGTTAAAGTTTTTTCGCTCCTACGTTAATAAACTTAAAATATATATAATTAACTTTAGATTTTTAATTAAATTTTAAAAAATAAGAATTCGTCGATAGGTAGTTTAGTAGTAACTAGTTTATTAAACTCGTTAAATTTGTACTACCCTTTTCCCTTCCGAACGCAAACACCTCACCATACCCCAAAGTGTACTATAGATTTTTACACATAAAAATGTCAAACGGCCTTTCTGCAAAAAAGTATATCTAATGAAACAATTTAACAGTAATTTTTTCTTTAAAGTATTTCACTATTCTTTTGGTGGTCAAAACCGCATATTTTTGCAAAATGAAGAATTACCATTAATCAAAGGAACAAATTGGTTAAAAATCGTATATTGTACGGGCAATCGGTATAAGTTAACAGATATTTAATGTGCTTTTAAAAGAAAATAGTCTTAGGATAGTCTTAAATAATTCCGAGTACATCATTCATACATTTATGAAAATAGTGAACTAAACAATTTTCAAATATTATGCAGGCTTTTTGGTGTTTCTACCCATTACCATTCTTTAAAGTCTATGTCTAGTTCAAAAAAGTGGTTAAAACCCCGTTTGTCAGTAGAATATATCTCAAAAACAGATGTTTCGATAATCGTTCGAGATGTTCGATAATCAAATCCAGAATAAGAATTATTTAAAACTATTGGATTTGATAGCCACGTTTGTCAAAATAGAATATTAAGAAAAAAAAGGTTGTCATTGTGAAACTACAGGGTGGCAACCACATTCTAGAAAAAAAATTCCCTGATATTTCCCCTGATTCCCATGATGGTGTTAAAAAAATTTCCCTGATTTTACAATTACATTAATAAATGTTGCCATACATGTTTTGTATAGAAAACAAAGTATCCACGCTACAATGATCGAGTAAATATATTGCATTATAAATGAAAAATTATACGCAATACTTATTGACAGTTAAAAGAATAATTTATGGATACAACACAAATTACACAATTGTGACAGGAATAATAGTAATTAAACATGTTTTTTAGAAGCAGATAATGCAAAAAAAAGCAATTTTTTTTCGAATTATTTCTTTTGTAGATAATTTTAAATGTGTTATATGCTTAATATTTCCTATTCCAATCTTCAATAAATCACATATTCATTAGCCCCTCACATGTTGCTTACAATTCAAGGTCGAATGCTCTTTGCTTTTACTGCTCCCTCCAGCAGTGGTTTACGTTTTTACGAAAATAAAACTGAAATACGAAAATGCGCATAACCATACTTTTAAAAAAAATCTTTTTCAGAACTGAAAGGAAATTTTGACGTCTAAGTTATCCAGAATAGAGGACCATAATTGCCGTTTTAATGATCCAAATTTGAAAAATTCCCAGATTTTGCGAAATTTTGAAAATTTCCCTGATTTGTCCCCAATATTTCCAGAATAAAAAAAATTCCATGATTTCCGGGTTTTCAAGGTTATGTTACCACACTGAACTATGTTAAAAAAAGGCGAAGAAATTTCTTAAAAAATACCGGGACAAAATCTTTGAACGTTTTTCTTGCGATTGAAGTGAAACTTTCGAAAGGGCACAAAAGCTAAAAATGCGATTTTATACCCCGTTTTAAAATCAACACATAGGAATTGGCGGTGAATAATTGTGATGCTGAACAGAATATTTTTTTATTTTTCCTTTATTTCGAAAATGTGTATTAAAAATTTATACAGTTTAATCTAAAAATTTATTTATTACTTTTAAACTCAAAAGTCCACCAACAATATTGTTTCTGGGGCTGGAACGAGCATTTAGGAAAAACCCGCGAAGTTACCAATATATGAACGTTGTGTGAATTCTCGAATCACCAAAGAGCTCCCGCGCGTATTTCTGGTTCGTAAGAGTTCCCACTCAATATTTTGATCAAAATTCACTGACTTTTCCAGGTTTTCTAGGTGATTTAAAAAAAAAATCCAGACCAAGAATTATTTTTTTTCACATATTAATCTTGAAGCTGGGAAAAATGAAGTGCTTAACCTAGTAAAGTATGCAAAATCGAAAATTTAGCATTATTTTTATGATTTTTTCATCAATGACAATAAAAAGAATATGACCGGCAATTATGGCTAACATTTTTAGAAAATTTCTTAGACTTTTCCAGAAAATTAAAAATCCTTCATAATCTCCTGACCTTTTAAGGTCAGTCTCCTCCGTAATCTCTTAAATTACGGAAATCCGTAATCTCCTGACCTTTTCATTTTCCCTGACATTTCCAGGTTTTCCCTGTGTTCCTTTTGCGTGAAAACAAAGGTTGGTACAGATGTAGTAGGCGTATTTTATAGAGGCGATAAATTGATAGTATGGCAACCCCACCTGACAAGGTTGGTATTTTCCGAATCTTGTGGCAACTTTCAATCTGGCAACCCTATGACGTCATAGCGCTGTTTAACGGCAATTTTTCGTCGCCAAAAAAAAACCGCGCCAAATGTCCTATACTACATCTGTCCGTACAGTAAGAGTCTTCCCGGGGGAATAGGAATGTGTAGAATTTTCATATAGAATGAACTTTAAGACTTACAAATCATAAAACCAGCGGATCATTTTGAGCACAATAGCGACTAACAGGGCATTACTACAACAAGCACCCAAGATTTTTTAAGATTCGAACCAGTACACGATAGGTCATTCGCTGCTCAACCACGAGATGGATTCGGTAAAAAATAATTAATTTGAAATTACAACAAGCAACTACGAATAGTAATTAAGAATAAAAAGTATTTATTATTGCAGAACGTTTCAATTTTTATTTGCTAATTTTAAATTTAAAGAGACGCATTATAAATTTCTTTAACGGATACTCAATATTTCAAATATAAGAACGATGCAAATTTTGCCGAATTAACCCTTAGAGAAAAAAAAAATCATGTGAATACGCCTTTAAAATTGGTATGGAGCATACAACTCCACATAATATCTTATGGGGATAATGACATACCATCGAGCACGATTGGCTGAAGTCGGCGTGTAAAACTAGGGAATTTAAGTAGCTAGAGGGCCTTGGAGGCCCAAGGTGCTGATCTCAGGGATCTGGTTAAGTTCTTAATTTTATTTGGTTTTGTTAAAGAAGAAAAAGCTACAACCCTTATATTCGTATTCGACTGTGCCAAATATAATCAATGCCAAATATAATCAATGCCAAATATAATCAATGCCAAATATAATAACCAATAGTTACTTACAATAAAATGCAACACCAGGTACAACTATAAAATACTTTACAATAAATAAGTTTATATCATTTTCTTAAAAAAATACCAATTCGGAAATTGAGAATAAGTTATTTATCCGATCCCATTAACAAATCCTAAATACAACACAAGGTACAAAATTGAGAAATGGTACCTTTGCAAGCTCTCTGGGGATATAAATGAGTTAAGCCATAAGTATTGGCTATGCCATATAAATAATAAATATTAATAAAATATATATCAGTATTGGCTATAAGCCATATAAACACCTTATGCAATTTTATCAACAATAGAAATAGCTAATTTTTTTACTCAAATTCTTGCTGGAATAATGCAAAATACCACCTAAAATTTGCATCTACTTATTTTATAACAATAAGACAGCATTGGCACCTGAAAAAAAAAACCACAGAAAACGAAACACATATGGACAATAGGGTGGTAATTCTAAAAACAGAGGCAAAACACCACTGGATCTATAAGAAATTCCCAGACGTGAATAATCATGGAAAAAAGTGCTGGAAAAAGTTTATTTTCGGTATATGCAATTTAAATCTGACGGATACAAACGTCTTCATCCGTTCGAGTATCCCTAGGTTTTCCAGTAGTACACATAATATAAAAGTTAATAGAAAAACCCCTTTTTTTAAATAATCGTTTTTCGAATTTAAAGCATTAGGACGACTTTTGAAACCCTTCTCAACTGATGTAATTAAAAAATAAAAGTTAAATGAAAGGAATGTGTTGGAAATATAAATTAAACTCTCCTGCAGTGAAAAAAAACCTACACATTCGAAATTTTCCTTATCAGTCAGTGGGTGAAGACCACTTGCAGGCCAACCACTGAAAAATGTTCAGCATATGGGAAAAAAGTCTTTATTATTAATTAAATGAAACCGGGGGAAATTCCTCAGAATTTTAAATGAAAAAGTTAAATGCACTTCAGTGGTGTTTTCCCTTTTAATGAAAAAGTCCGCATACCTTGACGATCCACCGAAGATTCCTCTTTTTCAAAAACTTACCAAAAGGATGCGGAGAGAAGAATCCAGTCGACCTTTCGATCCCCCTGTCCCTCGCTTGCACCTCGCTTCACATTGGGCTGTTGTTGGCAGGAGCTGCTGAATGGGCTGTTGAAGGCAGGATCCCAGAAGAGTCGAACAGCGATGCGAGTTAGCACTGGTGAGAAGCTGTAACAATAAATTTTTTTAAAGTTTTATAAAGTAAAAAATAATTGACGATCCACCGACGATTCTTTTTTTTCAAAAACTTACCAAAAGAAGGATGCGGAGAGAATTTCACAGTCAACCTTTCGATTTCCCCGTCCCGGTTGGTTTGTTGCACATCACTTCACATTGGACTGTTGTTGGCAGGAGCTGCTGAATCGGCTGTTGATTGTTTAACGTCGCACTAGAGCTGCACAGTTGGCTATTGGCGACGGTTCGGGGCCTATCTTGAAGGAAAGACCCGGGAACGATGCCTCGTATTTTTGAACCATGGTCGGATGACGAGAAATGGGCTGTTGAAGACAGGAAACTCCCAGAAGAGTCGAGCCGCGACGCGAGTCAGCACTGGTGAGAAGCTGTAACAATAAAAATCAGGATTTAATTAAGTTTTTTATTTCTTGGTAATTTTTAATTTTAATAACAATTTAGTTGACCCTATTTTTTTTCATTTGGTCATAGTTTGGAAGAAAAAAAAAAGGTCGAATGGCAACTTGACATATTTAAGCCACTTACATTAAAATAAATGTTTCGGAAACTTTTAAAACTTGCATTGTCGTAACTATTATATCATACTTTTTACGAAAATCTTATAACTTTACGACAATGGAAGTGATCAGAAAATTGTCAATTAAACTACTAATAACTTCCGAACGCTGCAAAAACGAACGCTTGGTTGGTTTAATAAAATAACGTCGCACTACAGCTGCACATTGGGCTATTGGCAACGGAATGACGAATTGGGAAACAAGTTCAGACAAAAATCATTCGTTAATAACCAAATGTAGTTGTGGTAAAATCACATAATTTAAAGTTGTTATTCTATTTTCTAATAAACTAATTCAAAATCACTATTAAGAGCACCGAAGTTTTCTTGGAGCTTCCGCACAAACTTAGGTGTCCAGTACACGCAAGTAATTACACTCCCGTTAACAGGTAGAATCGTTCCAATCGAACAATTCGAAGAAAAACAAAATCACATAAAAGAAGGTTCGGAGGAAACGGGGCAAATATACAATATATTACGATGAAATAAATTGAACGAAAATATGCAGTAAAACAAAATTTTACTCATTCTGAAAATAAAGCAACAAGAACAATGTACTTACCGAGTTCCAGGATTGTATGTGTTCCACAAAGAAGCCACGTCTTCTTTAATCGAAGAAGCACAAAGAAATGGGCGACCAACGCTTACTTTTCCAACGAGATGTAAATTCGCGGGAACAAGTAAGCCACACTCTCCTGATTGGATATCTCTTAATCCTTTGTCGTTTGAGAACTTCTGATTGGTCAAAAAAAGTTTCGGTTCGGAATATTTTGTTTTGACTAAGGCCTTTTAGGTTGCCTTAAGAGACATGACGATTGTCGCCAAATTCGATCCTACTCAATGTTCGAAAAAGAGCCAAAGAAAATCTGTTGAAGGAAAGGAATCATTTACTACTTAAAAAAATGTGTAGTGTTCTATGCTTTGAGAATTTTTTATGGGAAGGAAACTTGTTCACTGCAGGGCGAAGCAATAAAGTTTTTTCGGGGGGAATGATCTCGAATTGTTCTCTTTTAAACAGATTATTTTTACCAGCATGGTGTCGGCATGTGGATTAACTGCACTGCCAGAGGCGTAAAGTTTTCAAATTATTGAGGAGGGGCGCTTGGCTCTAACTTTAAAAAAAAGGTATAAAATGTACCCAGTTTTTGAAAATATTAAGGGCGCTCGGGCCCAATACAAGTTTACGCCTATGTGTAGTGCGATATTTTACACAAGTGGAGGCGTGTGGTAAATGCTGCATGGTAGCAGTGTCTAAGACCGCACGGCTCAACTGAAGGGTTAATTGAACCAGCAAGCCAATCTTTCAGTGCTCACGCTTTGCCATCGTTCAACCAAGTGGTTTATTATTATCTATCGTCGCCAATAGCCCAATGTGTATATCCAATGACATGTTCATTCAACCAGAGCGGCCTCTAGCTCGAGGTAGCGAGTTCAAATCACTGATTCAAATTTAAATACGGCTGATCCCAGAAACTTGACAAAAATGTTAAATTGCACTGAAGCGGATTGCCAAATTTACTGCGAAGAAACAATACGTCATCCAAAATTACCTACATTTTCTACGGCGTATATACGGGTTGGTTTGGTTTTGTTAATTAACGTCGCACTAGAGCTGCACAGTGGGCTATTGGCGACGGTTCGGGGTCAATCTCGAAGGAAAGACCCAGGAACACATACACATTCACACACACATTCATACATGCACCTCGTTATTTTAGAACCATGGTCAGATGACGAGGAAACATCTGAACTGGCACCCACCGCCTTCAATAGACGTCGGGACTTTGGACCCCGATCAGATTTATCGTGCACCAGTCCCGTATACACGCCAGTATAATTTGTTGGATATTCTGGACGACTTTCTAGTATTTTTGTAGCGAAGCTGGCAACCCTCCGATCGCAAGATCACTACTTTTTTACTTTTCTATGTCAAGTCCATTGCACGGATTCGAACCACCAATCCTCTGATTAGCAGCTGAACGCCTTACCAACTGAGCAACTGGGGCTCCCCAAGTATATACGGGACTCGTGCCCGTTAAATCTGATCGGGGTCCAATTCCCAGACGCCTATTGAGGTTGTGTCTTGTGCCAGCTGAAGTGTCGTCCTCGTCATCTGACCATGGTTCAAAAATACGAGGCATTGTTTCCTTCGAGATAGAGCTCGAAATGTCGCCAATAGCCCAATATGCAGATGTAGTGCGATTTTAATTAACCAAACTAAATTTACCTCCAATTTCTACGGGGTGTATGCGGGAATGATGCACGTGAAATCTGATCGGGTTCCAATGTCCTGTCGCACATTGAGGTTGCATCGTGTGCCAGCTCATGTGTTGCCCTCGTCATCTGACCATGGTTAAGGGGAGCCCCAGTTGCTCAGTTGGTAAGGCGTTCAGCTACTAATCAGAGGATTGGTGGTTCGAATCCGGGAAATGGACTTGACATAGAAAAGTAAAAAAAAGTAGTGATCTTGCGATCAGAGGGTTGCCAGCTTCGCTACAAAAATACTAGAAAGTCGTCCAGAATATCCAACAAATTATACTGGCGTGTATACGGGACTGGTGCACGATAAATCTGATCGGGGTCCAAAGTCCCGACGTCTATTGAAGGCGTTGGGTGCCAGTTCAGGTGTTTCCTCGTCATTTGACCATGGTTCTAAAAAGGGAGTCGTCCAGAATATCCAACAAATTATACTGGCGTGTATACGGGACTGGTGCACGATAAATCTGATTGGGGTCCAAAGTCCCGACGTCTATTGAAGGCGTTGGGTGCCAGTTCAGGTGTTTCCTCGTCATTTGACCATGGTTCTAAAATACCGAGGTGCATGTATGAATGTGTGTGTGAATGTGTATGTGTTCCCGGGTCTTTCCTTCGAGATTGACCCCGAACCGTCGCCAATAGCCCACTGTGCAGCTCTAGTGCGACGTTAATTAACAAAACCAAACTGACTATGGTTAAAAAATACGAGGCATTGTTTCCGTCGAGGAAGAGCCCGAACCGTCGCCAATAGCCCAAATGTGACGCTCTCGTGCGAGGTTAACTAGCCAAAACAATTCATCCAACCGAAATATCTAAAGGTTAGGTTGGTGGTTTAAATACAGTCGAATTAGAACTGAACTGTGGGCTATTAACGACAGTTTGGGCTGTATCTCGAAGGAAACACCAGGGAACACTGCATTTTTTTTATCATATTACCGATATTCAGATCCAGTTAACCAAAACAACACCTAAGCTGTGATGCCTGGACCGCCCTTTGCTCAGCGGATGTTTATTGACATTCGAAACTCGCATCCCTCTCCCCCGAACTGTCACCAATAGCCCACTGTGCAGCTGTAGTGCGACGTAAATTAACCAAACCAAAACGCATCCCTTTGATCACGATCTCACAGACCACTCAACGACCTCCTTGGCCGAGTGGATAAAGACGTCAGCTGGAAATCAGAGGGTTCCTGGTTCAATCCTGTGCGACGGACTTGACTAAGGAAAGTAAAACCTTAGTGATCTTGTGATCGGAGGGTTACCAGCTTTACTACAAAATACAAGGAATGTCGTTCAGAACATCCACAAAAATTATGGGCGTGTATACGGGACTGGTGCACGATAAATCTGATCGGGGTGTCCAAAGTCCCGAAGTCTATTGAAGGCGTTGGGTGCCAGCTCAGGTGTTTCCTCATCATCTGACCATGGTTCAAAAATACGAGGCATCGCTCCTGTGTCTTTCGTTCGAGAGAGGCCCCGAACCGTCGCCAATAGCCCACTGTGCAGCTCTAGTGCGACGTTAATTAACCAAACCAAACCGGATCCAAACATCAACTTTCCGGTTTTGAGTACGGTAGTCTACAGTTTGGCATCTTGAACTGTTCCTGTTAAGCTGAATTGAACTTTAATGTGATGTTTTCGTCGCTCAGTGAAATCTTTGTCACATCAGACAAATTATTAAATTTTCGACTATTCAATTAAAATTGTAGAACTCGTAGTTATCTTCAATTTAAGCACATACTCGCAACGATCCGTAGATTGAAATTAAAGTTATAGATGGTAAACAGGCCAGCGCATGTCCTAATGTTGTCTCAAATCCCCCCACCACAAAATCAAAGAGAAGTGTATTAGTGGGCGATCTCGTCGATGCGGCTGACATTCCTCAACACCTATGTAAGTTAAATTTTTTTTATTCACTCCGAATATGTCACCTTTACCAAGATAAACGATGTTCTAAAAATATTTAAATACTGCATTTGTGAAACGGGGCGTCAAGGAATTTTAAGAATTAAACCTCAATAGTTGAAGTGGGAAGACGCGATTCTAAAAATTAAATTGTCCAAAAAGATGGATTCGGATGGAAGGTGGACGGATGAAACAAGTGTAATGTTCTGCATCAGATCTTTCTTAACTTTCGCCCAAGACTATTCGCGAGATTAAAACACGCTACTAAAAGTACATTTCACTGCACATAGGGTATCTTAGTCGAAAAACAATTTCTACAGAAACGGATTCCTTAAAATACACGGACATTTCTAGAATGGTTCACTGGATACTATTGCAGCAAAAGCAAGTTTGTAGAAACTGCATAGTTAAAATCAAATAGTGTGATTCCATAAACAAAATCATGTGTAAATTGTTTATTCGCCATTATATTTCGATTAACGCAATAGAAAATAGTGTAATGCTCCGATAATTATCAGACCTTTTGATCAAGTAAATTGAAATAACCTAACTAGCAGTTGCGTATAAATATACTTCCACCTTCTAATTTAAGCAATGGTCCGTAACCCATGGTTACCACCGGAGGCACAGCGTTAAGATACCCAGCTAGCAATGGGATATCTACGAAAATACAAGGCATCGTTCCCGGGTCTTTCCTTCGAGATAGGCCCCGAACCGTCGCCAATAGCCTACTGTGCAGCTCTAGTGCGACGTACATTAACCAAAACCAATCCAAATATCTACGTGGACTTGACAAGTTGAACTGTAGCGATCTCGTGATCCGAAGTTTACCAAATCAGCTCCCAAGTTACAAAGTCGTTTAAATTTCCCCGGCGTGTATAAGAGAATGGCGCACGTTAAATCTGATAGCGGTCTGATGTCCGGGAGCCTAAATTGAAGATGCGTTGGGTGACATCTTAAGTGTTGTCCTCTTCATTTAGAAAAAATATAAAGCAGTGTTACAGGATCTTTCCTGCGAGATAGATCCCGAAACGTCACCAAGAACACTGTACAGTTCTATGTACGACGTTTACATTTAAAGTTTGGAATTAAAACAAAACGGAAGGTGAGGTGATATGAGCCATATATTTTCAAAAAACCAGATAGACCCATTTTAATAACTTTTACAGGAGATGCTAAAATCGCTTGGCAGCCACGTTATTTTAGATCTAAACCCATGACGTTGAATGTTTAGATTGTATTCAGACACTAATACCGTTTTGCAAGGGGATGTAGTGCATTGAGAACTTATGGCAAATGTGAATCTATCGGGTTTTGAAATTAGACGCTCATATGGGCAAGGGTGGGGGGAGGTTGCCCGTGCACTTTTTTCGGATGTTGCCTTTTTAAAAACGTAATATAGGTCAATTGTTTTACTCCAATTGATAAAACCAGAAAAAAAGACGTACCCCCCACCCTACCCACTACTATACAGACGATAAACGCATTTGCTGAACAGTAAATGCGTCCATCGCAAATAGTTAAACAAGGTTAGGCCATCATTTGAAGTGTCCAGTCTTTGTAACTAGTGTTTAGATAGCTACCGAAAGTAAGACTACGAAATGTTTTAGCCTATTTTTAAAAAGTTTTGTACATGTATTTATTAATTTTTCAGCTATCCGTAAATGAATAGTTCAGTTGTTCTCCCTCTAGATACATATGCTTCTGGAATAAATTTGTTGTTATATAAAAAAAAAGTGTTTTACATAGTGAAAAGATTTATAAAATTAGACAATAGCTTCTTGCTGTGCAATGTGTGAATATATTTATGAGTTAAGGTGATCGTTTCCTATTATACACTAGTCGATTGTATGCTGGTCCGTAGCAGAGTTTAATGAAAAAAAAACCGGATCAAATCGCGATGCGTGGCGTAAAAAGTGACGACCCCCTAACAATAATACAATATCCCAGTTATTATTTTTTCAATTTCATCCAACTCCGATTAGATTAGTTTGTGTCTCTTGGACACAATGCGAGCTCTGCAGTATATTATATATAAATATATTCACATATATATAGTTTTATTTATAAATATATTCACAAAAACCGTTATTTTATTATCCAGGTTATAATATTTAATCAGGTTTATTAATTATGTTTAAAGATAGACTGTAAAATTTGTATTCAGTGTATAAGTTTTCGGTGCATTGTCAAATATTCTGTGATCCGTGGCCATCCAAAGGCAAGAACCACTGGATAAAAGTACCCCAAAGTAGATATCTCGCCAAATCTGGAAAATTTCTCACTCTTTTCGTTATCTGCAAAATGGCGGGGATTCTTTGTAATTAACATTCCAATTCGCTCGCATTTTCCCGCTATTGATGCAGCTGGTGTCAATCGCTTGCTTCAAGGTTTTTAATTCTGTGTTTTATTTAGGGATATTATAATTACGTTCTTTTGTGAGAACAGTTGTTTCCCGCTTGTTTTCGTGTGTGTGTTTTTAAAGATTTTTTTTTTTAAATATGTTCTTTTCAACAAAACTGATTATTTTTAAAAACAAAATCTTATTTAATTTTAAAGTCTTAAACGACAGAAATTAACAGACAAGGAACTTTATTCTGTAAACGCTTGACTGACGCTAAAATTTAATGCGAATATTTTTTTGTGTACCTTCTCAATGGTTGTTCGTCCAAAATATGACGCAATTGATACAGTCATACGCAATCGTAGAATTTCAAAAACGCAAACTTACCTGAAGTTTTCAATAGAAATATAATATTTATTTAATCTATATTACAATACAAATTTAGACAATACAATAAATATTAATTTGTCATTTTGACACTAAATATAACTTAAATAAAATGAAAATTAACTTCTCTTCTGTTGAGTAAATGAGGTATTTGCTATAATCTCTCTTTTGTAAAGATATTCGAGTTAGCCCCTGAACCGTTGCAAATAGCCCACTGTGCAGCTCTAGTGCGACGTTTTAATCAAACCAACTTTTATTGAGATAATTCGCTCAACCTAGTAGAGTTGCGTGATGTGTTTTACCAAAAAATCATACATTTTTACAGATTAAAAAAAAAATTTAACTACTCGGGCAAGATTAAAGTGAAAGAAGAAACGATTACGTTAAATATGTGAATAAATCATTTAAAATGTTTTTCATTTTAACAGTTTTTTTTTTTAAACAAGCCCATAATAATGCTTCCATCCATGACCAGACCGTTACACTTTTTTTGCGCTAACAAATGGGTGTGGGGGGGGGGAGGGGTTGTTCATGTCATAATTAACGCACATGCATGCTAGTATGTATTTTTATAGAATAGATCCCGTTTACACCTCGTACACACGACAAACCTTAACAAGTGAGGTTACAAAAAAAAGGGAATTGTCCGAAGCAGTGAAGAATCATACGTTTCTCTCATGCGTGCGTCTCAAAAATGCGTTTAATGGAATGTATGCATAAAAAATATTTCCAAAATCTAAATACAACAAGCCTTAGTAGCATAGTCGGTAGCGCACGAGACTTTGGAATAATAAGCCGCCATCGCGGGTTCGAGTGCCGAAAAGATTGCTCAAATTTATCGCAACTGGTTCTGTAGCAACGCATACAATTAGCCTTACAACTAGTTGGGTATATTCTGTTCAATTTCAAATAAAATTTATTATTAATTAAAATGAATAATTTTATGGATAAATATTGTTACGTATTTAAGGCAAGTTTCGAGTCTATATGACATTTGGAATAGAGTTCAAATTGATTCACAAGATTTGGAATACAACAAAACCAGACAAATTGAGTAAAATCAAAGAGTGGAAATAATAATAACATTGCATTCTTTATTCAAGAAACGATTCCAGCTTCTGTAAAACTGTACTTTATTTTAAGTTTTCCAAATGATTCCAAGTTCAGGTGTTTCCTCGTCATGGTTCTAAAATAACGAGGTGCATGTGTGAATGTGTATGTGTTCCCGGGTCTTTCCTTCGAGATTTACCCCGAACAATGGCCAATAGCCCACTGTGCAGCTCTAGTGCGACGTTCATTAACCAAACCAAACAATTCCAAAATTAAATTAAATGTAAGAAAAGGGGTTTTTAAAAAAAATCACTCAACTTGAAATAAGACTCGAGAAGTGAAATATATGTAAAAAGTTTAAGAAATTAAAATAAAACTTTTTAAGTAACAAATTTTAAGTAAGTTGAGACAAATAGAAATTTAAAAAATTGCTAACTGATCACAATTCGATAGTCGTTAGTTGAGGAAAGAATAAATAAAAAAAGAACAAATTAGTATCTTTGGAAATCAAGAACACATTGTTCTCATTCTTTCTAAAGAACAGGTGAAAAATAACAGATTGCTTTTTATTCACATCCATAGTTCAGCTTCGACACGTTTCAAGGTTAAGGAGGTCAAACGGGTGAACTGCGAACGATAATTGTTTAACGAAAATAGAAATGGAATAATTTTTTGGTGTGTCATATAAAATACTCTATGTAATATTGGAAACTTTGGTGCTGTAATTATCAGATGCTGAGCCTAATTTTGTAAAAAAAAAATATATATACCAAGAATAAATTATCCACTAAATTCAAATTTACCTTTAAAAATTACATATAAGGAAAGTGCGTCTAAACCTGACACTTTAAGGGAAATTTATCAATAAAACTTAATTTTAACTCAAAAATCTGGCTATTATCAGTGGTTTATAAGTTTTAAAACAACTGTTAAAATGCCAGAAATTGTCATAAAAGCTATTGCCAAGTAAACATTTTTAATAAGTTATTTTTTATAACCTTTATAGTACTCCTACAACATTTTGTAATAAATCTAAAGCTGACACTTTATGCACCTAAATCGAGCACACACATAAAATACTTTTAAAAAAAAACAGCTCAGAATACATTTATTGTTAAAAACAGTTTGTTGTGAATATATAAATGAAACGTCAATGTTTTAATCTGTAAAATATCTGTGAATCAAAGAAACAGGATTACAAACAAGAAATTATTGTAATGTAAAAAACCAGTTTTAGTTTAATTTACATTTTGACATTTTACAGTAGAAAATTTCCAAATGCTTTTAAAAGTTCCAACTAATAGTGAATTAAGCTAAATAAACTATTTATGCATTAATTATTATTACGTTGGATGTAAAGTTTCATGCAGGATGTTTTGTTGCCACTGAGCTATTGTCGAATCTTTCTTGATCGAATCATTATGAGGTGAGTGTTTTTATTATGTTTTTATATTTGTACAGTTAATGTTTTTTAGAAACAACAAACGTTGATTATTTTTGTTGTGAAAAAACATGTGGTATTGTTATTTAGACACATAACCTGAAGAACTTTAGAAGGGGTGTCATGTTTAAGATACAATTAAGCGAGCACATTATGGGAGGATTGTAGGTTCGAATCTCGACTTTGAGAGCGCAGCGACATCATGATCGCAGGGTTGTGAGGTTGCATATAGACTTGCTCAGCATGATCAAAGTGTTACCCTTGCACTAATGAAATCCAAGAAACAATCTAATCTCGAATTTGCGAGCTCCAGGGAGGAGAGTTATGTGTTCAACTGTCGACTTTGAGAGTGAAGCTAGCTCATGATCGGAGGATTATGTGTTCGAATCTCGACTTGGATACTGCAATATGTGGTAACAATGTGGGTAACAAAAATATATATATATATATATATATATATATATATATATATATATATATATATATATATATATATATATATATATATATATATATATATATATATATATATATATATATATATATATATATATATATATATATATATATATATATATATATATATATATATATATATATAAATTTGGTTTGGTTAATTAACGTTGCGCTAGAGCTGCACAACGGGCTATTGGCGACGGTTCGGGACCTATCTTGAAGGAAAAACCCAGGAAAGATGCCTCGAATTTTTGAACCATGGTCAGATGATGAGGAAAACACCTAAGCAAGCACCCGATGCAACCTCAATAGGTGTCAGGACGTTGGACAGCGATCAGATTTATAGTGCAATAATCCCGTATATACACCAGTATAATTTGTTAGGTGTTCTGGACGACTTGTCAAATAGTATTTTTGTAGCAAAGCAGGCAACCCTCATATCGAAAGATAATTACTTTTCTTTGTCAATATCACCCAACGTTCTCGAACTAGTAATCCTCTGATCCTCTCTTTATCCACTGGGCAATTGGAGGCCCATTTATAATTTAGAATTATTTAAAATAGCTGGATGAGAGACCCTCTCTTAGTTTGCGTCTTCGAGCATGGATCCTTCATGGTAGAGAAAACATAATGTTATAATCTCGCTAACATCAAAGTGAGGCCAACATATACGGCCTCAGACACGTAATTAATTACGTCATTCCATTCATAAATTTTCACTGTTATACATTTTCCAATTCATCAGCCAATCGCGAGAATTTTTTAATTCATAATTTTGAAAAGAAGTCACGTGTCTGAGGCCATTCGGTCTGAGATGTTGGTTTCACGATTATGACGTCATATTCTCTCTACTACAGTCCATTCATGCTCGAAGGTAAATATAGGAAATTTGTTAGAAATAATATTTTTATAAACGGATTATGGCTCGAAGGTCTGCATCGCATGTCATACGTCCAACAACACCTGCCAGGTGTGGTCTTCAGAGCGACGGTACACGCCAGACAATGGGCAGAATAAAACAAACGGAGGATTAGCAGGACAGATCAAATAGAGGCAATTTGAATATAAAATAGAACATATGAAAAATTTTATTAAAAAAAATTAAAGCAATGGAAATTCAAAAGGAAAAAATGTCAAACAGGAGTTAATAGATCAAGAAGAAGTTGAACTTTCCAAATTCTTTAAATACTACTTATGTAGATTATTTATATTTCTTGAGTAAGAAAAAAAGCATCCTGGCTCATCCTTGGAACCAGAAAGCGGTCCTGCATTCCACCGACTGCCCATCCCAAATGTTCTCTCTCTCACTCTGTTCAATTGGGTGTAAATTGAGACGCGCACTCTTTAGAAAGAAGAGAGTGACAGAGTGACAGGAAAACATCATAAATCGAGATGGGATGGAGTTGGGCAACCTTTCCCAGACTTCCTTCCCCCCTCCCTCCCTTCCTGTTTTAGGAGTGGTTTTAGTCAGTGGATGGTAATTTGACTTTCACTCTCACCCCAACCCATAAATATCTGTTCACCACTTGCCAAGTTATATATGAAGGGTTGTCCTGTTCCCAAGGTTGCATATTCCGAAAATCGAAGGCGTCAAATAAAAAATAATCGCTAGTTCTTCAGGATGATTCAAAGAATTTTTGTGACACAAGGGAACATTAGTTTGACGTACTAATTTAACAAGCGGATGCGTTAGTCAGTATTTGTAACTTTGTGAACTAAAACCCTTTGTGAATTATAAAATTTAGAAGGGGCAGGGGGTGGGGCTCGGTAATTTGGTAATTCGGTCAAGAATTTGGAAGAAACAGTATGTAAATACAAAATTTAAACAAAATTGTTTTCGTAGTCATGAAACTACATTGCATAAAAAGCAAAATTCGTTGTTTCCCTAAGAAATAACCTATATACGATTTTCCGCATAGGGTTGATCCAATTAACTGTAATTCTACTGTATACATATATTCTTTTATTTGTAAAAATAATATATACTTTTATTAAATATTTTAAATGTCAAACTCATTACAAATTTCCAACTAAAATATTTGGGCATTTATAATATTTACAGGGAATATACACAAGACATACCTTGATCTTTAAAAATATTAAACAACCCTTTGCATAATAAACTACTTATTTTATCATTCTTTATACCTAAAATAGTAAAAGAAAAGCTATTCATGAACTTCTAGCTGAAATACCTGTCCTGCGCATGGGGTTAAAATAAAATTCACTCATCACTTATTGTCTTACTTCACATATACCCAGGTTGATGAAATTTTGCAGAGTTATCCTTTATACCTAAACAAAAGTAAGCTATTTGTTTTCTTCTGCTTGAAGTACCCGTTCTAGACGCGTTTTCTTAAAAAAAAAAACAATCTAGCAAAACAAGGACGTACCTAAGATTTTACTTTGGGGGAGATCCATAATTTTTATAAAATGTTTTTTTGTTAGGATGATTTATATGTTTAAGGCAGCCCTTAGGGTGTGCGACGTGTGCCTCCGTACAGGGTCTCGTGCCTCTGGAAGGGTCCAGCGCTCAACAGAGGAAAATGAGGGAACTATTAAAAAGTGACTACATTTTTTTTCTATCATAATTGTATGACTGAAATGTGAATAATTTAATATATATTCATCAGCTAACGGTAAATATAAATTCATTTGCAAGTGTAATAATCATTTTTATTAGCAACAAAAATGTATACATATTTTTTTTTAATCTATAGCCTTCCGATATTATCAAAATGTTCACCAATAAATAAATACCGAGAACCAATCCTGGACTGACTTCTAAAAGAGAAAACACCCAGATGTTTCATCACTCCCTCTTCTTTCGCACCACCCAAAGAGTTGCAACTTGATACCAAAAATCCGATTGCTTCTTCCCCGCTTTTCTAACTCTCCCCTCCCGGTCATAAACACGTCACTATGTCCTTGCAGGTGTCTTCAGAGACTCGGGGGTTGGGGGGTCCGGCCTTCGAACCCATACATTTTTTTTAGTTAATTGGGTGCATTTTCAACCTTGAAAAAGTATTGCACATCTGTGTTTGGATAGAAATTCTGAACAGATGAGGTGGTAACTAACAATTCATCCAACATCTTAGATTAGTGTTTCAAAAAGGGCTGAATCGGGATTATTTCTTAGAACGTCGGGTATATCGGTCAAAAAATACTTTGCAATTTATGCAATTAATCATTGAAAAGTTGTGTTATGTTCTTACAAGTAATATGAAACGATACCTAGGTAAATATATAAAAAAATATTATCGTCATTTTTTCTCCATAACATTATTAATTTCGTAACTTTTGAAAGAAAATGACAGAATTCGATTTCTGAAAAGTTTCTTTAGGGCAGGACCCTGTGATACTCTACTTCTAACTTCTGCCCACTGAGAGTAATTAACTTTTGATTTGTACCAGCGGACTTATACCAGTGAACCAATTATTCATTGTGAGCTCATTTAATTTACGCCTGCCCACATTTTGTTTTTGCAGATATTTATACCGCACAAACAACCAGCAAGGAAAAGGATTGGTACTGTTTTAGGTTCCTTCTACACGGACGAGATAAACTCTCGCAAGTTTTTTCAGATGACTATATGATTCGAGAATACAAACCACGTGCTTTGCATTCTCGAATCACAAAGCCGTCTAGAAAAGCTCGCGCCGTTTTATCTCCTCCGTGTAGAAGGGACTTAATCGTTCTGAAAACGTCTATTACGAAATAAACAAGACGGTTAAGTAAAGTTTACAAAGTAAGCAAACGTTAAATTTAAACAAACGATTAAGTGAAGTTAAGAGCTCGTTAGTTATTTTATACTTCTAGGTAAATTACACAGATGAACAGTTAATTGATTTGCTCAATATCCATTGAACAATAGGATAAAATTAACAATAGTATTCATTTTTCTAAGCATTCACCGTTTTTGGTTTTGTATGACTTTCTGTCAAAAAAAGACTTTTTATTAAAGTCATATGCGGGGGAGGCCGCATGAAACTCTTCAGGACAAGAATCTTCATTCATAATACATAAAAAAATTCCAAAGAATTTAGTCCCTCTAAGATAATTTGTTTTCGAGAAAAATTTAAAATAAAAAGGACGATGCCACATTTTGTGCATGAGAAAAAAAAGAGTGTTATTGCTAATATAAAAAAAAAATTAACAACCTTTGGAAAAGTAATTAGAAATAAATATAAATGTTACCCGTCGCATATTATGCAATAAAAATTCGTGTCGTTTGGGTCGTATAATATAATTTGGGTGTTCTATTATTTGATTTTTAAAAAAAATTCTTCTAAAACGAAAAATATTCTTTTTAGGTAGTGCAAGTTAGAAAATTTCTAAAGAGAGCAATCATTCCTAACGTCTTATAAACACCATACTTTTCGCCTCTTTCACGTGCGTAAGTGGTTACTGGTGAGATGACAGCAACTTACCATGCCAATAAAGCAACCCCCCCCCCCTTTCCCCGTGGAACACGATATAGACATAGTCGCTATAATGGGATGTAATAGATGTCACAATAGTGTTTTATTGCAGCGTGCATTTCATGAGGGGTTCACTTTTCAAAAGGGTTGAATGGACCAGTGGCTATTCAAGGATCAGATAAGAAGCCCAGAATGTGAGATACTGTCTTTCTTTAGGCTGTCCACCATTCATTTAAAAGGACACCACCTTGACACTTTTACGACCTCTATTCACTGGCTGAGCAATTCTCCGTTCTGAACAACAAATGTATTTTTTTAATTGCACAGGATGTGGGTGGTTTGACTTCACTCTTCCCAAACCCTTCCAACCTCACGGTCTACCCTATAGGTTGGTGGTTAGTAGACATAGAAGGAGAAGGGAGGGGGGGGGGGGTAATTATTACAACTTTTTTAAGTTGTGCCAATTTACAAAGACCGTACCTAAATTTTGGCGCCGATTTCAAAACGCTGAAATAAGTATAAAATTCATATTCCATTTTTTCAACTTGTACGAGAAACTAAAAATTATTTTATACTTTTCAGCGGAATTGTCTTAAAGTTAAAAAAAAAGATTATTTTATGTAACTCGAAGACTACTTATTTCTGGTAATATGCTAATTTTTTTTCTGTGACGGTCCATATCGGAATTGTGTACGATGTAAGCGATGTCGGCCATGTGAACTAATTAAAATGATTCTTTTTCGCTATTAAGTGGTCGGAATAATAAAATTTATAAAACATTATAATACCATACATCCTACCAAAAAGCTAGTTTGTGAAACAAATTTGAGTATTTTTTTCAACAAAGTTTTGTTGCGTCACACAACAATTGAGACTGGGACTGGTGCATGATAAATCTGACCGGGGTCCAAAGTCCCGACGTCTATTGAAGACGTTGGGTGCCAGTTCAGGTGTTTCCTCGTCATCTGGACCATGGTTCTAAAATAACGAGGTGCATGTATGAATGTGTGTATGAATGTGTGTGTGAATGTGTATGTGTTCCCGGGTCTTTCCTTCGAGATTGACCCCGAACCGTCGCCAATAGCCCACTGTGCAGCTCTAGTGCGACGTTAATTAACTAAAACCAAAACCAAACCAAAAATCGGCTAGCAATCGGAGAATGGTGCACATTAAAACTGATCGGGGCCCAATGTCTTGATGCCTATTGAGGTAGTCAGGTGCCAGATCAAGTACTGTCCTCGTCATCTGACCATGGTTCAAAAATACGAGACAGTATTCACTGATCTTTCCTTCGAGATAAACACTAATACTTCAAAAATATCCGACTGTGCAGCTCTAGTGCGACTTTAATTAACCAACCATTTTTTAATTCAACAAACCGACAATTGAATTATATCAGTCACAAATTACAAGGCCCGTGTTTTCTCTTTGAGTTAGATGCCAAACCTTCGCCATTAACCCATTATGCAGCTTTAATTCAGTCAACCAATCATTTTTTTAGAACAATCTGTTGTATTAAATCAAAACAAACCATTGTGTGGACTTGACATAGAAAAGTAGTGATCTTGCGATCGGAGGGTTGCCAGCTTCGCTACAAAAATACTAGAAAGTCGTCCAGAATATCCAACAAGTTATACTGGCGTGTATACGGGACTGGTGCACGATAAATCTGATCGGGGTCCAAAGTCCCGACGTCTATTGAAGGCGTTGGGTGCCAGTTCAGGTGTTTCCTCGTCATCTGACCATGGTTCTAAAATAACGAGGTGCATGTATGAATGTGTGTGTGAATGTGTATGTGTTCCCGGGTCTTTCCTTCGAGATTGACCCCGAACCGTCGCCAATAGCCCACTGTGCAGCTCTAGTGCGACGTTAATTAACAAAACCAAACCAAACCAAACCAAACCAAAACCAATCCATTGTGCAATGTCCAAAATCACCAAAAACTAATAAATTTGCTAAATTGGTTTAAAATAGGATTTTGTTTTAATCTTCTAAAATTTCATCAGACTATGGTTCAAAAATACAAGGCATTGTTCCCGGGTCTTTCCTTCCAGATAAGCCCCGAACCGTTGCCAATAGCCCACTTTACAGCTCTAGTGCGACGTTTATCAGCTAAACCAAACCAAACTAATGAGTTAAAAACAGTTTGTACCCGGGCCCCAGCTGCCCAGTGGATAAACTCGTTCGACTAGCTGTCAGATTTGGTTTGTTTAAATAACTTCGCACTAGAGCTGCATATTTAGGCTATTGATGACTTATCGTGGCCTATCAAGATTTAGAAACGCGGCTAGCAATCAGAAGATTGCAAATTCGAGCTTTCGACTTGATAAATAAAACTAAAAATATAGTAATCTTGCGATCGGAGGATTGCCAGTTTCGCTACTAAAATACTAGAAACTAGTTTAAAAATATCCAAAAATTATACTGACGTGTATACGGACTGATGCAAAATAAATCTGATTGGGGTCCAAAGTCCTGACGCCAATTCAGGTTGCGTCGGATGCCTGCTCAGATGTTACCTCGACATAGGTTCAGAAGTAAAGAGGTATTTGCGTGTATATGAATGTGTGGCTGTGTCAAGTCTCTTAAATGAGGACAGAAATAAGCATTCGTAAATATATCCAAATCCGATCCGGTACCCCTTTCGATCCACTGAACTCTAACTGTAACTGCTGGAAGGCTCAAACTTTGTTTCCTCTACGGGCGCGTTGAAACCAATTGAAAGCTGCCATACGGTGGCCCAACATTTTTTTAAAAATGATTTAGTGGTGTTTTTTATTACCAAAGAATTGTAGAAGTATTAAATATATATAAATATTATATTTTCTTCTTATAGAATTAATATTTATATTGCCAAACAGATAGTTTTTGCTCTTGCTTTTTAACTACTTCTACTTTGACTTGCAAATGACTTCCTATTTTAATAGCAGATTACATTTAAAATGGGTTTAAAAAGAAAATAAAAAAAAACTTACCCAAAAATAATATATGTCGGCGTATTTTAACATGAAAAATATACGAAATATTGCGGTATCAAGAAAAGTGTGCCCCATCATGGCGGCCTCCATATCGGCTTCAAGTCAACAAAATGTCTTGCCCTATCCAGAAGTTACAGTTAGAGATCAGTGATCGTAGCCTATCAAGATTTGGCTAGCAATCAGAAGATTGCGAGTTCGAGCTTTCGACTTGATAAATAAAACTAAAAATATAGCGAACTTGCGATCGGAGGATTGCCAGTTTCGCTACTAAAATACTAGAAAGTTGTTTAAATATATCCAAAAATTATACTAACGTGTATATGGGACTGATGCAAAATAAATCTGCTTGGGGTCCAAAGTCCTGACGCCTATTCAGGTTGCGTCGGATGCCTGCTCAGATGTTACCTCGACATAGGTTCAGAAGTAAAGAGGTATTTGCGTGTATATGAATGTGTGGCTGTGTTAGGTCTCTTAAATAAGGACAGAAATAGGCATTCGTAAATGTATCCAAATCCGATCCGCTAACCCTTTCGATCAGTCGCACAATGGAGTATTTGCTTTGATGCAAATACTAATAAGCTAGTTAAAAATCGATTTAAAAAATCTCTACATATACCCTTCGAAATTATACCTTACAAGATCTTCATAAATAGAGAATCTTGTGATGTAAAGAGTTTCTTTGCTTGCGTGAACAGTAGGTGTGGAAATTAATTGAAAGTTGAATTCAGGGAGAAATTTTCTATTATGTATTAGTTGCCCATTGAAAAGTATGAGCTTTTTTTTCACTTCTTATTTTGATTGTAAAATGTTGTAATATGAATCGTTTTTTTATAGTTATGCATTACTTTATTTGACAATTTAAACACAAAATTACAAATTTCAATTTTTATTTGGGAGCAGAGCTATATAGCAGAGCTATATAGCAGAGCTATATAGCAGAGCTATATAGCAGAGCTATATAGCAGAGCTATATAGCAGAGCTATATAGCAGAGCTATATAGCAGAGCTATATAGCAGAGCTATATAGCAGAGCTATATAGCAGAGCTATATAGCAGAGCTATATAGCAGAGCTATATAGCAGAGCTATATAGCAGAGCTATATAGCAGAGCTATATAGCAGAGCTATATAGCAGAGCTATATAGCAGAGCTATATAGCAGAGCTATATAGCAGAGCTATATAGCAGAGCTATATAGCAGAGCTATATAGCAGAGCTATATAGCAGAGCTATATAGCAGAGCTATATAGCAGAGCTATATAGCAGAGCTATATAGCAGAGCTATATAGCAGAGCTATATAGCAGAGCTATATAGCAGAGCTATATAGCAGAGCCATATAGCAGAGCCATATAGCAGAGCCATATAGCAGAGCCATATAGCAGAGCCATATAGCAGAGCCATATAGCAGAGCCATATAGCAGAGCCATATAGCAGAGCCATATAGCAGAGCCATATAGCAGAGCCATATAGCAGAGCCATATAGCAGAGCTATATAGCAGAGCTATATATGTATAGCCCTGCTATATAGCAGGGCTATGTAGGTATCAGAGCTATGTAGCAGAGCTATATAGTGATAGCATAAACTGAAAATTAAAAAAAATTGTAAAAATATTCGTCAATTTGGCTTTCAATTTGGCGACAAATCAGTTGACACTTGTTAAGTTGCTGAATTTCCAAGTCTGGCTTGAATCTGGATGCAAAACGTTTAAACACAATAAAATGGTATTTTCGCACTCTCATTACTGTTTGGCGATGTTGGCGATCATTTATATGCAATATTTATGATGGAAAGGAAAGTTCAAATTCCAACTTCCAGTATCTTTCGGTGGATTTCCGTAGATTGTAATTATATTGCCAAGTTGGCGACAATTGTTGGCATAATTTAAACGTAATGAGGTTTGAAATCTTCGTTGTTAGTTTTTAAGTAAAACACTTTAGTTGGCCCATATAGCAAGGATCTGTTCAAAAAAATAATTTCAATTGGCTGGTAAGTACGATGCAACAACAGTAATTATCCAAAAGTGGCGTCAATTTGGCTGAACGATAGAATTTTTTTTAAACTCAAAGTGTGATATTTTGTAACATTAGGTTGTTTATACAGTCTACCGTAACTGTGCTGAAGTGAAAATTTTTACAAATTCCAAGTTTAATATACAGAAATATTTTTTTTAAAGTCTTATCAAAGTGGCGGTGCCGCAGGCAGATTTCTGTTTTGTCTTCGTATTCAGTAATCTGGTTGGCGATGTACTGCAATCTTTAGATGAAAACTTCACTATGCATATTTTGAATGCTAGTTTTTTATCGTAATACTGAATATAAGTATAAATTTGTCACTGTATGTTGGTGAAATAGTTATTTTTTATATTTTAGGGAAACCTATTCAGTGACACTCTGTTTTAAAGCTATTAATAGTTTTAATGCTGTGAAGTTGATGGTCGCCAATTCGAAATGGTACGAGAAAGTTCAATTTCTAAGTCTGTTTTATGTATAAATAGATTTTCAATAATTCATGAAATCATTCTCTGTATGATTAAATTCATCTTGTACTATGCTGAGAGTAGTTTTAAAATGGAAAAATACATAAATACAGGTGAAGTTGACAGATGGAATGTCCGTTGGCGCTATAGCAGTTTGAATTTGACAAATTCAAATGGATTATGACAGTTATATATCTTACTTTTGATGATTATTTTTTGTTATGTAACACTTAAATGGATATATTTTATAGATTTAACTATATATCTAAGCATATTATACAGTTTTTAAGTATGTTATAATATAGATCTTGGCTGTGATGAGCAAGTGCGCCAATGTTGACACTAGTATAAATTGCACAAAATACTTGAATAAAGGTCTTGAAAAGATGACAAAACAATTCTAGTCTATGCTTTTGATGAAAATGTTCATATAAGTAACTGTATAATAACTTTTTAAAGACATTTACCAGTCGCTGGTTTGCCGTTGAATCCGTTGGCACAATTGCTTGAAGAATTCCGTCGAAACTGCAGAATTTTGTCCGTATAATTCCGGAAGTTTTGTTCACACCTTTACAAATTTAGTACTATCGGAAAGAGTATTTTTTTCTCATTGTAGAAACATAAAAATAGAACTTTGTTTATCTTCAAAAATTACATAAAAAGGAAAAAATAAGCTTTTTAACGAAGAGCAAAATAAAAACGCTTCAAACAACTCTAGTTCCAAGCACGGTCTCTCTTCTCCTAATAAGATATATTGTGCGCTCGAACCATTTGTTAGTTATTGTTAGTTCGATGCCAACCATTTTTCACTAAATCTGTACTTTAAATATACGCGATTTTATTTCTAAGCCGACGATATGTTAATTTTATTAAATTATAAAACTTTTTTTTTTAAAACAAACTCAATAAGACTAACACTTTTACATATCAAAAACTCCATTCGATTATTGTATCTCTAGTAGACAACAAAGCATTTTAATTGAAAAAAGTCGTCTGTGGAACAAATTAAAAATAATATGTTTTAGTTTGAAATGGACACGACTTCGCTATGGTTGCTTTTTTTCAACAGTGAACGATTAGCGAAAAAACGACACGTATGCCTAAAGCCCCTGACCGAATTAAGCCGGCGAATATGCTTAACATTCGAACTAGGTTTTCGTAAAATTTTAAATTAACTAGAAGTTTTGTTATATTTTACCGTCAATTTCCGGTATTAATTTTATACTACAAGATAGAGCAAATACTTAAATTTATTATCTGTAAAATTCAGGTTTCAGTTTTTAATATAATTATTAGTATATAATTATTATTGTAACAAGAAAACATATATATGACGTCCTTTAAAAGAATAAATGAACATATTATTATCACAATTTTGGTTTTAATAAGGTTCAAGTATTGAAATTTATAGATGATACTTTTGAAGGTTGGTTAAGATTTATATTTATACGATGAACAAAAAGAAATGTAGAAGATATAATATAATACTTGTATTTAAGGAAAGATGGTCAATATAATGCACATCAATATAACTATCGATTATTCCCAGGCTTCTTAGTGGAACATAGGAATCGAAGGAAAACAAAGCAGACGATATTACTCCCTTCAGATGAACTAATTTAAATTTAATTAACATCGCTATAAAATTTATTCAAAATATAGCAAGAATGTAAAAAGAAAAATATAAATATATTAAAACAAACAGAACATTTATATTAAATAATTTCTCCGTACATGTTATGTGTTTCCCGTATGTAATCGTTTGCTTTATAATAGTGTACTTTATAAGAATAGATTATTGTTTTAACTTTTTAAATTTTGTGTGAGGAGTTCTTTTGTACTTCCACTTTGTTTTGCTCAAAATGTTAAGTCACGGACCAATAATCTATAACCCTTATTGTTCCTCATTTTAACCAAACCTTTTTTTCTTAATTTTGATATGTCCAGAAAAATCAACATTCATGTTCCTATTCGTTCCGAAAAAACTTCTATATATTTTTTTTCGGATTTAAAGAGTTGAGTTTTTTTGCACCTGCTGTTATGGTGTTGCAACACTTGAAATAACATTAGGCCGGGGAATGCTTTTCATTTTGTCCCAAAACGACGATAACAAATGGCGAAGGACGAAACTCTCTGTTTTGAGCTATCCCTAAGTATAAACAATTTCTCTCGATCGATCCACGGCCACTGGATCTAATTCACGCATTGTATAATAAACAAATGTAAATCCGTAATTGGTTTGAGAAGACAGAAATATAGCAGATGCAAGTGTAAATTGTAATTATATAAATTCCCAGAACTCCTTATTGTAATTAACAAATTACCGTTCGGCTAACTTTCTATTAAAATAAACATAGACTTCTTCTGTAGTACGAAACATCTCTGCCAAACTTGAAGGAATTCGGACCAAAATCTTACAAAAAAAAAAAACATAATTTTAATACGCAAAAATAATTTAAAAGCGTATTGGCGTATTTTCGTACAAATTTACTAACTTATTTAATAATGCTCCGATTTTCTTATAAATTTGTTGGAATAACGTTTGCAATAATAGAATACCACAATATCACAGTTCAAAAGAAAAATCAATGAAATGATATTTTTCCGAATTTTTACTAGGGGCATTGGAAAAAAAAAGAAGTAGCTCTCGGGAAATCGTAAAACTATTCAACGCGTTCTCGTAAACATGGTTTTGTCTTATTTCTGCTACAGAACACAACCATGCGCCCACACTTTCAACCACTGATACTGATTTATTTGATTAATTTTTTCATGAACTTCGAATGGAATCTCTGAATGACGCATTTTCCAGCTGGTGCTTATGTTTAGAAAATATTCCAAGGAGGAGCGAAATAATGTCCAGGGAGGGCTGTGTAAAAAGATGAAAATGTTTTTTATAGCGTTCTTATAAAACTAGTATAGAATTATGTACTGTACAATCGGCTCTGAAGCTTTCATTCTAGTGCAATATAATCTACCTTTATTTTAATACTGCATTAGTAACTGACACCCGTCAAAATGGCGGACGTCAGTTAATAATACATTGGACTAACATTGACGCTTTGGAATAACATTGGCGGCGAGAAGATGTTACTAATGTAGTGTTAAATTGAAGTTTTTACATAATTTAAAATGATTTGTAGCTTGTTTTCTAACGTGAAAAGGGTCTAAAGCGTTGAAGCTGAATAATGTTCGTCAAATAATAAAATTCAAGCAATGTATAAAATTAGTTAGCATTTGCAAAGTAAGTCAACTTTGTGCAAAATAATTTAAGAATTAAATTGTTTTTTATTCTAAAATAGTATTATTTTTTTCAAACTAGTAGTAATTTATAGACAAAAATAATTTTTAAGAAAAAAAAATGCGCATGAATAAGTTAAATCTAAACATTGCAATAAAAAAAATATTTTTAATGAATTGAGCACTTTAATATAATTTCCAATTGCTAGAATTCAAAAGCTGATGATTTTTTTCTCATTTCCAATATATTATTAGATGCTCCAGTTTTGAACAAATAAAACGAGATATAACTGAAATAATCAGTTTTAACCCTCTAGTGCATGATTTTTTCTTTTTTAATGACATAAAATTTTTCGTTTTACTTTTTGCCTCTGGACCACTGGAAAAATATACAAAAAAATCATAAGTTCTTATTTAATTAAATAATCAATTAAAACCGTTGTGTAGCATATATGCAACATCATGCGCTAACAAAGCTTTTTTTGTTCTAAGGCTTCTCCCTGATAATTTTAACTTTTTACAAGAAAAATACGTTTGGAACATGCAGGAAAACATGCAAACTTAAACAAAATCTATAATAAAAGAATATCTAAGGTAGATAAAAATAATTATTAGTAATTTAAGAAAATAATTTTTAAAAAAAAGTTTATTTGTGATAAGATTTGAAACAATTTTTGTGTTTTTTGAGGCAAAGTTTCAATTATTTTACATTTAGAATATTTTATAAAGATAAAACCACTGCAGCCTGTGTTTTTACACCGGTGTCTCTTGTCTTCCCATTCGGGCCAGTGGTCAAACGCATCTCTTCTGACGTCCGGCAGAGGGCTAAAAACAGCAGACGTTTTTGGCCTTTTTTTATCTTGTTGGTCAGAGTGTGTTGGACGTCTCCTTTTCGGTATTTCCTCTTTACAAATTTGACACAGGGTGGTTGCAATTTCTTTTCTGAATTTTTTTTTTTGGCTCATTCCCTTTTTTTTTGTTCTGGACGTCTCTGTTGTATATAATCCAACTATTTATTACTGCGAGATACACCAAATGAGAGAACAGCCTTAGATACCAATGTCTCTTTACATTCATAGTGTTCCAAATCTTCCAATGTGACTATCTAGTAAATCTAACTCACCCATGTGTTTGTTATAGGCTCTAATTATTTTAGGGCATTCAACTTCGTCACGTTTTTTAGTTTTCTGGTTGTATCGCCTTATTGTGGCAGTTGGCTCAACTCCATATAATGTAGAGATCAAATGAACCAGCTTGTTGTCTTTCCACATTATGGAGGATACTGGTCAGTTATCAGTCAGTACAGCCAGTTACGGGAAGCACATCTGCTCATCAACACTTAGAAATTCCTCCATTGAGATAATCAGAAATATTTTATTCATGTACTTTGTAATTGGTCTAAGTTTAAAAAGGTGATTGTAATCAGTATGATCATGAGGTAACTTATTTACGTTATTGTTGAAATGCAAAAGGCCACGGATTTTCTCAAAGGTGTTTACCACCATTGTAATTTTTACAAGTTCATTTCCCAGCACTGGTTCCATAAATCCCTTAGCAGGCCGTTCATTAGTGAAGAAAAATACAAATTTCAAGATATTTTTGCAGCGTACTATTTGAAAATTTAAACACCTTGTTAGGATCTTTTTTGGTGCTGTAAATAACAGTCTGTTGAACCACAGTCATAAAAGCTATCATCTAAAAAGTAAGAGAACTTAAATGGAGTCTCCAAACTGAGTACTTAGTATTAGGAAGGTCAAAATGTCCTAAGAATTTTGTTTCATTGTCCTCTATGTGCAATTTGTTTGTTTTTCCAAAAATAATAATGTTTTTTTTCCTACCTATTATTTTCTCTCCCCTCTTACCATAAAGAACCCCCAGTACTTGGAGATTAAGATGTAGAGGGCTGCTCGTCAAACCCATCTACTTCTGCTTGTATACATACTCTTCCACAATCTCTTCTTTCGAGACCAATAGCTGGTCATCATTTAGAACAGTTTCTAATCGCTACAGGAGAACATCGTCCGACAAAGGAAACAAACTTTCAAACTCATCATCGGAAGAGAAACAGTCTTCTTCACTTCCAAGGGGCATACAAAGAAGTTCTGAGATTTCTCATGACATTTTTATGCTCCTTTTCCCATCTTTATCTACAAAAGTAAAAGTTTTGGATATCTATAACCAAAAAAATATCCCCAAAAATAAATAAATAACGAAAAAATCGCTAAAAACTCACATAACTAAAAAATAGCACTCCTGAAAATGTTCGGCTAAAAAGTTCATTTAGCCCATGATGTAGCAGATATGCAACACATGTAAATGTTGACGTAATTACTAGAATAATTTTCAAAAAGTATGAAAATGTAGTTAAATACAATCTACATACCTCTGGTATTAGCTAGGATTTTTTGTAAAGCCAGATTATACTTATAAGTAATAAAACTATCTTTGAAAACTTAACCTTCATGAGCCAGTTTTAGAACTACAGACTTCGAAGTAATTAATTGCATTTATCACAATAATTTTATAAAGAAAAGGAACCATCGGTGGTTATATGAACTAGGTACATGGTTTCCTACGTGACAATACTGAAATTGTTAACATAAAACTCAATAGATGCAACTAGTGGTCATTTTAAAGTTGTGTAGCATATATGCTACACTATGCACTATAGGGTTAAAGAGTTTTATTTATCCAAATAAATATAACATGAAACATATGAAATTAAAAAAAAAAATTGTATTCGAATTTAGCCAAAGTTGGGCATCCACATTTAAATCTTCCGCAAAAACTTGCTCGTATGTCACTTTAAATGTTTGCAAATTGATATCATGCAAAATATTATTAAAGTACTTTAATTAACAATTAAAATATGTTGATAATAATTATACTATACTAACCCCGTGGAAATTATGAGGGGGGAATCGTATACTACAGTTAAGAGGGCAGGTACCTTGTTTCAAACCATATCAAAAGTCAAAAAAGGGTAACAACTGGTGATTTAATTTTTAATTGGCAAAATAATGTAAATATCTGTAAAAAATTGTGTTCAGGTAGCTTCACTGCTAATCCGTCCTTATTTTGTTATGTCCCCGTATTTTACTTGATTGAAATTGTAACTTATTTAATATGTCCAATACAAATGAATTGACATGATGGTTCTGACCCCATTTTACTCTTTCAAAATTCATGGACATGCTCTCGTCGCAGCTAATATTATTTTAATACGCTTAATTTATTAAGCAAATCTTTTTAAATTTTTACATACTAAATCCTTAAAATAAAATTTAAACTCATAAAATGCAGCAAATACTAAATTCAGTTAGCGAAATCATTTTTAAATAGTTCGCAAAAAAAACTAATAGATGGCAGCACCTCACAAACCATTAGTTCAAATTGAACGAAATTCATTCCTAATATTTTAATAACTAAACAACTCTGGAATTCGATTAAAATTGTTTTTTGAAGCAAATTTTAACTGCTTTCTTTTAAGTAAATTCATGATTAGTTAATAACAAGAATTCTTGTTAAATTAAGTAGACTCCAAAAACGACTGCACAAACGGGAGCATTAGACATGCCCACAGAAGTCGGAGGCGTCACTATGACGTCAAAAGAATTCTTTACCCCGCCCTCCATCAGAAAGCGGGAGTACCAACACACCTTTTATATATAGTCTTCACTATCCTTGGTTCTCCTCCACCTTTTTTCTTATACGTACTCCCTGATATAAAAAATTTCATTTATGAATACACCTTCTCTCATAACCCTTCTCACCCATCCATTTACGCAAATAAAGTTTTTTTTGTTAAGCTGTATTGGGAGTCCTTAGGTTAGCTGGCAAATTAATCAAGTAACTTAAATTGATGACACTTACTAACTTTTCTTTATGATTTTACTTATTATATTTATTTTAGGCAATTTCTTCCATTACAAAAATGTTCGTGTACTTCCAACTGGACCGGCGCGTACCGCCAGGGGCACGCATACCAAAGATTGAGAAGGGGAGAGGGTACGCCAACCAGGTTGGTCATTTATCCTCAATCCCTCTGACCTTTTTACCGCGTGGGGCTCAAAAGTATTCACAAACCAAACGTTACGGTACAGTGGGTGGTATCTTCCCGATTTTTTCTTTTAAATGCCATAGTGTGCATTTCTAAGTTATACATGGATTAAAGGAATTTCCTGTGACCACCCTCTTTTCAAATCCCGAACCCCTTTTTTAAACCCTTTTTAAAATTCCATTCCTTTAAATAATTAAGTACAATTTGCGTCTTTCCCTCGTGTTCCTAACTCTCTATCTTTTCCCAAAAACAAATCGCTTGGTTCCATGATTTCTGCTGACTCTGCAAAGCGAATTCCACCCACACGAATTCTTGTTACTTATGTTTGATATTAGTCCCGACTTCTGACGATCGGAGAGTGGACTTTGCACTTGGAAAACGCGAATTATTTGCGACTTCGTAATTAAAGAGAGCTGTTCCGGATGAAAAGAACATCGGAGGATTGTTTTTGAAAGAACGATGGGGTGGAGGTCACGATTTGGTAGATTCTTTTGCAGACTAAATCGCGAAGCACTGGTGTTTGGTGTGCAATGTACGTGAATAACTCTTCATACGACTCTGACCAATACGGCTAAAGTACCTACACAAGAAAGATGCGAAAACAAGTTGACATTGAACAAACGCAACAGGGGTGATATGGATGAACTTGGACTTTAACCATGAATACTCAATTTAGAATATCCTGTGTTACTGTTAAAAAATCGATGTCCTAATGAATGGGTTCCAGTTATCCTTGACAAATGATGCTCGAGGGGTTACGTTATGTTATCGAAAGATTTTATTTTGCTGTTTTGTTTTCCGAGAAAAGCGACGCCTTTTGTCTACAAGAATTCTATCCTCACACAGGGGCAAATGGACGGCTACCCATTTGGGTGGGTCGAAAAACATTTTTTTTCGATATCATTAATCTAATAGTGCGGAAAGGGTGACCAGTGTAATCAATAAACATTCTGTAAAATATTTTTTCGATCGGATAACATGTTCTGCCTCCTCATCGCACTTGAAATTTCGAAATTAGGATAAAATTTGCATTTTTTCTCTTCATATAGTAAAAAAAAAATATTTTTCGAAATAGTTATCGTAATAGCACGGAAAAGGGTGTCTAATATGATCAATAAACACGAAGTAAAATATTTTTTCAATCGGTTAATATCTTCTGCCTTCACAACTATTTTTGTTAAAAAGTGCACTTTTTCATGTGATAGAAAAATGGTTCGAATATACTATTTAATACATGCATTACACAAATACAAACACAATTAAATTGGCGAATATAGGAGGGAGGGGACACAGGGGCCCGTGCATCCCCGCCCTCCTCCCTATCCTGGGCCTGGCCTTTTTTTCCTTTGAAAATTTATGTAGGTAAAAAACTTAGCACAGTTTTTGTCCTGTACTACAAAATCAGAAAGTCAAAAATTAATAAACTTTGGACAACAAACACTAAATCAATATATCGTGCAGTGATTTCCCTCTCCTTTGAAATAATCACACATTATCACAAAATTTTTCGCCACGCATACTGTGCACATCCTGAGAACCTTTTGCTGATAATGCTGAAGGACGGAAAATCATACATTAGAGAGCTCGTTGCAGGGCGCATAATTAAGGGAAAGAGTATCGCCTTCCAAAGCTGATGTAGAGAGGGGTGTGCGTTCATTTCTCCAACCAAAGCTGAACTTTGAAACTGATAACTGTAAGGAAATGATTGACTGGTTACCTACTACTGTTACTCCTCGTCCAATGCTTTGTAATATACCACCGACATATTCTGGTCCATTGTGGTTCATTAAACCTACCCAAAATGGAACTAATATAGTTCACTTCCCATCTCACGCACAGGCAGTTTAACGATGTGTGAAGTTAGTAATAGAAGCATCTGCTAAGGTTTATGAGGGGCTGAAAATTGTGACAAATTCATTAGAACAACGTTCTTATCACAATCAGTCATGTGATCTTGTAAAGATGTTGTGTGATTATTTCAAAAGAGATGGAGAGATCACTGCACGACATATTGATTTAGTGGTTGTTGTCCAATAGTTGTTAATGTTTGACTTGATGATTTTGTTGTACAGGACAAAAACTGTGCTAAGTTTTTACCTACATAAATTTCTCGCGATTACATAAGGAAAAAAATAAGGGAATCGGTCTGGGAGGGGGGGGGGGAGGGGGTACACGGGCCCTTGTGTCTCCTTCTTCCTGTATTCGCCAATCAATTTGACGATAAGAATGAATTCAAATATATGTAATATAGTTTTCTGTAAGTGTATTTTTGTAAATGCATGCATTAAATAGTATTCGATCCATATTTCTATCACCTGAAAATGTGCCCTTTTTAACAAAAATTGCGATAACTCAAGTGCGATGTGAAGGCAGAAGAGGTTATCCGATCAAAAAAATATTTTACTTCGTGTTTATTGATCATATTAGACACCCTATCCGTGCTATTAGGATAACTGTTTCGAAAAATATTCTTTTTACTATAATAAGTGAAAAAAGGCAAATTTTACCCTAATTTCGAAATTTCAAGTGCGACGAGGAAGCAGAAGATATTATCCGATCAAAAATATATTTTACAACATGTTTATTGATCACACTGATCACCCTTTCCGCACTATTAAAATAACGATATCGAATTTTTTTTTTATTTCGACCCACCCTACTACCTATGCCATACTACGGATTATTCGCTATTTTTCAAAGACCGGTGGTGTAAAGGGGGTGTGGGGGAGAGGGGGGAGAAAGAGTGTACAGTGTGTATTTTTGTTCTACGGCGGAAGATCTGAAAAATAATTATGATTTCCGTACGAGATTCTTAAAAATGTCATTCTTTAATTGATCTGTTGGCGAGAGGGCAAAACCTTATCTAGAACGGGCAATGCTACCCCCCCCCCACTTCTTTGCTAGCTACAGGCCTTGCTCAGAGGCAAACCTTCGAGCAGTCGATTATGGCACCTCCCACTCAAATGCCTTGCGTTCACGCACGCAGCAGAATTAGTATATTTTTTTCTTACCTAACATCAGTTGTAACCTAAAATTATATTTGTGGTAAAGAAAGGACCAACAAACAACCTAAATCCATACAGGACAAAAAATCTGTTCCCTTACAAGTGCAATGTGCAATGAATGGACGATCCCTCGCACCATTTCTCCAAAATAACCGGTTTCCATATATATGAACGGCCGTTAGTGAAACCACTATGTTTTTTTTTTTAGATGGCAAAGCTATAAAATTGCAATAAGTATTAAAATATGATCAAGTTTAAAAATTGTCATAAAAAATTATTTTAGCAAATTGGGCCTCTCATAATCATAATCACTTGTGTCACAAAAATTCGTCAAACTGTCTCTGTCTGCATCCACCCACTTTTAGAAATTTCCTTCAAGACAACAGATACCATCCCCGGGTTCCTTTGCACCCACAAAGAGTGATCCGACACCGCCCCCCCCCCCAAAAAAAAATGACGGGGACCAGGCGCGGCAAAAACAAACGAATAGAACTTTCCTAAAACATAACGCCCCCTCTTCCTCAAGCAGACAGACGAATTTATGACACCAAGACCGATTCCTTATCACTCTCATCTGAGCTTTTCAGCTGCACTCTCTTAAATCGTTTCCACATTGCTACTCATCTGGTGCCTTCTTCCTTTGTGAGACCCAAAGACCGCTCCCCTCCAGACACCTGCGAGCATATCGGCGGAGGAGTGGGGGCGACTATCAAATGACAACCCTTTGCGACTCGGCGAAACAGGGGAGTTTGTCGGTCTCGAGATTTATGGCAGTGTTTACTCTTGTCGACCCCTTCAAAAACACCCCATGACGAAGAATCTGATGCAATCCCTGCCTGCCCCCCCCCCCCCCCCCGTCTTTAAATGAAGTGGTAATACTCAATCTCCCTCAGCACGAATCTTAGGAGACGGAGCTACACTAAGATGAGGACCAATCAAAGTGCAAAAGTTCCCCACAAAGGCAGTGCTTTGACCTCGTTTCCCCCTATTTCTTGTAAGGCTGCTAGGGTCTGGCAATTTATCGAATATTTGGCATTTATTAAGGTCATTTTTGAATTTAGCATTTTTAAACAATTTTAACAAATAAGATTTTTTTCTCTCGAAATAATAAGAGTTACGATTATGAAATAAATGATTGTTTACTTTTTTTATTATTAGTTGTTTATCTGGATAGAAATATTTTGTTACGCTTTTGGTCCACCTTATGAATAAATTTGAACTATTTTTGAAAACCCAATCGCTATATTTTTTATCAACTACAAATGTTAATATTTATTAGGTAATTTCATTGCGTAGAAAGTCTGCAATTTTGTTTTCTTTTTCTTGAAAATTATACATATTCTTTATAGACTATTCGATGACGATGAGTTTTATTGAAGCTTATATACTTCGAATTTTTAAAAATGCACAATCAAAATAAAAAAGTTTGAGATTCGTAATTAAGGAATAAAAAAATGTATTCCTTAAAAAAAATTCCGAAGTTAAAGGGAAAAACATTTAAAAAAAATTCGTTATATTTGGAATATTATGATTTTACGCATTTTTCTCCGATGAGCACGAAACGCATAGCGATTGTATCAAATAGCACGATTGACATTTATTATCATTTGATAAAAAAAAATTGTCTTCGTTAGGAGATACTATAGACTAGTGCAACCTTGCACGGATTTGTCCACTTGCGGAAAAATATATTTGAAAGGATAATCGTCCTCCAAATCCTATTGAAAAAAAATGTACTACAACCTATTTACAATGGAGAAAAATTCTATTTTTCTCAACAGATTTCTACAATGTATATACGTCCTAAATACTTTTATGTTCTTTAAAAAAAACATCTTATATTTGTGATAATCTCAATGGCATTATTTTTTTTTTTTTTTGGAAATCAGTTTTTTTTTTTAATTTTCTTACATTTTTATATTGTTTAGAGCCATTTGAGAGTAATACAAAGAAATTGAAAATGTTTTGAAAGAAAATGGATTCTGGTACATTATGTAGATGTGAATAAAAAAAAAGCTTAACATGTTGAGGAGTCAGTACATTGGTCCTTGCGGAAAAGTTAAAAGTTAGCGCAAGTACTAACTAATTGTTACGCTTTGATTTAGAAAAAAATTTAAAATCTCTTATTAAAAATAAATTTTAAAATCGAAGCGATTACAATAAATGCAAATGATAAATTGGCTACAGGAATTGAATAAAATATTTCATACAATATTCACACTTTTCCCACACCAGGCTACTATCGGTAACAACACAAATAAACTCGAACTAACCAAAATTTAAAAAATATTTTATAAATTTTTTATGCAATATAATAGGGTCCATTTAATGTTTAAATTCGTATGGGCTCATATGAGCAGCTGGAAATTTTTCAGCTGTCTTTTTGAAAAAAAAAACAATTTACGGGATAGAGACAATGAGAAGCGATTGATTACATTTGGCGAAATGGCGCATCGTGGTATTTTAATCCAAGCCGGGTGAATCAGCATCGAATATCTTGCGTCACCGCTAAAATCGTCTGAAATTTTAAACGCAGAAACCAAAGTCACAAACAAAGAGGATGTTTTTAATACTTGCCGTATGAGAATCAACATCGAACATCTGCTCCTCCGCCAAAATCGTTTGGAATTTGGAATTTTAAACGCGAAAACCCAAACAAAAAAAGAAACATTGGGATGTGTATAATACTTTTCCCACACCCGGCTAAGTGCACGGGAAAGTGTCCATTCTGGAATAGAAAAAATTGTTTGGTATTCTTTTCGAATGTTAATGTCGCTGACTCATGGGATAGTTGGATTCTGTTTTGAATGTCATATCTTAATTTCATTCCAAAAATACACTTCATATAACAAAAAAGTGCATAAGAAGTTATAGAGGGGAAAACCCTGATATTGCATTTTTGTTCGAAAATTATCCGTGAGCAGTTATTTATTCGATTTTAAGGTGCTTGTTCTGGCGTTCTGAATATGCCGTCCTTACCGGAGAAGGAAACAACCCATCACCAAGCAATCTGCATCTATCGCAAATTCACTAGTGAATCTGCAGATTCACTAGAACAATACGTGTAATTGCATAAAATATCTTGAGATTGTATCTGCCGATTGCTAAGTGAATATGAACATACACTTTGGTAAGCCCTCGTGGAAGTACAAATAAGATCGTTTCTCGAACAACGGAAAGGTTTTTGTACACTCATTAATTAATATTAATGACCATTCAATTAAAAAGCTCGTTAATAAAATCAATCTCTTCAAAAGTTAGTCCACTCGGTCAACCCCTAGATCTATGTTATATAATTAAAAATTTAAAGTTTTTTTTTAAAAAAAGACTGTTATTTTTGGTGGTGAGATTTCAAAATCGACTGCTTGGAGTTGAGAAGCCTTAAGCGACCACTTCAATGGGGGTACCCGCTGTGTTTGAACAGTTACTATGATATGATGCGATATTCTAAAGATGACTGCCCGAAAGAAATTTCTGTTATGATGCGAGATTGCAAAAATGACTAAGATTCTTTAGAAATACTGATAATTGCTGAACCACGTTGTCATTTATTTATTTTCCAAAATCTAAAGAGCAACTGTCACAATTCCGAATACGTGAATCTGCAGATTCCCTAGTGAAAGTGAGTAAATATCTTATTAAATAGATCGTTCCGTTCCCTACTGAATCTGCAGATATGCTTCACACTTTCCCGATAACACGATTTTTATCTGGCTACCACTTACTTTTTAAAATATCCACTTCAAAGTTATCTCAAAAAAAATGTAAAACAAATTTAATTGAAATTTGAAATTCGGTTGAATTTTTTTGTTTTTATTTCATTTGATATATTTTTAGTAAATTTAAACGTACATTTTAAGAAAAAAAATTATATAGCTTTGATTTTTGAATTTATTTTGAAAAAATCTTAATTAAGAAGTTTTTTTCAATTTTTTTTTAGCTTACGCTTTTATTTTCCGTTATAAAAAAAATTTAATTACCAAATATCTGCGGACACGTCACGTACAACAAAATCCGTATTTGTGACGTTGCTAAACCAATAATATCATATTAAAAGAAAAATCTTGACGAAAAGAAATATGGGATTGTAGGTACAAGTTATACAAAAACACAACTCAATCGGGAAGGCAGAAAGTATTCTTTTCAAAAGAGTGTAATATATAATTGGAATAGTTTGCTTGGGGGGGGGGGGGGGGGTAGGGTAGGGTAGGGTAGGGTAGGGTAGGGTAGGGTAGGGTAGGGTAGGGTAGGGTAGGGTAGGGTAGGGTAGGGTAGGGTAGTGTAAAAATACAGCTGGGGTCTCTTTTACGCGAACGACATAAACACGCGCGAGCTTTTGCAGATGGCTTTGTGATTGAGGCATGCAAACCATGTGGTTTGTAATCACCAATCACAGAGGCGTCTGCTAAAGCTCGCACGTGTTTATCACGTCCGTGTAGAGTGAATCTTATAGCCTGTAGTTGGTCTTAAGTATTTGTATTTATATACCAAACTGTCGCTGGTAATTATTATAAGCCTCTAATTTTTAAAAATCGTTTTCAAAATCTGCGACGACGATTACTTATTAATTTCTATTTGTGAATGTCATACTTAGGAAAAAATTTCGGATTCCCAAAAAAATCAGACTAGTCATGCGTCTAAATCTAGTATCCAATTATTAAAGCGTCAATTCCTTGACTGTTATTTCCTATGAAAAATATTGAACGCAATTAATATTTTTACCAGAGTAATGATGCTTTACTCATGTTTTGGAAGTTATTAAATATCATTGTGGAAAAAAAGTTTCACAATTGTACTGGAGCAATTCATGTAAACAAAAGCTTGTAAAAACACTAATTTTTTTCACTAACCGTTCCAAATGCAGCAATTTTTTATTACCGAAATTCAATCAATAACTCAGCAAAATGTAAGTGTTAAGTTGACATGTGGGCAAAATCACCCCAGTTGACGGTATATAAATGATATCTATGGTTGACTGTTTGTGTCTTAGTTCGTACTGGAAAAACACAATTATTAATAACTCAAATTAACGCTCTTTTACTTTACTGAACTTATTTTAAATTATAAGGTTATATTTAATTTAAAATATACTACTTCTTTTTTCATTAAACAACGAATTTATATAGTGTAAGTTTTGTATAAATACTTAAATTTCAAATAGAATTTACTTTCGATTTTCCCTATTTACAATAGATGGCGACACCAGCATATTTTATGTTCTTGATTAAAAAAAATTATTTCTTACGTTCAAAATAAAATTTATCATGGGAAAGTAACAATTATTTATTGTACAATATTTATTAACAATTATTATTCACTTATTTAATGGAAATATAATGGTATATTTTTATTTAATTCTGAGGTTTATAAATATTTTTTATATTTAGTTTTCAAAGGTAACCTACTATGATTCATAGATGGCGGTACAATGGGCTTCGCCAGTAGCGTACGCAGAAAAGTTGTATGGGAGAGATTAGAGTGCCATTTTAAATCATATTGTGTAATAATCATCTCTTATTTGTGTATGTGTATATTAAAAACTCGACATCTACAGAACAATGGTAGGGGTTTTGACCCACCTCTCCTTGTGTACGCCACACTTCACTTTGCGAGATATGGAATTTTTCGTATGCAATGCACTATTAGAACAAACTTTTAAGTCACATTAATAACTTATATAAAATGGAACAAATAACCTTTAAATTTCAATACATTTATTATCAGGAAACCGACCATTTTTTTTTAACAATTTCTCCCATTTCAAAATATATTTTTTTGTTGAATAAAGATTATACATCAATTGTATTTCTTTTAATTTGCATTTATTGATGGAGATTGTTAAATAATGTGCATTGTTGAGAAAATATAGTTGTTTACCCGGCATTCATTAAACCCGATCTGAGTCTTGAAAAAATGTGAGATACAACTTGAATTTCTTGGTGAATAATAGCAGGTGGCGAAGTCCCCTGCTAAATTGAAAGTCAAAAAGGGTAAAAAATAAAATAATATTTAAAAAAAAAAGCTAAACCGACTTGAAGAGAAATGCGCTAAAAACAAAAAAATATTTTTTTAATTTTACGAATAAGTTGAAAAGTTTGAAATATTTAATATCAATTTTTTACTTGTTAAAGTTTTTTGAAGTTGGTGCCAATATACAAAAAAATATAACATTTTCCACCGATTTAAAAAAAATGTAATAAGTATAAAATTGATGTTAAATAAATTTTTTCAACTCGTTCATAAATTTAAAATTCATTTTTGCTTTTCAGCGCATTTTCCTTAAAGTCTTCTTTAAAAAAAAAAATTATATTAATGAACTTTTGAAGTTTTTCAATTAATAGGAGGCTCCGCCCCCTGTTCCGCTAACGATCCGCCAACCCCCGGAGGATTGCTACGCAATCCTCTTTAGTTTGCTTCGCAAACCAATACCGGCTTCATATACTGTAGTCAATGACAATGTGTCCTTACCATAATACTTTTTTTAGTTATATAAATTATTACTGGCAGTGCCGTCACACAAATTTATTTTTCGTATGTTGAGACAAGAAATTTCCCAACTTAACGATTCGAAATTCCCAACTTAAGGACATCGGGTACCAGCTGAAGTGCTGTCCTCGTTATCTGACCACTGTTAATAATATGAGGCATCGTTCCCGGGTCTTTTCTTCGAGAAAGGCCTCGAACCAATGCGTCTTTGATGTAGTAAGTAAATACGTACCAATAACAAATCAAGGACGCTTTGCTCGAACCAACGCCAGTAGTTCAATGCGCAGCTCGAGTGCGACGTTAATTAACCAGACCACACTTACCGATTCGAAATTCACAACGCAACAGTGCTAAAAAAATTCCCAGTTCCAACTTATAAAACATTTTCAGCTTTTTTATAGGTAATATTAAACAGTTCTTTCGAAAGTATTGATTTGTCCCACGCATGTTCCAATGCAGTGGTCCGTTTTGAGGTCTAATTTAAGTTTCATCTTAATACAAGTTGGGCAATTTCTAGTATTCCGTCGCTTTCGTTTGCTAATAATATTAATTTGCCTGAGGCATAAATTTTCCCAACTCAGGGATTTTTAAAACTCGAAATTCCCAACTTTTAAGGTTTCAAAGTTTACAGAGTGGATGGGGTGGGGGGGGGGGATAACTGGAAAACTCAACTGTAGAACTGCTTCAACGCAATTGTGCTCATTGAAAAGCAAAACATGTGTAAACAAACAACAGCATAAACGCGCCAAGCATAAATAGGCCTAATCGCCAACTTATATTTATATAAAGTAAGATAATTGGGAATTGGCGCTAATAATAATTCGCCGTTGGCAGCCAAATACATTTTGGCATTTTGCCAATGTTGGCATTTCGTTCGGAAGTATCTTTTAATAATAATTATAGTACTTCACATAAATAGTTACATCTAAGTTATTTTTTAAGATAGAATTTCAGTATTGATACCATTCAAGAAAGGAAGATTTTACGAATATAACTATATATTTTTAACGGGAAAAAAGTATACTTTTGAACTACTTAGAGCAGTTTTAATTTATCCGTCGTTATATTACGCGTAAAATTAACGATTATTTCAGACATTTCGTCAATTATTTAAAAATTTATAACTACAAAACTAAATTGAAATTTCAAAAACGCTATGGATAATTTGTAGCCAATAAGTTAATCTATATCCCTAATTTTTTATTTATTTTTTTGTTGAAAATTGGAAGACAAGTATCCAAAAATATATGAATTGTTTTCAAAATTTTCTAAAATCATGATTTTAACATAAAATAACGTCTAATATACTGATTGTATTGACAAACAAATATATTCATCTTATTACCCACGCATTTTTTAATAAACTGGCATAATTTCATAATTTTAGGACATTTACTTTTTGAGATGCGAGCGGAACAATGAGACAAAAAGTCGCAAATTAAAATTTGCTCGAAATATCCGCCTTTTTTATCCTTCTTCGCTATTTTTTATACCTATCTAAATTTACCATATCTAATTTAGTTGTAAAGATAGAAATATAATCTTTATAACATCGGAAAGAGGAAGTTTCAACGAACTTTAATATATTTTTTTGAATAAGAAAATGTTTAATTTTAAATGACTTATAGCAATTTAGAAATCACGTTTCAAAAATGAGGGTGAAAAAACTTCAAAAAGTGGAGCGTGTTTAAATGTTTAAAAAATGTATAAATCCAAAACTAATTCGAATTTAAAAAAATGCTTACTTGGATTTCCAGTTCAAACCTATTTGTACACTCCTTAAAAAAATTGGATCTCTCCTCTTAATAGTGTTTCAGAAACTCGACGGACAAAATTACTTGTAAGCTAAATTTTATCAACGACGACTTTAATATTAAATAACTTATAAACTAATAACAGTATTGAAACAAAAATATATTCTTCTTATTTTCAAACATTTCTTAACAAATTCACTTAATTTCGTAATTTTATGACTTTTATATTTTGAGATACGATCTGAATGACATTGAAAGAACTGAAAATTCCCCCTAATGTTTACTTTTCCCCCTAGGGTTACTTTTTTTTTAAATAGAGAGAAAATTGCACTCGCATAATTTAGTTAAAATTTTACTCCAATAAGTTTTCATTTAAAGCAATTTCCGGTTGCTAAGGTAAAGGGAAAAAGTAAATAAATAATTTCAAATACTTTTTATGTGTCATGATGATTTTAATTTCATAATGACACGAAACTTTTTTTTTTTTAAATAAATCTTTTTGTAGAACACGGTTACATATTACATTTAAAATTTTCAAAACGCCTATCGTTTCCATAATGTTAAATTATTTGAGAAAATATATATTTCAGCACTGTTAAGCTGTTGCCATTTCACTATTTTAACCTCAGAATCTTAATTAAAAAACTACTCCAACTTCACTTACTTTATTAATTATCGTTTGAAGGTGCCCAAGTGAAAGATCACCTATAAGTTTTTTTTTTCACAAATCTGAATTACAGCATAAATTTTAAAATACATAACAATCGTACTGATAACATTTCTCCTTTTGGCGCGCTTATGAAATTGGTTGGCACACCTTTAAGTTCGTTAAAATAGCATATCTTTTGATGAGAGATAGATTAAAGTCGAAAAACACGAATTGCATTGGTATCTTTATTTTGTTGTAAGCAAGAAAAACATGGTACAGGTGAGAAACACTGACAAGTGCAAAGACAAAGTGATACTTAATACAATCACATCGACATTATAATAATATACAATACAGTAATATATTGCTGTGATAATAATATCATGTCCCAAAGTGCCTGTACTCATTATAAAGTTAAAGTATGTTCTATTTTAAAACAAAGAATATTCAGAACTTTTATTAAAATGGATGGGAATTACTTCAATTCCGTTACACACAAGATCAAAATCTAATTATTTGAACACGAACACATGGAATTTGTTTAATTATGATGATTAATGCGCGAGTATTGCAGTCAAGAGTGCAAAAGTTTGAACTTCTGCGGTTGGAAAGAGAAGTGATCTCAAATAATGCCATGCGAATTTCGCAATGTTTTTTTATGACAAGTGTAAATGTACTTATTTGATCGATAGGTATTTTATAGCATGTATATGAGTTCCATCGAAGAAATCGTTCGTTCTATTTAAGAAACGATATTTCTTTCGATATCGCGTTATTTCCGATTCCACGATATTATTATACAGTTATTTTTTGTGTCTAATCAAAACTATTAGAGTGTCAAACGAACTAATGGTACTTGCTTATTACTGTAACCATTTTGCCAAAGTTTGGCGACTTTTAACTGGAGAATAATAATACGAGAGTAAATTTTGTAATTTTGAAGTAATTTTATGGTTTTTCCACTTTAATGTTACCAGGGTGTGGTTGTCATAAATATGCCATGGTATCGATAGTTAAGAGATACGAGATAAAAATTTATCATTCTTTCCTTATATATGGTTTTTATCCTCTTATGAAATTAATAGAATTCAGTAAGTACTTGTTATTGATATGTTCCGGGATGACAGTTTCACACAGAAAAACTATGAAGGACAAGGCATAACCTATGAGCAGTAACATGAACACGTACTTTAAGTCTTCTGCCGTAAGAGTTGGGGGGCTTTCATCGGGCCAGTCATCCTTTTGAACTTTCATTTGCCATTTAAAATACTTGCTTGGATCGTTCCACCATTTCTGCGTTAACCCTGAAGATACTGCGGAAAGAATTGCGACATTCAATTCCTCTTTGCAGCAAAAGTCTTTCCTCATGCCGACACCCAAGAAAATGGTAGCCAACACGTCCTCTGAAACTACTTTGACTCTGTTGTGTGATAACTCTGTCACACTTTCCAATAACCGCGTTGCAATGACGGCTGTGTTTTGGGGAATGTTTCTTGAGAAACTAAAATTATCGGAATGATAAAGCCAGTTATTTTCAATCCCAGATTTTGCTAAATTCTTCAAGTGTTCTTCAAAACTCGAGTTCATCAAATTAAAAATCGAATCAGGATTATATGGAACTGCACATGTGTACCTTTTGTTCTGCACCGCAACAGCCAACTCTTGGAAATTCTTCACGCCCAACTCTTTTCCCGGGACTGTCAGGAAACTGAGGAACAGCGCGCTGTACAGAGACGAGATCACGCCAGCCCATATCAGCCAGAAGGTCCACCAGAGTAGCTTCTTCGTGGAGCTCACCTCGACGTTGAGGGGCTGTTTGAACAGACTGCCCAGCATCGACAGGAAGATGTAAGTTAGGGAAGTTTTCAAAGAGGTGATCCATTTCGAAATTACGGTTGCTGCCAGCGCGAGAATTAAGCAGATGATCCAGACTCCTATGCTGAACGGATAGGCGAAGGTCGCGAATATTGGCAGGTCTTCTGGTTCCGCCGCAAAAAAAACTATATCCTGAACTCCGTAAGGTACTGTGAATTCCACCAGTGTATGAGATTCTTCAAGTATTCCCAAGCAACTTGGGTATATATCGGGTTTTCCTTCCTCTACAGTCCGAGTGATCTCGTATTCAAAATGTAATTTTTTTGTCAGATATTCAAGTAAAAGAAAATCAGGGGTAGGATTTGTCGAGCCACCCCAGCATAGTCCATCGTATACAATAACTCTTAATTTCTTAGGAAAATGCATTTTAAGTGGAAACTGCTTTTCTCATTTACAGAAAATTCAAAACTTGAACTCACTAACGTTTAAGAGAGTATGTACGAAATTTTACTAGAAAGAAATGCTTGAAATTGCAAATCGATCGACTAGCATTTGGTGTTTAAATGCGGCTTGCAACTAGAATATTAGTTAAATGTTTTACCCTATGTTCTAGCGTACGCATCAGCATGAGTTATTGATTTTAAGTTGCACATTTCTTGTTATTATTGGTACAAACAAACAGATTTTAATCTATCTATGACATACTGACAAAGTACGAAAAAAAAAGATTATTTTCATCCTGTCAAAAGGGAAAAAGTAATTAATATTTACGTAATGGTGTTTCATCATACATATATTATTTGAACGATAATAGATTATTAAATTAGGTCTCCTTTATCTAATACTATTGAACGAGCAATGTTTCTTTCTGACTTTGTTTGCTCAACTATTTCGAAATTTGCTCTAACGATTATTTCGAAAATTCGTGTCTTACTAGTTTTTTTATGTGAAAATTCGATTCGAAAAGGTTCTGTGTCATTTGTGTGGCGAAATAAAGGTATTGCAAGTTCTCTGTCATTATTTGCATTGAAAATTATTTATCGCTTATGAGTGTTAATTCAGTGGTTACAGGTAAACAATATAGATATTTTAATTTATAAGATTTACCGTTTTTGGCAAGATATTTTGTTACTTTTTTTTTATTCCCAAAAAACACTTTATTTTTATTATAACGTCAATATTTATATTTAAACGTCAATAAAATTTTAATTAAAAAATTGCTTACATTTTCAAATAAAGAAAAAATAAATTCTAAACACGACTTTTTTGTCTGTTAACTAAACTACTAGATATTTAATAGTATTTAAAAATAAAAAAATAAAAAAAATATTTGCTTTTAAATATATAACCGCATTAACATATAATCTTGCGATTTTCTTTTTACTTTGTTTATGTACTCTGTGCACGTGAAATCATAAGTGGAATACACAAAAGCGCTTGTTTAAAATTCCATATAAAAAATAATCCAAAGAAAGTATTGATTGGTAAATTGCAAACTACGAACGTTTTTTTTAAACCATGTCAAATGGGTTATCTTTTCCGTTACAGTTAATCTCGACACTAGGTCGTGAATGGTGTCTATTATTATAAATTTCCGAAAACAGGACATGAAATCTTCAAAACTAAAATATGTTTGATTGGAAATGAATTTGTTTGTTTTGTAAAGCATTTATAGACCAGTTGAATTTATTGAATTAATTTTACGTGATATTTATAAAATTTAAAAAATATATTTAATTACATTTAAAATACAGTTTTGTTGTACATCATTGTTTTATTTTAAAAATTGTTTGTAAATATCTATTTCTAATAATATTAAACAAGAAACCGAGATTTTTTTTTTAGTTTTCCAGCTTTAAAGATGTGTTTTAGAAATTGTGTAAAAATAAAGTATTTCCAAAATTTCGCATTTGTTCCCTATGGATACTTGGTACGGCTTGTTGTTAACATTCACATGACGTCATTTTCAGACACGACTTCACGCGTATTGTTATTGGTTGACGGTGACTACGTAGTTTGTTAATTTAACAAGGGGATAATAGACTATGCGCTTTTATTAACCAGTCAAAATTTTAACCTCGGGACCATATCATGTGTTCATTAAAATGGTTTGTTATTAATTCTACACTATATTTCTGAGTAAATTACTTACTAAAAAAGTTACATAGTTTTAAATTCTATTTTTTTTCATGAACACATGATATTAGTAAATAAGTCAATAAATATAATAATAAATTATTAATTGTTATTTTATTTGTTATATTTTGTTTTGATCAAATTAAGTGATTTAGTTTGAGAAATTGGAGACGTTTGCTCGTATCTTAGTTGTATGTAGAAATATATTTTAGCATTATTTAATTCTTAGTTGCAAGTAAAAATAGATTTTGGCAATTCAGATAGATTTTGGATTATAATTTCATTCATAATTTCAATTTAAATTGATTTTGGCTCTGATTATTTCATATATGCCAACTTTATATTATTTTTTTTATAAAATAAGCTTCTTTTTTTAAAAAAAAACGTACTTTAAGAAAATAAGCGGTAAAAAGTAAAAAATATCGTTTTTAATTCTAAGAAACAAGTGTAAAAATTTAAATATTTAATTTTATGCTTATTTCAACTTTTTTAAATCAGCGCCAATATATTGGAATGGTTTTAGAAAATCGGCACTAACTTCAAAAAGTTGTAATAAGTATAAAAACCCAAATATTATATTCATCATTTAAAAGTAACGACATATACATAGTAGGATTGCAAATTAATTAATAATATGAAGATAGTCTCTATGCAACTTTTTTGTATATCAATGTGTAGTAGACTTTATGCCCTACAAAATGGTATATTAAGTTTAGCTCTATTATAAAAACTAACGAAATAATCATTGGTGGTTCGTTTTTTTTTCCGCCTGCGGTACATATGAAATTTCTTTACAACTCTTTAAAAGTGTGTTTATTAAAAAAAATAGCACTCTCCCGCCACTATCAACAAATTAACTTCAATATCACTATCCTTCCACAAATTTAAATTAATAATATTAAAAAACATTACAACATTTGAATTACTGTTGCTAATTATAAAGAAGACAAGCTCGACACCCCGAAAAATCTGGAAACCTTAAAAGTTGGGAAATTCGAGTTCTAAAAATGGGAAAATTTATGCCTGAAGAAAATTAATATTATTAGAAAGCGAAAGCGAGGGAAGATTAGAAATTGCCCAACTCGTTTGTGTGAAGGACGATAGGGGGTCCGGGTCCCTTGGATCTCCCCCATAGTCTGCGTCCCAGGTAGCACGTTAGTCATACGTTAAATCTTTCGTAGTATTTGAATTCTAATTGTTGATATTTAATTGTTATCCTATCTCTTAAAATGTCCACTAGTAAAAATTTTCTCAATAGTTTTAAGTAGCAAATTTATTTTCGAAATTCATTACATTTTTGTGGTATAGATGGCGACACGGGTCTGACGTTTTTTATAATATAATATTTTCTTTGAAAAGTTACAATAAAATGAAGTTTTATTATATATTCTGGGATGGGGGGAGGTCCAGGCCTCCTCCACTCCTTGGCCATGTCCTCTTTATTTTTAAAATTCATTTAGTGACCTTTTCTATGTTTATATTACATTTTTGTAGTATAGAACTGGCCTGACAATCCCCCCCCCCCTCTCCTTGGCTATTGTCCCTGGTAGAATTTTTATTGCATGTTAAATCTGTCGCAGTAATTGAATTTTAATTGTTGATATTTAAATTAAAACACGTGACTTTTTCGTCTGATATCTACTAAATATTTGATAATTATTATTTAAAAAGAAAGTAAACAAAAATTGCTTGCATTTAAAAATATAACAGCATGAATAACCTTGCGATTTTTTTTTTTAATTTATGTACTCTATGCACGTGAAATCATCAGTGGAATACGCAAAATCCCTTGTATAAATAGCCGTATAATAAATAATTAAAAGAAAATATTGTTCGGTAACTTGTAAACTTCGAAGGACTTTGATCTGAAGTGTGGGAGAGGGGGTCCAAACTCCTTGGACCTTCCTTCCCCCGTTGGCTACGTTCCTGGGAGAAGGTTTGTTGGGTGTTAAATCTACCGTAGAATTTGAATTTGAATTGTTGATATTTAATTGTTATCATATCTTTTAAAAAGTTCACAGTTAAAAAATTTCTCAAATTTCAAATAGTTTTAAGTAGCAAATTTATTTTTGAAATTCATTTATTGACTTTTTCCCTGTTTATATTACATTTTTGTAGTATACATGGCGATACGGGTCTGTCATTCCTCTCCCCTCAATGGCTAGTAGGCTTGTCCCTGGTAGTAGATTTGTTGCATGTTAAATCGGTCGCTGTATTTGAATTTTAATTGTTGATATTTCATTTTTCTATCGCATATTTGAACTAATAAGCGAAATATTTATCCTACAATCTTTTGAAAAATCCTCAAGTTTAAAACATTTCTCAAAGACAGTTCAAATAGTTTTAAGTAGAAAATTATATTTGAAATTCATTTAGTGACTTTAATTTATGTTTAGATTACATTTTTGAAGTATAGATGGCGACATGGGTCTCACATTTTTATTTTATAATATTTTCTTTGAAAGTTACAATAAAATGTAGTTTTATACGTAAAATCCATATTTTTAATTTTTATATTGATATTTAAAATGTTACCGTTAATGTATGAAAAGGGAATCTGCAGATTTACTAGAGCGATACTTGTAAATGCGAAAAATTCTTTTATTTCGTACATGCACTAGTGAATCTGCAGATTCACTAGAACAATACGTGTAATTGTAAAAAATATGTTGAGATTGTATCCGCAGATTGCTAAGTGAATCTGAATATACACTGTGATAGGCACTCGTGGAAGTGCAAATAATTGCTCGAACAACGAAAAGATTTTTGTACGCTCATTAATTAATATTAATAATAAGCTCGTTAATAAAATCAAGCGCTTCGAAAGATAGATCTTGCTCAGTGGATAAAGGCGCTCAGCTACTAATCAGAGGATTGGTGGTTCGAATCCGTGCGATGGATTTGACAAAAAAAAAGTAAAAATGTAGTGATCTTGCGATCGGAGGGTTGCCAGCTTCGCTACAAAAATACTAGAGAGTCGTCCAGAACATCCAACAAATTATACTGGTGTGTATACGGGACTGGTGCACGATAAATCTGATCGGGGTCCAATGTCCTGACGCCTATTGAGGTAGCGTCGGGTGCCAGCTAAGGTGTTGTCCTCGTCATCTGACCATTGTTCAAAAATACGAGGCATCGTTCCCGGGTCTTTCCTACGAGATATGCCCCGAACCATCGCCAATAGCCCACTGTGCAGATCTAGTGCGAAATTAATTAAACAAACCAATAGAAAGACAGATCACTCGGTCAACTCCTAGATCTATGTGATATAATTAAAAGTTTTTAAAAATTCACGGAATTTTAGGTGTTGAAAATCAAAATCGAACCACTCCAATAGGGTTACCTGCTTTTTCTGAATAGTTATTATGATATGATATTATGATATGGTTCTAAAGATGACTGCCCGAAAGGAGTTTGAGTTGCCAAAACCGACTGCTCGAAGTAGTGAGATGACCAAACAACTATTCTAAGCCATAAGGGGTTCCAACTCTAAATTTTAAACTAAAAAGGGTAAAAATAAAATAACCTTTTTTATAAAAGAGAAACAGATTTGAAGAAAAATGGGCTAAAAGTATTTTTTTTTTAATTTTACGGACAATTTGAAAAAATTTAAATATTTAATATCAATTTTATACTTATTAAAACTTTTTGAAGTTGGTGCCAATTTACAAATACCGTACCTAAATTTTGTCGCCGATTTCAAAAAGTTTTAATAAGTATAAAATTGATATTCAAAAATTAATATTTTTTAAATCGTTTCAAAAATTAAAAAAAAAAATTGCTTTTTAGAGCATTTTTCTTAGTCGGATTTCCTTTTTTTTTTTAAATATTTTATATAGAATGTGGTTACACATTACATTTTTATATATTCAAAACGTTTATCGTTTCCATGACGTTAAATTTCTTGGGAAAATATATTTTTCAGCGCATTTAAGCTGTTGCCATTCCACGAACCGTAAAAACTTAATCAAAATACTATTCGAATTTCACTTATTTTATTAATAATCGTTTGGAGGCGCCCAAGTGAAACATCCCCTTTCCAACAAAAAAAATAATTTCAGAAATGTGCATTAAAATAGAAATTTTGAGACCGATTAAAAGTTAAAAAAACACGAATTGCAGTGGAATCTGTATTTCGATGCAAGCAAAAAAAACATGGTACAGGTGAGGAACACGGACAAGTGCAAAAACAAAGTGATACTTAATACAATCGCATCTATAATCTAATAATATACAATACAAAAATACAAATTGCTGTACCGTATATACTCGCGTATAAGCCGATCCGCGTATAAGCCTACCCCCAAATTTTAGGACGATTTTTTGTCCAAAATCGGAAACTCGCGTATAAGCCGAGTTGTATTTTCGTTCATGAAAAATTCCGATTAAAATCGGCAAATCCTCGACAAAAGTGTGAAATTGTAATTAGAAAAATAAATATTTAAGCCTAGAAATTAAAATTTTAAAGAAAGTGGCTGGAGAAACGGCCTTCCTCGAAGTTCGTGACGATTCATCGGGCTTAAAAGTATGTACCACTCGCGATGTTCTGGTGTCTTTCTATCGGACTTCTTAAATTAAATCTCCCTGATTATCAAATAAAATATTTTAAACAACAAACTTAAATACCAAAATGTGCAATTTCTAATCCTTAACATCGTTTTGTAAAGATTTAAAAACTTAGAAAACGTCAACTATTTTCTGTCAACATCGTTGACTATCTTCGCTATTAAATACGGATGAGCATTTTTTTTTATCCACCTTGGAAGGAAATACTACTACTTTATGGATGAATATATACTTCTTATTAAAATATTTAGTTTTTAATTACGACATAAATGACTTAAAAGTAGAACTTGAATTCGCCGATTAGCAACCCCGATTTTACCACTTTAAAGCCAATTCCATCCAAAATACTAATGAAACAACTATTAATACCTGTACATAATATTATCAAGGAATAAAATCTGAATTGGGGAAATAAATTTTGTTTAATTATTGCAATCGAGCAAGAAAGACATTGACTTTAAAGTGGTGACATTCGCTACGCACGATGTCAACTTCTTAGTCTTCCATCCAAAATTCTATTAAAGTAGCGTTTACTAGCTTCATAAATTCTACAATCCAATGAAATATTTATCAAAATATATACTTTTTATTAAGTTAAACTGATTATTTATATAAGTAGTTAAATGTTGCGTTACGATTACGCCGCGATGTGCAGAACGGTCTTCAGTCAGCACATAACGCACATTCTCGATCTCGGAAATGTGTCGGCGTGATTTCAGAAGAATCCGCTAATTTCAACTTCTCTCTTTTTCCCATTTTAGGCAAATTATATTAGAAATTTTAATGACAAGCGTATAAGCCGACCCCCCTACTTTTTGATGAAAATTTTGACTTAAATTTCTCGGCTTATATGCGAGTACATACGGTAATAAAAATATTGTGTCCCAAAGTGCCCATACTCATTTAAAGTTAAATTGTGTTCTACATTAAAACAAAGAACATTCAGAACTTTTATTAAAATGAATGGAAAATAGTTCAATTTCATTACAAACAAGGAAAAAATCTAATTAATATAACACGGACACATGGAATTTGATTCATTGACTGCATGATTAATGCACGAGTGTTGCAGCCAACAGTACAAAAGTTCGTTGTACTCTTGCAACTCTTGTTCGTTTGTACTTGTTCAATCAACTCTTGCAACTCGAATGTTGAATCCAAGAGTGAACATCAGCGGTTGGAAGGAGGAATCAGCACAAGTAACGTAAGTGTCATGCGAATTCCGTGATGCTTTTTATGACAAGTGTAAATGTACATATTTAATCAATATTTTAAAACATATTAATGAGTTCTATCGAAGAAATCGTTCGTTCTATTTAAGAAACGATATTTCATTCGATATCGCGTTATTTCCAATTCCACGATTTTGATATACAATTATTTTTGTGTCTAATCAAAACTATTAGTGTGTCAAACGTACTAAGGGCACTTGCTTATTATTGTAACCATTTTGCCAAAGTTTGGCGACTTTTAACTGAAAAATAATAATAAGAGGCAAAATTTTGTAACTTTGAAGTAATTTTATGGTTTTCCACTTTAAAGTTACCAGTGCGTGGTTGTCATCAATACGCCATGGTATCGATAGTTACGGGATACGAGTTAAAAATTTATTATCATTCTTTCTTTATATATGGTATTATCCTCTTGAAAAATTAATACATTTCAGAACGTACTTGTAATTGATACGCTCCGGGATGACAGTTTCACACAGAAAAACTATGAAGGACAAGGCATAACCTATGAGCAGTAACATGAACACGTACTTTAAATCTTCTGCCGTAAGAGTTGGGGGGCTTTCATGGGGCCAGTCATCCTTTTGAACTTTCATTTGCCATTTAAAATACTTGCTTTCATCCTTCCACCATTTCTGCGTTAACCCTGAAGATACGGCGGAAAGAATTGCGGCATTCAATTCCTCTTTGCAGCAAAAGTCTCTTCTCATGCCAATACCTACGAAAATAGTAGTCAACACGTCCTCTGAAACTACTTTGACTCTGTTGTGTGATAACTCTGTCAGACCTTCCAATAACCGGGTTGCAATGACGGCTGTGTTTCTGGGAATGTTTCTTGAGAAACTTAAATTACCGGAGAGGAAAAGCAGGTTGTTTTGAATGGCAGATTTTCCCAACTTGTGAACGTGTTCTTCGACGCTCGAGTTCATAATATCTAAAATCGATGAAGGTGTATGTGGAACTGCACACTTGTATCTTTTGTTCTGCACCGCAACGGCCAACTCCCGGAAATTCTTCACGCCCAACTCTTTTCCCGGGACTGTCAGGAAACTGAGGAACAGCGCGCTGTACAGAGACGAGATCACGCCAGCCCAGATCAGCCAGAAGGTCCACCAGAACAGCTTCTTCGTGGAGCTCACCTCGACGCTGAGGGGCTGTTTGAACAGACTGCCTAGCATCGACAGGAGGATGCTGGCGAGGGAAGTTTTCGAAGAGGTGATCCACTTGGAAATTACAGTTGCTGCTAGCGCGAGAATTAAGCAGTTGATCCAGACTCCCACGCTGAACGGATAGGTGAAGGCTACGAATCTTGGCAGGTCTGCTGGTTCTTCCGCAAAAAAAACTATATCCTGAACTCCATAAGGTACTGTGAATTCCACGTATTTATGGGATTCTTCAAGTATTCCCAAACATCTTAAGTGTATATCAGGTTCTCCTTCTTCTAGAGTTTGGGTGATCTTATATTCAAAATGTAATTTTTCGGAAAGATATTCAATTAAAAGAACATCGGGGTTCAGCCAGCTTCCCCAGCATATTCCATCGTATACTATAACTTTTAATTCCTTGGGAAAATGCATTTTAATTTTGCTCATTTGCAGAAAATTCTAAACTTTAACTCACTAACATTCAAGAGGGTATGCAAGAAAATATACTCGAAATTGAATGCTTGCAATTGCAAATCGATCGATTAGCATTTGGTGTTGAAATGCGGCATGCAACTAGAATATTAATAATCCTATGTTCTACCGAACACATCAACATTGACTTTTATTGATTTGTTATTTGCACTTTTCTTGTGATTATTGGTATACAAAAAAAAATAGTTTTCAATCTATGTAAAACATAGGGACAAAGTACGGAAAACGTAAACAGATTATTCAAATCCTGTCAAAAGGGAAAAACTCATTAATATTTACGTGAATGTGTTTCATCATGCATATATTGTTTGAACAATAATAGATTATTAAATTAGGTCCACTTTTTTTTATCTAATACTATTGAAAGAGCAACGTTTTTTTCTGAATTTGTTTGCACAATTATCTCGAAATCGGCTTTAACGATTATCTCGAAAGTTGGGGTCTCGCCATTTTTTTTTATGTGGAAATTCGAATTGGGGGACGTTTCACGGCACTGTGACACGAAAAATATCATTTATGTGGCGAAATTAGCGGGTTAAAAGTTCTACGTCATTCTTTGTATTGAAAATTATTTATCGCGTATGAGTGTTAACTGCTATTTAACAGTTAAATGTGAACGCTGTAGATATTTTAATTTATATGCTTTACCATTTTTGGTAAGATATTGTATAACGTTTTTTATTCTAAAGAAACATTTTATATTTTTATTATTAAGAATTACCAAAGGGAAATATCTGTAAAAATATTTTTTTTTGTTTGCATTTTCAATTAAAGAAAAAACAAATTATAAACGTGACTTTTTCGTCTGGTAACTATTGGTAAATTATTTGATAATTTTTAAAAATAATTTTTCTAAAAAATAAAAAACTACTTGAGGAAAACGACCTAAAAAGTAAAAGATAATTTTTAATTTTACGAACGAGTTGAAAAAATTGAATATCTAATATTAATTTATATTATTATTATATTAATAAACTTTTTGAAATCGGCGCAAATTTATGTTTGATTTTTGTAAATTGGCACCACTAATTTCAGAAAGTTGCAATAAGTATTAAATTGATATTGAACAATTCAATTGTTTCAAGTTGTTTGTAAGATAAAAATATATTTTTTACTTTTTAGCGCATTTTCCTTAAAGTCGGTATCACTATTTTAAAACAAATTATTATTTTATTTTCACCCATTTTAGTTTTAAATTTAGCAGGGGCGAAGCCCCCTGCTAAATTTCAGTAAGATATTAAGTAACATCTTGTGCTGACATTTTGTCTGCACAATGTTTATTGTAAAACAATCCTTATCCATGCCAATAAATGATGGGTGAATGAAATCTCATTGTTGTAAATCCTTATTCAACAATGAAAATATTTTGGAATCGGATGAATTGTAAAAAATTTTGGTTAATCGATATTTCCGGATATATAACTGCCGCATAACCGATTATTTTTTTTGCAGTTTTTGCCCATGTGAATTTTTCTCTATTAAAAAAAAAATCGAAATCGGACAATTTTTTATTCAAACTGTCCAGTTAATTCATAATTCCGGACAGTTAATTGCCAAATAACCGTATATTTTTTTCAAAAGATGAACAAGTGAAACATTACCTATCCAACGAAACAAAATTGTCCAAGTATCAGAATTTGAACAGAAATCTTGCACGAACATTCATAAGAAAAAATACATAACAGTCGAATTGATAACTTCTGACATTGGCGCGCGATTTGGTGTTTTAATTTAAAGTTTCTGTCGGTTTCATTTTAGTGTTTTGGTTGGCGCGCTGTTCAGACGGTCAAAAAGAAAATTTAAAAGAAAGAATTACATTTAAAAATCTAAAAGCATGAATATATAATCTTGCGAATTTTTTACTTTGTTTATGTACTCTGGGCACGGGAAACCATCAGTGGAATACACAAAGCCACATGTGTTAAATTCCGTATAAGAAATAATTAAAAAAAATATTGTTTGGTAAATTGTAAATCACAAAGGATTTTTAAAACCATGGCAAATGGGTTGTCTATCTCGTTTCGGTTAATCTCGACACTAGGTTGTGCATGGTGTCCATTATTATAAATTCCCGCAAATAGAACAAGATATTTTCAAAACTAAAATACGTTTGATTAAAAAAAAATTCGTTTGTTATGTAAACATTTATATATACTCCAATGGAATTAATTGAATGGTGTTTTATTAAATTATATATATATATATATATATATATATATATATATATATATATATATATATATATATATATATATATATATATATATATATATATCTATATATATATATATATATATATATATATATATCAAATTTTAAAATGTAATTTATTTTTTTAAATAATTTCTTTTATGTTGTCCAAATACGAATTAATGGTTCAAGGTACATACTTCGGAAATAAATTATGGAGAGAGCATTAAAACTTTAATTTATTCATTTCCGTTTACTTTTATAATTTATTTCGCAAAAGGTTTTAGTGCATTTCGCTGGTTTAGCATTTGTGCCACTCATTTATATTTGTTTTTTCTGATAAACAAATATTTTATCAATTTCCCAATAGATGGCAGCACTAAATTACTTATATTTGAATTCACAGCAAATAAAGTTCTTTATTAATTATTTTCTTTACTTTAGTATTAAATATTATTTGGTAAGAAGAATTTTAAAGAACATATTTCAATTTCCATTTACTTTTTTTCAACAGTAAAAATGTACTGGCAAAAATTAAAAATCAAAATTGTTTCGGTTTATTATGTAGTATCGACATGTAGTTCAATTTTGAAACTACAGATGGCGACAAAATCGTATATAGTTAAATAAAAATTTAAGAGAGGGCAGCACGAGACGTCTGAATTTCAGTTAAGAAAACCACTCTCAAAAACAAACTTTAAAGTAATAAAATATAAATACATAAAATAGAAACCTTTATTATTAAAAAGGTAAAAAGGATTATTTGTAATACAAGCTAACGTTTTTTGAATTTACATTTTATGCATGCAATTTGACAACAAGAGACATATTTTTAAATAATTATATTATAAAATATCTGCATTCAAGATGACAAAATCAGTTATTTAGGAAAAACTACTAGTCTGTGATTTTAGTGGTCTTTTGAAAGAAGTAAAATACAAGAATAATTGTATTAATTGCTAGAAATGATTTAATTAAAACATTGTATTACTTCTGATAATTTAAAAATTTGAGGAACAATTTGTTTACCTTTAATTTTACTAAAACCCAGTCCTCTGTGGTTCGGCTATGCAAGCGAAAGCTTAGGCCATACTAAAATATGTGGCATAATATTATATAGGCTACTTGATTTTAGGTTATCTTATGATTAACTTAAATGTAATCTGCGTAGGATTTTCATAAGAATGTCAAATGTTAGCATATTTTATGATGTAATTTACGAATTATATTAAATTAATAAGCGAAATTTCTGTAAATTCATCCATAAAATTAATTTACCGAATTACTACTTTATAACAGAGCAGTATTAAACGCAAAATTACGGCATCTCAATTCCTCAAAAATAATTATAATAATAATGAATGCATAATTCCTTAAAAGAATACAGATTCCTTAAAAGAATTACTACTGCACAATGTCAGGTAAAATTTACGACTACCCAATATATCTCAGGAAATCATACAATTATATATTAGCAGCAACTTCAACTGTGAGAATTTTTTAAAGCTTATGCAGCAATTTAATTTTGGAATGTTTTGATAACCTTGAAAAACTTAGTGATGTGGTGTTCATTAGACCCTAAAATCGTCCGTCTTATGCACAGAGAACCTAATAGATTACGGTTATTGACGTTTTGTTTGACCCCATTTAGTACATGAATTAAGAAAATTTAGCAAAATAACAAATACTCAGAAAACTTAATCAATTCAATTTTTTTTAATTTTATTAGTTAAATGTTATGACTGCCCATTTAAAATTTACGACTGTCCATATTTTATTTACATACGTCCCATTCCCTGAGCTAATATAATATAAACACTGGAGTGAGGCTCCCATTGGGCGACATAATACATTGACGTGACAATTCCGAAACCAGTACAGCAGTTTATGTGGTCGCATGTTTTCTGTTCTCCTGTTCTTATTTAGCTCAGTGGTGATGCCCTCCCAAGACCATGCGAAATAATTCGCATGGTCTAATAATAACATGGTAATAATTGTTTGCCGTACAGATTAAAAAGGGTGTAATGTGGTCGTCTACGCTAAGTAATCACTCCAGTGATTTTTGAGCTCAGTGGCCCAATTAAGCCACTACTACCCGTTGTAATAAGCGCTGCTTCAAAAGTTAATGAATCATATATTTTTTTTTTTTCGGAAAACGAAATCTTAAATAATAATCTTTTTTATAAAAAAGAAAACAGACCTTAAGGAAAATGCGCTAAAAAGTAAAATATAATTTTTCATTTTACGAACAAGTTGAAAAAATTGAATTATTGAATATCAATTTTATGCCTATTAAAACTTTTTGAAATCGGCGCCAAAATTTAGGTATGATTTTTGTAAATTGGCAACAACTTTTTTGAAAAAAAATATTTTATATTTCCCTTTTTAGTTTTTAATTTAGCAGGGGGCTTCGCCCCCTGCTATAATTCACCAAGAAATTCAAATAACAACTTGTGCTCACATTTTGTCTGCACAATGTATATTGTAAAGCAATCCTTATCCATGTCAATAAATGCTGGATAAATGAACGTTTAAAAAAATTCCGGTTATGTAAAAATATTTCCGGATATATAACAGCCGGATAACCGATCATTTTTGCAGTTTTTTCCCAGTTTTTTTTCCCAAGTGAATTTTTCTCTATTCAACATAAAAGAATTTTCGATATCGGACAATATTTTTTTACAAACGGTCTGGTTAATTGTGATTTCCTTATAGTTAAATATCGGATAACCGGATATTTTTTTTAAAAAAGGTGCCCAAATGAAAAATCCCCTATCCAACAAAAAAAAAATCCCCCTATTATCTTAATTAGAACAGAAATCTTGCGAGAACATGCATAAACAAAAATACATAACATTCGAATTGATAACTTCTGTCATTGCCGCGCGATTTGTCGGTTTTAATTTAAAGTTTCTGGCGGTGTTATTTTAATGTTTTGGTTGGCGTGCTGTTCAGTCGGTTAAAAAAAATTGCTCTTTACGCGTGAACTTTGGTAGATGGCAATAGCGAGAATGGTGTTGGTGTAGATCCGTAGTTCCCAACCCTTTTGGTTTTCTTTGCTATTTCTACTGTTTTGCTGGGATATTATTATAAATTTAATTTTCTGGATCTGTCATTTCATGATATTTTTCGGCAAGATTATGCCTTACTACTTACTAAACGATGTTATAAAACGTTTGTATTTTGGGGGTGTAGTTATAAAACTTTTACTACACTTTATAGCAAAATATTTCAAAAACTCCTGAACCTAAGCAAATTGTAGGGAGCAAAAACTTTTTTCTACAGTTGCGATTCAAAAAAATATTATTGGTAAAAAGCAATGTTTATTTCTTCTTTCTCATCCAAGACGCATCCAATCAAAGTATGTCAGGGAAAAATTATATTTATATATATTGGTATAGCAGGGGAAAATTAAAAGGAAGTATGGCATGGGACAAATAAAAATGTTATGTTTAATAAATTTTGTGGAATATTTTTAAACACATTATTTGGATTAAAGTAGGTATGGCAGTTGCCATACCTGACATACGGGTATGGAAGATATTCCGACGCCACTGGGCATACTTACAATTTTTGCAGCTTTCTAAAAATACATTTACGGTATGATTTCTCGTATATTATTATTGTACTTCAAACTTAAAGTACGTTCAGCTGCAAAAATATAAAAAAATTTCACCAAGTATTCTCACCAAGGTGAATCCTATTTTGCAGAATACTCAGAATTGTTATTATCAATAACTTCTTTTAAATGTTAATTTATAGTTATAGAATTTATAAATGGGTTCTCAAATAATTTTTAAAGATCATTAAAAAATTACATGTAGCTTTCTAGGAGCTCTAATAGAAAAAAGTTACCGAAGTACCGTACTCAGTTTACTTATTTTTTAAATTCTAAACTCATAGGTACCTGCTTTTCTATCAAAAGAGACCGAATTCATCCAAGTCGTGCTATTTGTCAAGAAGTTGTAGTGTCACCTTAAATCTTAACGTTCTGTTTTTTTTATCCTGATACCTCATGTAGGGCATTATAATGACCTTTTGCCGCCAAAAATAATATAATTATTCAAATTCAAGGAGTCAATATTTTTCGTGACATAATACTTCTCTTATTATCCGTTAGATGGCAGCACAGGGTTAAAAACAATGAAATTGCAAATGAATGCTGTTCGAGAAAAACCAAGAAAACTCGAACGTCTCTAAAAGCATTTTCGTATTTGAGTGTTTTTCGGATCTTTTTAAATGCATTCCTTTCCAGTTTCAGATCGATTTGCAATCCACGTATCTTTTCCGAGTCAAATTTTTCGCCGTCTCCGTTTTTTACTTTAAAAGCTTTCTTGCATTTTTCAACGAAAAACTTACAAATATATAGTCGTGTAACGACACAACAGGTTAAAAGCTTTTCTATTTTTAAAAAGAACTTTAGAAAGGACAGTTTTTGGCTTTTACGCCATTTTGGCGTCAAAAACTCGAGTGATAACTTCTTTATGCATTATTGTGTTTTGCTTTTTAACAACTTAGCAACAACGCCTTAGCAGAGTTTTTATAAAGCAACACCTTAGAAAAGTATCTTAAAACTTAAAATAAAACGACGGGACGATAGGAGAATATAATGATAAGTAAATGATATACGACTTTCTTAAAAGTATTCTTTGTAACTAAGAGAAGATCCATTTCGAGCTTCTGAGCGTGAAGTTTTTTTTTTTTTTAATCTCTTGGGATGTTCGGATGAGGGTATTATTTATTATTTTTGATAAAATATAAAATACATAAGGTAACAAGTAACATGCAGTTATAAAAAGTAACATGCAGTGTAAAAAGTAAAATACATAACTTGAAATTTCATGTATGTTGTCGCCAAAATTTAATATAAAATTACATATATAAAAATGTAAACGCCTTTAATAAGCTAAGCAGATACAGGATAGAAACACTATTTTACGCTTTTAATTCGTGATAAATAGTCTGATTAACGTAAATTCGTTCCTTTTTGATTGAAAATGAGACGCCAATACGTGTAAAATCTTAAAATAAAGTAAAGAATATATATGGTAAAAATTCCGCGCCGTCAGGCCGAACATCTTGCTCATCTTCAGTTGGTAAAGTTTTTGCTAGTAAGCAATTCCTCCTACTAATCTGGCATCTGCTGAAATTACATTTCACCTAAAACCACAGTTGACGTGCTCCGACACAGTCACATCCGATTTATTTTACAATTGTTCCAATACAAGTGCATATTCGACTTTAACTTAATAACCACTTAATGAATAATATCCATAGTGATGTCGATGTAACTGCATCTGAAACAATCTATCAGGGCATTGTACGTGACTTGAACTTAGACCCACTGAGTTGAAATTATATACACAACCTACCGTCGGAAGAGGAGAGAGAAGGAAAACCGACTTTCAGAACAATGCGATAAAAATAAAAAATAATTTTCAATTTTAATAAAATAAAAAAAAAGAATCTTAATTTTACGAACGTGTTGAAAAAATTTAATTATTTAATATAAATTTTATACTTAGTACAACTTTTTGAAGTTGGTGCCAATTTACAAAAATCATACCTTAATTTTGGCGCCTATTTCAAAAAGCTTTAATAAGAATAAAATTGATATTAAATAATTCAATATTTTTAACTCGTTTGTTAAATTAAAAATTATTTTTTACTTTTTAGCACATTTTCCTTAGAGTTGGTTTTCTTTAAAAAAAAAAAAAAAAAAAAAAAATATTGATCGTTGGAAACAAGTTTATGCAATGTAATAATGCAATTATTTGGAGCCTAATGTCGTAAAAGGAATTGATGAGACTGTTTTAAAATATATATGTTTTTCCAAGACTTGGCGAAGAATACCAACTCGGAATGGAAATTTCCCAAACTTCAAAAATCATTTCAATGACAAAGTTTATCTTTCGTTTGTTAATTTAATCAACATAATACGAATGGCAAACACATTTTCTGTAATAAACAGTGGATCTGTAATAAAAATTATGTGATTTACTTGTGTTTACGATTTCGTTGTGGAACTGAGATTGCTTGATGTAGTATAGCGATGGGACTTTAGAAATGGTATGGATGGTGAATATCAATAGAGAGTCAAAAACACAAAATATACACTTTTCGTCTTCTTTTGAATACCTATAGCGAGTTTTTTAAATATATCTTAGTTCGATAAAAGCAAGATGTCCGACCATTTAAAAATCCGTAAACAATGCAATGTTAAATCAGTCCAGATAAAACACGCCAATCTTCTAAAAAAATTCAATCTTGATAGAAATCCATGAAATAAATGTCCATTTGTTCGTAAAATTTTGCTTAATCCTCCAGTATGAAAATGGAATGCAACTTTCAATTAGAAGTAAAAGAAATTTACGAATTTCATTTATAACTTCAAAGAGCAAAAGTATTTCAATGCATCAAAGACAAAATCTTCGCACGAACTCCAGCGAGCAAGTATAATAATAAAATAACTAGTTTGTGAGTGTCGCTAGTAAGACACCTACTTTCTTTGCACGTAAAAATCTTAAATTTTGTATGCAGCCACTATTTAGTCTCAAGATTTGCACCTGAGAACATAATGTGATTTTTGTTTGTATAATTAATAAATTATTTGTTTTCTAAACCTTATCCCGGAGGATTAAAGCTAACTGGTTTCAATTTCAAATATTAAATTTCTCCTTTAGACACCTCCTGAGGGATAGTGATTTATTTATATCCATCCAGTTTTCTCGGAAATGTCCCCATATGCATTTAAGATTTGTAAAAACACTACATGTTCGAAATTTTTTGAACATTTCGGCTATTTTTTTAAAGGTATATTAATTAAGATAACTGTTTTGTTTTTTTAAATGAAGATTTGCGCTTGATCTATAAATTAAGCTCTCTTTTGTGAAAAATACCTATGGAACTATGTGAATAATTTACGTTTGTTAGACATTTGAGAAAAGCGAAAAAAAAATATATTTTGTGCAAATTGAAAGTTGCTCATTAAGCGAATACACTTTGAGTTTTCCAGTTGCGTGCAACTAAATAGTTTAGTTGCAGGCTCGATAGTTGCCAACACGCGGCTAGCCGTACTAAAGAATGTTTAATATTAATTGTTTGCTTTTGTGTAATTTTAACTGCGAATCTTGAGACCCATACCTCTTTTTGGGTCAAAAATGGTCAATTTGGTTTTCAAATATTTTTAAAGATAATTTTGCTGGTCTTTGACTATAAAAATATTTGAAGGTCTCTAGAAAGTATTTTGCGTGCAGACTAATACTATAATTGTCATGAAGAATACAAAAATGTGCAATTTCCGCACTCAATTAAATTTACGTTTAGGGTGGTTCAAAAAGAACCTTTTTTTTTAAATATTCAAGTGCTAACCCCAAATATTTGTACTCACCCTAAAACATGCCTGCATAAAAAAATGTCAGCTTAATTAAAAGGTATTTAAGCGTAGCTCAGTGCTTTTAAAATTTTGCATAATCTTGTATGCATACTACATATTTTAAATGCATACAATACATACGCATAACACATGCATAAGTCGAGCATCTTCCTATTCTTGTTACAGGACACAACGTTGAAAAACGATTAGTTGTTTCCAAACTTCCAACTGGCTGTGGTGAAGAAATGACAATGGTAATCGCAAACACTCAACGATTGGAAAATTGCGGACCAGGATCAATGCATGTGAGTAGTGTAAAAAGGCCGGTTCTGAGCCGTGGATTTCTGTGGATTTTTGGCGGTGCTCTGTGGATTTTTGGCGGTGCTCTGTGGATTTTGGCGGTGCTCTGTGGAGTTTGGTGGTGCTGTGAGAATCAGGGAGGATCTGTGAGGAATAATGAGGAATAATTGAGGATTTCTGAGGAATAATGAAGAATAATTGAGGATCTGTGAGGAATAATTAAGGATCTGTGAGGATTTGTGAGGAATAATGAGGAATACGAGGAATAATGAGGCGGACGGGGAGGTGGGGCTGCTGTGATGCACTTGAGGTGCGGATCAGGGCGGATCTCGTCTGTCAAGCCGAGGGGGCGTGGCCTAATGGAGATGACCTCAACCAATCAGGTGTCAGTAAGTGACGTCACATGCAGGGGACATGGGAACAGGTGTCGATGACTCATCGCAGCGCTGCCGATGGGCATGTCCCACCGTGTCTCAACGTGTATGTACGGGAACGGACCAATCAGGTTCTTGTGTGAGGATGACCTCATGAACAACCAATCAGGTGTCAGTAAGTGACGTCACACGCAGGTGGGGGAAGGTTTTACTAGTTCTGCTTGTAACCGCAAGACAACGCTGCATGTAGGGGAACGGACCAATCATATGCTTGTTTAAGAATGACATCATGAAGAACCAATCAGGTGTCAGTAAGTGATGTCTATGGAGTGTCATGTGACATGAAAGTTGCTTTTTTGTTATTTTGCGTTTTTATTTGGGTATTGGTGGAAATTTGCGACGCACAGCATCTACACATTTTTAATTATAAGCTGTGGGTTGTGACATCATAGGTATAATGTTAGGAATGGTTGGTTGTTGAAAAAACTGTGAGCTGTGAAAGTAATGTGAAAAAACTGTGAAAGTAAATAAAATATGATAGAATTAAACTAATATTCTTATTTTAATATTTATTATATTTTAATATTTATTTATATTTTGATATTTATTTGTATTTTATTATTTATATTTTTACATTTATTTTTAATATTTAATTATATTTTAACTTCTATATTTTATTATTCATTTATATTTTAACTTCTATATTTTATTATTCATTTATATTTTATATATATTTTAATATTTATATATATTTTATTATTCATATATTTCATACATATTTTAATATTTATTTATATTTTATTACTCATTTATATTTTACATATATTTTATTTACGTATACATCTGTGCCAAAAAAATTAACTCAGTGAGAGCAATTACGTCCCACTAGAGCTGCACAATGAACTTATGTTAAAGGGAATGACAGTAGTGTATATATTTTAACTATGGTTAGTACAAAAGAAAAGAATTTTGCAAGAATGGTTTTAGAAAAATATATTTTATGTGACCAACTCCAGCATATAATTTCGCAATATAACTCTATGAGGAATCATCCTATGGGGGTAAATAACATACCATCGTGTACAGGAAGGTAGACCAGATTAATAAGTAAAGCTTTTTTTACCTTTTGACATGTGTACTAAGGGTATAAAAAATGACAGTCTGGGGTTCTATGAAAATAATGTTTATAACAATATACGTTTAAATTACAATTTATATAACGGAAATCAGTCTCAGTGGATGAAAAAAAAGTAATTAATATGAAAGCTGATACTTTGAAAAAGAACCTTGGGAACCAAAACCTTGTATTACGGTTAATTAAACTTTTTATAAAAGTAATGTGTTCTTTAAATGTTTTTCACATCATACGTAAAATTATTATTTTAAGAGGGAAAATATCATATCGTTATGACTAGAAGGAGGGATCTCACCTTGATCACAATTGGATGCATTAGAATTGCTAACTGTTTAGGAATATGATGTAAAAGTTACTCTATCGCACTGTTTGTTGTGCTGGGCTTGATAAGAGCAGATTTGGGGTTGGTATGTAAGATAATGGATCTATTACTTGTTCTAATACGTGTTGAATAAGGGAATTTGTCTTAGATGTTGCTGTTTTAGGGGTGTTTTATAATTGGTTGTTTGATTGAACGATACAGTGCAGCTATACAAAGGGGTTTATTTATACGCTTGGTACAAGTACACATTTTTTCTTATGTCATAAAATTACACTATAACAAAACGCATAGGTGGATGGTAGAAATGAAGTAGCACCATACAAGGGGAATTATTATGGCTGGCTGATTAAATTTTCAAAGACTAAGAGGCAACAAGTTCCCATATGAGTACAATTGAGGGTGAATGTGTAGAATTTGGCGACATCAAATATCCACAAGGGGACAATTTGAGAGGTGTATTCGTAAAATTGGCGACATAAAGTACCCATAGGGAGACGTTTGTAGGCGTATACATAAAATTGGGGTGAAAGCGGGGTTTGTAGTTGTACATTAGACAAGAATAAATGTAAAATGAAAAAGTTTAAGTTTGAAATAAATTATAAAAAGAATAAATGTTAAAAAAAAAAAGTTAAAATACAATTTAAAAAGCAAAATGTAAAAAAAAAAAAAAAAGTTTAAAAAGAAAAATGTAAAAATAAAAAAAAGTTTAAGTGTGAATTAAAAACTAAAAGGTTAAGTAAGAAAAAAAAATAACTAAAAGTGAAAAAAAAATTTTAAAAGTGAAAAAAAATATATATATATTTATATAAAAAATATTTGAAAAAAGTTTAAGTGTGAAATAAATTATATAACTAATAAATGTAAAATAAAAAGTTTACGTGTGAAATAGATTATAAAAAGTATAAATGTAAAAAAATAAATAAAAAGTTTAAGTGAAAAATATAATGTAAAGATAAAAAAGTTAAAAAACAGTAACTGTAAAATAAAAAAAAAGTTTGTATAAAATGAACTTTTAAAAGAAAAATGAAAAAAAAAGTAAAAACTATATATAAAAAAAAAGTTTTAAGTGTAAAAATAAAATTTAAAAAAAAAAAATTAAAAAAAAAAAAAGACAAATGTAAAAAAGAAAAACGTAAAAAAAAATTTAAAATTTAAAAAAAAAAATTTACAAACGAAAAATATGAAAAAAAAAAAGAAACGTTAAAAGAAAATTGCTAAATGTAAAAAAGAAATGTGTTAAATGTAAAAGATTAACCATCATAAGTTTTTTACCCGAATCGACCCAAAGCCATATGGTGTTACGGAACGTACTAGCCCCATATAGGCACAGATGCCCGTGGTGAGTTCTGTGAATGGTCTACCCACTAATCAAACGACAAGTACCACAATTACATTAAATAATTAGCAACAAAAAAAGCAGGAAATACTACTATAGATATAAAAAATATTAACAAAGTATCGAAAATAGAACCAAAGGTAACTAATAAATCTGTATAGAATGAGTGTCTATAAATGTATAAGAGAAACCAATGTATATATTTCTACTAAAATGTTGACACATATACTAAATTTTTAACAAATTAAGTCAAATATTTGCGAAATAGAGAAAATAATACATACTTTTTAAAATTGTATCAAATAGTCTATGAATGGATAAAAAAAAATATCATGACATGTATTAAAAAAAAATTAAAATAATGGACTTACGTGTAACACATTAAGTTAAGAAATTTATACTTATCAAAGAAAGTAACGTAAGTCATATAAAAAAAAACAACCTGTAGTTAAGTACAATTGTTAATTGAATATGCTACAAAATATTGTCAAATTACACCATTTTTAGTGATAGGACAAGCAAACTTGTTAAAATGTCATATAATTATCAAAAATATTATACAAAGTACGAATTTAAAAAAAAAAGTAAATGCAAAAAGAAAAAAAAGTTTAAGTGTAAAATAAAATGTAAAAAAAAATAAATGTAAAAATCAAAAAAAAGTTTAATAAAAAAAAAGTTAAAAAATAATAAAAAAAAAATTTAAGTGTAAAATACAATTTAAAAAAAAATGTAAAAAGAAAAAAGTTTAATAAAAATTACATGTAAAAAGAAAAAAGTAAAAAAAAAAAATAAAAGAAAAAAAGTTAAAAAAGAAAAAAAAAAGTTAAAAATTAAATAAAAAGTTAAAAAAGAAAAAAAGTTAAAAAAGAAAAAAAAAAGTTTAAAAAGAAAAAAAAAAGTTTAAAAAGAAAAAAAAAGTTTAAAAAGAAAAAAAAATTAAAAAAGAAAAAAAAATTAAAAAAGAAAAAAAAATTAAAAAAGAAAAAAAAAATTTAAAAAAAAAGAAAAAAAATTTAAAAAAAAAAAAGTTAAAAAAGAAAAAAGAAAAAAAAAGTTTAAAAAAAATAGTTAAAGTGTAAAATACAATTTAAAAAAAAAATGAAAACATAAAAAATTAAAAAAAAAATGTAAGTGTAAAATTACATTTTAAAAGAAAATGTGAAAATAGAAAAAAAAGTAAAAAGAAAATTGCTAAAAGTAAAAAAAAATAAAGGTGTAAAATGTTAAATAAAAAGACCTTAAGTGTAAAAAATAGAAGAAAAAAGTTTAAGTGTAAAATATTACTCATCATAAGCTTTTTACTCGTATCCACCCAAAGTTATATGGCGTTACGGAGCGTACTAGCCCCATATAGGCGCAGATTCCTTGGTGAGTTCTGTGAATGGTCTACCCACTAATCAAACGATAAGTACAATAATTATATTAAAATATTAGCAAAAAAAAAAAGCAGAAAATACTAATATAGATATAAAAAATATTATCAAAGTATAGAAAATAGAACCAAGAATAACTAATAAATCTGTATACAATGGGTGTCTATAAATGTATAAGAGAAACCAATGTTTATATCTCTACTAAAATGTTGACACATATACTAAATGTTTAATAAATTAACTCATATATTTGCGAAATAGAAAAAATTGGTACATACTTTTTAAAATTGTATCAAATAGTCTATGAATGGATAAAAAAAAAATTGTATATATAATTTTTAATTGTATCTATAAATGGATAAAAAAAATCATGACATGTATTAAAATAATGGACTTACGCGTGACAGTTTAAGTTAAAAAATTTATATTTACCATAAGTTATTATAAAAAAAAAAACTGTAATTAAGTATAATTGTTAATTGAATATGCTACAAAATATTGCCAAGTTATTCCATGGTAGTGATTTAACAACCAAACACTTTGTCTTTAAAGATTACGATAACGCAGTTTTAGAAACTAACATAGGGGCAAATGTGTATAATTATCATAAAATACTTCACATTACTGTTTAAATGTCATATAATTATCAAATATATTATACAAAGTAAGAAAAATATTACTTAATATGTTAAAATATTACCAATAGTACATGCCCAACAGATCAAAATGACCTTCAGCACCCTACGACACATGAAAACTTACGGAGATTAACAGCAATCTTGCCTCAAAAAATAAAACCAATAGTGTGCTGCTAAGGATAAAATGTCAAGTACACACCCAGTGTAGGAGATGTATACAAATAATATTGTTGAATTATTAACAAAGTGATTTCATTAATACTAAAATAAGGTCTTTGTTACAATAATATATATATATATATGGAAATTAAGTTCTTATTAGTGAAATTTATGTAATATTTTTAGACTGCTTTGTTCAATTTATAATATGTAGGTAGAATTTTTACATAAAAAAACCCCTTTGTGTTTATCAAAAATATTTCACAAATTAAGAAGAAGAATACCTAAGGAAGGTCTTTGCACATGATTATAGTACAAAACCATGTGGATTTACATCAATTTTACCAGGAACAAGGGGGTCAGTATACGGCTATGAGTCAAATAGTCAATTTTAAAACCACATTCAGGCATTAATAACACAAATGCCTGAATGTGGTGAAAAATTGACTATTTGACTCATAGCCGTATACTGACCCCCTTGTTCCTGGTAAAATTGATGTAAATCCACATGGTTTTGTACTATAATCATGTGCAAAGACCTTCCTTAGGTATTCTTCTTCTTAATTTGTGAAATATTTTTGATAAACACAAAGGGGTTTTTTTATGTAAAAATTCTACCTACATATTATAAATTGAACAAAGCAGTCTAAAAATATTACATAAATTTCACTAATAAGAACTTAATTTCCATATATATATATATTATTGTAACAAAGACCTTATTTTAGTATTAATGAAATCACTTTGTTAATAATTCAACAATATTATTTGTATACATCTCCTACACTGGGTGTGTACTTGACATTTTATCCTTAGCAGCACACTATTGGTTTTATTTTTTGAGGCAAGATTGCTGTTAATCTCCGTAAGTTTTCATGTGTCGTAGGGTGCTGAAGGTCATTTTGATCTGTTGGGCATGTACTATTGGTAATATTTTAACATATTAAGTAATATTTTTCTTACTTTGTATAATATATTTGATAATTATATGACATTTTAACAGTAATGTGAAGTATTTTATGATAATTATACACATTTGTCCCTATGTTAGTTTCTAAAACTGCGTTATCGTAATCTTTAAAGACAAAGTGTTTGGTTGTTAAATCACTACCATGGAATAACTTGGCAATATTTTGTAGCATATTCAATTAACAATTATACTTAATTACAGTTTTTTTTTTTATAATAACTTATGGTAAATATAAATTTTTTAACTTAAACTGTCACGCGTAAGTCCATTATTTTAATACATGTCATGATTTTTTTTATCCATTTATAGATACAATTAAAAATTATATATACAATTTTTTTTTTATCCATTCATAGACTATTTGATACAATTTTAAAAAGTATGTACCATTTTTTTCTATTTCGCAAATATATGAGTTAATTTATTAAACATTTAGTATATGTGTCAACATTTTAGTAGAGATATAAACATTGGTTTCTCTTATACATTTATAGACACCCATTGTATACAAATTTATTAGTTATTCTTGGTTCTATTTTCTATACTTTGATAATATTTTTTATATCTATATTAGTATTTTCTGCTTTTTTTTTTTGCTAATATTTTAATATAATTATTGTACTTATCGTTTGATTAGTGGGTAGACCATTCACAGAACTCACCAAGGAATCTGCGCCTATATGGGGCTAGTACGCTCCGTAACGCCATATAACTTTGGGTGGATACGAGTAAAAAGCTTATGATGAGTAATATTTTACACTTAAACTTTTTTCTTCTATTTTTTACACTTAAGGTCTTTTTATTTAACATTTTACACCTTTATTTTTTTTTACTTTTAGCAATTTTCTTTTGACTTTTTTTTCTATTTTCACATTTTCTTTTAAAATGTAATTTTACACTTACATTTTTTTTTAAATTTTTTATGTTTTCATTTTTTTTTTAAATTGTATTTTACACTTTAACTATTTTTTTTAAACTTTTTTTTTCTTTTTTCTTTTTTAACTTTTTTTTTTTTAATTTTTTTTTTTTTTTTTTAAATTTTTTTTTTCTTTTTTAATTTTTTTTTCTTTTTTAATTTTTTTTTCTTTTTTAATTTTTTTTTTCTTTTTAAACTTTTTTTTTCTTTTTAAACTTTTTTTTTTCTTTTTAAACTTTTTTTTATTTTTTACATTTATTTTTTTTTACATTTTATTTTACACTTAAACTTTTTTTTCTTTTTGCATTTACTTTTTTTTTTTAAATTCGTACTTTGTATAATATTTTTGATAATTATATGACATTTTAACAAGTTTGCTTGTCCTATCACTAAAAATGGTGTAATTTGACAATATTTTGTAGCATATTCAATTAACAATTGTACTTAACTACAGGTTTTTTTTTTTTATATGACTTACGTTACTTTCTTTGATAAGTATAAATTTCTTAACTTAATGTGTTACACGTAAGTCCATTATTTTAATTTTTTTTTAATACATGTCATGATATTTTTTTTTATCCATTCATAGACTATTTGATACAATTTTAAAAAGTATGTATTATTTTCTCTATTTCGCAAATATTTGACTTAATTTGTTAAAAATTTAGTATATGTGTCAACATTTTAGTAGAAATATATACATTGGTTTCTCTTATACATTTATAGACACTCATTCTATACAGATTTATTAGTTACCTTTGGTTCTATTTTCGATACTTTGTTAATATTTTTTATATCTATAGTAGTATTTCCTGCTTTTTTTGTTGCTAATTATTTAATGTAATTGTGGTACTTGTCGTTTGATTAGTGGGTAGACCATTCACAGAACTCACCACGGGCATCTGTGCCTATATGGGGCTAGTACGTTCCGTAACACCATATGGCTTTGGGTCGATTCGGGTAAAAAACTTATGATGGTTAATCTTTTACATTTAACACATTTCTTTTTTACATTTAGCAATTTTCTTTTAACGTTTCTTTTTTTTTTTCATATTTTTCGTTTGTAAATTTTTTTTTTTAAATTTTAAATTTTTTTTTACGTTTTTCTTTTTTACATTTTTTTTTTTTTTTTTTTATTTTTTTTTTTTTAAATTTTATTTTTACACTTAAAACTTTTTTTTTATATATTGTTTTTACTTTTTTTTTCATTTTTCTTTTAAAAGTTCATTTTATACAAACTTTTTTTTTATTTTACAGTTACTGTTTTTTAACTTTTTTATCTTTACATTATATTTTTCACTTAAACTTTTTATTTATTTTTTTACATTTATACTTTTTATAATCTATTTCACACGTAAACTTTTTATTTTACATTTATTAGTTATATAATTTATTTCACACTTAAACTTTTTTCAAATATTTTTTATATAAATATATATATATTTTTTTTCACTTTTAAATTTTTTTTTTCACTTTTAGTTATTTTTTTTTCTTACTTAACCTTTTAGTTTTTAATTCACACTTAAACTTTTTTTTCTTTTTACATTTTTCTTTTTAAACTTTTTTTTTTTTTTTTACATTTTGCTTTTTAAATTGTATTTTAACTTTTTTTTTTTAACATTTATTCTTTTTATAATTTATTTCAAACTTAAACTTTTTCATTTTACATTTATTCTTGTCTAATGTACAACTACAAACCCCGCTTTCACCCCAATTTTATGTATACGCCTACAAACGTCTCCCTATGGGTACTTTATGTCGCCAATTTTACGAATACACCTCTCAAATTGTCCCCTTGTGGATATTTGATGTCGCCAAATTCTACACATTCACCCTCAATTGTACTCATATGGGAACTTGTTGCCTCTTAGTCTTTGAAAATTTAATCAGCCAGCCCTAATAATTCCCCTTGTATGGTGCTACTTCATTTCTACCATCCACCTATGCGTTTTGTTATAGTGTAATTTTATGACATAAGAAAAAATGTGTACTTGTACCAAGCGTATAAATAAACCCCTTTGTATAGCTGCACTGTATCGTTCAATCAAACAACCAATTATAAAACACCCCTAAAACAGCAACATCTAAGACAAATTCCCTTATTCAACACGTATTAGAACAAGTAATAGATCCATTATCTTACATACCAACCCCAAATCTGCTCTTATCAAGCCCAGCACAACAAACAGTGCGATAGAGTAACTTTTACATCATATTCCTAAACAGTAAGCAATTCTAATGCATCCAATTGTGATCAAGGTGAGATCCCTCCTTCTAGTCATAACGATATGATATTTTCCCTCTTAAAATAATAATTTTACGTATGATGTGAAAAACATTTAAAGAACACATTACTTTTATAAAAAGTTTAATTAACCGTAATACAAGGTTTTGGTTCCCAAGGTTCTTTTTCAAAGTATCAGCTTTCATATTAATTACTTTTTTTTCATCCACTGAGACTGATTTCCGTTATATAAATTGTAATTTAAACGTATATTGTTATAAACATTATTTTCATAGAACCCCAGACTGTCATTTTTTATACCCTTAGTACACATGTCAAAAGGTAAAAAAAGCTTTACTTATTAATCTGGTCTACCTTCCTGTACACGATGGTATGTTATTTACCCCCATAGGATGATTCCTCATAGAGTTATATTGCGAAATTATATGCTGGAGTTGGTCACATAAAATATATTTTTCTAAAACCATTCTTGCAAAATTCTTTTCTTTTGTACTAACCATAGTTAAAATATATACACTACTGTCATTCCCTTTAACATAAGTTCATTGTGCAGCTCTAGTGGGACGTAATTGCTCTCACTGAGTTAATTTTTTTGGCACAGATGTATACGTAAATAAAATATATGTAAAATATAAATGAGTAATAAAATATAAATAAATATTAAAATATGTATGAAATATATGAATAATAAAATATATATAAATATTAAAATATATATAAAATATAAATGAATAATAAAATATAGAAGTTAAAATATAAATGAATAATAAAATATAGAAGTTAAAATATAATTAAATATTAAAAATAAATGTAAAAATATAAATAATAAAATACAAATAAATATCAAAATATAAATAAATATTAAAATATAATAAATATTAAAATAAGAATATTAGTTTAATTCTATCATATTTTATTTACTTTCACAGTTTTTTCACATTACTTTCACAGCTCACAGTTTTTTCAACAACCAACCATTCCTAACATTATACCTATGATGTCACAACCCACAGCTTATAATTAAAAATGTGTAGATGCTGTGCGTCGCAAATTTCCACCAATACCCAAATAAAAACGCAAAATAACAAAAAAGCAACTTTCATGTCACATGACACTCCATAGACATCACTTACTGACACCTGATTGGTTCTTCATGATGTCATTCTTAAACAAGCATATGATTGGTCCGTTCCCCTACATGCAGCGTTGTCTTGCGGTTACAAGCAGAACTAGTAAAACCTTCCCCCACCTGCGTGTGACGTCACTTACTGACACCTGATTGGTTGTTCATGAGGTCATCCTCACACAAGAACCTGATTGGTCCGTTCCCGTACATACACGTTGAGACACGGTGGGACATGCCCATCGGCAGCGCTGCGATGAGTCATCGACACCTGTTCCCATGTCCCCTGCATGTGACGTCACTTACTGACACCTGATTGGTTGAGGTCATCTCCATTAGGCCACGCCCCCTCGGCTTGACAGACGAGATCCGCCCTGATCCGCACCTCAAGTGCATCACAGCAGCCCCACCTCCCCGTCCGCCTCATTATTCCTCGTATTCCTCATTATTCCTCACAAATCCTCACAGATCCTTAATTATTCCTCACAGATCCTCAATTATTCTTCATTATTCCTCAGAAATCCTCAATTATTCCTCATTATTCCTCACAGATCCTCCCTGATTCTCACAGCACCACCAAACTCCACAGAGCACCGCCAAAATCCACAGAGCACCGCCAAAAATCCACAGAGCACCGCCAAAAATCCACAGAAATCCACGGCTCAGAACCGGCCTTTTTACACAACTCATGTGCTTTGACACGACTTACAGAAACACTGGGAACAACATTGGGACATGTACCCTTTTAGAACAAAATATAGGAAGACAGCTAATGCCCCCAATGTTGATCCCAGTTTTACTGTTAGTCGTGTCGAAGCACATGCATAGAACCTGGTCCGCAATTTTCCAATCATTGAGTGTTTGCGATTACCATTGTCATTTCTTCACCACAGCCAGTTGGAAGTTATTTGAAACACCCAATCATTTTTCAACATTGTGTCCTGTAACTAGAATAGGGAAGAAACTCGACTTTTGCATGTATTGTGTATGTATTATATGCATATATACCGTGCGTGGCATGTACATAGGATTATTATTCAAAACTTTAAATGTTTTGAGCTTCCCTTAAATATCTTTCAATTAAGCTGAATTATTTTTATGCAGACATGTTTTAAAGTGAGTACAAATATTTGGAGTTAGCACTTACATATTAAAAAAAAAAGTATTTTTTTGTACCACCTTATTGTCTGCCCACCATAATTAGCTGTGATTTTATTTACAGTATTCAAATGAACTCGCGAAACATGCGCGTAACATATTTAGGCTTGAAGGCATCGAGATATAGTTCAATCGCCAATTGGCAACCAAATGACGTTTTCTAAATGTCCATTTCCTAGGCCAGTGGTCGACAAACTCATTAGTCAACAGAGCCAAATATCAACAGAAAACGATTGAAATTTCTTTTGAGAGCCAAATATCAACAGAACAGCGATTGAAATTTCTTTTGAGAGCCACATTTTTTAAACTTAAACTAGGTAGATACATTGTTATTAACTTAATTAGGGTATTCGAAAGCTGGCCTTTGTTAAAATCGTCCTCAATCTGATTGAGATGCGTTAGCTGAGATCAACTCCTTCCAACTCTTCCATCCACACTCGTCTTGTATTTTGTCTATCTTCTTTCGTTCATCCTCTCTATATGTCCAAGCTATCTTAACATACCTTTCTCAATGATAATAATAACTGACAAACACTAATGTAAACAATTGCCTTGAATCTCCTTGGAAAAGTTTGAGTAAGTCAAGTTTGTATGTTTTTTTTTTTTTTAAATTTTTGCCACGAAGTTTCAACGCGCCCCCGCCCGCACGTGGTAATTTGTGGAAGAGGCCACACTCAAAAGGCCAAAGAGCCGGATGTGGCTGGCGAGCCGCGGTTTGCGCGACTGTCCTAGGCTAACTGCATACTAGCCACTATCGGATATTCAACTAACATATTTAATTGCGCACAATTGGAAAAACAAATTGTAAAAACTCTCAATTAGCAACTTTTAAATTTCTCAAAATATTTTTTCGCTCGCTACCGCTCTAACAGCTACGGTAAATAATCAAAAAAAATTGACGATTTTGTATGGATTGTGATAATACGATTTTGCCTTCACTTTGACGATTGCGAAATAGGAGACTTGGCAGCCTTGAGTTGGATGCGATTAAGTTGTCAAAGAGAGTTGCAGTGGGATTTTTTAGTTGTTCACTTGATAAAAAGTTGCTATGCAATTGTTGCCAGTGAGAAGCAAGCCCTAAGTCCATTTATGGGATGGGGATGATTTTTCGAAATCTCTTACAGACAGTGTTACCTTCCTATTGTTTTCAAAGTAATTGGGTGCAAAATTTCATCATGTTTGGAATAAAACTGTAGATTTGTACATGGTTCATACATATTTTCAAAAGTAAAAATTAAGTAGTTCTTAAGGACTTTTTAAGGACCTCTCGATAATATTTAAGGACCTAGTATATTTTTTGGCGCCGTTTGGCGGAGGATAATAATTGTTTGGTGCAAAATTGGTGCAGAAGCGTATGTAAATGTGGTTTCGTAGCAAGTTGACGCAGGATTCCACTTCCGGCAAACTCTGGCGCAGAAATGTCAAAGATGCTACATTCATTTGAATTTCCCCGATTTTCTAGAATGAGTATTGAGTTTTCACAAAACACTAACTCCGTCTATTGACGCCTTTCTCGCCTTGCCGATTTACACTTGTGTATAACGGTCAAAAGTGTGGACCCGATCAAAGCAAAAACCGGAATTCTACATTCCGATATTTTTATTGCACCCGGAATTCTGGGTTCCGAAAATTTTAAAAACTTGAAATTTCGGGTTGGACATGAAAAAATACCTCCCATGTAAATTAGTAAATAAAAAAGCTCATGCTTGACAAAAATTAAGGACCTCAGTTGAAAATTAAGGACTTTAAGGGCTCTTAATTAAGGACCTACCTAAATTAAGTAGTTCTTAAGGACTTTTAAGGACTGTGCGAACCATGTTGTATAAGAAACGACACAGACACTCTTTATAGATAGATAGTAGTGTAATCAATGTCTAAAGAAAATCGAGTATTCAACAGTTCGTGAAGGAAATAAAGGACAACGGACAACACTCTTCAATCTTTTCTACTTTATTGTCACCATCAAATGTCTAGGGAATATTACATAGTGTCCACGAAACTACAAGGAATTGAGGAACACGCTTCGTCGCTCTCTGTGGAAAACAAAAAGCAGATTTACAATATGTACACACATCATGAGCCATCACTAGACACGCTAAGAAACGCCTACGAGTACAGAATAATACTAAGAACGGGCCCCCCGCGCACCGGCGGGCCCCCACCACGGAAAGACTACCACGGATGAAAGAAAGTATGTTATTCACAGTCTCCACGCCCCTGACAACATCAGGAATGGAATAGGTCGCAATGTTTTCTTGATTAAGTGTTTTTAAAAATTTTCGTTAAAGCTTGCCGGAGTTAATAAAATGATTGTGTTATGTCAGATATTTGAAAAATGTGTTTGATTTAAAAAAATTTAAATTATATAATTTTTTAATATATTTTTAATATTATCGATACGTGAGTAACTGTATGATTACTTCTTATCTTTATTATTTCATTTTATTATTCTTACACCAATTTTCCTATTTTCAATTTTGTTAATTTAATACTGTTTTTTTTAATTATTGAAGTATTTTTATTTAAAATAAAATAATTTAATATAAACTAATTTCTTGAAAACTAATATTTCTTTATTTGTTTGTTAAACAATTTATCATTACAAAAGCCATACAATAGCTAACCACGTAATTTTTATTTTTATTTATAATATTGAATTTTATATTTTGTGAATATTTAATTTTAGAATTATTGGTAAAAGGTAATATGAAAAATATAATTGAATTTGATTAGTTTAAATTATCTTTATTTTGATTAGATAAACATTTTTAGATATAGGATAAATAATTATACATTTTACTATCAGAACACAAAATTTAAGAAATACGTGTATTAAAAGATAATAAACGTTAATGTCCAAATTTACATTGTTTTTTAATAAATGTGGAATATAGAACTAATACTTGGAATATATTTTGTAGTTTTGCATTTTAAAATTCCAATATTTCAATAAATTAATAAAATTGGAAGAAATCGTCATAAAAAGTGTTTAAAAAGGTGGTCAACTTAATTTCTTTGATTTGTGATTTTGAGAAAATTTCTGTGACAAAAATTACAATCCTAATTTATTTTTAAATTTTTGAAATTCTAAATTAAAAACATTTCAGCACAATTTACAAAAATATCCTCGATATTCGATATTCAGCCTATTTAATATTTCTACCAATGACAGCAAAGTTATTAGTTCGTACAACAATTATATGAACAATTTTGAAGCTGACATAAAGCTCGGAAAATTTTGATGCACATTACAAATCTGTAAAGAATATATTAATTACTATTTTAAATATGTAGCTATTAAAAATACTTAAAATACAAGAAACACATATAAAAATGGAGGTTAAGACAATTCTTTCAATCAACAAAGCTTCACCGGAAAATCTACAGAAAAATTACCAATATAAAATAATCTCACTTCTAAAACAATATTTACAAAAATCTACATACCGGTGTTCAATATTGCACTACGACAAATTGTCTGTAAGTGGTAACAAAATTAATTAACATAGTTCAACACATTTTTTGTAAAAAGAAATTTATCATAGTTTTAGCAGATATCAATTTCCTGAATGAAAGCTCAATTACAGAATTAATTGTTTATTAACCCAAAAGCTTATGTAATTAAAATTTATCTTACTAAACTAATAGTAATACTTTTTCCAGGTAAAATTGAATGAGTATTATACTAAACTGTAAAAGAATTGTAAACCGGAATAAAAAAAAATAGTAACTTTTAAATTTTTAATAAATTTTTTATTTTATTGCAATTTTTCTACTTATTGTTTAAAACTGTTAGAATATTAGTATGTGTTAGTATATTTTTCCTTTAAAAGTAACTGTAATTTTTATTACATAATCTGACATTTTCTGTAAGGTAAATGCCATTTTTTGTACATTTTACATAAGGATAGCACTATAATTTAATTTTATACTTAGTAATTTGAATCGTAAGCTAATATGTTGATTGTTTAATCAAATTATATCAGTAATTATCAAGTTTAAACTTCTTTTAAATTTGTTCATATGTACTAGTTGCCTTCATGCAAAATTATTTATTAAAAAAAAACCTGCAGATAATATATTTTGAAACTTAATAAATAAAGAAAATTAATTCTATGATATATAAATCAAACATAAATGTTTTTTTTTATAACAATTCAAACCTGCTATAACTATGAAAAAGGAACATATTGACATTTTGTACTTAATCAACTTCATAATTTCAACAGTATAAATACAAAAAATATAATTTAAGTTTTCCAACAGTTTGTGAGTATGTGTGAATGAAGAACAACCAAGACATGTACAACTTTGTTATTCCACCTAATAAAAACGTATGTACAATTTTTCTTCAGTAACAATCATTTTAACAATATTTAATATTATACCTTCAGAGATATGTTTAGGTTTTTTTTCACCACATTCAAATAAGAATTGCAGCAATAACACAAAATGATCAATTTTTAAACTATTTAAATAATTATATATATTGTCTTTAAATAAAATAGAAACCGGATAATCTGTCTTCCTCTGTTACTTTCTATTAATCTTATTGACAAATGTTAAAAGAAAAGTAATTTTGATAATCTTCGTTTTAAATTTGCTTGATAAAATTGTATTGCAGTATACGAATCAAGACTCTATGACGTCACATATTCAAGTGAATTCTCATAATCTTCTCAACCAAAGCAGCACACTACTTTAGCAACTACAAAAGACGTGACACAGTACATACAATTTTACAACTTTGGCTTATACAACACGCTGTACAAATATAAATATTTCTCTATCGATGAGATTGTTCAGGGTGGATGTTTTAACTTACTGGTTTAGTATGCTAGTTGTTTAGTCAATATAATTAGTTAAAAATTGTAGCCGTAATAAGCCTTTTCATCAAAATTAAATGCTTTAATCCATATATTTTTGTGGATTAATTTTAATTTGCAACACAAATAAAAGTTTAAAATTATATTGAATAAATAATTCTATTTCATTGCTTTCATTATTTGGCGATTTATCTATGGTAAATAAGGTTATACACATTAAGTTGATTAGTGGGATATTCGCCATCCCATAATAAGATCTGCTAATACAAATTTAACATTAAATAACTGGACTAAAAGTAATTACCGGCGTATACCTAATACTCATTTGTTTATCTTCTTAAGTATTTCTTTGCATTTTTTAAAAATAAATTTAGAAAGCAATTAAAAAAAGCTAATAAATTGTATATATATATAATTCAGATAAATGTATAAATTATAACTAATCTTACATAAACCACGAGTCGTTTAAACATTGCCACCATCACAACCCACCGGTGAGAGCAGTACATATAAGCACGTGGCGAACGATGATTGGACGAGGTGTCTGCCAATCAATGACAGTGACCCTCCCACTTCCATTGTGTCCACCAAGTGCCTATGCATACTACTAACGAGAACAAACCAGGACTAATGAAGTGCTATGTGAAACGATAGGACACTTTGCAATGACACAAAGGAGATCAGTACATTAAACGACACTGGTTCGTAAAAATCCAGTTCTTGCACAGTTCTTTATGACTGCATCTACACAGTCTACACAAATAGGAATATATTTATACATCCGGCCCCGAGTGCTTTTTTTTACAAGTAGTCACACAATAGAAGAGTCACACGAATCTCAAAGAACTAGGAAAGTGTTCATCCAAGTGCGCATTTCACGAGTATCAGTTTGAAGTGGTGTCCAAACTGCCAGTGGTATTGATAAAATGTGTTGTAAACATCTTGTCTGTCCGGCGCGGCGTGTTTATTGCCATTGGCAGTATAGCACAGCAACATATATTGGATATTTCTTAACATAAATTCTTATTCACAATATTAAAAACAGCACGATTTTCAACATTTCAGAGAACTACGACTATTGCACAAATAACATCTTAATGTTGACAGCCGAGTTATGGGATGTCGATACGATACAAGAGCCTTTAAATTTTTACTTGAAATTTGAATGTGTTTCTGAATGAAATTTGAATGTGGTTCTGAATGAAATTTGAATATGGCTCCCACATAAACTGTTTGGTTTGCAAATTAATTAAATTGTGCGATTTTACATAATTTACCTTTCGGTTAAGTTTACGTAAAATGTTTAACTTGAAATGTTTCTTATGGAAAGAAATTAAATATGATCCATAATTTTATATACTAATATATTATTAGTAGGTAAAATATAATCAACATTTACTTTAAAGTTTCTGATTTTTAAGTATTTTTATAAGTAAACGTGAAAACCTTCTTTTTTATTTGGTTCCTCTTATAACTACTACATAATATAACTGAATATTGTCATATTCGATATTGAATCTTTTTTATATAAAAAATATTTTATATAATTATAGAGAAGACTGGAAATACTGATATTATGCATTTTGATTGCACGATATCAATTTCAATTCTAATTGAATAAATTCCAATTATTTTAAATCTTTATTTTTTTTATTTTCTGACTTATGTTTCTTTAGTTTTTTTTTTTTTTAAAGGCTCTTGTATTTTAATAAATAAGACAGTTAAAAATACAGATTCACACACTGATTTAATGTCCATCATAGTTTTTTAGGAATGCCCTGAGACAAAATATTTTGTTTTCGTGATATTTAAATATAAGAGAGGGGGCTTCGAGAAGGGGGGCGGTCTAAAAATTGCGTGGTGTAGGGGAGATCTCCAACCAAATGAAAGACGGGCCACAAATTTGTTCCTTGTGCCTCAAGAGCCTAAAGCAAGAGTAACGCCTACCAACATCCGATCCACTCGCACGGTCCTTTAACACACTAAAAAAAAGAGAAAGAAAAAATAGTTGTGAGTTTGTGAAAATTATTTTTAAAAAAATAAAATAAATAAAAATAAACTTTATTAAGTATTTATTTAGGGTTTTGATCAAAATAGGATGCATTTGTATTGTCAAAACTGCACGTTCAATGTAAACAAATTTGCGTGTGTATTTTTAAATTGCATGTGGTGGTTGGGGGTTATTTTTAAAAGTATTCACTTGCAAATAAATCCAAATTATTTCACATATCAAAACGGATGTTTCAACCTTAATATTGTATCGAAGTATTGAATAAATTGTAGCGTTATGTGCTGAGTTGGCTCGGGAGATATCAAGATACGTTAGCTCATGACCAAAGTGATAGTCAAGGTAGCTTGGATGTATCTGCTATTTGAAGTTTCCAACTCAAAATATAAAATATCCATGTACTATTAAAGTCATACAAATAACTTAATATAAAACTTTTAATCTACCCATTGTAGTAAGAAGAACGTTATCTTTGATTTCAGACTTACTATTTTTAATTCCAGTTTTATTACTTTTCAGTTGAAACACATTTCATTTGAAGAAATATAAACTGTAAAATTAAAATAAACTGCTATTATGAGGCAAAAGGAACTATATTTATCATCTGAAGATCAGATAAACATTTTTGAATACGAAAACTATATTTGTATTTTATACAAGAACATTCTCAAGAACCTCAAAACATGACACATTTTTGATTTATACCAAACCGTTTTACAACGAGGTTCATTAAGTACATAAAATTACATTCATTTCGGTTATCAAGTGCAGAAATCTAGATTCGTACTGAACTGCGATAGCGAGGCGCGAAAGCTGACCAATGGAAGATTTAATCCTAAATAAATATTTAGTGAGATTCGAATTTTAATATTTCAATTAGTTTAACTTAAAGAACAATCTCGCGTGCCTTCACTAACTTTAAACAGACATAGGAAATCATTCGTTGCTCTTATAAAGCAGACTTTACATCGAAGATTGGGAACCGTTAACTATAACTAATGAAAAAGTTACCTCCTTTTTAATAGTAGATATCGTTCACACGATGTTATGTGTGAAACACCAAATTGAATGCAATATAAATAAATTTGAAGGAGCTGTCTGTAGACGGCCCCAGCGGTCTCTCGTCTAAAAGCCATGGTGTCAAGCTACAAGGGTTATTCATTTAATTTTATATTTTTAAATTACTTTTAAATGGAAACCACTGTTCAAAATCAGAAATGTCTTTCCACAGAGCGCTCCAATTGCCATTTACACGCCAAAGTTATCAGATGTCAAATTCATTAGCTCATGTTCATTGATATGTCAATAGACAGGTTTACGGAGAATCTGTTTGACATCGACTGAGATTCATGCTCTTAAATCCATAAACAACAATTTTTAACTTTCCTATTGCTGAAGTTTAGACCTTCCGCAACGTAACTTCTGAATTGAATTTTGAAAACGTTATGTTAGATATCCTTCTTCCAGACCAAACACTTAAATTGCTAAATTGTTGTCGATTGAGAAAGATACCGCCCAACGGTTAAAACCGTACGGGACAATCGCACTTCTACATTGGTTGAAGCTTTGACCACTCGCTATCGCCCTGGTTCGAATCCAGGATTCCTCGGATTCGAATCCAAGATTCCTCAGTTCGAATCCAAGATTCCTCGGACTCTAATCCAAGATTCCTCAGATTCGGAACAAAGATTCCTCAGATTCGGATCTAAGATTCCTCAGTTCGAATCGAAGATTCTTCAGATTCGAATCCAAGATTCCTCAGATTCGAACCCAAGATTCCTCAGAATCGAATCCCAGATTCCTCAGATTCGAATCCAAGATTCCTCAGATTCGGATCCAAGATTCCTCAGTTCGAATCCAAGATTCCTCAGATTCGAAACGAAGATTCCTCAGAATCGAATCCAAGATTCCTCAGTTTCAAAACGAAGATTCCTCAGTTCGAATACAAGATTCCACCGAGACTCCTCAGCGCCATTCCCTTCGAGTATCACAGTATGATTAACAGATGGGGGGTGGATGAACCGAAACTCGATCCCGCCACCAAGAAGAGGGACACAGTTCTCCCGCCACCGCGGTGGTGGATCAGAGCCTGAACTCACCGTGCAGGTGGTGGGCGTGGTGGTGGTGCGGGTGGTGATGCGGATGGTGGTGGTCGGCCATCACCTGCGGGATCTGAGGGGGCATGGTGGATGCAAGCTTGTGCTCCTTCTTCCACTTCATCCTGCGGTTCTGGAACCAGATCTTGATCTGTCTCTCGGAGAGGCAGAGCGCGTGGGCGATCTCTATCCTTCGTCTCCGGGTCAGGTAGCGGTTGAAGTGGAACTCTTTTTCGAGTTCCAGGGTCTGGTAGCGGGTGTAGGACGTCCGCTGGCGCTTTGTCTCGCCCATGGCGTTGACGCCATCTGAAAAGGGGGGAAACATGGTTTAGAAATGAGTGAAATGGAATGAAACGAAACATGTTGGGTGAAATAATATGTTTATTAAATAGGCATGGATGGCATGCATTTTGAACTGGTATATAAAGTCAATCGCAATTGAGTTAGAGTGATATGCGAAATGTGGCTGCGTAATATGTATTGGTATATATCCTGGTAAATATGTATTGCAGTATAAAATGAAGTCGGTGTAATGAGAGAACAAATCTATTAAACAGACTGGAAGGTTTTTAAATTTGAATGGTAAGGTTCGATGGTACACATTTGACCCTCGATACAACGAATCCTTACCGAGACAAGTACAATATAGTCATTTTAACAAAATATCTTTGTAACGTAATAATATCAAATAATCAAAATATTGGGACTTCCAGTGGTTGTTGTTAAAAGGAAATAGTCGCTATATCGAGATGTCGTTGTCGTTAGAAGGATCGACTTTACAACGACAACTGAGTGACATGTCCTCGACTTAATTCACAAGTTACGTAACCACCAAAATAAAGGCCTGGCAGCTGTAGCGGCTACTCATTCATTCAGAAAATCGTCAAATAATCCCATAAGTTAAAAGCATGCGCCAGGTTTTTTTTGGCTGAACGCAAAGATTGCTTCATTTTCAATGCTGAAAGAAGTCCTCATATCCACATCGACCGTAAGCACATCGTAGAGAAACGTGTTGTTAAAGACGTGTCTTATCTCAGCATCTTTCTCTTAAATCACGTGACAATTTAAACCAATCCCTCGCCTACAATTTTAGCTGAGGTATTCCGATCACTTTTTTTTTTTAAATAATCCATATTTAGAAGAGAATCGCTTAAATTTCGCCGCCAAGTAGCTTTCGTTACGGCGACTGAATCCTAATCATAGGAATGCGTGGTTTGTCAATTACGTCAACGATATAGAATGGGTAACATTTAAAATCAGCTGAGTTCATTGAACTAACAGACTCTGTATGAGCTTATATTTATATTGCTTAACGCCCGAGCAACGCTATTCGTCCATCCTAATAGTTTTTTTCCTTAATAAATAAGAAAATTTCGTTGTTTAAAATTTTTTTTTTAGTTGTTCACTAAAAATGCTTAAACGCTAACTATATCATTACAATATTCATAAAAACAGCATTATTATTATATTGAAAAAGTAAATTTTAATATGGTTAGAATGAATTTCGCACTTAACAATTTTTATTCTATTTTTAAATTTTCATAGAAATTAATATAACATGAATAAAGTTTAAAAAAATATAAAAAATTTAATACTATAAAAGAAAATTCTGATAACTTCGTGGCGCCATCTACAGGGAATAATAAGAACTAAACGTTTATGTAACTATCGTCTGTGGAGAATAATGTTTTTCTTGATTAATAAGCGTTTAACTTGACGCAAAATAATAGCATAAGTAATAGCTTATAAACTACAATATCGATTACTTTTGTTTTTCCCGCAATTACTAGAGTAAATTAGTAGATTAGCCTCTTTAAATCTCCAACGTTGTCTCATGGACAAAGCCTGCTGGTATTTACAACCTTTGTCATATATTATAACTAAAACACAAATATAAACAATTTATTCGCAATAAAACCATTTAAAAATACTATAAAGTTTTAAAATTCGGGTATACAGCAAACATAAGCCACAACAGAATTTTAAATACAGAATATAATGTATAATCGGACTGAATCTACATAAATTCTACAATAGATTGCAAAATACAACTTGACGCAAGTAGTAACAAAATACTAAACACCACAAATACTAGAAAAATGCTGCCTTAAAAGAAATTTTCTTTAATTAAGTAAAGTACGAGATTATTTACCAAAAATGATCACTAGCTAGCTCTTCATAATACTTTTTTTTATATTAATTATTTTTGTGTTTTTATAACATAAATCCAAATCAAATAAATGTGGAAGCAAAGTTTATTAGAATATTCTAACCAACCAAAAGGCATGCACACATTTTAAAATATCAAAGGACAAAAATACGGTGTAGATATCTACAACAAGAGTTCAATTAAGTAAAATATAAAAATCAATTAAATATCAATCTCCTGTTAGCGAAAAACTGCACCCCGAAAACACTTTTTGAAAACAAACAACTGATCCAGTTTTCTTCATCTACATAAAAAGTATACTCCCTACTTGATACAAATTTACTCCTAACAAACCGAATTTTCTAGTCAAAGTACCCTATTTTCAGCCAAACCATTAATTATGCAACACTACCGCAAAAGAATTTACGCAAAACAAATTAAATATCCCGACTAAACACAGCCAAAGTATCCCCCCTGTCAAACACAGCCAATGCTTCAACACATGCTACTACAATTGCTGTAAATAGTCTACAAAGTAAGAAAAATACACAATAAATTGAGTTTCCTCAATTCATTTAGAATATCTGACTCAAATATACCATAAGTTTAATCAGCCAAACACATTTAAAGTATCCGCCAAACACATCTAAAGTATCCGCCAAACACATCTAAAGTATCTGCCAAACACATCTAAAGTATCCGCCAAACACATCTAAAGTATCCGCCAAACACATCTAAAGTATCCGCCAAACACATCTAAAGTATCCGCCAAACACATCTAAAGTATCCGCCAAACACATCTAAAGTACCCGCCAAACACTGCATATGCTTTAACAATTACGACAAGAACTGCTTTAAATAGTGTACAAAGTAAAAAAAAATACAATAGTCGAGTTTTCCTTTATTAATTTAGAACGCATAACACAAATTTACAAAAAAAAAAAAACTGAATTTACAACCTTTACAATGGATTTAAATACAAATAATAATCTCCTGCTAGACATCAATGGATGTCACGTTTACCCCTGTGCTACCAACACCCATCCAAAACGTGACATCTGCCCTTCCGACAGAAAACAAAGACCACAACATCCCAAACCCTCCCTCCAAAGAAAACATCCCCAATTTCGCTGCTTATAGCGTTCATTACTTATGCATGCCAAAACTGCGCCCCGGCACCCCTTTTCCCCCGCCAAGCGCCGCCAAACAGTGAGAGGACGGAGGCAGCTTGCAACATGCAAATGCCGTTATTAAAATCGCATCACCTTGCAGTGTTGATCCCTCGTTGATGGATGGGCCCCAACTTTTATATGGGCAAAAAATAATTCCACTAATAATAACAACGCCGAAATTGCTTCGGATCGCCGGCATCTGCTGTATCGCGAATAATTCTGGAAGAGAGTCTTTCTGGTGCGACCTATTTTTAGGCGTATCTTAAGCAGATCTTTTTGGGGGGTGGAATTGGGTGGAGAGGGGGGGGGGGGGCTAATGAAAAAAAGATTAGAATAAAGTCAAGCGCCCGTAATGAGTTGTTTGGGTAATTAGCGACCGCTCTTAATTGCTAAGCGGATTGTTTCCGCTTTCTGGGGCCGCTTTATTTCTTAGTCAGAAAGAGAAGAAATCAAAATTAAATCGTCATTTGCTGGAAATTAATATTTCACTCTTTTAAACGGAAAGTGATTGGTGTCTGAATTGAAGAAATTAAACTTTGTGCTTGATTTACCAACAGTGTGCCAACTGCAACCAAAAACCGGTATAGGGCAATTCCACGGGAATTCTTTTTAATTGTTGTAAATCAATAACGATTATTCCTTTAAATTATTGTAAATCAATAACGATTATTCCTTTAAATTGTTGTAATCGATAATTATTATTCCCTTAAATTATTGTAAATTTATAACGATTATTCCTTTAAATTGTTGTAAATCGATAACGATTATTCCTTTAAATTGTTGTAAATTGATAACGATTATTCCTTTAAATTGTTGTAAAACGATAACGATTATTCCTTTAAATTGTTGTAAATTTATAACGATTATTCCTTTAAATTGTTGTAAATCGATAACGATTATTCCTTTAAATTGTTGTAAATTGATAACGATTATTCCTTTAAATTGTTGTAAAACGATAATGATTATTCCTTTAAATTGTTGTAAATTGATAAAGATTATTCCCTTAAATTGTTGTAAATCGATAATGGTTATTTCTTATTCCGATACGTTTGATATACGTTTGGTATATTTTTTCAAACGTTATTCTTGGTTATTAATGTTTGTGAGCTACTTGCCATTATTCCTAAGAAAGAAGGAAATATCTTATTTAAAAATATTATAAAATCATTAAACAAATAAGACATATATGAAAGAACTGCTAAAATCCTAAATTACTCAAATGTTCATAACCAAAAGTTATATATTTTTTTTAGATACGGCTTTTAGGCTTAGGACCGCAGTATAGATAAGTACAGAGTTTTGTTGTGACCACCCCAGTTGTCTTACTTGTCTAAAAACACCATAAATCACAAATAGAAATTTTTACCGGGAACCGATGCTTGCATTGTTTTATATCTATCACATATGGGTTAAGAAAAAATTATAAAAATATTGATCAAAATGAAGGTTAATAAAAATTAAAAATACAAGTGCGGTTGTGAGGGTATCTTTCATCTAAAAGATGAGATTAAATGCTTATTATATCCATTCAACAATTTAATGAAATATTTAAAAATCCTGTAACAATTATTAAATAAAAATAAAGAGTTACATTTCATTGCATTGCCTTACTTGCATTGCTTTATATGTATCACATATGGGTTCAGAAAAAAATTATAATTTTTTTTTATTAAAATTAGGGTAAATAAAAATTAAAAATAGAAGTGAGGTTGTGAGGGTATCTTTCATCTAAGAGATGAGATTAAATTCTTATTATACCCATTCAACAATTTAATGAAATATTTAAAAATCCTGTAAACAATTATTAAATAAAAATAAAGAGTTACATTTCAATTATAAAAAACAAAAGGATAAAAAAAAATAAACTCCAACTTAAATTTTATATTTATTTATACCACTTCAATGAATCCTTTCCTTAAAAGCCTTAAGGAAAGACAGATGGTTTAAACAACGAAAAACACTGATTTTTTACCCTCTCTCTGCAAGAGTTGGCTCGCAATCCCCATTCTTCTAAGAGATAAAATCTTTGCGCGGCGGCTCTCTTTTTAAAGCGCCTTCGAGACCTTGTATATCTCAACGAGCATTATGAATATTGCATTAAAAACGAGCACAACTGGAATAATTCAAATTTTTATAGATAACACAGTCGATTTGAAAGTAGAGAAGGGGTGGATGCAAATGGCTCGAGTTCATAGGGAAACGGATTCGGTGTTTAACATAAGGGCACGATTCGGCATTCAAACGAATGAATCAAAATGCAGTGAACAATTGCAGGAATGTAAAAGTAAACTGTTTGTGAAAAACACCCACTGGTTTTTTTTTATGGGTGATTTATTCAATTGAAAGCAATCTATTTGTAAAATTTATTTTGATTTAAAGTATTATTGTGGAAACTAGTTCTTAAAAAATTCAATTTTATGTAGTCTTTTGTGTTTTTTCAGTGACGAAATGTTTTTTTATTATTATCACAAAAATATTAATCATAATTAATTTTATATTTAAAATAGATTTTTTTCCCCTTTACAATAGTTTTTTTCTTCACAATCGAGCTTACTTCCACGTACATTAGACCTATAATTACCTAATACTTATACTTACAAATACTAATTTTATTATCATCACAAAAATACAATTTGAAATTATTTTCAAATTTAAAGTTTTTTTTCTCTCTCTTAACGTTTACGCTTAATTCTTAATATATCATAGAAATACTTTTTATTTTATGTGGGAATGTAATAACTTAGTTGCATGCATTTGCGTCTAAAATTATTTCACCATTGTAAAAAGTATAAATTTACATCTAGTGAAAGTTCAATAATGTTTGTAATGGGAAAATCCAAGGAAGTGTATCAAATACGTTAATGAGAAAGTCAAATTAAAAACTTTAACATGCAATGATTTTACTCGGGGATTTTATTGGATGGGAGTCTATTTTAACAAATTGAAGAACACGTTTATTACATGAAATAAGAAAAAAAAACGTGCCCCTATGCCTAACACAATTTTGTTGTGTAAATATCTTATTCTAATATTTTGCATACATTTTTGTGTAATTGTTATTTTAAGTTGCACCTGTTGTGCATCCATTGTGCTTTAAAGTCTTAAACGTCATCAAAATTTTAAAATGTAAAGTCTTTGAAGGGTGCATGTAGGGAAAGTGGATCGTAACCAAAAACTGAACCGCGAAGTAGCGTTGGCGTGGTGACATCTATTTCCTTCTCGCCTAACATTTCCAAACTTTGTATTAGCAACAAGACACAACATGGAATCCAATAAAGATTCCCCTCACTTTAGTTTGGGGTTACACGTCTTTAACCCTGTTCGCATCTCAATAGACACGATCTACCAGCAGTGTTTCGTTATCCCTATAGCGAGATTGTTTCTCCTTCAAATGATAAATGTAATGTAAGGTACTGTTGAATAATCAGTTCAAGGCTATTCTTTGAGATTCTTCGCTCTTCAAACATCCATTATTTTGTTTCGGCGCAACTGATTCACGTTTAGACATCGATACAAGCGTTTGTAGCGCAACTGTTTGCGTTTATGGCTTAACTGTTTTGATACCCAATAACTTAACAATAACTAGTATAAGGAGATCTCACAGTTAACGTTTCTTTCCTAAATAAAAGCGAATGCGTGTCACTTACGCAAGGGCCATTTGCGCCCACGCATTGAGGGGTGATAGAAAAAGCATGTAAAATACTTGTCGTCATACACAAAGAGTCGTATTGTCGTTCACACTATACACCAGAGGTTTGTAAAAATGGCTTTTTATCGACCATTTTTCTAAGCTTGAAATGTAAATAAAAATCTTTTATTTGCAGCCCTAAATTATGCAGTTGCTGTTTTTTTATTTAAAATGTATAGGGAGATGGTTTCATGTGATGAAAAAAGCTCCAGTATTGTAAAAAAAAGTTTCCCCGCAGCATATTGTAGAAAACAGTATAAATTTAAGTTCTGCGAAATTAAAATTGAGCTACTTCCAGACGGCAACCCTTTAATCGAGAGAGAGAGTCGGAAAGGGAACAGAAAATCTACTAAAACTGATTTTCTGCATCTTCATCCTTCAATAACAATCACACTATATATTAGGCGCAACTGGCACTATACTTTTATCATGAGCGCAAATGGCACGACACCAAATAAGGGCATCAAGCACAGCGTTGACTGTAGTGCAATGTGTGAACGGCCCCCCTACTCTCGGCATCCCGGTTATTGATGCGCATCTTGAGGAACGAGGTGTTTTCTCTGTTTTCCCTCCGCATCATCGCGGATGCCGCTCGGACAATTCACTCCAGAGGATGCGATTTCATTAGAACCTCCTCTCTCTCTCTCTCTCTCTCCTGTGGTAGCAGGGAGAGGAGAGAGGGAACAAAAAACACACAACTTCGAACACAAAAAAAAGTTAAACTATCGTCAGCTCCTCCCCCTCCACGGAATAATTAAAACACTCACACATTCTTCTTATGCTTTCTTCTCAGGGCTGCCAACCAACTACCTATTTTTTCTTTTCGAAACTGAGAAAAAAGTCGCCAAATGTCTGAAAATCTGAAATATGTCTCGCTTATTCCGCGATCACTGTTTTGTATGCAAACTAGCGCCTGGATAATTCATTGCTTAGTTCCATAAGAGAAAATCTAAGTTTTAAATTTGTTTCTTATGTGATGGTCACGTTAAGTGTAAATACTATTACACGACCAGGGAAATCATTTGTGGTCATGTGGTAACACATCTGACTGTGGAGCAAATGGTTCCGCGTTCATCGCCAGGCAGACCGCTTTACATAACTAGGTAGATTTTTACTGAATGAAATAGAAAGTTGCGGTTTAAAAACAATAAATGTGATAAGCTTCGCTGCGTTTAAATTTTAATGGTAGGTAAAGGGTGATAAGAAGTTGTGTAATGACACCCACTAGATTTTATAGTTATATTAAATGAAGTTTCATTTTTCCATTAAATATGACTAACTTTGGATTCAAAACAATTACGTGTAAATTTATATATTTCTTTAATTTTTTTAAAACATAAACATAAAACAAATCGGAAGAAAAATATGTAATTAAAACTCACGTCTTTAATAATTAAATTCATTTAAAATATCATTATAATAATATTTTAATCGCCAAGTTAGTAATAGTTCGCCAAATCTGGAAGCTGCGTTCTTTTCTATGTCCTATTTATTTTTTTACTGTGTAATCAGTAGAAAGAAAGGTGAAGAAAAATAAATGATTGATGTGTATCCTGTCCTATCAGGGAACTATCCGGGAATTCCCACTCGGTAATTTATTACGGGGAGGAGAGTTAAAATCCGGATTTGATGATTCCTGGAGAATTTTATTTCCCATTAATTTATTCAAGATGCCGGAAGAAAAAATGTCAATGTACTTGGGACATAAAATATTGAAAACTGTACAGGGTTATAAGAAAATAGAGGGCTGAGTACAATAGATAATGAGGTAAAATAGGTACATTGGAAATTAAATATAAATTACACATTGTTAAACTTATGCTTTGATCTCGTTCTTTTTTTAAAACAATACTTCGTTTAGTGGAGTACATTTTAGCAAAAAATTAAATTTCTTGGTGATTTAAATCTAGTCCTAAACTCGATTTATTGGAGTTTGCAAAAAAACTTGCGATGGTGTGATGCATGAAAACTTCTTTATTTAAACTAAAAATCAAATTATTTACAAATATTCCTGGGCTTTCTATAGAAAAGAAACTTTTAAATACATATCAATGACAAAATTAGATTTTTTTTTAATTGAGCTTTTTTTCAATGATTTTCAAAAATGGATAGTCGAATTATTAATCTTCTTAAATAATAGAAAATTCGAAAAAAAGTAACGATCTTCGAAAAAAGTGCAATATTCTACAAAAAAATTATTTCGAAGATTATTAATGAGATAATATATTTAACACTGTTTATATGTTAAGGTAATTAACATAATTAATATTATTACATACCTGTGTTTTAAAAATATTGTGAAACAAAAACCATTTCGATTACAAAAACGTCATTTTATGGTTTTGTTTGAACATAGAAAAAAAGTTTTAATTAATTAAAAAATTGTCTGAAGAAAACAAAAAATTGCGTAAAGACAGAAAAAATTTCAGCATAAAAATAAACCAAAAATTACAAAAACAAATGTTTTATTTCGAAGATAAAAAATTGTAAATAAAAGTCGATTTTTCAAAATGACGGATTAATTTATTTTTCAAAATGACGGATTAATTTATTTTTAAAAAGACTGTTAGTGAGTTTTTATATTCTGAGATAAATATACACTGAAGTTTTTAAGAGTTAATGTCAGCTATTTATTCTATTTTGTTCAAGTTGCTAATTTGACAAAAAAAAAATTAATGCCTTTTTATGCAAAAAAGTCATTGATTTCCCACTCGCTACCCATTTTACCCTATGTGTAGTTAAAAAAAGGATATAAATTTTTTTTTAGGAATTTAAAATTAAATTAAATATGACACACATTCAAAGATTATGTCAATGAACCCATTGCTTAAATACACTAAAAAAAGTTTCAGATTAATAACTTTTGGTGGGAAAAACAGCTTTGAATGTAAAATGGCACTTTTCCTACCTATTTTACCCCACCATACTCTAGATTCGTTTTTTGAAAATATTATAACTTGCAGTTACGCAGGGAGTACAATAGAATTTATTACAGCAGAATTTGGTCTTATCGATTTCCTATTAAACATATTTTTAGATAACATGATGAAAGTTTTTTTCCCCCCTTCTTTTAAAAATATGCCATACAATTTTATCGAGGGTTTGTTAGGACTAGATGTTTAGATAGATTAAAACCGGTAAAAATCCACTGACCCATAGGACCACCCCTAACTGGACCTTAGGTAATTAGTTTCGTTTTTACGAAATTTGAATACCGTTATTCGCAACCCCAAATGCTTTTTGATGACCTTCAAAGTGTTTGCCGATAAGTTGGCCGATTATAAATATATTTATATTTGTAAGCATTGGGAAAATTCTGTGCAATTGTAAACTGTATAATGTCGAAATGGCCACACGTCATTGCTTTAAAAACCCTACAGTTGAGGTAAATAATGAGATATTTAAATTTTCCAATGGAAAGATATTGGAAAGCAGGTAATACCAGTTAGAGTTAGTACATAGGTTAGTACCCAACCACTTATTTTGTTTAAAAAAATATTCATGAGTGATGAACATAAATAAGTACTTTGTAAATATAAAATATTTAAGAGAAAAAATATCAAATGTAATTTGTTTTAATAACAATAAATTTGAACCCATTTTACAAACTCGACTGGTAGCGGTCAAAACACATTTGTCGGATGTATTTTCGCCAGCATTTTCATTTCTTACAATGTTAAAAAATTCTTCAATCATAAAGAATAAATAAGCCTAACAATCCGCATGGCAACATGAAAATCTCATGTTTGTATTTATTTCCTTGATAGTGTTTTGCATTAAATTTAATGTTTAAACATCGTAGTTATGACCGTGTTAGCAGTGTGAACGTGTAGTGTGAACCTGCAGTGTGAATGCGCTATTAGTGTGTTAGCAGTGTGAATGTGCTATTATATAGAATCAATGTAAAGTAAACAGCCCAGTATCGGAATCCTAAACCAACACCCGTCTAAAACAGAACCCGACCTACTAAGAAGAAATAAGTCATTATTATAGTATATTATCCAACGAATCACCTTCGCCTTATTTAAACCCTTTCTAGATGTCATATCATTCGAAGCATGAAGAGCCATTGACATCAGTCGGCAAAGGATGTGGGCGGTGCCAAGCCCCACCCCTTTGATAATCCTCTTACCTGTGCGAATCATCGCTTGACCAATTCCTTAATCACTTAGAGACAGGATAATCATCCTGAAGAAAGGCAGTGGGAAATGCCAAAGGGTTGACCGAAGCTCATCATCAACTGAAATTTCGAGGAGCAAAACAACACTTAACCAAGCTGCGAAATGACGTTGCATGGTCGGTCAGCCTTGACGTTAGAAAGACGTCAATTTGTTGACTTTATAAAAAAGTTCAGGTATCCAATAAATTTCTATATTTTGCAACGAAAACTGCTTGCACTTCCGTAGTAAATGAGTTTTAAGACGTTTTTACTTGAATAAACGTTGCAGAAGAGTCAGTTTGGGGCGTTTTGCCACACTGTGACTCCTCTACGTCACTAAATGGCAAAAAAGAGTCCATTTGCGTGATCTCCGATTAGTAAAGAGACTTTCGCTTATAAATCCATTGCAAACCTTTTGCTTATGTATTTTTAAGTATTTCTAATATCCTTAAGCGACCAAGCCTATCTGTTTAAACGGCCTATTGTATCCGAATGGCAATCCTAATTTAGGTCGGTAAAACTGTAGTGTTTCTTTGACTATATTGTAACCCGAAGATCTACCTATCTGATACTCTAACGTTTAGGATTTCAATTTCAAATAATCATAAATAATTTAATACACGAAAATATACGATTATTTTTTCGATGCTTGGTTGATGATGATTTACAAAAACGCATACCAAACAAGATATAATAGCAACATGTTTTTTTAATGTTGGAAGGTTTCAAGCTTCTAAAACAGCAAATATAAGGAAATTTCTAACAATTTTAAAGTAATTTGTAGCAGATGTTTATCATTTGTTTTAAAAAAAACGGTACTTTGACAATATCGATAGTTTTTATAAGTTGATAGTGGTATTAATGCTTTAAGTTAAATTAAATCGTGGTGTGCAATGCATGCTTTGTTTTGAATGTCATTGTAGTATTTATACAATATATTAAAAATAGCATAGTTTTTTTTCTTTGTATGTACTAATATCGTAGTATATATAAGCAATATTTTAGTGGTATAGGTATTTAAGCTATCCGGTATTTTCATAATAGTAACATTTTCGTGTGGTTCGAGTACATTTTCGTAGAATCGATATTTAGAGTTGAATATTATGGCGATTTGTTCACATTTTTATTGTATCTTTACTTTTTTTGTGTGTTGGTATTATCATGATACCAATGCTTTTTATTCCCTATTATCGCAGTTTTGATACTATAATCGATATTAAATATCGTATCGAATCAAGTATCAAAACGCCTTTACTACAGTCTAAATTTACTTCAAAGATAAAAAACAAATTCCATTCCATTTCGGATCCCGCCATTTTCGCCAACTTTCCCTGGATTTATGCAAGACGCATCCCCACAAAGATTCATTTTTATAAAAAACTTTCCATTCTACATCGATCTCCGAGCGTGTAGGAGTAAGAATTCAAATTTCGAATCTTGGAGATGAAAAGAAGAACCGTAGAAGGAAGGTTTGGTTCCAAAATCGAACGCCGACGTGACTTTGAAAAGCGGAAGCTTCTTCGCGGCCATTTTTCATCCGTGGAGGAAGGTAACGTGACGTTTCACCCCCATGTGATGCGTAGGGAAATTAATGTAACCCCGTTTTCCCCACGTTTTTCAATGAAGGACCCGTTATCAATAATATTTTTCCCCTATCCCAGCGTATGAGAGTTTGAGGGAGGAGTAATATTTTTAGTGTTTGTTCTTCAATTCCCATTTAATGTAACATCGATTTATGTGGATTCTGAATGAGGAATTTCGGTGTGTGGGAATAAAAGAGAATTAATGTATGGGGAAAATGTAATAAATTATATCCCAGAGAGAGAAATTTTCTCAGGGAAATCATCGGGTCCTAGGGTTTGCCACACTTTCTACTTTATCGCATTTGTTTATGTTTTCATAAATATAAAGAAGTTTAAATTGAATTACATTTTAGATTTTTATAAATACATAATTAAAAAAATTACAATATGTTTACAAAAAATAAAAAAAATATTATATAATTATTTGTAGTTGATAATTTGGGTTTTAAACTCTTTTCATAAGTTCGGTTGAAGTTTTCGGTAATCTATATCGTGCGTGAAAACAGCCTTACTATTTATGTAATTTTTTTTTGCATAAATGATTAGCTTAGTCCTGACGTATAGCAAGTACTTCAATAACCTGAGCTAAATGATAACACGTTTGATTAATTAGGTCTTTCTCAACGAAGTAATTTGAAATAAGTTAGCTAATCAAATATAATAACAAGTTATAATACAAAATTAATAACAAGTTACAATACAACAATAATAACAAAAGTTGTAATACAACATTAATAAAAACTTATTAATGTTTATTGACGTAAACTTAGCAACATGGAGTATCGTGATATAGAAACACCATGTTATGCTTTAGGAGGGATCCATTCTGATATTATAACTCTGTGGCGAATTGCATGGTTGAATAAATCTTGGTTTCGTTCAATAGAAAATTTGCGCACGTGCGTGTAAAATATTGAAATAAAGCAAAGCACGTATAGGTCTTGAATGGTGGATTGGTTAGCTTGTGTATCTTCCTTCTGCTACTGTTGGTGACCAATTTGTATTTCTATAATTTGCCGAAATGATGTTTCACGTAAGGAGTGTTCTACTGAGCTTTATCCGATTTTTTAAAGAAACGTTTTTGTAATTTTTAATGAAATGAAATTGAAGTACGTTTTTTTACTTAGCGCATTCTAACGGCATTCTTTAAAAGTTAGAAATATTGTGTAAAAATATTTAAAAACGGAGTAATTGACTGTTGCAAAGAAATATATTTCTCACATTTTCTATCCTCACAAAGTATCACGTAGTTTCTTCGAAAACCGAAAAATAACCCAGATCACGAAAGTAAGCTTCCAAAAAGAATAAAATTCGTCTGGGGGAATTAAAAAGAAGAACATTCCCCTTAATTTCTTCCAATACCTCAATTCCAATAACGAAAAGAAGAAAAAGAAGAAGCAAAAAGTTCATTAAACGGAAGAAGCTGCTTATTCAACAAGAAGGCATCTCAAATTTCTCTCCAAACGTGAACTGAAGAAGAAAGAAGCCAACTTTCCTGTTGATGTGATGTCACCGCTGGGAATCGGCTAATGATATCGCCGGTTGCTTTCAAAAGTGACGGAAAAAGAAATGAATTATGCTTCGTGGATGCTAATTGGCTGAAGGTTGAGACAAAAGTAACGGATGCGAAATAAAAAGGGAGTTTGAGTTCGATAAAAATTTTAGTTGCTTGATTAAAAGATGGACCGAATTGGTTTTTGTTTGAAGAATTTGCACTTTTCCTTTCCATTGGATAGTTTAAATGTAGATTTAACTTTTCTTTAGGGAATTAGCGCATTTTAAATTTAAAACTTTTCAAAGTTTATTTTTTTTTCAAGTAGGTACCCTTAAAATAGTGTATTATATACAAATAGTGTACTATATATAAATAGTGTATTATATACAAATAGTGTATTATATGCAAATGATGTATTATATACAGTAGATAATTTTATTGTATTGGGTCTATCAACCACAATTTTAAGCTTTTCGGTGTTGGCTCTAATAATCGAACATATAACAAATTTACACATGTCAATTTCAAATTGTATATTCTTAAAAACGACATTTAATTTTTATCGTATACATACATTAAAATGTCTGGAATGTAAATAAACTAAAGTTTCATTAAGAAGTACAGCAAACTGAAAATTTAATTAAAAAAAAAAATTGTAAACGTTTATGATAATGTTGATGATTGTTTAACCGATTAAAATTAAATAAGTCATATAAATAGTAGAGTATTTTAATAATATCGGATCTTAACACATACTTGCCCGTATATCTTAACATAAAACACAATATTTTCTCCCTTACAGATTAAGCCTTTATTTGTGAATTTTGAACTAATGACATCAAATCCTATCATCTGAATTAAATTCCGAGCCTTCAATAACTCTGAGTTTGATAAATTTGAACAGTTGAATATGGTCCTTTCTAGTTTATACATGTTTAAAGTTATAAGTCTGTCTCCACAGTTGGGCCCCTCGTACCTTGAGCAATTTTCATAGGGATGGGATGCTTCTATATCCAAAAATCCTAGTTTTCATATAAAAGATTTAGGGGAGAACGGTAACGGTCCATTGAAAGAAAACGTATGCAGCGGTCCAGAGTTCACTCAACTTTCTTTATTTCAAACTCTTCGAACTTCCACTTGAAGTTCCACGAACTCACTGTTTGAACTCGGGAGCCAATGAGAATCCGCCACATAGAAGCCTCCAGAATCTAACTTCGTATTGTAAACAACAACCCAGCAAGAAAGACATTCCTTGTACTGAATCTCACGTGACATGCAAACTTTTTCTTTCACGCTGTCCTGTGTCAATTGTAATCCTTTAAATATAAACCCTTAAACTGTAATATTTAGTTAGTTAATTAAATATCTTATTTGTTCTTATAGTCCTGCCATCGCCAATAGCTCACTGTGCAGCTCTAGTGCGACGTTAATTAACCAAAACCAAACCAAACTTTATAGTCCTGATAATCAATCCCTTCTGATAAATAATAATTTTTACATTAAATTGGAATCAGTATTTATACAGGCTCTGTCGCCACTACTATGCGAGGAGCGTCACAGCACGTACAATAAACTTTCATGTATGATAGATATACACAGCATTTCATTTTGTTTAACGCTTCTTTTGATGAAATATAAGCCAATTCGCAACTTTGTACATTGCAAGTACATCGCTCTAGTTAACATAAGACGTTGAGAGCTCGATTTCAACAAACAGAGGAATCTCATAATATTTTCGTTGACTATTTTCAGTGACTTGCTGATAAATCCATTTCACATACCATTTTAATAGCAAAATAAAAATTATCCTTCAGGGTGTGATTTTAGCAGTAATATTTCGAAAATCACCAGCCAAAATAAAGTATTTGCTCAACTTACACTGAGAATTAGGCGAATGAAAAAGGTAGCCACGTATAGTAATCTCCTGACATGAGAATGTCTCAATAAGAATAAACAAGACCCGTCCATATTTTTAACCTGATTATCTCGGAACAAACGCGCCAAACAACGCGGAAATTGAATAACAATCAGCCGTGGGATTTTTCGCACCTTCACCTAGGGACGGTTGCCTTGGCGGTCAACCAGGTGCGGAACCCAAACCTTCATTAAACGATCATTATGACGTTCTCGGATATCCTTAATCAGAAAAGGCGCCAAAGAGAGAAACCGTGAGCGGAATCGTAATGAAGGGGCTGGAGCTCGCCAAAAGGTGGGGGCGGCATTCCGGGAATATCTGCCGACTTAATCAAATATTCGCTGCTATCGTCCTTTCCCCGGATGGGAAGATAAAACCCTCCCCTGATTGCAACGAGCTGCCGAAGTCTGCGATTTCCTATTTTGGATGTGTGCGGCTAATTAGAAGAGTGTAATCGCTTGTGTCGCGCGTCCTTCTCTTCTGCGCTGCGAGAGTGCTTGGCGTGTTTCGTTCTCTTGGCGCAATTAATATGGCGCTATTTTCGGATATTTCAGTTTGGTTGGTTGAAATGAACGTCACAGCAGAGCTACATAATAGGCTATAGACGACAGTTTGGGGTCTATCTCGAAGGAAATACCCATGAACAATTGCGACCCATGGTCAGATGACGATTAGAAGTCCTGAGATGGCAACCCACACGCCTGATGTAAGCTTCTCGACTTTCTTACCACGGCAGATTTAACGTACACCAGTCTCTGTGTTTGTCTTTGTACACGGTGTTTGTTTTTTAGTGGAACTAAACTGGCAGCCCTCTATTACGAGCACGTTGCACTTTCAAAGTCGAGATACCGGAACCGCAACCCACCGGTTCTGGCTCCGGTACCCTGCCGGCCAGGCTTACCACCGATTTGAAGTGATGTAAGCTGAAGGTGTTATATCAAGTAGGTCATGTTATATTATGTTCATTGCTGGTTGGTTAGTTGAGTTACAGCTGTCTAAAGCTACACAATGGGCAATTGGGGATGGTTAGAGAAAGAAATAAAGAACCCAGAAGTAAAGATAAGGGAGCACACATTGACTCTTTATTTTGAATCCCAATGAAGTTACGAGGTCAATGCTTGAGCTGGCACACCACTCTTCAAACTTTCACATTACGGCAAACAGTGGGATATTTGGACCAAAACAGAATAGATGGTTATTTGTACCGAATCGTATTCAAGAATCACGAGTTTGGTGCCTGTCTTCCTTAGCGAGCATTTATGTTGGTCGTAGGTAGTTATTGAATATTTAACATCTAATTTAACATTACTAAAAATGCCGCCTTAAATTTTACGATCAGATCGACATAGACACAATTTATTTCAATTTGTTGTTCAATTTCAAAATGTATTCATAAGTCCTAGCTTTTTTTCTACGTTGTAAGAAGGGGAGGGGGATATAAATAATACAACTGATGGTTCTTTTAACCAAGCGAAATAAGTTTGCGATAAAAATGAAACAACGGTCTTGTAATTTTATTGCGACATCTTCTTTCTACTAAGGGTAGAATGGTGTTGAATAGAAGCTATATAGACAAAAACTTGTTTACAGAGATGGACTTTTTGACGAGTCGCTATCATCCAAACTGTTCGAAATAATGCTGTACTAACATTTAAGACATAGGTCATAACCCCATTTATATTTGGTTTTTAAAACCGATAATTAATATTGTATGTTGTTACTTTAGTGGTTTTGGGGAATACCAAACATTAAAAAAATAAATATAATATGTGATATATTTAAACTTATTATAATACCCTAGAATATATTTCCAAAAATCGGCGTTCAACAGTATCTTCAATAGTTTCTCGATGTAATGTAACATATGCGAAAACAGTCGTGGTAATAGTCAAACCATTTCAACCAACAAATAGAAACGCAAAATAGTTTTTCGTAAGGCTGAACACAGTGAAAGAAAACCACCGGGAACCGAACGAAATATATAAAAAAAATAACAATTCCTTGGCCAATAAAATCGTCGAAAAAGAGTTTGAACGTCGAAAAGAAATCGCCGTTTTCTGAAGGAGCGACTTTATTTTGAGAGAGGAAGATTGAAGAAGGAAAAAAGAAGAAGAAAAAAAGCATAAAAGAAAACATGGAAAGTAAAAAAAGAAAAGAGTTCCAAAAAAAGAACAAGGTCCAGAAAATGAAGAATGGCGTCGGCATGGGGAAAAAGAGAGGGAAGAAGCGGGTCAGGACAAGTAAAAGCTCTATCTCCAGCGACGGCCACTAGGTGTCTCTGGTAGAAGAAATAAAAAGAATGAGGAATGGAAGATTTAGAAGGAAGATTGACGCTAAATTCGGGTCCATCGTAAGGAAAACACTTCCAGGGGCAAAAGCCCTTTGCGCCTTCCAACCGGACTTTTGGTTTTCATATTTGAAACATGAAATTTGTGGGAATGGTAAGGAAGTCACACAAGTCATAATGTCAAACAGACTAACAATTTTTATTTATAAAATCGTTTTTGCATTAAAATTTAGATTTTTTTTTAAAATTTGGTACACTAAACGAATTTGATACTTAAAAATGTTTTTTTTTGTTTTTTTAACGTTATTTCCATTTCAAATAGTTATAAATACTTATATTTCAATATTGAAAGGCAGATTCTTTTTTCGGAGTCCTATCACAAGGACAAATTTAATAAGAAACTCAAAGTACTAAACGTTCATTAGAAAGGTAAATATTTTACTACGAATACGATCTCACTAAAGAGCATATGTTCTACTTGTATATTTATATTTATATAGAAAAAAATAAAGGTTTCATTTAATCATTTTGTTTAGGATTAACTAATCGTTTAAACTTTGAGTTTTATTTTTTACAAAACTATAAGACAGTTATAAGTTTATTTAAATATTCTCTGAATAAAAGTTGTGTTTAAAATAACAATAATATTTCTTTCGATTTGAATCGTTTTTAATTAAATTAGTTAATTTGTCCAAATTATTTTATTTCACTGTTTTCCACCATTTTTGTTAACTCTTTGATTTTATAACTATACAAAACAAAACTTTATTTCATTTTTAGAGTCAAATCTTGACCTTTTAATTTTCAATATTCGGCTTAATGTCAGGATTAAACCAATATGCATGTTCTAATTTTGGAAGAATACTAAATATGTAAAACAAAAATATGTAAAGTAAAATATTTTAACAGGATTTAAAGGCTTATTATCGTCATCCCGATAACTATCATTTAAAATATTTTTATTACCACAAAAATAGAATAACGAACATGTTTTTTTTGGGAATGTAGGGGGGCGGTCGCCACGCACTTTTTTCGAATTTTACCCCTCACTTTTTTAGTATTGCAATTTTTAAAATTAACAAATAAGTCAATATTTTTACTCATTTGTTGCAACAAGAAAAAATTTCGTACTCCGACCCCCTCCCATTACTACAGACGATGAACGTAAACCCATTCCTTCCTCTAACATTTGTACCATGTGGGAGGGGAAGGGAAGTCGTCCGCAACTGCAGTATACGTTTCCGCTCCCATAACTCCACGTGGAATCATCTTGTGGAGATAAATGGCTCGCCATCGTGTAGAGGAAAGTGAAACTCGTCGACCAAGTTATTTGCTAACTTATTCCTCCCTCTGACCATTGCACCGCGTGGAGGGGAATGTCGCTCTTGGCTGCAGTATGCGCTTCCAAACACATATATAAGGGAAATCAGCCTTTGTGGATAAAAGGCCTTCCATCAAGTGTGAGGAAGGTGGGGCGCGTTAACCAGGTTGGCCATTTATTCACTCCCACCTGATTTTTGTACTGCTTTGGGCCCAAACGTATTCATGAACCCCCCTCCCCCCACCCCCACATACACACACAATTCTCGTTTCCCCTTGATCTTGCCCCCGTACTTTTGGCACCCAGTCACCGCCACTGCCAGTTCAATAGGAAAGTAACGATCTTATTTTGAATTACTACTAAACAACAGCTGCTGATACAAAGTAAACCATGTTAAAACAAATTCAAATACAATTCAATATTCCTACCCACGAAACTGAAGCAAAGAGGAGTGACAACAAGCGAAATTGATACAATTTGTAACTACGAAAGCCAGCTTAAATACTATCGACCTTGACTGAATACGTCATACAGAACGGCATTGGAAAAGAAAAAAAATACACCCCCTTCCATAAAAGACAGATTTTGGCGTGCAAAAGAAGTAAAAAAAAATCGTTGTCGAAAGCGGAAAATCCGCCAGAGAGCGAACATGCAATACTGCAATGAATCGGGCAAGTAATGAAAAGAGGTCGGCTCTCTGCAAAAGCTGACACGCAAGACCTTTATCAAGGCATGCAGAAGTCATAATCGACTTTGGCGCCAAATCGAGTTTCGTTTTTAAAGTGGATTGTGTAATTGGCGAGATAATGTATTGGTATCACTGTCCTGTGTCATCAGTGTAATGTCGTTGGGTGGTTCATCCATTTTGGATGGGAAATTATCGAGTGAGTCTGTTTTAAAAGGGCTCGTTGGCTAGCGTCTTTAATAATAACGATGTTATTTTTAGATTATCACGAAATAGGGGGGACCGGGGAGCATTTAAAGTCGAAACATATCACTGCACTTCAACTTGCACAGAGAAATATGAAAACGGTATACACAAATGTTTCATACCGGAAACGTTCAGTATGATACTTATCACTTTGTATTAAAATACACTGATATGATGGTATATATATATATATATATATATATATATTGTATATTACGTTATTTAATTAAATTAATTTGAAACGTCTCTTTTAGTTCACTTAAAAATAAAATGGCGTCGATGCTAAACATTTTTAATCCATTTATTCTTAACCCCTAAAATTCATTTACAACAACATGAAAACCTTCTGTATTCCTAAAATTCATGTTAATGTTAGAAGTTTATTTATAAATAACTAAAATCTGCAAGAACAAAAAGATCCATATGTTTTTAATTTGTTATTTGTAACATTAACTGATTAAGGGTTGTTATAATTACATTTGTCACAGTAGTTATTAGTTACATTTGTTGTAGTTACTGGTTATAACAACATGGTTAATATAATTGTTTCATGGTTCATAACACTTACAATTTATCCACCGAACAGTACTGTTGTTTTAGTATAAAAAAATAATGTTGAATTGTAATTTTGCTTATTTTGAAATCAAATGTGGATTTTCAACACGGTTTAACTTTTTTTTAAATCTGCATACGTGTGTCGCAATCATGCTAAAAAGATCGTTGGCTTATATGTTAAAATAAGGTCTTTATTTTAGTATAACGAGTAAATTAAACGAAACTTGGGGAGAAATATTTTCGTGATGTTTTAATGCACCACTACGCCAAATATTTAAATTTGTCCAACAATAACCATTTTACTACGGTCTCTTAAAATTTTTAAAAATGGAGGATCAATTTATCCCCAATCGAGTACTAACTCACTCCCATACATGTGCTTTTTGTTATTATTATTCCTTGCCACATACCGTAATTGCGTGCGATGGAACGAAATCATTTTATCCCGTGACAAAGCGCCCTCTACATCACCCCTGCAAACACCCAATGTATCATCTGCACAACCCCCTTCTCTCACCCCCTCCCCACTACCTCATCAAAAGAACTACCCTTATCACACGATATTTCAAAAAATTCTCAACCCTCCCCCTACACAATAAAGTTTTTTTTTATTCATCTTCTAAGATTATAATATTTTTATTTTATTATTTGATGAAATTCTCCTGCCTTCCCCACTGTTCTTTGTTCCATCTTTTTCGTAAGGGGGGAAAAAATGGAATATTTGAAAGATAATTATTTTTCATATTTTAAGTAATATTATTATTTTGTGTTTGTGATAAGTATTTTCTGTTTTTTTTTTGTTTGTTATAAATGACTCTTTTAGAATTTGCTTTTATTTTGTTATTATATTTTAAGTTTAATTTTAATATCATTATTAAATTTTTCGCTTTCATTTCATCTGACGAAAATCAGGTATAGCGGCTTTTAGAGACACGAAATCGAATTTTAGGAGTTATGATGTCATAAATTGCAATCGAGATAAAGCGATTGCTCAAACTCGCATACGTGTCATTTTACATAAACAAACACACCACGATAACAGATTACTCTTTTTAGCCAATTATTTTGTTTTCTCCAGCAGAAGAGTGAGGAAAAATTAGTTTTAATCAACGGAAGAAATAACTAAATAATAAACATAAATAACGTTATTTTTTTTTTTAAATATTGGGCTACTCTAAAGCGGAAAACATGTTATCCTTATCGAAAAGAAAAATTATTATATTAACTAAGTGTCGTAGGAAATGTTTTAATTTATGCAATGCAAATGAAACAATCTTTGTACAAAACAGGCTACTACAATAATACGTAACATAGAAACCTTAAAGGATCGCGCTGAACATAAAAGTATTTTGTCGGTTGTAATTCGTAAACAGTTAATTACCTTTTAAAAGTAATGCTTATAGTTAAAAATTATCATCAAAACTTAATATAATGAAACCTTGAGTCTTGTTGTTTATTTACTTATCGTAATATCTTCAGCCTTGCCCTAATTTTTACTAATTACTTTGAATCAAAACTAATTATATTGACACCATTGCATAATTGAACACCAATTCTGATGTATTCCATTTTCAAAACAAGAATAATACAATAAAATATTTATGATTGAACACTAAAAGAATATTCGCTGCAAATTTAATTAAAAGTTTTAGTTTTTTTGAAAAATCATAATTGTTTTCAAAATGGCACTTAAAATCATGAGTCAATACATGGGCATGCTGTTATTTTACACTATTTTTTCAAACTGAAATATCGATTAGCCACCTAGTAAAATGAAATATGTTCTTGAAAAATAGCTATTTGCAATTATAAAGAGGAGTCAAAATATAATTAAGTTGTCACAAAACAAAATTAATTTATAAAATAATTAATTACTTTTTAAAATGTTTTAAACATTTATTTTTTTTATTTTTTTATGCAATAATTATATTATGATTCGATTATAACACTAACAATCAATGTTCGTAGTTTAGATGATTGTAATTGAAATTTATCTAATTAAATCTTAATGGATTTTTAATGACTTCCTTGGGATAATTCATGTAACAGTTGAATACTAATGATCGTGGAATTCATAATTAAATTATTCCAAAAGTAACTTTTGCTTCCAGTGGAGTTATTGAAATAGACTTTACTCGACTTTCAATAGTTCCGAAGTTTACTCATAGATTCAATGACTTGACTATAAGGTTATTCTAACGGGCAAGTTGGGCCTAAATTGGGAAGTTGTAAATAAAAATGTGCAGTCGTAAACTTGAAATTGGCAGTCGTGAAATTTAAAAGTTGTTGGTGTTAGTATTACAACAATTACTGAACAATGAATTTCTTTCACTTAAAATTCTCAAAGTTGTTTTTTTCTTCTTGGTTTATGCAGAATATACTTTTTACGAATTCATAGCAAATTCGCTATCCCATAACATTTTTTAATTTATAGAAACGTTAATGCATTCCAAAATGAAATGAAATCGCTTCAGAAGCGTTTAAAGAATGCTCACGGATTAAGTGGAATGTTGGGAATATAAAACTTAATCAAAAATATGAAGAAGTTTTTTAAAAAAAATTATAAATTAAATTTTAAAATTTTTTTTTTTACTTATTTGGGGACTTTTAAAGTCGTTATCTGAATTAGGCAGTCGCAATTTTTTTTTAAAATTTGGACAGTTGTAAACTTTGTTCAGAATAATCCCTGATACGAAGTTTTATGTGAAGTCAAAATTTTGGACTCGTTGAAGGAAGACTTATAACTATACAAAAAATATCGCATTTATAAGACAATACATTTATTTTTTAGACAATCGATATTATTAAGTTTTAGTCTTATTTTACAAGGGGGAATATGACTCGATTACAGCAAGCCGGGCGGGTTTTCTTAACATTGATTTAAATAGGTAAGTTCAGACGACAGATACTGAGCTGCTATATGTTATTTAACGAGATGTAAATGTTCATTTTTCGCTGTACCGACTCAAAGTTTATCGTGTAGAATTTGTCTAATTTTTTATGCCAATAAAGAAAAACTAGGTTTTGCTCTAATTTTAGAGGATTTCCAAATTGAATTTCCTTCAACTTAATAATGTAACGATTTTTAGAAACGACATTTATCCCCCCCCCCCCCCCCCCCCCCAATAAAATTATAAAATTTGTAAACGACGAAACTCTTTGTTCTTTTTAACATACTTTTCTTTCTAAAGTGGGGGAAATATATTTTTCGATGGCTGACGAAAATATTAATGGAAGTATACTTAAAAACTGTCGTTAATGTATTGGTTTCATCAATTAATATTACATTTGGAAAGTTTGCAAATCAACAGTTGAGAAAACTGCTTTCAAATTCACAATGTTCTAGTATAAATTGTGTGGACATTTCATTAATATGACCCCCATTTAACTGATCTTCGAAAATAAGTCTAAGGTATAATTAAGTAAGTTTGTCAAATTTCAGAAAATAGTTTACCTTTATATGTTAGTTTTGTTTTTAATCGCCAAAATATTCCCCCCATTTTTATTGAAAAGTTTGTATCAAATATCACAAACCGTTCAACCCGTTTCATTAATCATTTCCATGTAGCGCAGCGGATAATTTAGGCCATTCATGTATTTTAAAAATCAATCTACTTTAAAAGTTTCCTTGTGAGTTAGTTCTCAAATTCAATTATATAATGCCACTTGTATTCCAAGACAACCACTGGGTTCATAACCTTGGATTCGCGCATCTTCTGATGTGGTGAACGTTATCCTTGACCTCGTACCTTCATGTTTTTGCTCTAGGGGTTTTATCACGATAAACTTACATGGAATTTCGGAGAGTAATTCTGGGTTGTTTGTACCAACGTTATTCAGGTAAAATCTTGTAAAATATATATATATCATAGTTAAAGTAAACGGAGATATTACTGACGGTATAGATGTCAGTAGGTTTCCTATTCTTTCCAGGAACCCCGTTTCTATTTTATACAGTCACCTGTTTCAGTGTCAATCAGGGCCCTGGTTTTCCATAAAACTTAACCGTTTGCATACTCGAGGACCATGTGAGATATTTACGTTCTGTTTATGGAACGTTTACATCCGTTTCCTGTTATTTTTAAGGAGGTGTTATTTAGAGTGTTCTTTTTATGCTTAGATTTAAGTTGTATAATTTAAACAATAAAATAGTTGTGAGTGACGCTGAATATTAATATCAGCATACCAAACATATATTTAGATAAATGTTTTTTTTATATATAATTTTTTTTTTAAAGAAACAGGGATTGTGATAAATTTCAATTTGAAGTAAGTTTTAGATCACCATATTTAGTACTTGGTGACAAAACCTATTTATATTAAAGTTTGTGAGAAATTACTTTTTAAAATCAAGAAAATTTTGTTCTCTTTCATTTTGAAGACCAGAAAAAAAAAATAACACGTCGTTATTTTAATGACTTAAAGGTTAAATGGAATTAGATAAAGAACAAGCTAACAAAAGAAAAGCGTTTTTATGTTCAAGAACATTCAGTTCTCGTTCAATTGAAGAACAGGGAACAGATCGTTATTTGGTAACTGAAAGTCGGCACTCAAGTTCAAAGGGTAATTAAGCTTAATAAACTTAAATAAACTTCTTTAGTAAACGCAATATACGAGAGATGTATTTTAGTCTATGAGATTATTTTTAAGAGAAAAAGGTCTCTCATCACAATGTTATGTCTATGGTACTAAATTGTTTTTATAGGGCCCTAGTATCAATCTAATATTTCAATGCAACAAAACGCTGCCCTGGCCTACAAAGAAATTGAACCAATGACTTTTGATCCTAATAGTATAAATGGGGGAAGAACATAGCGTGTCATTAAAGAAGGAAAAATTAAAATAGGTTTTCCAAATACATGAAATTTCTTTCATCGTTTGTAATTTCATGTATGTTTCTTTAAAATAATAATTTGCTATATGGAAAACAAAATATTTTAAATGTGAAAATACCACGTAATGTCAAAGTATTGCAGGAAAGCTAAAATTAAAATTTCCAACTGTGTCTGGACGGTAGATAAGAGTCTAAGAGTCTAACATCTGAATGAAACGGTCCCTTTCTTTCACTCTTGTTATAAGAAAAATTTAAGAATTCCATTTAAAAAACAAACAAATGTTCCGCTTCGAAAATATCAAGTAAATATTGTGCAATGAATCCGAAACTTTTAAACATTGTACTTTGTTGCACAGTTTTTTAAGAAATTAATATTTTAAATATAATGCTATTGAATAAGACTGGTTAAAATGAATGAAATTTATCGTAAAGTAGGTCAAGTAAAAAGTTTAAAACTAACAATGCAAACAAGGGGTGGGGGAGGGTTAACATTGGTACCAGTAAAAGCATAACTCTAACAAATAATAAATGATTCCTTAAAGTATTCTCAGCTGGATTGAGATCTTTTCGTTCGGCTCATGCCTAGTTTTCAAAATAATAAATGGATTACTGAGATTAATATTTGTAACAAACAGAGTACAATATGAATAATGATTATTTTTCAACCCACAATTCTTTTCGAGATCATGCTTTTACGAGAAAGTACCATTAAATGATTTAAAAAACTATTGTTTTTTTGCTTCTTGCTCGCTAACTTTTCATAAACCCCGAGACATATTATGCAATCGTATTTGGTTTACTTCGTAAACTTTTGCTTTAGTTAAAGTAATGCCCCATTCTACACGGACGTGATAAACGCGCGTGAGCTTATGCAAATTGCTTTGTGATTCGAGAATACAAACCACGTGGTTTGTGTATTACGTGCCATCACAGAGCCATCTGGAGAAGCTCACACGCGTTAATGTAGAATGAACCTAAGATGCACTTTTAAAGTGTTCTAGCGTAAAACTTTTAATTTGTTATATCATTGATACAAAAGTTTTACATATTTATATACTTTTTTTTAGACTATAAAAAAATGAAGGAATTTTTCTCCCCTGTTTACTACTGTCTTTTTTTACGAAAAATGTAATGAAAGCCTATTAAGGGAAACAAAAAAAAATGAATAACCATTTTTTAAAGTTTATTTCGATTTCTAAATTGTATCATTTTAAACACAATATTATCTACCTCATCTTCTGCGATATAAGATAACAGAGAGCTAAATAACACTCTCGTCTTTTAGCTTAAAGAAAACCTAAAATTACTCTCAGCACGCACATCTTCGTGCGTATCCAGTTGGCTAAATTCAAATTCTATTCAAATTCGTAACCCACCTCCGATTAACATAATAACCCTGGCTGCTTGGCTGGTGTGTCGCACCGTGTTTTGCGGAGGCCGAAGGAAAATAATTACAATAATCCTATCTTGTGCGGGACAATTACATCGTTGGCATGGTCCCGAAATTATAAGTTTGCGCCAACGGGCGCTGTTATTATGTTAGAGGTCAGAAGGCAAACCTCCCCGCAGCAAATGATTTGCAATGATTGGTTTGGTGTTTGTCGTATTGAGACACTGGGAATTGTTGTGTTAAGATGGAAGTAAACAGAAATGTTGATTGGGAGCTTGTTAACGAGCAGTCGTGTCTAACAGGAGGAGTCTTAAATTAAAAAAATGGAATGGTGAATTTGAATTGAACAGTTGGGAAGTTTAGCAAGTTGGTGAAAACAACAAACAACTTTTATTGATTTGGGTTAAAAAAAAAGTTCAAATAAATTTATCACAGTTCATGTGGCAAGTTGTTGATGCTGTGATTGTATCAAGTGTAAAATATGTAAGAATTTAAGTAATTGAAAAAAATATATAAAGATAGATTTTTTTTTGATTAAAAATGAAGGGAAATAGGAATCAAGAAACATTTTTTTAATTAACTTGAATTAAGAATGAAATTAATTAAACTGATAATTTTCAGTTTACTAATAACGATTTTTTTGTTGGTAGATATATAAAATAAATCAATTGGTTACTTGAATGAAATGAAGCGTTGATTTTGATTAGAAGATTACTATTGTGAAATTAAGTATTCTTACAAGTATGGATTTAAAAAATGACAAATGATTCTATGTGTTGCAAAATTTGTAATAAAAAATTCATATGAAGTGTAACGAAAATTAAATGTAGCAAATGTTATCAAGAATATAAGTATGACATTAATTGTTTTAATAAAAACATTGTGGGTTTCGTTCTTTAAAAGTGAAAAAAATATGTATTGTGTCGAATTTAATCATGATAAAAAAATATAAGGCATCGATTTTTTATTGAAGTAAAAGCCTGTTTTTATTGTCATTTTGATAAAGGTATTTATTGTTATAAAAATGAAATTAAAATATGACGAATATAGCAGAAATATCTATATGGAATTTGATGCAAAAATTTAAACAACAGTACGAAAAAAAATACGACAATGATGTAAAACAGGAAAGAAAAAATTATTTTTTATTGAAATACAACATATTTTTTTAAGTTATTGGAATATCTTGTGAAATTAAATACTTCTACATGAATGAAATTAAAGAATGATGAATGCAATTAGATTTGCAGCAAAATTCGTCTTTTAAGTTATTGTCGAATTTAATTTAACGTAAAAAATACAACAGTAAAATGCATAAATTCTACATGACCGATTTTATAACATCTGAACATTCCGGATATAAAATATTCCGATAGATATAAGTTTCGAACTTTTGTCTACTGAAACAACAGAAGAAGAAAAATCTCATATCAATGTTATTTTTTTCACATTACGGTCGGTATTTGTATTTCGCAACACCAGATGGCGCTGTATTAGAAAAGTGCGAGATTAAATTCTCAAAACGAAACTTCGTGTGGGGGGAAAGGGGGTGCGTCTAGATCTTGAAGACGAAAAGAAAGGGGGAGGGGGGTAAGAAATCACTAAAATCGATTTAACTCTGGGTCTTTTCTTTTTCGGACCTCAGAGAAGAAATTTGTAAGTCTGCCAGGTCTTAGCGTTTTCCATTTAATCTTGAGTCTTAGGCAAATAAGGAATCTGTCAAAATCAAAATGTAGTCAGCCTTATTGGGTGATGGCTAAATTATGAAACAAGAGGGAAGCGTGCCAAAGTTGTAATTTATGGTGACGCGATGTCAAATGAAGGCTGTGGGTTTGTACTTCTGCGGAGGTAAATTACAATGCAAACATTTTTGATTTTTTGGCTATGCCAATATCTGACCATTTACTTTGAGATCAGTCAACTTAGTTGTAGTTTGTATTGCGTTTTAATTAAATAAAATTCATGTTAAAGTATAAGGAAAAATTAAACAGTTAAATGTGTGTCTTATTATTTCATTATTGCATAAAACTTAAAATAAATACAGAAATCAGACTGGGAGTATATCCACTTAAATGATAAAAAAGTCGATAATTTAAGGCTATAAAAAGTTATCTGTGGGGTAATGCGCTTATAATAATATTTTAATTTATAAATTATTTTTTAATTTTAAATTGATATTAAAAGAAAAGATAAAAGCACGTAAAAAGAGGATGAAAAGTATGAGACAGAAAACTTAATTTACATCTCTTAAATATATTTTTGTAATTAATCAATAAAATCTAAAAATGGTAATTTATTTATTATATTTAATATTTTTTTATTAAGCATCAACATTAACTTTATTACTGGCATTATATATGTATCATACTTACATTAATATTATTATCGTTAGGTTATTATTAGTAGTATTTCACAGACTTAGTGGCAAAAACCTAAAGGGCATTTACGAATATTTTGAGATATTAAGATTTTCTTTGAAACTAAGTAATTACAGACTGAGTTTATCTAAATATCTGACTGGTATTTTCTTATTATTTTTGTACAGCCTTGATTACTTACTTGGTGAGTTTTTCCTAACAACGGATTCATGTAGGACTCTGCAGAAAACAGTAATAATAAATGTATGAAGAACTGCATTAGAGTACATTGAATGTACAAAGTACATTCAATATACATTGTAGATTGAATGTACATGTGTATTGAATGAAGAACTGAACTGCATTAAGTTACAAAATTGATCTAATTTTAGATGATTTCCAAATTAAATTTTCGTATTGTAACGATTGAATTTCGAATTGAAGAATATACATTATACATGTACATTCTTCAATGGAGAATGTACATGTCACAGCAAAATATAAAGTTTAATTAGTAAGCATTTTTAAAATAATATAATTTTTGTGAAAAAAAAAAATTAAGCTTTTTATATTTCTGATACATGTACAAGCAACATAATTTAGCTATCTTATTTCTTTTATGTTTTATTGCAAAGTTGTGAAACTAATTTTGGGACACCCTATACTTAAAATTTCCATGATATTACGATATTAAACGAGAATCAAATAAGACATTAAATACCTAAAATACCGAATTATGAATAAATTATATCCAACATATACATAAAACGCCTCTAACACTATTTTCCGTTTTTGATGTCTTTAAAAAAACTGTTTATTTCACATTTTGTTAGTTTGTACGTTTATTTTTAAAAGATGGATTTGAATATGCTCTCCTTCCACAAATACACTGTCTACTCTATCTTGGCTGAGCGGCTGACAGCTCACAGACAGGGAACTCGGTTTGAGTGAAGCGACAAATGCAAAGCAGTTTAACTGCATCCAATCCATTAGCTCGACTGTTTAGGCGACGGAAGAGTCCATTCATTATTGCGACGCTTTTCTCTTTCGAGAAGGAAGGGGTGAGGTTGTAAATTTTATTTAAGAGTTAAAAACTCGGGGAATGATACAAAATGGGAAAAAGAAATGCCTCTCTATATATTTATCTTTTATGATTTGCATCGAAAGTATACTTTCGATGCAAATCTGAAGAGATATAATGTATTATATCGTATTCATTGTAATTTATATGATATGATATGATGGTGTATAAGAATCGCTTAACTCGTAACATAAGTTTTTGAAAATGTATTTATTTTTAGTAGAAATTATAAGATTTAACGATAATTTAGCTTCTGTAAAATTAAAATTGTGTATTAAAATACTTGCGTATAAATAAATATAAAGGAGTATGAAAATCTCAATGAGTTAAAAACATGTGCACTATAAAAAACAAACGTTTAGTTAATATCAAAGGATTTAATGTGTTTAAGTTTTTTTTAAAATTCGAATTAATATAAATAAATATTTTATTGTAATAATGAGTGTGATGTCTTTTAAAGATTTATAGTGCAAAAGTACATAACGTTGTGAGCCTTCTTAAAAAAATGAAAAATTGTGAATGAAAATTGTAAACATACATCGAAGTTTTAATCAATATATAAAAGTTTTTTTTTGTAAATTTGTAAATAGAGTACCAAGAAAATTTGATTATTAATTTGAATGCAATTACATGTTACCAGTAATACAGAAAATACTCTTAAAAGAACATTATTTTTATTTTAAAAATATTTATAAATTTATTTTTTTACATTTATTTTGATTCATAAACATTACTTATACTAAATATACATTTTTATGTTGAGGGCAAATCCCAAAAATGAAGAAAATTTACTTTAAGATGCAAATCTAACATCCTATGCCTATATCATTCTATGAACTTAAAATCTATTTTAAAATAAAACGTAGTACAATATAATAGGCATTTATTTAATATGAAGAATAAAATTATGACTAAATGACTTTGTAGTTTTATGTAAACTTATATAAAGAAACTTATTGACTTAAACATAAGAAATAATATACTAATTGCATTGTTATCAGGGATAACTTAATAAAAGTATATTATCTACAAATGAAGGAGTGCAATTCGATAACTTTTGTTATCCATGATTATGATAACTTGAGGAATATGTTTTTATTATCCCGATGCTAATTAGAATGTAGTGAAATAAAGTTTTAATTCAATAATAGATTGTACCGTAGTATTTGAAGTGACCACTACAGTACCCACTCCTCAGTGAGTCAGACGGGGGAACGAATGAAAAGCACTCGTGAAGCTTATCACGTGTGTAAAGATTAACATCTCGATGTGAGGGTTTTGGGTTCAAATGCTGTTTTTAGGGTATGTCACCAATGTAGTGCAGTGCATTGGCAGTCCCATGGAATCAAACACTGGACGTTGTGTGTGCTATGCCGATACTTCAGCCGTCCAGCCAAAGTAATTACTCAAACCCGAGAGATAGTATCGGGTTTTTTAAGTAAGTATCACAATATATTTGACTTCATTGTAAGAGTTTTTGATACTTAATACATTTATTATATAAAATCGTAATCAATTATCATACTTTCAGCTCGTAATAGTATAATTCTACTTGAGAAAAAAAAACATGTGTGCTGCCTTGGAAATGTCTAAAGGCGAAGGGTTTAAAATTAATTTCTTGGCATTCATCTCAAGCTTGTTTCCTCCTAAACGAAACGTTAGAAACGAAGAATAAATACTGAAACTTGAGATACTCTACCGTCTCGTGTTATGGTATGGCACAGGAATGACAGAGCGTTTGCTTCAACCCGAAAAAAAAAAAGAATAAAAAAATTAGCTTCTGTGAAAATTTTTTCTCAGCGGCAACGTTCAGAGAACACACCTCTCTGTTAGGTTCTCTAAATTTAGTCTGTACCTCTGCCTCAAATCCTGATGAACGTGTGACTATAAATAAAGTTCGTCGTTTTGCACGTGTACGAAAAATATAAACATGGTGTTGTCGTGTATGTTATCGTAAATAGGGAATAGTTTATTTAGAAGTCTGAGTTGTGATGGAATTTTAATTCCCGAGTTTAGAAATAAAGTAAAAGATTACAGGAATTCTAATTCGAAAATGTATGGGATTTGAAGAAAAAAACTAAGATTATTTTCAGTTTTAGTAAACTTTGTTTTGCATTTCTAAAACTGAATAACCGAAAAAGTTAATAGTTTCATGACAATACAATTACTATAGATAGAAAAACTAAGCTCATAATTCTTGGATTCAATTATTTCACTAACTTTGACGGTAACAGCATTAAAATGTCACTTGACTCTAATGCGACAAAATAACTATCAAGTATTATAATATTTTGACAATCACTTCATTTATAAGTTATCATTAACCTCTAACTATTTCAATTATGCAATATAACAAATGTAATGTAATGTAGCGATCGAAAAAAAAATTCTATATAAATTATTTCATCTACTGATAGAATTTGTTACAGCTGTTTCTATTCATGGTAGAATATAGTTAATTTAATCTCAGATTTTTCTATAATATATTTTAGCAGAAAGCTTCAAACTTTAATAAATATGTTTAATGCATTAAACTGTTTATGCATAATGTAATGTACTTAAAATCCAACTTCAAAATAAAAATTCTAGAAATGAGAAAAGATAATGACTAAATATATTCAATTAAAACCAAAACTGGGGCAATTTGTATTTTATAACTCGACTGAAAATGAATATATTGCAAATTAAATACTTCTAAAAAGGATATTTTTGTTATTTTATTAGTAACTTCTATTTAATATTATGAATTGGTCAAGAATTTTTAATATTTTATTTTCATTAGGAACATTACATAATTAATCTTTTGCACTCTAAGAACATGTTATTTCTATCGAACAGTTCTGTTCTTTATTTCCCAGAATATCTCTTTTTTAAACTCAATATTACGCTGATCTCAATAGGTTGTTTGTAATAACTCAGTTTCCATTTAAGCAATGCACATCAAATGATGTGGAAAACCATTTTCTGAACAACTATTGTTTATCAGGTCGCTTTGTTAAGATGGCTTGAACAGAAGCTGATATCAACAATATTAAATCACACTGCTCATTTTTGAGAAAGTACGATTACTTAAATTTGAGTAGATGCAATTGTACTCAAACAGAAACGAGTATGTTCAGGAACTCATTTTTAAGTACTTTTTTTCCATAGTGTATAACACTTCGAGCATGGATCTTTCATAGTACAGAAAACATAATGTTATAATCTCGCTAACATCAAAGTGAGGCAAACATGTATGGCATCAGACAAGTGTTAACTACGTCATTCCATTCATAATTTTTTACTGTTACACATTTCCCAATTCATCAGCCAATCGCGAGTATTTTTTAATTCATAACTTTGAAAAGAAGTCACGCGTCTGAGGCCATTCGGTCTGAGATGTTGGTTTCACGATTATGACGTCATATTTGCTCTACTACAGTCCATTCATGCTCGAAGGTATAACACATAAAACTATGTTTTTAATTTTATGCACAATCACTTCAGATAGACCATCATTGTTCTTCCCCTGAACACTTCCTCGATAAACGCAATGGAAATAAAATTAAGAAAAGCGTGTCGGGGTGCAGATGTAAGGGGCTATAAATTTTGTGACGCAATAAATGGGAGCTCCTTAATGCATTTACTACTTCACCAAGACAGTCGCGCTTTAAAAATCTCATGACAACATACTTCTCGCCCCCCTTTACTTCATCAAGTCCCCTTCAATCCGATCTTATAAATAACTCGAAGACGTTGATAGCGCTAGAAATTTGGCTCCGGTTATTTGCAAGGCGGTGGAAAAGCGATTGTTCTTTTTCAAACACGACGCCAAGCCAGACGTGGCTAATTGCGAGGTGAACGCCTGGTCTAGCATCCTCGCGTAAATCTTCTTTATTGATTGGCTTCGATGATCTAAAAAAATGTTACACATCAAATGTGACACACGGAATGGCTCTTTTTTCGTTCCATAGCCGCGGGGGTATAGGAACGTTTGTTTTGGAGCTTTTTGCGTACCTTGATTTATACTTGATTGGGTTATCTTATTTATTTTATGGACTGTTTTGATTTATTTGTTATGAGTCGTTTCATCTTTCACACTGTTACCTAATGAAATAATGTTTAAAACGCGATGGGTAAATTTATAGGAGGTTATTATCAATTTAGGTGGTAGTTAAAAATTGACATCGATTGATATTTATCGTTTTTTTATAATTGAATGCTTTTTATTAATTAAATATCAATTTATCTAAATGTTTTGTAAGTAAATGGATGTTGAAATTAATTTATATTATATACCCTTATGATAAAAGGTTAATATTTTTTGTTGGTTTTTTCATGGGATTTCAAAAAATATTTTATTTCTACGGATTATACGTCATATACGTGATGCTTAGAATAGGAAGGACCAATGTCAAATTTAACCTTTTTTTTTTTTTACTATTTTGAATATATGTATTGGATTTTCTTCTAAATGACTTTTAAACTTTGAAATCAGATAGGAACCAAGGTCACCAGGCGCCCCTAGCCCTCTCGAATCGAACTACCCCGTGCTTCCGTAACATTGTAATAACATTGCAACAATAAGAACATTGCAATAATAAGGTTGACCCTCAAACTTCGAAGGCATTTTTCTCAAAATTGACAATTATGACATCGGTCCTTCTTATTCTAGGTCATAAATAAATAAAAACTGGTTGGATTTAGAAGCCGATGACCATCTTCAATAAGTGCTGTATTTTATATGAGTATCCTAACAAATAGACCCAATGTCGTAATATTGAATAGGTTATTGAATGTGAACACCACAATTGTTAACAGAATGCTTAATTTTAAATTGAACTGTTTTGCAAATAAAACAATTATTACTTTTGACTTATCGACAAATGTCCGAACTTGCCATTCTAGTTTTTTTTAATACTTTTGACATGTTTAGAAATAATTGTAAAAAACGCAATAGATGTGATGTTTCTTTCAAATCGCTCTCAACTTGTTATATTAAAATACACGTGTAGTATTTACAAACCATACATCATTCAATCTAGTATTTTTCACTACACTACATGAATTTGAGTTATAGCATATTTGCCTACTGTTCAGTGTCCTCATTTTGAAATTTGCTACACACAAAACTTAAAATTTATCTTTTTTTTATCATTGAACTTGTCGAGATTCAAAAATAAAATATGCTTTTTTTCTAAATAATTCTGATTGTTTAAGAGTATAATATTTTTTAAAATATATAAAAGATAACGCGAGTTCAAATACAAACCAGCTATAAAGATTGAAGTTGAGGAGATTATATGAAATGGAAACCAATTATAACAAAATAAAATATATAAATTATAATAACAAATACTAAATAATAATTTCTAGTAATTTGGGTAAATTGGGATTCTGGTCTTTGTCTCTGAAACGGCTAAAAAAAGAACGAAACAACAAAGCGTCAGATGTAAATATAATGCCAGCGGCTTTGACAAATGGCTTTTAATTACCGTCTTTTTACAAAAGAAAATCGTTTCTCAATACCCCTGGGGTTTTTTAAGCATGATAATACTTAGAGAACCATATTGTTGTTTTTAATAAAAATGAGACAAAAAAAAACGTCCAACGGCCGCGCATACATAGAAAAAAATTGTTTGATAAACGACATACTGCCACATTATGTATGTGCAGAAAAAACTTGCAGCTCCATTATCACGTTACCCAAGTGGCAGATAACGCGAAAACGATACATCCCACACCCCTCGTCCCCTTGTTTTCTCGCCTATGATCTGAAGTGAAGCCACGTCGCAGACGATTACGTCAAATTATGGTCTCACTTTCGTTCCGAAACGAGGCGTTCTGATTTCGAATAGTGTCATTTCGTTCGAGGGGAGGCGTTCTTTATTTTGTGTTCTGGATCCAATTAATAATCCCACTTTCCCTAACATACCGCCATACTTTGAACACACACGCGTGGCGCACCCTGGTGTCGATAATCAGAACTGAATAAAAATGCAGGAATGAAAAGAATTATGGCGGGGGGATGGATTTTGGAAAACCTTGTTCTCCTTTTCTAATTTTCGGAACGGAATTCTTTTGAAGTCGCTCCTTTTGTTCCATTGGAATGTTCTCTTCTCTCTATTTCTATTCGAATAGAGAGAAGAATAAACAATCCAAAATGAAGCATTGATCGTTTTGGGCGATCGAAAAGTTTCGTCTAGCGACGACTTTCCAGAACTGTTAATTGTTCTGAATAGAATAATGCGTGTCTTTGTAACGGCGCATTTATTTGGCGTTATATTATTCTTAATCGCCAAGTAAATGCTAATTGTCGTACTTAAGCGATTTTTAGAGAACTCGCTTCATTGATTTTTGTAAGCAAAGGACATAATCTTAGTTGCCTATTTTAGTTTTAGCAGACTTCGAGTGTGTAGAAAAGGTTTCAAGTGTTGACATCTATTATTGGATAAAGATTTCTCGGTTCTCATCCACAGAATAGAACAAGGGCAGGGGGGGGGGGGGGGGGGGGGTTAATGTCTCAAAATCCGGGTAGTTATGTATCGAGATTCAGAATAATTAATCCCAAAAATTTAATAGAAATGGATATTCGAAACCAATAAGAATGCTTTGTACATATTGCATCGTGTAAATTCTTAGTTTTATTTATAATGAATAAATCATTCGAGTAATTCGTATAAACGGCTTATTTTTCTACAATTTATTTGTGATCAAATGTATGACTACTTTAATTAAATATTGAAGTCCCGCCAGATAAAGTAATTTTCTTCATTTCTCAGCTTGATTTTAAAAGCCCAGTTTTACCCCATTTTATATTAAAATCTCCCCTTTTCATATTTTTTTTAATTCGTTGTTATACGAATTGCAATGTAACATTCTAACTGGACTACAAATATAAACTCACAGACTGCTTTTAAGAATTTAACATATAACACATTTCTCGAACAGATTGTAAATAAATTTCTCTTAAACGAGAGCTAAATTGAGCCGGCCTAGCTTCAAAACCAGATAGATCAACATTTTTCGCAAAAAAATATATTTAAAAAAAATATTTTTCAAAAGTTATCAATAGAAAACATTACATTTCAAAGAGGTATTGGACAAATGTGTCTGAATCCTTTATTAAAATGCATTCAAAGCCATGAATTCCGATTCAAAAGTACGTGGTTGTCAATTGTTTTTGGCGTACCCTGTAAAATTTATTAAATGGATTTATCTGTTTTTGAAACTAGACTGCTCTTATTGCCTCGTTAATATTCACCATCATGTGTGCTGGTTGGCAGCCAAGTGGTTCTGCCCCAAAAATTAACTAACAGCGTTTTCCATTACTAGGCAGCTAGATAAATAATTTTCCAAGTGCTGTGGGTCCTAGTTAAACAGATTACCCAGTTATGAGTTGAGTGTTATTCCACTAAAGAGAATAGCCGAGACGAGTTGTAAACTTTAAATTACCTCTTCTGAAGAAACTCTGCTTTTGAATCTATACCACTTCGTAGCCAGCCTGTCAATATTTTAGAGTACATATATTTTAAGATATATACAAAAAAGTAAATAAATACAAACCCAGATAAATCATTATATAAAACTCTGTTAAGTAATAAATTTATTGTTTTAAGGATTTCCTATGCGCCTTCTAAATGAAGGTAATTGGCTGAATAAAAATAAGTGGGTGAATGAACACAATTAAATAAGATTTTTTTTATATACAACGAAATTTAATTTTTAATAAGTACGAATGTTATACATTTACAGTATAAATTCCTTATAATTTATACTTCACGAAAGGATGCTAAAAAATGCAAATAAAAATAAATTAAGTAAATTAAACTTCTTAAAAAAATAGCATACGGAATTTATACTGGTAAACAAAGTTTATATATATAAAATAACTTCTCAATTATACAGAATTTAACTACAAATTTATCTAGTTATTTATTTTAAAATCATAGAGTTTATTCGAAGTAAAAATGTCACCATTTGTGAGTAGAACTTTATTTTATGACTTTTTTTTAATATTTATTTAGGTTTTACTATTTTACGAGTTCAAACAATCTTTTGTTCAAACAAAGGGCTTCAAAAACAAACGTCATATTTCTGACAATTGGACAATGTGTCGGAAACACAATAGGAATTTATGTTTACAAAATATTCCAACAAAATATAGTCGTCACCAAAAATTCTTGAAACAAATAATTTAAAACCAGGAATCAGAATTTTTTGTATGCTTTTAAATAATTATTTTCGTTTTCTCTAATAAAATTTATAATTCGCGGGGTTTTTGATAAAATTCTTTATTTGGATAATTCTGTTTACGGGGTTAGACTTATTTATTAAGATATTTTGTTCAAAAAATCCCTGAAAATTTTTCAGTAATGTTAATAAATGTATTAATTGTTTTTCTTCTTTTTTTTTTTATCAAAGGAACATTCTAAAACAATGAAGATTTTCAGTATGTATTAAATGTATTAATGTACAACAAAATTCAACAGCTCTTTGCAGTTTGTTACGCAATGGGCTATTGACGACTGTCGGGCACTATCCCGAAGGAGATACCTCAAATCACCGCCTCGTAATTTTGAACCATGATCAAATGACAATTATAATACCTGAGATAACATCCCAGACACCTGATGCTTCATGAGGACATTTTTATTACAACAGAAAAAACACTGTCAAAAAAATTGTAAAGCCTATGAGAAAATGGTTACAATTATTTTTAAAAAATCCGGGATTTTTCATTACAGACCAAGTTTGTAGTGCGATTTTCAAATTTTCAAAGAAATGAGCTGAATATGTTTATTGTAGTATATATTCTCATACTAACTCAGGGATGACTTTAATCATTTAGGATGATGAGGATGATGATCTTGATGATGAAGAACTGCTTAGGACAAACATCATTGACCACAACAATTTTATATGCTTTCTTAATGCATTTTCGATGAAAAAAAGATACACTTCAGGGCGCTTTGCTATCATTTCAAAATCTAAGATGCGAAAGTAATTTCTAACCTACAATTCTTCTAATAGTCTAGCCATACAGTTCTTATAAGAGTCTAACCTACAATTTATCTTTCACAAGATGATCGAGCATCCTGGATCAAGAGATGACTGAGATTGTTTAGTCTGAAAAAATATAAACGGTCTTAGGGGGATAATGATGAAAGTTCCACTTTTAGTTGAAATCGAGACATTTTTGTTGAAATTTTGTTGAACTTTTGTGATTTTAGGTTAGCTAACAGGGCTTTATTTTCAATACAACAAGTTGTAAAACGATATTAGAAACATTGACTTCGTAAAAAAATAGTTAAATGATCCAAATGTTGTGCATGATGTCTATGAAACATAAAACATCGTTTTTAAGTTTTTTTTTTTTTTCAAATCATTCCGGGTGGACTCGTCTCGTTATCTTCAGAGACTTATAAAATCTGGTATGCACTATCACACTGCTGTACTCTCCGTTAAAAATTAATGCGCTAAGAGCAGTGTATATATTTTCTCACTAATCTGGATAAGTTCTTATAACTTATCCGGTTCAACTGGAACGTGCACCTCTGTGAAACACATATACGGTCCGGCAGCACTATACTTCCAAAAACAATCAGTTTAGGGAGATGCCACCTACCGTCGTATAGAGGATGGTAGGCCGCGTCGACGGCTACGTAGCCAAACCTTTTCAAAAAATAGTTACATTTCTTTCACAAACTTTTATATAAGTCACTTTTATATATAGAAAGACACTATCTGAAAGTTTTTATGATTGTTTTATGACACGTCCGCAGCCGGCCACGCACAGGCGCGTGACACGTTCTTCAAAATAACACATATAAGGCAATAGTCGGCTTGTCATACTTTTAGACACCGACAGTGAACGTGGTAACTGCAAAAATTTACTATGAAATAGCATTGGGGGGGATAAGACTAGCATGAAAGTTATGTGGCGAGAAGGCGCGAAACAGGAGAAAAATTTATTAACGTAATAAATAAATGATTCCTTAGAAGTCAGCAGCACTAGTAGATGAGATCGCAAGTGAAGAATAAGAGGGTAGGTGCTAAAAATAAGGGGCAAATGCCCAATTTTGTTTAAAGTGGCAATGATTTTTTCTTTTAATTTCGGAAAGTAGTGTCACACCTGTGCTCCTACTCGCCTTTCACTCCCTCTCCCCAATCGCCATAACCGAGCATCATATCTTACCAAAATGTCACCTGCCCTGTGTCCCATCTATAATCCCATGACATTGTCATCCTACTACTTTCTGACTATCGCCAATAGTCCATTGTGTAAGCTCTACAGCGACGTTATCCGACCAACCTAATACTATATGCGAGAGAATAAAAAAAAATCAAGTGTAATTACTGTGAAGAGTGTGGGTAAGAACACACTTCAACTATAACTCATTGTTACTTATTTTATTTTTATCACTCTTTAAACTGGAAAAAAAAATACAGACGGTAGAGTGGAATGTCAGAGGGGAGGGGGGGGGGGGGGAAGGTTAAAACACATCTCACGGTTACAGCAACCGCGACTTCTCAAGGGGCGCGGATCATCAACTTTGATAAGGCGGCTCTCATTGGCTGGAGGAGGTCCAAAGTAGGCTCTTTTGATTTGATGGAAAAAAGTGGCATTAGCGGTCTCTTCTATTTCCGTGCGCTCGCCCCCCCGTGCCCTAGTGTAAAAGTGTCATTAGCCCAGCATTCGGATGCTTTACGGAAACAGACGACCTCGAATTTATCATTCATTTAGGGTTCTTCGCTACCGTTGATGAATTCACTATACTGTTAAATAATGTTATAAGTGAGAGCCAACCGATTCGCTTAGGTTTAACTTTTTAAACGGTGAGCGAAATATCAATAGTTTGACTTATTCTTCCAACTAGCTGTTTGGTCCCGTATTTCTGTGCACCCCTTAAGGCATATACATTAAAAGATTGTGTTGTCCCCATCAGGTCTTGAACTCACGATTATTTGCTGCGAAGACCAACATTCTATCGACTAAGCAGCAGAAGCTTGGCTAGTTTCCTTCCGACTTCGTTCCGTTCCTAGTCCTTACATAACGCATGCAGGGCCGTCGCACCGGGGGGTTGGGAGGGGGGGAGTCCAACTCTCCCAAATAATCTGGAAATCCTGAAAATTCCGAATTTCAACTTCTAAAAACCCCGAGTTGGGAAAATTTATGCCTAAAGAAAATTATTATTAACAAATGAAAGCTAGGAAAGATTAGAAATTGTCCAATTCGTAAGATTACATTTAAGTTGGACCTCAGAACGGACACTTCATTGGAATACGGGTGCAACAAATCAATGCTGGCGGGAGAACTGTTTAATATTACCTAAAATATATATTAAAAAAGATGAAAAATGTCGATAAGTCGGAACTGGGAATTTTTAGCACTGTTGAGTTGGGAATTTTGAATAGTTGCTGGGAATTTTGAATAGTTGTTGGGAATTTCGAATCGTTAAGTTGGGAAATTCCATGTTTCAACTCTCCCAAAATATTTTTTGTGTAACGGCACTGAACGCATGTGCAGTTCTCCCTCACTACAGCCTAATAAAATATAAAGAGATGTGAGGATTTTTTTATCATACCTAATCTTTCAAAATCTCATGCAATTCAGGAATACCAAGCCAGATTGGACTATGAGAGAGAGATACCATATAATGAGGTCAAAGGACAACCTAGGCGCTAATGGGGAGGGCGAGGATGAAAATTTTGACCTCCGGACGTTTTCGACCTCATTTGGGGGGAGATGGGGAGAGATGGGAATGAACTGGTTATGCAAATCTACTCGCATCAGACGGCATTGCGAAGAGGAATTATCTGTTGTTGGACGAGCCTTTTCTACTTTTCGAATCGTGTAGACGTCTTCTCGAATTGTTGTATATTTTTATTACGGAGAATGATCGTTGGAGATTTAGAAGGGGATTATCAAGTTTGATCACCGTTAAAAATGTTTTCGTTATTTATTCTCTGATAAAATTTAAAAATGATATGTATATTCGTCAAAAATAACAAAATATTTCGTCGTTTGGGAAAAACAAACAAAATATTTTGTCATTTTTGATGACAAATTTTAATTGAAGCATATTATAAGCTATAGAGGAAACCAAACACAGTTGAGGAGAATGCTTTTTCTTTTTTAAAATTAAAATCAATTGGAACCCTTCTGAACAACTAAATTTTGGTATCGAGAAATAGAAAGAGACGTATTTCTTATTTTAAATATTATTAATTTTATTAAAACTCTTTCTATTTCTTATTTTTTTCCTTTTAAAAAAAATAAGAAAGAAGACATTTTTTTTACACTGCTGAAAGATTTGTAATTTTTTTTTTTGTGTGTGTGTGTGGGGGGGGGGGGGGGCATATAACGAAAATTATTTAGTTCCGAAACATGAATAACTAATTCGTCTATAATTAAAAAATATTTCGTCGTTTTATAAATTTCGTGGGGAAAACAATAAATGGAATGAATGCTTCATTCAGGAGGGAAATAATGAGGTTCATTAAAATCATGAATAATTATGAAGTTCCATTTTTAGTATAATTGGAGATCTGAACAGTGTAAAAAAAAATGTGCTTAATGATAAGTACATTTTTTCGTACTCGTTTTTCTTTGAATACAATTGCATTGTATATGAGCGATGACGTACTCAAATTTAAGTAATCGTACTTTCACAAACGTGAGCAGTATGGTTTAATATTGCAAATATCAGCTTCTGTTCAAGTCATCTAAACAAGGCAACCTGGTAAACTTAAAAAATTTGTTCAGAAGATGGTTTTCCACATTATTTGATGCCGATTACTTAAATGGAAACTGAGTTATTACGACTCAATTATTTTACTTCCCATTCTTTTGCCACGCCTTTTTAACATTACTTCTGTTTATAACTTCTGCCATCAAGAATGATTATTAATGATTATGACACAAAGTGCGGCGTTTGGAAGAGATCTTGAGATAAGATACGGTTGGCCTACTCTGAGAATCAAAATTTTCAGTATTAAAACCAGTTATCCTAACAAAACTTTGAGACCCCTTAAATATAAAATAAAAACATTTAAAATCCGCAAATAAAAATATGCAAACATTAATATTTTAATGATTACCTGCATTTTGTCACCTCTTATTTAAGATAGTTTTATCATTTATTTAACAGTTTACAGCGTTTAGTATTTTATAGCATATAAAAAAATTAAAAAAATTATTGCAAACCTATTTTGTTAATAAATTTTATCCAAAAGGTTCATTATACTTTTATTTATTTCGAGGCAACACAAAAGCAGAAAAGATTGATGTAAACAATTTCGCAATTACTAGTATTTTTGGCGATGTAAACAAATTGTGAATCCGCTTTAATTCCCAGTATACAAAGGGAGTCTGATGAGAATCACTGTTGAAATAGCACGTCAAGCAAGACACTTCCTTTGAATGCATCGGCGGTTTTCGTCTGAATGACGATTTAAAATTCATTTTCTGTCGCGATGATTTGAAATAAGTGAGGGATATAACAGATCTTGATTTGGAATATAAATAATGGCGTCAAGAAGAACACAGACAGTCAAGGTTTAGGATCACATCTTTTGAATTTGAATTTTTCTATTCCTTATTTTATAAAAAAAAAAAATTCGGAGGATAGTAAATTATTCATACCAACACTTCTACCATCAAAACTTAAATTTAAGGGGAAAAAAGGAGGACTATCCATGAGTTAATCGATATAAATAAAAACTTACGGAATGTTTGTTTTTAAAAGAGAGAATATAATTTATATTTTTATACGATTTTATGCAACTCATTTTCTTGTTATATTATCGAAACTTGCATTTTACTTTTAATACTTAAATGCTTGATTTAAATTTTATTTTAAACATTATGTAACTACTAAACGAAAAAATATTTAATTTTTTTTTTTTTAATAATTATTTAATATAATTGTACAACTTCCAAATTATTTTCCAAATTTAATATTTAATATTAAATTTGAGCTTTTTATAAATATAACTTTAAATTTTTAACTGAATTTTTATATAGAATAAAATATAGTCATAAAAATTATTTATGAATATTGGCGCTTGTATTTTAGGAATTAGTTTAGTTTATTAAATATATATATATATATATATATATATATATATATATTGTTTTTTTTTATTTATTTCCAAGTGTTTTAAAGAGATTTTGTGTTAATGCAGAATTAATTGTACACAATATCTAGTAAATAATATACATTTCTAATAAGTAACTTCGTAATTTGTTAATAAAAAATATTTTTTGGACAACTCATTTCTTTTAATTTAAAAATTACAGGAATAAACCTATTAGAAGAAGGTATTAAAAAAAAATATCGAAAAATAGTAGCCCCATCTTATTTTTACTTTCAATTTTGGCGTCCCCTTTATGGAAAAATCCAATTTTAAACAGTACCCATTCACAAAAATTATTTTGTTTTCACAGACATACAAATTAAAAACAATATTTTTTTTTACCTGTGGCACCTAAAAGCGCATAGAAATTGAGAAATCGGAAAGAAATATCTTTACACGATAAAGAAAAAAAAGGTACTTAAAAGTGAGTACCTGAACATACTCGTTTTTGTTTGAGTACATTCGCATCGTAAATGAGCGATGTAATACTCAAATTTAAGTAATGGTACTTTCTTAAAAATGAGCCGCGATTTAATATTGCTAATCCTGGCTTCTGTTAAAGCTATCTTAACTAAACGACTTGGCAAACTTAAAATATTTGTTCAGAAGATGGGTTTCCTCATTATTTGATGTCGATTGCTTAGATGGAAGCTGAGTTATCACAACTCAATTATCTTACTTCCCATTCTTTTGGCACACTTTTTTAAAATGTCTTCTGTTTATAACTTCTTCACGTCGCTCTGGTAGTATAACGGATAAGGCACTGAACAGCGGTACCTGACGATCTGGGTCTTCTTTTCACTTTCAATTTTGGCGTAAAATTTTAAGGAAAATCCGATTTTAAACAGTATACCCTTTCACAAACATTATTTTGTCTTCATACACATACAAATTAAAACAATGTTTTTATTACTCGTGGGATCTCAAAGCGCGTAGAAATTGAGAAACAGGAAAGAAATATTTTTACACTGTAAAAAAATACTTAAAAGTGAGTACCTGCACATACTCGGGTTTTTTTTAGTACATTTGCATCGTAAATGAGCGATGTCGTACTCAAATTTAAGTAATTGTACTTTCTCAAAAATGAGCCGTGATTTAATATCGCAAATCTCGGCTTCTGTTCAAGCTATCTTAACAAAACGACTTGGCAAACTTAAAATATTTGTTCATAAGATGGTTTTCCTCATTATTTGATGTCGATTGATTAAATGGAAACTGAGTTATTACGACTCAATTACCTTACTTCTCATTCTTTGTCCACGCTTTTTTTACTATTTCTTCTGTTTATAACATCTTTACGTTGCCCTTGTAGAACGACGGATAAGACACTAGGCTGCTGTGCCTGAGGATCTAAGTTCTATTCTTGATACATCTTGGCTGTAATTGTTGATATTTGTTGAAAGTGATTTATGACGGCAGACTATGTAGGCTAGCATCTGAACTTTTTATTCATTTTTACCCATTGTACTTATTTTTGAATACATGTTTTTTTCAAAAATGAAACTTACGTATTCGGAGCTATGATAAGCTTCGAATGTACTCAAAATTGAGTACATTTGACTTCTTTTTGGGTACCTATTTTTAACAGTATATTACTCCGTTTCTCATGTAAGATATTTAAAATTTTAATGTTTACCGAGGTACAAAATGCGACAACTGGACTTTGACACGTTTACCGAAATATAGAATTAGATATCCTTACACCGATTTCTCTGTAGTAAAGAGGATTATGGTTAGAATTCCCATTGAATGGAGATAAGCTCATAAGTGGAGGAAAGGAAAAGAGTGAATCTTTTGACACCTAATTGTAATTCCTGCTTGAAGCTTTGATACGTTTGAGTGCGTTACGCAGGTTTCGAAAAAGAAACCTCAAGAAAAGCGTTATTTTAAATTGCTTGCCAATTATTTGATTTTATTTCTCTACTTTACATTTGCTATGCTTGATATTGTACAAAAATCGCAATTTTTTTTAAAAATGAAAGAACGCCTAAATGACTTAGCAATTGCTTTATATCGCGAGAAGAAGAAGATTAGAAGTGGTATACTCATTTTTCATAGATTTGGACTTACATTACTTTTAAAAAAAAGTTCCTCGCACTTAAAAAAATTCCAGTATGATTCAACAGAAATTTTCATTTAAAGTATCATAATTTATAAATTATCAAGAGTATAACATGATTTCTATAAATTGATTACCTATGAAACATTTTACATTTTTGTAAACATTTCTAAAATAATGAATGAATAACATTTTTATCACTTCAAACGAAAGGTTTAAGCGAAGCAAATTAGGTTAGCCGAATCAATTAAGGTAACACTAGAGATGCAGGATGGGCTATTGGCGCTTGGTTCGGGATCCATACCCAAAGAAAGACCCGTGAAAGGCCTCACAATGTTGAAGCATGGCCAGACAATGAGGATAACACTGAGCTAGCACCCCATGCATCTGACACAGCCATGAGGCAATTTCGAGGTATTGTAATGTGTTGGCACCTTAAATAGAGCACAGATGTCAAAGCTCCTCAATATAACGATAAAATATCAACAACTTGACGACCATAACTAAAGAGACACTCCCCCACCTGGTCCCCTGTCTCTAGGGATCCCAACTTTTTTTTAATTATACATACATTGTGTAAACGTTCCATACTTCGAAGATTCGTTATTATTCTTAAAATTTTTCCAAAAGATAAGAAAGTAAGATAATTGAGTTGTAATAACTCAGTTTCCATTTAATCAATTGACATCAAATAATGAGGAAAACCATCTTCGGATAACTATTTTAAGTTTGTCAAGACGCTTGTTAAGATGGCTTGAAGAAGCTGGTATTATCAATATGTATTAAATCACACGGCTCATTTTTGGGAAAGTACGGTTACTTAAATTTAAGTACGACATCGCTCATTTACGATGCAATTGTACTCAAAGAAAAATAATTAGGTTCAGGTACTTATTTTTAAGTATTTTTTCTTGCAGTGTACAATCAACGTTAGTGCTCCCGCGGAAACATCTCTTGATGCCTCACACTTGTTAAGATTCGTCGCATATATAAGCGGAAAGTTCCAATTGCGGCCCATGGCAACCTTTTATTTGGGCGATAAACGATTGTTTTCTTCTTTGAGAATATGGTAAACATGGCTCCATTCGGCCGCAATTGGGCTATTGCCTATATAAGAAGCATAAAAGGAATCTATACTTCGATGTGGAAATTTTAATCGCGAAAGTAAAACTCTTAAGAAATATATGCAACAAGTAGATTGATATAATAAAGTTATTTTATTTTGATCTTAGTTACTTGATAAAAGATTTGAGTAAAACATATTTTAAAATTACATTCAAATTAAAAAAACAAACATTTTGTAAGAATTGAAGGCAGCTATTGACGTGTTTCATGATTGGAATATATTTTTTTTTTCTGCACGCTGATTTGTTTTTACTTTGAAATGCATCGTCATTTGAAGTGATTGACATGGATTGTAATATCGCCTTGATGCGTCTAGAAAGGAATGACAGATTTTATTTTTAATTGAGAGTCGTACTAGTATGCTAATGAGGCATCCTGTTGTTTGCTCGTTAGAAATATGCGATCAAAGATATTCGTTTTTTCTTATTTTCTTGAAACCTCTCCCCAGTTTAAATTTGAGTTTTGATTAAATATTTTTATACATTCTCGGTATCGTGGTGGCCTGTTTGGAAGAGTAAAGAAGTCGTAATCGGAAAAAAACTTTCTTTAAAAGGCTTGGGTAAATTAATTCTGTCGTGGTTCAAATGTCTTCATGTTGGTCGTGGAGTGAAAGTTTGAAGCGTGGGCTCAAGTGTTGTCTGACCGTGATTCAAAATTTAAGGCGGTTTTCTTGAGTATTTCATTCCTAATAGTTCCAAGAACATACAAATAGCAAACATGCTACCAACAAACCAATTTATAGATTTTTTTTGCGTTAGATGGTATTTTAACTTGAATATATACGAATATAATATTTAAAGGCTAGTCTTAAATTTGGCATTCAGAAGAAAAACCTAGTTTATAACCACAGATTAAAGAATAATATTTTGAAATAATTATTAATTTAATTATTATAACTCTTGCAAGTATCATTTCTAAATTTTATACTTGCAAGTATGGGGATTTCAATTAGTCGCAGTTCTTAATCGTTAAAGTTGACACTGCTTATGAACAAAGTTTTTCGGATAGTTAATAAATATGCTAATAGAATACAGTTGCTTCATGCTCGTTATGAATTGATTTCAATGCTATTTTTTTTTATTTGTAAATTTTAAAATTCTGATGCTTTAATTACACGTTCAATTGGTAAGCCTGCAAATATTAAATCGAAATGACAAGTGGAATCATATTATTGGCTAGTAATATGTAGTACTGAAAATAATACAAAAGATAACACTTTTAGTAAATTCCTTTTTTTTTTAACTTTTAATAAATTTCTTTACATAAAATGCTGATATAGTTCACTACAAAAAATATTAATTTAAATCTACAAGTCATTTGAATGTACAATTTGTGAATTGTCATTGGTAAGTAAGAATACGATCATTTGAATATTACTAAACAGGTTTTTAATGAAAAAATTCTAATCAGACACTAGAAGTAAAAAATAAAGTCGTTAAAAGATAAAGTCGTTGTTGTCGTTTAAAAGAGAGAACAACGCAATTTAAAATTTCTTCTTACGCGTGTAAATTTTTAATGGAAAATAGATATGTCTCGTCATTATTTAAATATTTAAATAAAACAATTCATTTATAAAAAAAAAAGCTAAAAATGATCAAAATCTCGGAAGTGAAATATGTAGGTTACGTATACGAACAAATATCAAAGAAAATTTCTCAGATATTTTAAAGATATACAATAACTAACAATATCATATTTCGAAAATAAAGCTAACAGTAACACATACCCAATTCTTGACTTTAGAGATTGTTTGAATTTTTTTTAAACTTATACTTTTGTTTATTCAGAAAAAAATTCTTAAAATATTATATTAAAAAAACAGAAAAAAATTCTTAAAATATTATATTAAAAAACAGATTTTTTTTTTTTTGAAAAATATTTTTTAAATCAATAGATTGAAGATGAAAAATGAATAAAAAGAAAAAAAGACGAAGGGCATTAATATGAGCATTTTTTTTGTCTATTAGTACATCTATCGCGCACTTACACGTTCTATTTAAAATCCTAAATTATTTAACTTATGTTCTTTTAATTAGGAAAAAAGTATTTCAAATTTGAAAAATGGCTTTATTGAATTTGTTATTATGAATAAATAAAGCTTTCACATTATTCAAAGGGTAAATATATTAGTTGCAAAGAAAACTTCCTTTATAAAACTTAGGAATTTGGACATATTATAATCCAACGTGTTTTAGCTATAAAAATATTAATTCCCTATATATAACTATGGCAAATCAAATAAAAATCATTAATTAGAATATTTAAAAATTAATTTTTGTGTACAGAGTTTATTATAAGATAACATTGTGATGATTGTCTGAAAGCTATCAAATTCATTTTATTTCGGAAGATTTACGTCAGTTCACTTCAGAGTATAATCTTAAGATTTTTTAACAGGGTTGGTTTTGCATAATTTTTTTTAAATAAATTAGTTTGAATATATATATTCTTGGGGGAATTACATTACATTATACTTCATCAAAGGCTTCAGCTAGAGTTTATTCAAATGCTCCAAAGAATCTGCTTTCAACTTTGAGGTCAACGTTCCCTATCCAGTGTCAATAGCGCTAGGAATGAATAAGATTTAGAAATGGACGGTTTATCGTTATTAAACGTTTAAGAATTTTTCAAAAATTATGTTTCGTGAACACTATATAGTTAAAAATGAATGAACTATTTTAATGAAATTAAAATTAATTTAATCATTCTAAAGTTTAATTTAAAGTGAATAAAATAGGAATGTAACACTTTTCTCAATATATTTAAAATTCGATATTCAAAATTTTGCGAATGCAGATAAGTTTAAAAGAATTACACTATTTAGTTATCTTTACATTTTGTGTACTATTTGAAAATAGATTATTAATAAAATTTCAGGAAATCGTATTAAATATGTACAATAAATATTTGATTTTTATTTTTTGGCTTCTTATACTTCAAATGAGAGTATAACATAATACTATAATATAAAAAAAAACATTGAATTGCGCAGTCGAAATTTTTTGTCTTCAGTCAAACTAAAACATTTGTTATTTATATTTAACTTAAATAATTTTGATAACTTAGAGTTTGGAACTAATGGGTAACATATATTTTTTTGTTTTCTGCATTAGTGCATTTTTTGCTGAATTGGTGATTAGTGCTAACGTTTTTTTTTAAATATATTTTGTATCATTTCTTAATATCAGTAAATTTAACTTATAATACACATTATTTACAATCATAATATTTATACATACGCTGAATTTGTGTTTAATATAGATATAACAATTTTAAAAAAAAATTATATTTAACTTAAACATTTTTCTTACTAAGCGTTACACATTTTTAGTACTAAATATTTTTGTCCCTACATAATACTAATTTTTTTAAAAAAGTTAATGATATTTATTTGTACGACACTTAACTTATTGATTTAGGTATATTGATTTTTATTTAAGAGCTTTTTAAGGAATTGTGAATTTAAATAAATCAATAATTTAAATATTGCGCAATATCATTCAACATGAAATTTTAAACATTTGATTGCAATTAACAATATTGAAATTTTATTATCTTTTATTTTCATATGCAATAAGTTAAATAAGATTTTATATACACATTAGCATATTTTTACATCCAATTTTTGTCCTCATATTGAGTTTTACTATAGAATCCTATAAAGTGTAGATGTATCAAAGTCCGGAAGACACACAAAGAAATCAATACCACCACTCAAATCCATTTATTCAAAAAAAAATAATCGATACATGGCCAATTAACTCCTCACGACCAAAACCCCACACAATCCGGTCCAATCCAATCCTAACTAATAAAAACCCCTCTCAATCCCCCTTCGAAACATAAAAAGAGAAGCCTTTGCCAAACGGGAGAGGGGGAAAAGAGAGCGAATTTTATAGCGGCCATAAAACGGGCGCCGCGCCTCTCCATTGGATCCCGGGGACCCCATAACTGCCTCGCCTCTGACAAAATTATGGCGGCGCGGATAGTTTTATAGGCCTAACCGGGACGTTTTATGGGTTCTGGGAGGAGAAACCTTTCACTAGCACGGAGTTTGGGATATTTACGAGGCTCTGGAATCTCTTAAAAGCGGCTTCCGTGGCCAGGAACCGGCCAGAGCGATCCGAGAGTTTCCAAGAGTCGGAATTCCGTTGGAATTTTCTCTGGTTTGTCCGCAGAACCGGAGTTCCCGACGTTAGGCCTAGCGCGAGAAGGAGCAATGGCGGTTGTTGTGGTTTGTGATTTTTCGCGTGTGATGGATTGTGATGCGGTAAGTGAGTATGGTTTTGTATTGTTTTTGGATGGTGATGATGTGTTTTGATTGATTGGTTTAATAGTGTTTTTTGCGTAATCAGTTTGATTGGTTTGGGATAATGACTCGCTAATGTGTGAATAGGTTTCTTGTATTTTTATTCTAAATAATGCTTGTGATATTGTCAGACATTCTGATGAATCAAGTCTAGTTAAATCAATATGTTTTTATTAAGTTTGTGATGTATAATGGAATTTGATACCGAATATGTTGTATATAATTCTGCGAGACAAATGTATTTTATAAGACGGTATTTTCACGAAATAATTGTTTGTTTTGGTATGTGATTTTTCGTGTGTGAAGCGTTAAGTGAGTATGATTTTGTATTGTGTGATGTGTTGTAATTGATTGGTTGATTAGCGTTTTACGTAATCAGTTTGCTAGGGTTTGATTGGTTAGTGATGATTTGTTAATGTGTAAATGATTTTCTTCTATTTTTATTCTAAATAACGCTTTTGAGATAGTTACTAATACGATGAATCAGAATTAGTCTTGACTATTTTATAATTGTATAATTAAATACATTTTTATTAATTTTATGTTGTATTTAACGGAATCTGAACAAAAATGCCAAATATTTTGTATTATTTTTACTGTGAAACAAATTTATTTTATAATATTTTTCACGAAATAAATTTTTTATAAACGTTTCAGTTTTTTTACTTTGTTTTGATAAATTGCGGCCATGTGTATATTTATTTACACTTTCATTTATTCTTAAAAATTATATTTAAATTCTGTAAACTTTTTACTGTGTGTGGTAACTACAAATAAACAATTATTTTTTAAATAAATTCATGAAAGCTGAAATCAATATTTAACAACAATAAATTCCTAAAAAGCATTTTTAAACACATGTTTTATGAAAATTAACATATTTGCAAGTTAACATTAAATATGAACTTATAAAATCCATATTTTCAGTCACACAAATATTATAGCATAGTTTTTAAAGTTTTCACATGTATTTAAGACAAAATAAATTTTGTTTTAAAAACATTTTAGATACTCGTGACTATTTTTGCGGAGACACAATTTAACAAAGTTTAAGAATGGTAATATTTACATTATATATTTATTTTTTCTTAAAAGGTTGTTCACAATAATGTCAACAGCAACTGTGTTATTAAGCATTATTTTATACAGATGCTGTAGCTTAAAGCAGATTGCGCATTATTTCATGATGGTTAACTAAATTAAGTATATTTATATGTATTGCAATTATGTAGGGACAAAATCAAGTGTTGCATATTAGCTGTCCTAAAAGCAGTGTTTAATAGTACCATTTCTGTCAAAAATGTATTTTCAAGCAGAAATAATTTCTTAGACAAAGTAATATCATAGGAAGTTATGCTTTCATCGTTTACGAGAATTATACCGTGCTGAAATATTTGGTTATTATGGGAAATCTTGCATTAATTCATAGCATTGTATTAATATTGCTTATATTTTAAAGTTTAATTAAACATATTAAATAATATTCAAAATCACATTGTGGTGCAATACCGTTAATTATAGTTATGTGTGCTAAATCTTGTAAATGGTCAATGAGCAAAACATGATAGGCTTTAACTCAATGTATTGTTTTAATATAATCAATTATATATTTTATTTGTTTATTATAAAATCAAACGGATAATATTTTAAACTTTAGCACAAACACGCTGTTTGAATCAACAGAAGATGAATAAGATGCAATAATAATTTTCAAACTTTGAAAGGATTGGGATATTTCGAAACATTTTAATAGCAGTATTTAATTAATAGTTTGACGAAATTATGTGTTAAAAGAATGTTATGTTATACTAGCAAAATTATTTAGGCATATAAAAACCACGATAAACACTGTTTGCGTTGGACGAACTTAATAGTCTATCAGTTCGTTCATCATAACAGTTTCGTTTATACATAGAATATGTAAAAAATTATGTGCAATTACATTATTTATAAAATTACATTAAACGAGTTAATCTTTAAAATGCTATCAATGATATAAATAACGTTGGAATTTCAATGAAACTGTTAAGATCTTATATGATCGAAATTGATCAAAATAATTCCAACATGTGATGATACATAAACTTGCACGTTTGTATTTATACATTGTTTAGTCAAGGAGTTAGTATACAAATGAGATATGGGTGTTTGTATGTAGCTCGATCAACATGAAAAACTTGAATGTTAAATGTTTGGTAGCCGACACTGATGGTTAATATACAAATAATATATATGTTTGTACATTACTTATCTTAGAAAATACATATTAAAAGTTTGTCTTTGAGATCCGTGTATTTGGCATTTCACGTTGTTTGGCCTACACTGAATGATCAAGTAATTGCAAAGGACTAAATGTGTTTCTAGTATTTGTAAACATTAGAAACTTTGCAAAAGGTAATAGAAAATGAAGATGTAATTTTCTCTAGCTCAGAGCTCTCTGTATTTAGATTTATTTACACGCTGTCTCACACTGATAATTCAATCGATAGCAAACGTAGGAATTCGATTAACACTGAAGATTCTATTGGTGTCAATATAAAATGGTCGGCTTAGCTGTTTGGATTTATGTGTGATGTTAACTTTACACTGGAAATTAAATCTGTTGCAAAAAGTTAAATGATTGGTATTTGCGGCTGACACTAAAATATAAACGGGGCGTTCTGTATGTTTGATTGGAACTTGCACTGAAAATCAAATTTGTTATAAAGGGCTAAATGTTCTGCATTGGGCTGACATTGGGAAGAGACCGGTAAGTATCAATATACAAAACATTCGGTATTTGGCTGGGAATGTAAAAAGATCGATTGGCGTTAATACAAAACAATCTCTATTTTCAGCGAATATTGTAAAAAGACCGATTGATGTCAATACAAAAATTCGGAGTTTGGCTGAGGCTGTAAAAAGACCAATTAGTACCAATAAAAAACATTCGGTATTTGTTTGAGACTGTAAAAAGACCGAATGGTGCCAATACAAAACATTCGGTACTTGGGTGAGATTGTAAAAAAATTTATTCGTGTCAATACAAAACGTTTTGTATTTGGCTGAGAATGTAAAAAGACCGATTGGAGTCAATACAAAATTTCGGTATTTGACTGAGACTGTAAAAAGACCAACTGGTGGCAATACCAAACATTCGGTATTTGTTTTTGAGCCGGTAAAAAGACCGAATGGTGCCAATACAAAACATTCGGTACTTGGCTGAGATTGTAAAAAGATTGATTCGTGTCAATACAAAACGTTTTGTATTTGGCTGGGAATGTAAAAAGACCGATTGGAGTCAATACAAAATTTCGGTATTTGACTGAGACTGTAAAAAGACCAACTGGTGCCAATACAAAACATTCTGCATATGGGTGACACTGGAAATTCAAAATGTCAATACAAAAAAAGGGGATTGGCACTTACTTTGGCCGACGTGCACCTTCCTCATCCAGGGGTAGATCTGTGGCGGGTTGTTGGGGTAGGTACCAGACTTCTGCTGCTGGCCCTGCTGGCTGGCCTGTGGGGAGGACGAGTCTCCCCCCTGCGCCTGCTGAGGGCTGGCCTGCTGGCTAGCCTGCTGACTCGAGTGCGTGGGCGAGGGGTGCTGCTGCCTCGGGGGCTGGGGGGAGGTCCTGGACTCCGAGGGACTGCCTGCGGGCGGAGGGTGCTGGGAACCACCGCTGGTGCTCAGATCCTGGGGAGAGGCCGCGCTCGGCTCGGCATATTTGCAGCTGGGGACAGGGGTCACCGACGGGGTCGGGGTGCGGGGACTCTGACTCGGATTCGGGATTCGAGTCTGCGAACAGCTGTTGAAGTGGTGGTCCCCGCCCCCGTTTTGCTGCAGGTGCGACACGTTGTGCTGGGGGTAGGGCCCGTACTGCTGGACAGGCGACCCCGGCCCACTGTAGCAGCCGCCGTAGGTCTGAACCTGGGGTGTGTAGTAGTCCTGACTCGATGAGTCCTGGTTGCGTTGGCCGTAGCACGAGGTCAGCGAGTTCACGAACTGGTACGAACTCATGTTTGAGTGGCCAGTTGAGATTGGGGGGTTTTAGTCACTGAGGTTTTTAGTCTTGGCGGTGATTTGGTGACAACTGTTTTAGAAGAAGGTGGGAGAACACCACTTGATTGAGTAGCAAAACATTGTTCCCTGTTTTGTGATCAAAAAGTTGAAGTTTTTCAGCAAAATGTTTAAATTTATAAGTCAAAATCACCTTTTAAAATGTTGATGGTGAATGATTGTAGAGTTAAAATCATTTAGTTTTCAGTTTAGACTCATATCTGAGTCAAATACCTCGATATACGGAAGTAGACTGATAGTTTCGTACACCCCTATCCAGTTTATATCGTTGAAGTTCAGCAACAGTCTCTTAAACTGAGATTCTTGATAGCAATTGTCTATAAAACACACAATATAATACGAGAGGTTCTATAGAAATTTCACAAGAAATACTTCGCATCAATTCACTGTTCAATTAGATGCGTTTAACAATCCCGCCGAGTAATTCTCAACATTCATCGGATTTCAATAAGTACCGGGAAAATTTTTTTTAAAAAAAACTCCTCAAATAACGATCCTGTTTCCGAATATACAACCTTCAAAAACCATCCCTTCCGAAACACAGTCAAGAAGACAGAGGAAAAGGGGTCAAAGAGCCGTTATCCACAGGACCATCTACACCACGACATTCCGGCTAAGTCCAGAGCAGGGGAAGTGTCAAAGCGAAGAAGAGAGCTTGAGTTGTTTACGACCGTTCCGTAGCGCGGCCGAATGACGAGTGGCCACCAGTGCCGGCGCGGCGCTGTTCTTTGGGGTGGGCGTAGAGTCGGTCTCCTCCGGGGTTGGGCCAACCAATGTGCGATCCACGCACAGACAGAGCCAGCGCTTGACTGACAGCTCGCAAAGCAACTTCTCTCTCTCTTGCCGTTGCGTTTTGATCGATACCTTTTGCTTTCGCGAATGGCTTTGAACCCCCCCCCCCTTTTCCATCTTTTCTCTCTCCCCCCCCCCCCCTCCTCCCCATCGACCACATTATAATTTCCACCTCCCCTCATCCCCGCATCAATTAATATGTGCCACGCTGCCAGTTTCTTTTTTATCTTTCATTTATTTATTTCCTTGTATTTCTTTTTTTATATATATATATCTTCTTCTTCAAACTTCGCTTGTCATTTTTGCTCGACCCTCTCTCCTCCCCCCCCCCTCCTTCACGTCAAAACGTGACTGTGGAATCGCGAGGGGTTCTATTTTTTTTTTTCATCTGGTTTCTTTTTCTTTTCCCCCCTCCCCCTTCTACTTATTGCTAGTTTTCGTTCGTAGTCCTACACGTGACGAGGATTCGGGTTGTATTTTTTATCGTCTGCCTTTTTCCGAAAAGCGTTTTCACAATTGGTCCGGGGGTTTGGGGACAAGGTGTATAGAAACTGAGTTGCTGGGAGGGGGAAAGGGGATGGGGGATAGAGAAGAAACATCACCCCTCCTCCCTCAAAAAAGCTACTGCCGTTACCTTAAAAATTTGATGGATTGACTTTTAAAAGACGGATACTTTTTGTCTAAGAAAAAAAACACCCGGAGATTTGGGGAGATTGTATACTTTTGATACGCGTTTTTTACAGAAAATTTTTAGTGTGCAATATTTTTTTTCTACCCTGTTAGAATTTTTTTCTTAAAAACGAAAACTCGCGCGTCAAACTTTACAATACACACACATACATATACATATATATATATATATATATATATATATATATATATATATATATATATATATATATATATATATATATATATATATATATATATATATATATATATATATATATATATATATATATATATATATATATATATATATATATATATATATATATATATATATATATATATATATATATATATATATATATATATATATATATATATATATATATATATATATATATATATATATATATATATATATATATATATATATATATATATATATATATATATATATATATATATATATATATATATATATATATATATATATATATATATATATATTAAAGGAACTTTGTTTACATAGTTTCTGTTAATAGAGTATTTTTTAAATAAAATATTTCACAGACATTTACTATCCAACTATGGTATCGAATCACGAGCATCTTTTTTTGAGTTTTTAATCGACATAGATTGATATGAAAAAGAAGCATGATTTTTAATCCACGTGAATTTTCTTTTTTAATTGTTTAATTGTGTTTCGTTAATATAATATATTATTATTAAAATTTTATTAAGGAATATTTCATTAATACAATATTTGTTTGATTGTAATAAAAATATTCTTTAATAGTATGGATATTTTAATGGAAGTTTTTCTGTATTTTCGTTTGTGTATTGGAGTTAACCAACAAATTTATATAATAAAGATAGGCACAATTTTAAAATGTCTAATACAATGTTACTTTTATTTTTTTCAAATTGCTTATTTTGCCGTAGTATATTTGGAATAAACTAACATTATATTTAAAATAAATTTACTGTTTTAGCATTTAATTTAACTCAAAATTAATAAAGAGTTACTCTTCAAAAGTTCTTTCACTGTTCTTGAGTTTTTTTTTCTTAATATTTAAAAAAATATCACAATTCTTAAATTTAACAAATTTCTGAGCAGTTCTCAATGATACAAATGACACTTATTAAACAAAATTGTAAATTCTGCATATTTCATAATATAAAAATGTTAAAATTTTCTTATTGACACTTATAGAAACGTTATTTATAGTCATAAATAAAATATTTTTTGAACATACAATCCAAAATCAAATACTATAAACATGCCTTAAGAAAACGTTTTGATTTTATTATATCACATTCGACTTATAAGATAAATCCTTAATTTATTAGTATCTTAATAATTTATTATCGATTTATATATTTCATTTCAGGAATGTAAACACAGGCTGACAAGTGCAACCTTCTAGCTCCGTGATTCTTTTTTCTTCCGGTAGATGGCTCTTCAGGTTTGGAACTCTCAAATAGTTTCCTTTTCTGTGATGCACAAATTGTTTTTACGGTGATATTCTAAAACTATTTCGTAAATCTTAAGGAAGTAAATATTTTTTTTTAATTCACCTTGTTTGAAACAATATTTATATCGACAATAGGAAAAGTTTCGAGTATTTTATCGTAAATGCAGTTAATATTTTCTTTATATGGTTTGCTTTCCAAAAACCTATTTTACTTTCGTACTTGTTTAACTTTTTTATCGAATTGAATTTTGTTTAACGTATAATTTAACTCTTTATATAAAGGGGACATTGAATTTACCGTGTCCATTTTTTAAAAGAAAAATTTGACCAAATGTGAATAATTTATATATTTTATATTTTTAAATAATTTATATCAGAAAACAATATAAAAATAACTAAATATTTTTTTAATAAAAACCTCGAAGTTTTGGTTTTAAAAAAAAATCTTTTATTTTTTTAGGTTGAAAGTATTGTAGTTGTTTATTTGAAGAAAAACAAATTCTTCTAAAATGTAATATCGATGGAAATTATTTTCTAATTAGAAAGAAAAAAAAAATGACGAATAATATTGTATGCTCATTCACGCAGTTTTTTTTTATTTGTAATGAAGTTTAAATTTTTTAAAAAAATAATTCTAATAAATCTAGTGCAATTTAACCTTTTGGACTCAAATGGCGTTCTCTCTGTTGGACGAGATGAACACGTACTTGAACATCAATTTTTTTGTTTTGTTAGTTTGTTGGTTACCTAACTCCATTTTAAAGTATGATTTAACTTGGATGTCAATAATTTAAAACAAAGTTTTTCAGTGCGTTTTATGCTCTGTAAAATTAAAAAAAAATTTGACATTCCCAACAAGACAATGTGAATTACATTGCAAATACACAATAAAAAATAACCGGGCAAAAAGGGACGAAACAGGAGGAAGTTCCATTCCAAGCAAGTTTCCATTTACCTTTATTTAATTTATTTTTTGTTTTAATTAACTATACTTTATTTAAAGAAAATTTTTACAATTTTAGTTCTAACGTGCAGAATTCATATTAATCATTGAAATTATTTAAGGAAATAAATATATTTGGATATTGGTTTTTAAAAATAATTGTATTTAAACATCAAACAAAAATCATAAAACAAAAAAAATGTATAAACTTTGAATAAATTTATCTCCATATATATATATACACTTTTAATTTTAGACAAATAATTTTATTTTTTATAATTGACATATTTAGTTGTTTAAATTTTTTAATAATATAAATTAAATAAAAACTTTCGATATCTATTTGCATGAATGTGTTCCTGATTTTTTTTTAACCATTTGGACTCGAGTGGTGAGTCACAGTCACCAAAATAATGACCTGTTCTTTTGTCCCCTGTTCTTTTGTCCCCTGTTCTTCATTTTGGACTAAATGAAACAGGAAAAATATTAGCTTGTTCTTTACCATTTCTAGCTTACCATTCTTAGCTTATCTATTATAAAACAAAAAAAAATGTATAAACTTTGAATAAATTTATCTCCATATATATATATATACACTTTTAATTTTAGACAAATAATTTTTTTTTATAATTGACATATTTAGTTGTTTAAATTTTTTAATAATATTAATTAAATAAAAACTTTTGATATCTAATTGCATGAATGTGCTATTGAATTTTTTAAACCATATTTGGACTTGAGTGGCGAGTCACAGTCACCAAAATAATGATCTGTTCTTTTGTCCCCTGTTCTTTTGTTCTCTATTCTTTAAATTGAACTAAATGAAACGGGTAAAATATTAGCTTGTTCTTTATCATTTCATTAACTTGTTCCTTACCTAACTCCATTTAAATGTATGACGTCACTTGAGTATCTCAATATATTTTATTAACCTGTTACATCTCCTTACTACTTTACTTTTACTCCTCCTGTACTTTAAGTCACCAAAATAACGATTTTTTTTAACATAAAAAGACCACAACATATTCTTGCGTTTAAAAAGTTACTTTCTCACAAACTTTAATATAAATTATTTTTATCATTAAGAAGCACCAAAACCATTAGTGATTTATCTACCCCTTTGCACTCCGTTTTCGCCGCACAGGCAACAATATAACGACTCGTTCTTTTGGTTCCCTGTTCTTTAAAATATACGAGAACAGCATCATGATCTTGTGTTTAAAAAAACATCGATATTTTTTTTCAACTCGTTCTTTTGCAGATCCAATACAGATAAGGTTACTTTTTTCTATAACCATAACAAATTCTAGGGAAAAGAACATAAGGATGAATAACTGTTCCGTAGAAAGAACGGAAAACGCAAAGAGTTATTGGAGTGCAAAGGGTTAAAACTTTCTTCAGATTAAAATTCCTCGCAACCCCTGTTCTTTTTTTTTTTAAACATTTGAGATATAATAGTAGTAATACCAAGATTCAGCTTCAAGCATTTTTTTATGTAATTATCCATCCTAAACATATCAAGAACACGTGAAAGAATGCCTTTTAAAAAGAAGGAGGGGGGGGGGGGGGGGAGGGACGTATATGTTCCATAAAAAAAAAACGTAAATATCAAATATGTAAATCGATTGCAAAGGGTTAAAATGCAACTGAAAAATACAACTTGAATAAATACTTTTATTACAGAAATAAAGCAAATGCTATTACATGCCGTCTATAGAAACTTTGCTGAGATCTGACATTAAAAAGTGAAAAAGCTCCGAGACTCTAAAATAAATCAAAGAACTAACTTTTACCGACAGACAAAATCGGGTTATAATAGTTCGCACTCTCTAATCAGATCTAAAGCCATTACTTAACATAAAATATGATAAAAACATAAACAGATCTAAAACACGCAAAATATTTATTCGGGACACTGAAACGAGAGATTTAGATCGTCGTTTAAAAGTGAAAGTTGTGTTATACATCTTAAACATTCTCGTGCCGTGAAATAAATTAGCAAGTTTCTTTTTATTTTCAAGTTCGGCTGATGAATTCTTGGCACGAAGTTCGCGCGCCACCACTTGGGGGCGCTGCAGACGCGGTGCCTGACTCGTATTTGATGACATTCACCGCTGATCCGCGAAAAATAGACGCGGGTTTTGTTCAGGACTGCTGTTGGAAATTTCGATATCGCCAAGCTGGAGAAAAAGCGCCAAATTCGGAATAATGCTGCATATAGTTATTGTTCACATTTTATTTAAAAATTAATTTTTTGAATGAAAACTTATTTATTGTTTGCTTCTCTAATATATAATAGTAAAATTACTAAAGGGTATATATCTGATTGCTCATATTGTGGAAACTAATGGTCTGATTTTGACGGGACTTGGTAAAACAGGGTGCTTGAAAAAAAAAAAATTACGACTTTGACACACAACACATTTGACCGTGGTTGTCCATAACGTGGCCGATTTGGCCGGGTAGTTAAAAGATAATTCTTAAACACACAGTTTTTTTCTAATCGGATGGAGGTTTTAAAGCGCTTTTTTTATATTACAAGATGAGTTATAATTGTTAAACTAGTTCTTCAATGTATTTTTCCAGATCACATAAAAGTTGTATTCAGTTTGTGCTCAATCTTAGCACCAAGTAGCTGCGATTGTATGTCAAGACTGAGGGGTTGTGCAAATGCTAAATTTTTTTTATAATTTCTACTAAAAGTTGTTTAAATTTTCAAATAATGTAGGAGGCATTTGTCTCTTTGCCACCACTGGTTGGATCGATCTTAATGAAACTCGAAAAGCTTAAAATAATAGTTCAGAAGAAGGTTTTCCACTTCATTTATTGTCTATATATTGAAAAGGTACTTGATTATTACAACTTATTTTCCATTATTTGGTAAATTTGTTATGTGTTTCCGAACATAAATTTTATGTTATGTAGCTTATTTTAACTTAACGAAATATTACGATCGCATGTCGTCCCTGTCCCATAGATCCTTCATCCGCTGGATTTGACGATTTCAAAAAATAATTTCTCAACATTAGCATATTCGAAATTGCACATATAAAATATTCAATTCAAAATAAATATTTTTTAAAAACATTTTAAATTTAAATGTAAATAATATACAATTTCATTTTGTTATTGTAGTAACTAATAAATCGCCAAGGAGCAGTTTTTAGCCGAACCTTGCATCGCTTCCTTTGTTTTGAGAAAGAGATATCAAAAATCGCCCCCTGCTTTTCGATCCCGCTAAAGTAAAAGAGACACGAGATTAAAATGTCGTTTTCGATTCGCTGTGAGCGATTGTTTTCGCGAAAAGATTCTGGCAACTGGAGTGGAAGTTGTCAGAAATTTGGAAAAATCAAATTTGTATTTATTTATTGTTTGCGTGTTTAGCACGTGTTCGTAGGGTGGAAATTATTAGGAAACAAAGTCTGCTCTGCAATGCTTTTGTTTTTAGGGTTTGGCGTTTGGATATATTGAAATATTGATGGAGCGCTTGCAAAACATTTTTCAATTGATGTACCTACTTTTAAAAAAAAAAATTGCAATTTCGATGAGAAACAAATTTAACAGAAACAAATGATTCTGAATGTGGAAGAATCAAACAAGAAACCCTTCACACATATTTATTCTTTAAATATAACAAACAAATAAGAATGTATGTTATACTATTACGTGTAAAAATTAATTAGATAACTTCATAAGTTTCCTTTTATGTATAATTGTTTATATTAACATTGTAGTAGATCTAATCAATAAGATATTGGCGATATTTTGGGATCGATCGTGAAGGAAAAGCCGAGGATCTTTGACTTGTAATTTTAAAGCAGCGTCAGATGACAACACCTAAACTGTCACTACACACTCAAGCTACGTAAAAACATTTGGACCACTAAATATTTAACTAGTTTTAGCCCTTTACCTGACGATTGTTCTATGGCTGACGAGGATTGAATTCTCAACCCTCCGACTACGAACTCACTATTCTCTAAAGACGAGAAAAGAACGTTTCAATATAATCCTGTCTTTACGGTAAAAACGAAATATCCATTAAAATTATTTTTAATTCATAATAATAAATTGCAAATAATATCATGGGTGAAATATTTTTTAAAAAAACTTTTAAGAAAAAGCACTAAAAAAGAATAGTTTTTAATTTTACGAACAACTTGAAGAAACAAAAATATTTATTATTATTGCAACTTTTTGAATGACACCAACTTTAAAAAGTTGTAATAAGTATAAAATTAATATTAAATAAATGTTTTCAATAATTAAAACTGTTTATAATAATTAAAAATTATTTTTTACTTTTTAGCGTTTTTTTTCTTCGTTAAATCGGTTTTCATTTCTTTAAAATGATTATTTTATTTTTTAATTTGTTCAATTTTTATGTCAAATCCAAATAATATTTAAAAGGCGTATTTAAAAAGGAAAAAATCCGTGGTATCTAATGAAGTTTCATACCTGGCGTTTTTGGGAGTGAATATGCGAAACAAACTCCCTTTAGTTATTTATATTTTAACCTCAAGTATATAATATTAAAACTGTCTTTATTGTGATCTATGCATAAGCAATGAAAATTTAATTTATTTAAACTTTTTTTAAAAAAAAGCGAGGAGGTAAACATGTTTACCCTATAACTATGCCTTAGGGCACACAAGTGGTCAACAACAATTAATTTTTCAGGACAGCCATTTTAAAGTTTTTAGTGCCATTATAAGTAATGGAAAACAACAATCGTCCGAGTTTGGGGCCAATTAAAGTAATTGTTTTTCACCTACCACAATTAGGTATTACATTGATTGTAATTTGATGATTCAAATGAGCTTCTAACATCAAATTCAGAAGGGAAAAAAATACACTTAACACATCTGTGCTCTAATGAATCGATATTATCTCCTTCCAAATGATAATTTAAAATACATTTATCAACTTTCGTTAATGTTTTGGCGTGCATTTTGTCCCTGTTAATAGCTATTTCAAAACATATCCTCTCAAACATCTTGCTAATAAACATGAAAATATCGATCCGAACCTCTTATGACTTATTACATCTCGGCGTGTGCCATTTGCATGATCAAATATTTGACATACGAGAGCCGGTGATACCTCAAACAAAAACTTAAACACATCAACCATCGAAAAACCATAGAAACCACAAAAAATATCCTAAAATACGAGGATTCTGTTCAAAATATTATCGATAGATCTCCACACGCACCCCCATACAATCCCATCTATCGCCAAGAAGTAAAAAAAAAAAAAAAAGAAGATTATGATTCCCATTTGTACCAGAAAGATCCGAATCCTTCAATCTTTTAATTCCCGGGTCTTACTACCTCGTCATCTCAGAAGGGTCATGAAGTTGAGACCAACCAACCACCAAGAAACATCGTTAAAAGCCATCGAAGGCTATTAATGCCTGTATTGGCTTTTTCCTGGCGAGGGCTTTGGCGATGATGGCTTCCTTTAGTGAGTGGCACACGTGACAAGAAAATGGATGCCTGTCGCCAACGGAAGGATTATTTCATTATTATTGTTATTATCATTCTACCGTTGGCTGTTTGCAAACGGAATTAGAATTGGCGAGCGATTTTCGATTGGGAATCGATACTTGGAGAGGTTTCGATATCGGATTGCTATTGATGTTCTTGAGCGGGGGATGGAGAAAAAATTAGAGCGTGCTTTTCATTCGTTTGTCAATTTCGATGTGCACTTCAGCTTCGGGAAGCAAACCGGGAAAGGGCGGATATTTTTGAAATTTATTTTCCTTTCTTTTAGAGGTATTATTCCTATTGTCCTGATTCGAGTAGGGAAACTCTGTTCTCGTGAAATTCGCTTGGTTTGATTAGTCTCTTTTGATAATTCTGTACGATGACCCTTTTGTTAAATTTTTTTTTATTGCTTGAGGTTTTTATTAATTTTTATTTTTGATGTTAATAAGAGCTTTAAATTCAATGTGTGTTAGAGGTTATTATATAATACTGGTTTTTATCTGCTAAAATTCGAATTAAATTGTAAATTGATAGTAAACATGCTGCAGGGTTGGCTAAATATCACAAATAATAGGTCATTTACTTTTCTCATTTACAGCATGCAAAAATATTGCGATTTTCAAAATTCTTTTTAAAATTTCATTTGAAACCATTTCTATAATTTGCTTATATAGTTTCCTTTATTGACTGAAACAAGGACGAAAATGTTAGGCAAAGGTTTTTTTGTGAATATTATTGATACTCCTGACGATTTTACTATTTCTGCAAACTATTCCATTTATCTATGACTTTATTATAAAAATAATGTTTCCCGATTAAGTTGTGAGTTGTACAACTTGTACCCATGACCTCTAATCAGTCCCTTTAGCTGTATTAAATTGTATGCCTTCAACATCCCCTTATTTGATAAATTCAAATATTTGAAAAAAGTCCCTCTAGACTTCCTTTCCTTGAGTATATACATGTTTAAAGTTCTGAAAATATCGCTATGCAGTTCATTTTATATATCTTTTTAAAGTTAAAGTGACATTGTACTGTATACTCAAGATGAGGCCTAACCAACCCCCATAATACCCCCTACAACCCCCTTACAACGACATTATTACATCTTTATAGAATTTATGATGTATAACATTTAATAAATCCTAACATTATATTCGTCTTTTTGCTTGCCATCCACCCCACATGCATGTCCCCATATTCAAAGCCCCTTGTAGATAATAAGTAACTTTTTATTATTGTACCATGTGTTAAACCCATTTATTAATATTGAACGACGTACCCCTATATACAACCTATTATGAGATCGTGTTGCAATAGATAAGAATATGGTATCTAGTCTAGTCAAATTGTATTGGGGACGGGTTTGAATTATATTTAATGTTAGTAGTTTAGATATCGTCTATAAGTAAATAAGAGCAGGTGAAACTTCACAAACAATATTATTTGGTTGCACTCCTTACCCAAGCCAAAATAATTTTTGACGAATTAGGCGATTCTTGTGTGTAAAAAATAAAGCTTTTATAAATAGCTCTATCTTTTACGTAAGACAAAAGCCACTTTTAATAATATTTAAAGTATAACTTTAAATATTATTAAAAGTGGTTTTTGTCTTTAAACAATTTGCATGGGATGTATAATTATCTGGCAACTTCTGTAGTTCTATTTTAACTAATATCATTTATATGACTACTAAATGACTATATAGTATATCAGTGACGTAATTAAAATTTATAATAGTTGTATTTGCTTTATGCCCAACACTTTAAAAAATTATACTAATTGACAATTTAGCATGAAACATATATTATGCTTTATATACATGTAAATTTATTTAATTTGTTTTACAGGTTCTTGAAGTGTTTGAGTGAAAAGAAAAAGTGAGAATGTGTAAGATGCGTCAGAATAAAAGGAACACAATGCAACTTCTAAAAATAGGAAAAATTTCTATTTTTGGTAATACCGGCGAAATAACTTTTAACCAATTCTAAAATTAGGAAAGTGTAAATAAACAACAGATTGTGCCACTATCTAAATAACTAAACACACATAATTTTGTGACACTTCCCAAAGTTCCATATAGCACGGGTCCCAAATCCAAACTTGTCCCCCTTTTACCGATTCATCAATGTTCTTTTGCGACCTATCTCTCTCCATCTATCAACTGATTTGTCTCTGCCTTTGTAGATAAAGATCTAGTCGCCGATATATAACTCTTCGTGCACCTTTTCGACGACATGAGTTAAACTCTTCCCCCTCGCAGAGGAAAGACAAACACGCGAATCGATAAAGCAGGGGATTCATCTTCAACTGTGGAAAGAGGTTGCGAGGGGGAATTTTTCTTATGGGAAACTAATCGCTTTTGCGATCGATAAGCGAGAAGAGCTGGTTTTTCGATTGCTGGGGATCGAGTGGAATTGTGATAAGGGAATTAGTGATAGGGGGAATCCGAGGAATATTAATTGAATTGTTATGGGTTGATGTTATGTCATGAGGTGGCCGATCCAAAGGTGGTTGATGCTTAGCCAGGTTGCTGCAGTGTTAAAAATAAGTTCTTCACATTTACTGTTAAAATCACGCCTTTTCGTAGTGTAAAATTAGGTTGATCACAGTAAAACATATCCGTTTTTACTCGCCAAAAATGTTTATTTGTACATTGTTACAAATTTTCGTTTTTACTCTGTTAAAAGTATCCGTTTCTACAACAACAAAAAATGCGTTTCTATGCTATTAAATACACCCGTTTAAACTCTACTTAAAGTATTATTTCCTACTTTGTTTAAAATATTCGATTCTACTCTATTAAAGGTTTACGTTTGTATAAAATATCAAATATCCGTTCTCTACTCGCTTAAAAATATCCTATTTCTACATTGTTAAAAATATACGTTTCTACTTTGTTAAAGCTATACCTTTCTATACTTTAAAAAATACTGATTTTACATTTTCGATAATATTTGTTTCCAACTGCAATAATTGTTCATTTAAGTGAGAAAAAAAAATTAAGAAATTTTTGTCAATAAATTCGTTTCTACTGTAGAAACAATATTTCGAGATAAAACAGATTCATTTCGTTTCACGCAATAAAAAGGTTTATAGTTTGCTAATTTTTTTAAATTTTGTAAATTGTCTTGATAGATTACTTTTAGCGTGTTCGGGTACTTTTTCATCATTTTGGCATCTTTTTGTATACTATTATTGCCAAACGTGAAATAATATAAAAAAGAAGCTTTTATATATATTTATGTTCTTTACTTTTGAACTTCCTGTGTAATATTTACTTTAAATTCTCTGGTGAATCTTAAAACTCCCAATAACGCACCCACATAACTACTTTGCTCAAAATCGTTAGAGCAGTCCTCAAACAAAATCTATAAAACCAAAATCCAGCCAAAACAGTACGTTCAAAAGTCTTTGATACCCCTTCGAGAATTTCGTCCGGCATGCATTAGACAATTACAAATTTTTTCTATATTGGACTTCTTTAGTAATAAAGAAATATTGAATTTTGATTCTTACATATACATAACACACCACTCTAACATATTAATATATTTTACAAAAATAAGAGATCACTGGACTATTTTCAATGTAATATTTTTTTTATTAAAATTATTTAGAATAAATTTGATTGATAATTTTTGAATCTTGCTTCCATAATTTTGTCGTGCAGTTGCTCGAAATATTGGTTACTTTTACTTGTAGAATATATTAATTTGCAAAATAGAGAATGGAAAATTAATTAATGGACAAGCACAGCAAATTAAAAAAAAAAATTCTGAAACTCAATATTTATAACTTTTTTCATTCATATTATTTATCGTACGGGTAACAAACCCTTGCCTTTTACCGGTTATTAATTTGTTATCCCTAACACGAAATAACTATTTAGAATACAAATGAAATATTATACAAATTAAAACTCATTAGTAAATTCCCGAGAAAATCAAATATCTGCATTTAAATATTACATAGCTAATTTTAGTAATTTCTCATTTAGATTCATAGACAGATACAAAGTTCATAACAATCCTTTGAAACAGGCAACAAAAGAAATTCTATTAACACTAACGACTTTTCAACAGACACAGTATCAATACTCTTTTGAAGGTGATTAATTATTTTCCTTATTCACTCTTCGTGGCCGGGATGTGGTTTATAGACACCACTTCGTTTGATGTGATGATTAGCTGTAAGAAGTTCGCCAAATAGGCAGACAATTTTCTCGAGTTGATGGTTTGCCCGTTCAAAAAAGGCATCGACCGCAAAGGGTTAAAATGTCGTGTAAAATTTAAACGCGACTTCACTATATGTGCTTTTATTTTTTCCATTATATTTCCATTTTTAAAAATCAATTTTTTCGTAGAAGAAAAAGTTTAATGTGCAAAATATATATTTTAAAATAAATTTTTTAAATGATTTAGTCATGAGTAAAAAGTCAAATTGTACTCCTTTTTAAATTACATTAATCAATACTGATAGCAGCCGATGATTGACAGTATTAATTTACCCTATTTTGTCTATGTAAAACTTGACAATTTTCAGTAATTGGGTGTCTGATATTTATTTGGAATCACTTTCTCCCAAAGTCACAATTCTTTAAAAATTGACTGCTTTTCTCTTTCAAATCAATTCATTGTTAGAATATTTTTTTAAAATTGTCTATTTTATTTGGAATATTACCTATTTTTCACCCAAGGTCAGGATTAATACTTTGAAAATTGACTGCTTTTCCATTTCAAAACAATTCATTGTTCGAAAATTCTCTAAAATTATATATTTATTTGGAATATTACCCATTTTTCACCCAATATCACAATTAATTATTTAAATATATCTATCTTGAATCCTATCTGCTTTTGCCATTTAAAACAATGTATTATTAAGAAAAACATATTTAATAAGCAATGCGATCTGTGATTGGTTGCACAAGTAGAATAGGGGAATAACCAAATTTCTATTCGACCAATCACATACTCATATCTTTCTCTCGTTTCTTTCATATGGCATGGTTGTGTTGAAATGATAAATTTAAAATGTTGAAAGTTGAGTATTAAAATAGTTTAAAGAGTTGAGTATGTTTTTAGTATTAGATATAACAAGCTTCATTTTATTATAAAATGTCAGATGAATTTTTCAGAGATTGGTAAAAGATAGACATATTCAATATTGATATATAATTTATGGGAATATATATTAGTATCATACATGACTTAATGTTAAAAAAAATAATATTTAGAATATACAATCTTTCAATTTTTGCTGTTATAATATTTGTATTAATTATTATATTTTTTTAAGGTTTTTTTTAGCTTAAAAAATTAGTTTTATAAATATATATTATTGATTTCATTATAGTAATTGTAATGCTATAATAAATACAATTACAATATAATTAAGCAGGATATCGATACATTATTAGACATCCACATTAATTGTTGGCTAAAAATTAAATTATAGTTTTTGTTTAAAACGAGATATAATCGAGTTATTAAAATTATAAGGCAAACTTTTAAAAAATAAATTTGATTTGAAAATATCAAATTCTTAGATATTTTATAATGGCAATGGATGTTATTAATAATTTTATTTAGAAAATAAACATTTATTTAGATAATTGTTTAATTATGTTATATGACATTTTCTTCATAGGATTCAGATGATCTTCAGTCTTGGCTGCATCCAATCAACTTCTGAAAGAGCGGCTTGAGGTTTCCAGAATTTTCTCTCAATTAAAGCAAGTCCTTCCCTGTAGAAAAATAATAGTCATTACAAAGAAAAGAATGCATAACAATTTTCATTCAACTAAAATATTAGATTTTAGTATAAAAGACTACATATCTTCGGTGTAATTCGCATACCACGTAACTACCACGGTAAAGATTTAGCAGCTGTAACGACTTATAATTATTTCAGAAAGTCGTCAAGTGATCCGATGCGTTAGGCACATGCTTCATATTTTTTTCGCTGTTCGCAATGGTTGCTTCTTTTTTAATGATGACCGAAGTCCACATTCAAGGCAACCGTAAAGCACATTGTAGAGAAACGCGTTTTTAACACTGGCTGTTAACTCATCCTTAAGGTAGGACTTCGAACAAGGTTCGTTTGAATGACGTGTAAAATCATTGAATTTCAGTACTGTATAAGGCGTATTGACTAAATAACTGCTCAAGGATTGAACATAAACATCTTTAATCACATAAACCTAACGTTACAATAACTCGGGGTTGGACGAACCTAAATTACGCATTCACCGTAAGAGGGCAGTTACATGACTGACGCTTTCCCGGCGCAGCGGGAGCGACATAAAATATGTAGAGGGCGTTACAATCGTAATAACGGGAACAATATGTAGACACGTAACGGGAACATGGAATATATACAGGTGACGGGGACATGATAATAGGACAAACATATAAGATAATACATAAATGGATACGCTGGTAACAACTGTTAAAAATGTACTTTCATATTTGACGAAACTTTTGTCCTTTATGACAAACCGGACGCCTACTCCGATTGAATATTTTGTCAAACTGAGAAAATTCATTGTTTTTTTTAACGAAATTTGTTTCGTAAAAAATAAGGCAATATACGTATAAGAACCAATTATGAGTGAATGCTCCTGAAAAGAACCGTAAAGAAATGAGCAAATAACTTTTGTTAAAAATTTGAGGATTCCTGTTTTGTCAAAAGTTACGTGATTTAATGACGAAACTATTGTCAAATATGACGAAAGTAGCCTTGACAAAACCAGCTATCTCAAAAATGAGAGTGAAGGGTTGGACGTCGCACAAGAGCTACCGTACCGTAACCGTAACATAATTTAAGACAAGGCACCTGGGTCCCTAAGGGACTATATCCTCTCCATCTGAATTAAGATCTGAGTATAAGTAACGAAAATTAATATCTAAGTGAAAACGATCCACACCATCCATTTGCGCAAACATACCACTCATTCCCACCCCCATTCAAATCAGGACAAGACAAAAACGGACACCCCAACATAGACCAGAACCACCCATAAGATCATAAGCAAAGAAAGAAAATCGTAAAGTTAAATAAAAATCGGATATTATTAAAACAAAGAAAAATATCGTAAAGTTAATAAAAATCTTAATTTATTGTAACTGAGAAGTAAATAGAAGTATAATAAAAACAAAGTTAAAAATAATTTAAGTTAAGACCTTAGTAAAGGACAGCATAAGAATCGCAGTCAAACAGTAGTTTGATCTTAATTTATTGTACTAAGTAGTAAGTAGAAGTATAATAAAACAAAGTTAAAAATAAATAATTTTAAGTTAAGTCCTTAGTAAAGGACAGCGTAAGAATCGTAGTCAAACAGTAGTTTGATCATGAGTATATAGTAAGCTACACAATGGGCTAATCCCGAAGTAAAACCCGGGAATACTGCCACGTATTTTTAGACCCCGGCCAGATGATGAGAGCTACACCTCAGCAGTCACACCAACAACCTGAATACGCGCGAGGACATTGAACCACGACGGATTTATCATGTATCAGTCCTCTATACACAACGTTAACTAATATGCAAAATCGTTTGTTCGCAATATTGTTTTATCTAATCACAGGAACTCGGAAATTACGGGATTCTTTAAGTTCACTTCTTGTTTTAAAACAATGCCACTATTTGAAGTGAATCGCTTGAATTTCTTTGCCAAGCAGCTTTGCAGCTTTCTATACGGCTGCTGAATCCCATCCTTACTTGGTCTGTTAACATAATATTAAGACAACGATATAACCCGTCTATAGTTATTTATACTGGATGAGTGTTTCATGCTACAAGTTTACTAATTTCATAACGTGTTACATTAAATCTTGATGTCTCGTTGGTAGGTAAGGTATATGGAAGAAGTATCAAGCTTTCAACAGGTATATTGAGGAAGCATCTATTGAGCGCTAACAGTATATAACAGGGACATGCAATGATGATAATTTCTAATAAGCAAGTTCGATGTATAAAAATGATTGCATTTATTTTTATATAGTTGCGCGAAGTGAGAATGCAGGATTTAAATAAGGAAGTTATGGTGGGAGAAAAAGACAAGATTTAAGGCATTACCGCTAAAAAACCTGAACTTTAATTGAAGTGTAACTCTCAGTTGATAGTTTAACGAAAGAGCAACGGACACAATTTATGATGGTTGTCACGTGGAATAAAAGTTACGTGGAAACTGGAGAATTCAACTTGGAAATATAAATAAATGCATTCACTGCAAAGAACGCTATGATATTAATCTTCAGATACATACATGTGTATTCCTAAAGAATGTGTGCTTTTCTCGTAGTGTATTATTGGATTTATAGCAATTTTAAAAGGTGCCTTTGACAGAGGAGATAGCTATAAATAACTCGGCACGACCCTGAGTATACTCTCTATTTTTATTTGGACCAGTGACTTTTTTAAGGCTCCAATATCTACTTTGTTACAACATAAAAAAAATCATCAAGTGCAAAAGAATTATTTCACCGCGTCTTCGAATTCAGAAATAATTCATTCCCAAAATTCGTCAACCAAAAAAACAATTCCCGTTGAAATGTAATCTCCCATTCAAATGAAGTGATGAAAAAAAAAAGATGCGATCCTTCTTGCGCGGAAGAAAGATCAACTGCGTGCGTTGTAGAGATAAATTTCAGAAAAACCGCAGAGTTAATTTATGGGCACAATCCAACTCTTGATTTATGGGCCCCCGAGGTCCGCCGCCAGACGGCGCTCCCTTCGTTTGTTCATCAGTTTGTTTATTGAATGCTTCCCCTTCAAATAACGACAGTAATGGCCGCCTGAGGTCGTTGTTTAAGCGTTTTTCCGGACTTTTATACGGTTTTTGGATTTGGAGTGTGTTACCGGAGATGTTTTATGAGAAGAAGGGAATTTTTGTGAATTTAATGATTTGTTGAAGACAGATTTTAGCTTGTCAACAAGCTGTTTTTGCTTCTTGGGAAAGGGATGAATTGGGGATTCATTAATATTATTTATTAAGTAATAATAATTTATTTATAGAGGGAGAGAGAAACGTGGTGGGAATAGAAGAAGGCTTTCGAGTAATATAAAACAAATTGTTATAGAATTTAAAATTTTAAACCCATCAAAATAAAAGTTATGCCTTCATTTACCAAACGTTAGATTACAATTAAACAAATAATAACTTTAAAATTGAAATAATGGTTGAACGAGAATTGTTTTTTTAAAAGTCCATTGTTCTGATAACTTCTTTATTTATCATTTATCCCCCCCCCCCCTCCCCCTAGTACAAACCGCAGTAACTATCGCAGTCGTCTTCAAGACAAGAAGGGGTTGTTGTAATTCCTGTGTTACAGAATATTTTTTTGTGGTAATTTTTAATGGTCGCTAGCAAAAAGATATGCCGTTAATTGTGAGCATATTAGTCACATAAGCTAATTGACAGAAATGTCTTATTTTTTATGATAGACTTAGAGGGGACAGTGGCACTACTAATCATACAATAAAATATTTTAGATATAGATTTAGCTTTTTCTAGAACATTGTAATAAAGGATTATTAATATGCATGTTTTCTGATGCACAAGTAGTTTGCGGTCAAAGACAAAAAATTTTGATAAGGCGCCTGCGTGTCCTTGATGGAAGAGAGGCAATCTTGTTTTACCACAAGGTTCCGATTTCGAACCTCGTCGTCCAATATACTATGTGGTCCAACCGAAGATTGTTTAAGAAAAGGAGCTGGCGTGTGAATCTAACGTGATCCAAATATCATTACGTTGTTTGTGTAAATTTGGAAAGTGGGGTGTCAGCTCAGGAGTTGTTCTCGTCATCGAATCATGCTTTAAAATTACGAGGCATTATTTTTTCCTTCGGAATAAATCCATTCTGCCAATAGTCCATCGTGAAGCTTTAGTCCGGCGTTATTTTAGCCATCAGTATATTTTGGTCCCTTTGTGAAAAAAGGAAAGATTTGGAAAAGTAATGGCTACCATCTTTATTACCTGTTCTATTTCCGATTAAACATGGACAAATTTAAGGACGTGAAAGAACTCGCAGAGCTACTGACGGTTAAACGACAGACGGATAATCAAGCACCCAGCCCCGAGGACTGCTTCCACCCTGGACCACGCGACCTCAAATTTCCTATTTCGGCGGGAAAAGGAGGGGGTTATCAACGTCCGAGGGAGATAAGGGGCGCACGAATAATGGGGCTGTAGGGCTGACAGCTTAATCGAAGGGCGCTAAGCCGAGGCTCCATTTTTATCGACGCCCCTTCTCTGATAACGGTCGCCAATGTCAGGCTGCTCCGGCGACTCTTTTTTGTTTGCTTTTCTTCGCCCCCGTGCAACCTATTCATTAATGTCCCTACCTGGAAGGTGCCTTGAAGAATGGCGCCAGAAGAGTGATTACGGGAATGCGGTTGGCGCAAATGGGATTTTATTATACGGAGGGGGCTTATGGAGCGGCTCTAGGTTTGGGTTGTGTAATAGAGATATTCTATACTGAAGTTGTTGTGTAGCTTTTAATATTGAATGAACGTTTGAATTAAATTATGATTATGTTTATTTATATTCATATTGGGTTATATATTTTAAATTAATTAAATAATATTCCACTGATTTATATTTTTAGTTATAAAAGATAAATATTTATATTTTTTGGGGAAGAAATATAAATGTATATTTTCCCTTTTTTCTTAATAACATATAAATGCGAAGAATATTTTACTATCATAAAGGTTCTTCTAAAGAACTCAACGTATCATTGAGCACTTTGGGAAAAATAAGCTTACTAAGGACACTGTCCATGGATATGACGGTAACATCTGTCTGGTATGTAAGGTCCCTATTTTGAAATCAACTTTTTTTTAGGCAGTTTTACGTTATGGAATCAATCGTTCATACATGAAAATTACAGAAGGGAACTGTTGCAAATCACATGCGAAATAGGCCAAAACTGTACATAAACTATATGAAAAATCTTAACATGAATTATTATTAACCTACATTAATTGACTAAAGAAAACATATTTTTAAGAAAATGTTTTTTGTTCCCAACGGTACAAAACTTTACGAGTAAACGCAAGAGCATAAAACCGAAGTTGTAAATATGACAAAAATAATTTTTCCACTCATTCCTGGTTTTCAAAGTCAATTTTCCTTTGGTACTACTGTGCTTCTAGTGCGTCTGTTATGTTCTTCTACATGTTCCTCTACTATAACTTGTTTATCTATTCCTACTGAAATAATCGATCATCATTTTGATTATGAATCCTATATCTTGATTAAACATCCCACACCCGAATACAACAACAAATCATCATAATCCATCGCCATTCATCCTGCATGTCAAATGTCTCCAGCAAACGAACGGCGATCTCTCCATGGCAGAGACAAATGCAAAGAGGTGACATAGGGGCATGTCTCAACGTACAGGAAACACAAGAAAGAAATCGCTCGCCCGGTGATGACATCACGTTCGGGGTAACAGAATACCACGAGCTACTGAGGGAGGTCCTTTTCCTGCATTGGATCGTGCGATCCTTTTTTTTTAAATAACTTTTTTTTGTGGGTCGTGAAAGGAGAGATGGGCGTGGGGTTTGATGTGACCCGGATAAAAGGGGATTAACCCGTGAAGTGAGATGTCACATCGAGTTGAATGTTTTAAATTATGGTTTGTTGTTCCAATGAGTCGAGGCAGTGGGATTTCGTTTAACGCTCTACACTGTTAAAAAGGCGTGCTCATTTTGACGAAACAGACACTAGTTAAATTTCGTCAAACTAAGTAAATTCATTTTGTTGGTTTTTTTTCCACGAAATTTATTCAGCGCGGAATTTATTTAGACGCGTTATTAACCATGGCAGCACTTTCAAATTGTGGCAAAATAAATATAAAAATCGAAATTGAGGCTGATACCACCGAAAAGGAATCTGAGTAAATTACTTTCGTTTAAAATGTGTGAAAATAATAATTTTGTCAAAAAGCAAGGGATTCAATGGCGAAACGATCGTCTAAGCTTCTTTCGTCAAATTTGACAATTACTGGATGCTCAGAAATGAGATTTTTATTTATGAGTGTCAAATGCATCTTTTTTTTAAGCATTTCTGAGAGATGCATTTTTTTTAAGCATTTCTGAGAATGAAATGCATCTTTTTTTTAAGCATTTCTGAGAGTCAAATGCATCTTTTTTTTTAAGCATTTCCGAGATTCAAATGCATATTTTTAAGCATTTCTGAGAGTCAAATGCATTTTGTTTTAAGCATTTTTGAGAGTCAAATGCATTTTTTAAGCATTTCTGAGAGTCAAATGCATTTTTTAAGCATTTCTGAGAGTCAAATGTATTTTGTTTTTAAGTATACTCTATTAGCACTGCTTGTACATGATGGGATACTAAAGGTTGTTATTTATGTTCAATGAACCATTTTATGCAAAGTACCAACTAAATATGTCGCCACGAACTTCAAACCAAAATAACCATCTAACCAAATTTTAACCTGATGTATTTGCCACGCATCCTATTTAGTTGCACACCTATTATTTAACTCGATATGTCTTATGTTATGGCCTTAAATCTTCTAACTCAATTTAAGTAACTTTCGAAATGTCCTATTACCACTTGTAACTTTACATAAATACTTTACAATATCGATGACAATGCAATATTTGGTCATAAAATTATTAATTAAAATAGTTAATACTAATTATTTATTTTTAAATTGAACTAACCACGTGTGCTAAAAAGATGATTAATGAGCCAGTTTTGTTGCAACAAAATAGCTTTCTGACGCAATTTTTTTTCTTGTATTTTACACCAAATCATCCTTCGTATTCGAAATGCCTAGTTTTTACTTTGAATTTCAGTTAAAAAATTAGATGAATAACAATTCTTAGTATTGATATTCTTTATTATACCATTATTTTAAAAGGAAAACCAACTTTAAGGTAGAAAAAAGGGCACAAACTGAATAATTTTAAATGTGGCTAACAAGTTGAAACATGTTACTCATTTAAGTCATTGGGACGCCGATACGGTTTGTTTGGAAGTGGTTTTGAGTATTTTGATAATCTTTGCTAAAAGGGTAAAAATTATAAACGTAAAAAAAACATTTATTAAAAAACACGCTTTAATTATATTAAATGTACTATAAAAATAAACTCATTTTGACTAAAACTAAAAGTACGGGATGCTCAAGTAAACGTTTCAGAATTTTATATTATTAAAAGAACACTGATTTTAGTCAGTTTAGAACATTAGTTTACATGTATAGTATATTTATAATAAAATCAAGTTAATAAAAAAATTATGAAATCATTTCTCAGAAATTTTTCGGTAAAACTACGATTAAAATAATCAGTTAGTGGTTTTTGCGTGATTTATGTACAAACCGATAAATATACATTTTAAAAACTGTAGTATTGGCTGCAAATAAATGTTCTTATATTAAATCAATGAACAGACGTAACTTTGAGCTGTTTTGTATTGTACATAGAAGAGATTGAGTAATTATTTAATGTCCAAAAATAATTGCTAAGTTAAACAAATTAAAAAAAAAATCTTTACAACCCTTTTAAATACAAGGAAGAAAATCGCATTTTTAAAATTAAAAAGAAACAATAATCGGCAACGACATTACAAAAACAAAGGTAAATAAAAATTATTTAAAAGTAGCTGCGTTTGCAACTGATGTAAAAAGGAAAAGAAGATATAGTAGCGTTGAAAGATGTGCAACAAACTTCGGTTGTGTTCGCCTTCACGAATGCGAAAGGTTTCGAATCGTCACCAACACGTTTACGAAACACAACATCGTCAAAGATGCGTTCCACCAAGTGAGGGGTCGCTACTCCAAGTCACATTAGCAGTACATCATTTTTAGACTCGGGACTCCATCCAGAATGGTGAGGGAAAAAAAAGTTTGTTTTATTTTCTAAAAGGAAAAGCAGAAATGATAGATTTTGATCTTCAACAATCGGAATCGCTCTTTGATTGGTTGATAGAAAAAGATGGAAAAAAAACAGCAAACATATTTTTCACACAAAAAACTACATAGCATAAATCCCCTGATTTATATATTAACTAGATCTTTCATAATATGTTTTGTGCTGACAAAATGAATGCATTTTTTAATGATTCAACTCTAATCGCTGTTGGATTGAGAAAAACAGTTGGTTATTTGGTATAAAAAAAATCCAAGTTATCAAATCCTAGAAGAAAATCTAAGTTGTATGAATTTAATTATAATATGCAGTAATTTAAGAAATTCTTTGCTATTGTAAAATTTACAATCAAAACCTGGAAACAAATTGCAGCATTAAAATCTCTATATTTGGGTTACAGCTACTAATGACGGATATAAATGTGTTTAAATTCCACTAAAAGTTTAGTCTGTTGGTTGGTTTGTAATTTATCTCTTTTGGATATATTTATTATTACTCAATTAGTTATTAATTATCATTTTCAATTAATTTACAGATATAATTTGAATTACGACAATTAAATATACCATTCTGTTAAAAAAAGTCGCCAAGTTCTGTTAGTGTTGCTATAGTTATAACCGTTAACCGTTTCTTTTAAATTGACACGAAAATCGAATTTTTTTTATTTCGGTAATAAAACATATTCACAATTTATGCTAACAAAATTAAACCATTCAAATGATACACTGACATCACACAATGATTACTAACTCTATTCGCAAACATACACACATACATATAAAGAAGACAAGTATACACGTATACACACAAGTATACATACATACACACAAGTATACACATACATATACAAGGATACATGGATACACACACATGTATACAAAAGTATACATGCACACATACATACGTATTATTAGCAGCCAATCAGAGAACGACTCCTGTTGTCGAGAGGCGTAAACTATCCATTTATAAACAAAGTTGTGGTGACAAATGAAAAATACTTGAGAAGTTTTTTCTCTTGTGAAAACGCTGCGCCACACCAGTCAAATATAGACGGACCAAACATTCATTTAAGGTTCTTGTTTTTAGCAGAAGGAGGGGAGGGGCTATAGGAATTATAAATAAACTTCTCCCCATGAACGGGGTGGAGGGAGAAAGGTGGTATATTATGTACCCGGCAAACGTTGAGTTGCATTTTATTGTTTTAATGAAAATGATTTATTCGAGTTTCACACTAGTATTGTTTGTGTACGGTTTGTCTACATGCACTTTTTAAAATGGATTCTCGAATTTGACGACAGTTTTCTAATTGTCTTTAGGAGAACTGTGTGATGCTATAATACGCGTCGACTTTTAACACTCGCTACAAGTTGATTTCAAAAACAAAGTTTTTACTTTGTCGGTAAATATAATTTTATTGCCAATGTTATACGGAATGAGTTATCTATTAATAAGCTATAAAACTTGATTTATACTTCATGAGTTAATTTCATTGCCATGGTTTTTACTTTGATTGGTAATCATTAAAACTCCATTGCCGAGATCATATACAATTGAGGTATCTTTAAATGGATATCAAAATTCTACGCGGAATTTCCTTATCGCCGCGTTTGAGCAGTGTTGAAAATATTACATATGATAACATTGTTAGAGTACCAAATAATGAAATTCGTATTAATGAAATTATTTTTCTACTCTATAACTTATTTTAATGGCGCCATTGGTTTGAATAGCAATAGGATAATGTGTCATTGACAACCACATATATTAAAGGAAATGGTTTTTTAATATATTAGTCTTTTTAATAGAAAAGCCTGCAGTAAGTGTTGAGAAGGGGTCAACTTGAAAACATTTTATCAAATATTTACGCCAATAGAGCAACCTGAATTTCCAGTTTAATTTTGGCTATTAAAATTCAAACCTCATCATTGAATACATACAATTGCAATTTGTAAGTAATTGCTTCATTATAATACACATTTACGAAGTTTTTAATTTCTCCTTTGAATTATGTGGATAATCCATTTTTGAAATTACCTATATTTAACGACTTATTGTTCTAACATAAACCTGCTATTTGTTTACAGATTTTGTTGGCCATTAAAATAAAATCTTAATTTAACCCGGATTTTTCCTTTAGATTGCTTTTAAAAATTATTTCCTTCTAAGTTTGAAGAAACAAGCCTGATTTCATTATCAATATTTTCATGAAGCAAGGTAGAAAATAACATACTTGAAATGTTGATTCACGCTCATTCACTAGCGAAATGCCTAATTATAAAAAACATTCAATCTATTAACTGTAGCGAAAACTAGGAAAATATCTCAGAATCTGATTCGATATTAGTTTTAATTGCACTGAATACAATGATATCGTCGCCTGAGTACAACAGTAAGACATCTAAAGAAACAACGAAAATGAGTTTTCGGTCTTGCTAATATTCCCAAATGTGCCTTTATTTAGTGGAACATTCGGACATTTTTATGTCTTCTTTGAAATCAATGAACTACAGCTTTAGATATTCAGCATTGAAAAAACAGCAAATTTTAAAATCAATTTTATATGCAACTCTGTTTTTGCTCATATCCTACTGTTGCTCTGAGTCGACGATATCAGAAATTGTTTAAAGAAAAAGTCGAACAGCAGCTGTGTTATCAAATAAAAATTCGAAAACGAAACTTTGTACAAAACATATAAATTTAAACTTACTATATATATGCGAATTATAAGGTAAATTTGTTTTGAATAACAGCTCCGACAAAAACCTACAACGAGCAAAATTGAAAATCATTGCAATAAAATTTTAGCATCATATTAAATGCCATTTTTCGCCTCTCATTTTTGCACAGAGATAAGCATTTGTAGCTGATAATCTCAATATATAATTTACAAGTTCATCAAATACGATATTTTCTATACTTATATTTCAAGGTAATCATTATGCCTAAACTGAATAACAAAACAAAATAATTTCACTTGAAAACTAAAATTGTAAAAAGTATCAGATACGTTTGAGAAGGGTGAGGATTATGAGGGATATATAAATAAGGATTATATTAATAAGGAATAAATGAAAAATTTATTATTTACTGAAATACCATTAATGAAAATACTATTTAATGAAACCATATTAATACGAGAAAAACTATTTTAATATATTTTTCTGGAGCAAACAATCTATGAATAATTTTTATGTCACCAATTTAAAGAAACTGCAACCAAGTCTGATAAAACGAAACACTCTTCTGGTATTGTGTATTCCTTTTTCAACAGAAAATTATTTAAAGTGTGGGGTTTTTCATTTATGGTTAGTTAGCTGCAGTTAGTCGTATTTTTCACAAAAATGTCAGTTTGACGACCGTAATTTTACATCTAGTCGTCATTTTTGACGCCTAACTTTGTATAAAAATTTAACTTTGACGACCTGGTTTTTATACTTTTCAGTAATTTTGTCAGTAAGATGGTGATATTTTTAGAGTACTAAATGGAAACACGCTTGTAATTTTATGCAAAAGAAGCTTTAACTATTACAAAAATATCGTAACAGTTGGAAATTTGAATTATTTAAAAATTACCCTTCAAATAAGCAGAACATTTTGGCAACTAGAAAAAAATTGCTAGGTGAAAATGACGCCAAACTTTTATCTCCTATTTTCGAACCCTGTTTACATCTATACCTCCCAAATTTCTTTTTGGTTGCATTACAATATTTGAAGAAATATACACTCCTAAAGATTATTCTCAAATCAATTCAAATACAGAACTAGGAACTATATTAATCATTAAAATATAAATGGAAAGACTGTTAATCATTAAGGCAATTTAAAATAATTGGACACTTGTGGAAATAATGAACCTTAAATAAATTTTAAAAAAGGTGTTATTTAGTATTCAGGTTGATGGGAGACAGTAAAAAATGCCCCCCTTCAATTACGCAGAATCCGACACTTTAAATGCTCATAATGCCCCCGATTACGCCAAGAAATCGCCTAATTTCCGATGATTTTCCCGCGCAAACAGGTGAACGACGCTGTAAAGGAATGACAGAAAAGAGAAATCATTGCGGTAAGTTCGATACTATGTCCTTTGGATGGTTGGATTTATTAGTTTGAAGGGCAATTAAACGGGATGATGTAGGTAATGAATGAAAGGATAGTGATGATAATTGCAATTAAGTAATTGTTTTAGAAGCCTGAGTTTATTTTGAGGGCCGTTGATCGAGATAAAGATTTAGTGGTATATTTGGAAGGCGAAAATTAAGGCGAATAATAACATTTTAAAGAAATGTCAAAGCAAAGGTTTTTGCAAGTATTGATTTACAACTGACTAATTCAAACGGAATTATTTTTCTGATGTCTTGCTTCAGGATGAGTAGGAAATGTTTAGATACGTAGTTGGTTACAAACATTTCACAAAAGCTTCGTTAAATATGCTTCAATTTAGTCTTTTCGCCAAAAATTATGAAAGGAAATTGTCAAAAATCCCAGACTATTTCGTCACTTTGGGAATTTTGTGAAAAAGGAAATTTTTTACGTGATGGATATTTTGTCATTTTTGAGGAATTTTTTAATATAATCTCGACGAGCTTTCGTCCAATTTGAATAATCATATTCAACAGCGGATAAAAAGATGAAATCGTTTACCTGGTAATTAGATTCAGACATAGATAAATTTTTTTAAAGATCATTTGTTATAAATAATTCCATATTTTCGAATAATTTTTGTTAGGTTTGATCAGTGTTTAAATAGGTCTGAAGTGCCCAGTGTTATTAGTTGGAAAAATCGAATATTTGTTGGTTAAAAAAAATCGATTATATGTTGGTTGAGAAAAAAATCGATTATATGGCCATTAGCAGCCTTAGAAAGAGGGGTGGCGAATAGAAATTCAAACATAGAAAAGAGTGGGGAAAAAAACCGCTAAGAGAACAAAAATAAGAAAGCAGTGATCCATCTTCCCCGAGCGAGAAACAGAGAAGAATTGGCGCAAGAAGATTAAGACCCGATTGTTTGAAACCAGGTATCGATCCATGGTTTCGAAACGAAACTCTCTCTCTAGAAAAGAAAAAAAATAAAGGAAATTCCAATCCCCCTATTTAAAAAAAGGAGTAAGAAAAAAAGAAAACACAAGAAAAGGTAGAATAAGACTAAACAAACCTCGTGGAAAACTGCCAAGAGAAAAACAGTGAATTCTTTTTGCGGAGAGAGGGGGGCAGGAGGATGAAGGAGGGGGGGGGGGGGGGCTAGGTAAAGTAAAAATAATAAAAATATGAGATCAGAAAATGATGGTTACGTTGATAAGTTGCTTGCTTTGCTCAGATGCTTATCATAGTCTCCTTTTTAAATGTTTTTATTTTTTAAGTTTCCTTTGAAATGAATGGTGGGCTGTGGGGGTCAGTGAAATATCCGATCTGCTGCGAATTTCGAAAGGGGATTCGTTTTAAGCTTCCCTTCTGATGGTGAGAAGAATCCTCGGGTGAGGGATTGCTCCAGCCGCATCTAATTGATGATTGGTGTTTGTGAGCGATCAAAACATAACCTGGTGTTTCTTTGACTTTGAAAGATATGCTAGTTTAGTTGAGTGTTTAGTAATTATATTGTTTGGTTAAGGGATTGTAAAGATTTTCGGAGTTTTTATCTTATTTAATCAATCATCCATTAATTAGTTCAAGTATATATTTTACACATAGTTTTGAATGACGACAACTGAATTAGTAAACAAAACCATGTGACTATAGTTCAAAGTGACAGTTTACTCGGATCTTCGTGATAGAGCCCAAACATTGTCCATTAAAGGTATTAATTTTCCTTAATATGTGTAGCCAGTAGTTGATTTTATAGCAAAAGTACGACGTATTGCAACCAACCAATGAAAATCTGTTTGGCATTGCTTCAGAAATTTTATTGATGGTTATTGAGTTCAATTCGAGATAAATTCCACCGAAGACATCGCTGTAGAGACTGCACATTGAGTATCTGGTTTAAATGTATAATCACAATGGCCGGGGTGTATAAATATAAAATTATATTACTAATAGATTGTAAAAGTTGGAATTGTTTCGCGAAGAGCAATGAGAAAAAGTGTAGATAATACAACCTAATCTAATCCAGCATGCTAACAATTCATTATTGACGCCTATATTATGAATCCCAAGCTATTCCTAATAATGATAAAATTGGCTCTGTCAGAAAATAGCAACGTACCATCATTTAACCAGCATAGATTATTCACTGTGCGTTAACTTTTTATTAGCGCCTAAACACACTTTTGAGTCGAAAAAAATTTGTTAAATAATTAAAAACTACTTGTATATAAAAAACCGTAAAACGTTTATATGGCGGAAAAATAATTTGAATAGTTTCACATTAAACAAGCGGTCAGAAATTTGACAATTAGTTTTTTCCTATACTTAGGTTTTAAATTCCATTAAGTTTTAAGCTGACTTAATATAGTATTATTTTTGCATGTATAAACTGATGTTCTTTTCCATTTTACCAAATTATAAGAACATGATAAATAAAAATTTATCATCAGCAATGCAACAATCATTTTCAATTAATGCCACATGATACTTTTTGGCTTTCATTTACCATGCTATATCTAAACTCGCAATAAACCCAAAAATATATTAAAATCATACAATCGCAATAATATGTTCTTGTTAAATTATCACAAGAACTACGTGTTTGTGTTATACAATGATTAACAAACCCAAGTCCGATTTACTTTCATTAAATCACACACGAATCACAAACGAAAAGTGCGACCGGACTAACAACCCACAACAATAATCAATTATCATTACATACACTTTGCATTTGATCCATATAAAAGGCATTAATACATCACTTCTTTCATTGTCAAAAGCAACAATAACCTTCCCAGCCAAATGAAAAACGGAAAAATTAAATCTTTTGTTTCGTTTCCATTTGTGCTCATAAGTAAAAGGTGTTTGAATTAGAATGTTTGGTCGATTTATGGAGGCTTGGGGGATAGAATAACAATAATGCAGCTCCATAATCGTACGTTGTAGAACAAAAATTTGTAGGGAAACGCAATAAAATTGCCAAATTGGCGATTATTTGTATTTTTTGTTTTATTTAAATACACAAGTATTTAAAAATATTGTCGTCGTAGGAATCACTAATTTTTTTAAAAATAAAGTTTGCAGTGCCCAAGTACTTACGATTGTACAGTTTGGCCATAAAATAGGCTCCCTTATTTAGAGGAGTCTGTACCTAATACTAATGAATGGAATTACTTAAAAAAATGTTAAGAATAATAAACTTAGTACCTTAAGTAACTTAGTACCTTAAGTTACTTAGTTTATTATAAGTAAACTTAATAATAAAATTAGTACCAAAAATCACCGATAGGAGGAATTTTGGCGCTGTCCAACAGAAAACAGGTATAATATATAGAGAGAGACACAAATTAATTTAGTGACACAACACAACAACAACACATTATTGTATAACATGAGAGACACAATTTAAATTAATTTTATTAATAAACACAAAAGAAATAATCCTTTATTCACCAGAATCAGGGTCTACAAAACCGCATGGACAGTTTTCAATGTGCTGACTTTTCTTGTGTCAACAAATTATATCCGATGAATCCAATGAATAAATTATTATTTCCTTTGAGTTAAATCAATTTTTTCAATAGCATTTTTTTCTTATATATTAAACTTGCTTTCTGCTCGTACAGCGCCAAAATTCTCCTTATCGGTGATTTTTGGTACTACGTTTTTTTAAAGGAAATCTTCTTTCCATGCTTTTATATTCTTAAAATGAAATTTTGTGTAATAACTTTCATTGGTTTTAGCTACATATGCTTCTAAACAAAGGAACTATTTTATGACCACCCTGTATTTTCGATTAATGTGTCAGTTATTATAAAACAAACTATTACAGAAATTTTGTCAACTCACGTACATAATAAAAAGCATTGTGCCTAGGATACATATGTATAAATTGGCGGCTTGGCCGCTAAGAGGTAGAGGTAAAAAATTTCAAGATAAGAGCTTTTTAAACATTGCAATTCCCCTCGACTATAAAGTTACTTGGAATGACATTTAACTCATTATTGTGCGAGTATTGAACTTGGAGCCACACCACTTGGCCAAATGATAGATCCCTAGTAATTAAAAATGCTGTTCATTTTTGAATTTTTGTAAATTACAACACGATGTGGCCATGCCGCTCAAATATGAATATATATTAATACGATGTGACAGTATATATCTGCACCTTGAAACAAGAAGGACCGATGTAAATTTTATTAATTTCTTTCAAACCATTTTGAAATAAAGAATTTTAAACTTCTAAAAGAAATAGAAACCAAGAACTTCTCTAAGCTTCGCAAACCTTTCATATCAGACAGTTCCGGAATTTCTATAACATTGTAACATTTTTCTACAACCATTGATTTCTATAACATTGCTCAAAACTGTCGAATTTCTTAATCCGTTAATTCTAAAATAAGTATTTTTCACTTAAAATATATTAAAATACTACCACACTAAAGTAAATCTTACGCAAATGTACATTTTATTAGTAAATAATATGTTTAAAAGCACTATTTTTACATCCTAATTTGGTCATTAGAAATTATTAGAAACTAAATTTTTTAACCAATGTCCGAGATTTTTGATCAAGTGGGTATTATCATGTGTTTGTCGGAGGGGGACACCATAGTTTTTTCGAAAGCAGCGATACCATGTAAACTTAACTCGACTGCTGCAATGCTTTTATATGAAGAGGGGAGAAAAGTAGCAGAAATAAGCTTGTATGAAATCTAATTACGGATTCTAAAATATTTTTTACATGTGAGTAGTGTAAAAAGGCCGCTATGGGGCCGAGGTGCTGTGTGGAGTACGGTGGAGTAATGAGGAATACGAGGAATAATTGAGGATTTTGGTGGAGTACAGTGGAGTAATGAGGATTTTTGGCGGTGCTCTGTGGATTTTTGGTGGTGCTGTGAGAATCAGGGAGGATCTCGTCTGTCAAGCCGAGGGGGCGTGGCCTAATGGAGATGACCTCAACCAATCAGGTGTAAGTAAGTGACGTCACATGCAGGGGACATGGGAACAGGTGTTGATCACTCATCGCCGCCGATGGGCATGTCCCACCGTGTCTCAACGTGTTTGTACAGGAACGGACCAATCAGGTTCTTGTTTGAGGATGACCTCACCAAGAACCAATCAGGTGTCAGTAAGTGACGTCACACGCTGTCGGGGCAAGCAGAACTAGTTCTGCTTGTAACCGCAAGGCGGCGCTGCATGTAGGGGAACGGACCAATCAGATTGGTTCTTGAGGATGACCAATCACAGGCCAGAAGAGGGGGCAATTGTTCTCGGTCGTCGGTATAAAAGCGGATGTCCGAGACGGGCTCTGACATTCTCTCAGTAGAACCTGCTCTTGCGACTACTCTAGTTTAGCTTAGCTTTGTTTAAAATGAATATTGAAGACGTTTTCGAGAATTCGACATTGCCGTTGAATGATGAAGTGATGGCGCTCATGGATTTTGGAGATTTAACAGCAACCCAATTGGATTTTAGTCAAGACGAGGAATTGACGTGTGCGGAATGTAATATACATTTCACTCGAAGATATAATTTGATTCGACATCAACGGAATAAGCATGGAGGAATGCAATATCCGTGTTCTCGGTGTGCTAAGGTATTTTCACGAACCGATGCCCTGACCAGACACCTGAAAACACACAAGCGGCCTGCAGATACAGAACCATCTGTACTTCTAAAACGACGCCGGACCAGTGAGGATACATCTCTACCAGGACCCTCTACTCTACCAGGACCCTCGACTCTACCAGGACCCACTGCTCTACCAGGACCCTCTACTCGACCAGGACCCTCTACTCGGCCAGGACCCTCTACTCGACCAGCACCCTCTACTCGACCAGGACCTTCAGCTCTACCTTCTTCTACGCGACAGTCTGCTTTGAAGAACCGTGTACAGAATGTACATTTATTCAACACCGAGGAATACAAGGACTTGAAACCATTCCTGATTTCCAAAGAAGAAGACTTTGTGAACATCGTATCATCTGCCCTGTTCCAATTTGAAGTGAAAGTGAATAGCAGGCTCATCTGCCGCTACCAAAAAGTTGCTGCCGATGGCATATTAAGCGAAGAAAAGTGCTTCAAAACGAAGAATGAGATCGTTCTTCCCTCTACCGATGTTGAAGCCCTGTATGTACAAACGATGGAGAGACTACTCAAGGAAGCCGAAGATTTCGAAGCCAAGGAATCTGGATGGACCCTGGAACGGATACAAGAATTGGAGGTACGGACCAACAAATACAACCCTCTGCGTGGATCTACATACATCGAACTTCCCGAACCCATCAAAAGAAAGAAAGCCATCATCAATGTCCAGAACAACGACGATCGCTGCTTCATGTGGGCCATCCTCTCCGCTCTCCATCCAGTAGAAGACCATAATCAGCATGCATACCGAACGCATCATTATGCAGCACATATGGACACTCTCAATTTTACAGGGATTGAATTCCCTGTTAAAATTCATGACATTCCGAAATTTGGGAAGATGAATGACCTATCCATCAACGTATACGGACTCACCGAGGATTATCAAGTATATCCGCTGATGATTACCACAGAAGAAAAGGATCCCCATATTGATTTGATATATCTCAAGACTGACTCACATGCCCATTATGCTTGGATCAAGGACCTATCCCGCCTCGTTGCAAGACAGCATTCAAATCACCAGAAAAAAATGTTCATATGCCGCCGCTGTTTGCAGTTTTTCTCAACGGAGCCTATTCTGCATCGTCATCATCTCAGTTGTAATCAGCACGAGGCCGTTCGAGTCATCATGCCAGAAGATAAATGGGTGATATTTAAAAATATCAAACATTCCATGAAAGTCCCATTCGTGATCTATGCTGACTTTGAGTGCATTACCCGACCCATAGAATCTTGCCAGCCGAACCCTGATAAGTCGTACACAGAAGCCTATCAAAAACACGAAGCTGTCAGCTTCTGTTACTACATAGTGTCGACCACAGGACTCTTCAAAGCCCCTTACGTGTACCGAGGACCGAATGCAGATCAAGTTTTTATGGAGCGGATGAAGCTGGAAGCCCTGGAAATACAGCAAGTGTACAGAACTCCTTTACCAATGGATCCCTTAACCAAAGAGGAGTTGGAAGCATTTCGGAAAGCAACTCGCTGCTACATGTGCAAGAAGGAATTTACCCAGAAGAATTACAAGGTGAAGGATCACGATCATCAATCGAAGAAGTTTCGAGGACCCGCTTGTAATACCTGCAACCTGAAGGCCAGAACTCCAGACTTTATTCCAGTGGTATTTCACAACTTATCCGGATACGACAGTCATTTATTCGTGAAGTGCTTGGGAGGAGACGATTTCAACATCACAGTCATCCCAGAAAACACCGAAAAGTACATCTCATTCTCGAAGCAGATCGGCAAGGGACTTAGTCTTCGGTTTATCGATTCCTTTCGATTCATGGCGAGTAGTCTAGATCAACTGGCCAAAAATCTCTCAAAAGACCAGTTCAAACATGTACGGGCGCACTTTCCCTCCTCTCATGTTTCTCTCCTGCTGCGTAAAGGTGTATTTCCATATGACTACGTCAATCATCCAGACAAGTTCAAGGAAACCGAGCTACCACCCCGTGATGCCTTTTATAACCGCCTGAACGAATCACACATCACCATGGAAGATTACCAACATGCTCAAGGTGTGTGGGATGCATTCGACTTAAACAATTTGGGCGAGTATGCGGATTTGTACGTCAAGACGGATGTTTTACAGTTAGCAGACATTTTTGAAAGTTTTAGAGATGTCTGCATGAAAACCTATGGCTTGGATCCCGTGTGGTATTATACCGCCCCCGGACTCTCTTGGGATGCTATGCTGAAGAAGACGTCAATTCGACTGGAACTGCTCACGGATTATGATATGCTATTGTTTGTCGAAAATGGTATCCGTGGAGGAATCTCGCAATGTTCTCACCGTCACGCAAAGGCAAATAACCCTTATATGCCAAACTATGACAAGTCTCAGCCTTCCAATTATCTATTATATTTAGATGCGAATAATTTGTATGGCTGGGCTATGTCCCAATACTTACCGTTAGGTAATTACGCTTGGATTAACCCGACGATGGACGTCTTACAAACCCCTTCGGACAGTGCACTTGGCTACATCCTAGAAGTGGATTTGGAGTATCCAGCCCATCTACACGATCTACATGCTGATCTGCCACTTGCTCCAGAAACATTAGCTCCACCCGGTTGTAAAGAGAAGAGGTTGCTGACTACTCTGCATAAGAAAGAACGATATGTCGTACATTACCGAAATTTGCAGCTCTACCTGCAACAAGGACTTCAAGTGACAGCCGTGCATAGAATTTTACAATTCAGTCAATCACCATGGCTAAAGACTTATATTGATGTCAATACCCAACTGCGCACCTCTGCTACGAATGAGTTTGAGAAAAATTTCTTCAAACTCATGAACAATTCAATTTTCGGAAAAACGATGGAGAATATCCGACGCCGAGTGGACATCAAGTTGGTCGGGAACGCGAAAACAGCTGAGAAATGGATTGCTCGCTCCAACTTTCAAGATCGCACCATCTTCTCCGAAACTTTGGCAGCATTCCATATGCGACGGACCGTACTGAAATTCAACAAGCCAATTACCATTGGAATGGCTATATTGGATTTATCCAAGACCCTCATGTATGACTTCCACTATTCCAAGATGTTACCGAAATATTCAACTGAGCGACTGAAACTCCTGTACATGGATACAGATAGCCTTACCTACAGTATTCACACCGACGATGTTTACAAAGATATGAAGGAGGATATGGACCTGTACGATACATCGGATTATCCTGCCAACAATATTTTCGGATTTCCTCTCGTCAACAAAAAAGTCATCGGGAAGATGAAGGATGAGACCAAAGGAGAAATCATGACTGAATTCGTGGGACTCAGATCCAAGATGTATGCCTTCAAAATAGGCCATGACAATATCACCAAGAAGCTGAAGGGTATTAAGAAGGCCACCATCCATCAAAAAATCAAATTTGAAGATTATATAAAGTGCCTGTTTCAACACCAAGAACTCGTGACCAGCATGAACCTCATACGATCCAAGCAGCATGACATATTCACCATTACTTCAAATAAGTTGGCCCTTTCCCCGCATGATCAGAAGAGACACATCTTAGAGGATCGCGTGAGCACTCTTCCATTCGGACATTATTCACTAGCCGACATGTGAGTTCATCAGAAGAAGATCATCTATAAATAAGAAGAGCATCTCCAAAGTTCATCATTCAGTATGGATATTTTACGACTGAAACATCCGTTTACTATGATAGTTGCAGGTCCCACAGGTAGTGGCAAGACACATTTCGTGAAAAAAATGATCGAAAATAAAATGATACTACCCTTTCCAAAAACGATGGTATGGTGCTATGGGATATTTCAAAAGTTATATGCAGAAATCCCAAACATTTCATTTCATGAAGGCTTGCCTTCAAATTTAAATCAATATTCGGATGCATTGATTGTAGTAGACGATTTAATGAGTGAGCTTGGAAACGATGCTCAATTGACAAAGATGTTTACTAAAATGTCACACCACCGAAATATCAGTATCATCTTTATAGTACAAAATGTGTTTCATAAGGGAAAAGAAATGCGAGAAATTTCTTTGAATGCACATTACTTGGCGCTGTTTAAGAACCGAAGAGACCAATCCCAAGTCATGCATTTAGGACGACAACTATATCCGAGAAAAGTGAAGTTTTTTCAAGAGTGTTATGAAGATGCTACTTCGAAGCCGTACGGTTATTTATTCATTGATCTGAAAAGTAATACGGAGGATTCTCTACGCATGCGCACGGGGATGTTTCCTGGAGATATATATTACGTGTATCAACCTCGCTAACTTCATTTGTATTTCGTCTCTCACACTGGAAGGATGTCAGCCGTGATTGATTTTGAAGGGTTTCTGCTTCCGTCGGGACTATTTGTCGTCAAAGAACTAGCATTTTACGCCGTGAAAGATAATCATTTGTGGGGCGTATGGTATTTTCAGCCTCCGTAACCATTTGAAGAATTATCCCTTACGCAGAGAAATCAGTTTTCTTGGGTAACAAGAAACATTCATTGTATGGATTGGAGAGAAGGATCTTTACCTTATGTTAAATTTCAAAGTATTTTATATCTTTTGTTCGAAGTATTTTCCGATATTTACGTCAAGGGAATACAAAAGCAACATTTTTTAGAAGTGTTGACTAGACGCAAGTGCTATAATTTAGAAGATTTCAACTGTCCAAAAGTTGAACACCTGATGCCAACGCATGCATCCTGTTCGGTGCATCCTCCTGACTTTATCCATTGTGCATTGGTAAAAGCAACTGCATACGGAAAATTTTGCAGAGTGGCTTTAAATAGAGCTGTCAACAGTGACTACTATCATTCGATGTGAAGATGTCTACGTGTACGGAGCAAACCTTAGAGCTCCTGAAAGTGATCTCGAAAAGTAAAAATCCGAAGCAAATCGTTCAAAAAGTTCCCAATAGTATTATCAAGTCTTTGTGTGAATGCGTCTTGAACGTACTTCACGGAAACGTACCTCTCACTAACAGCCAAATAAATAGTCTTTCTAAGCATAAGACGTGCTTACGAAAGCTTTCAGACAAAAAGGTTCCTTTGTATAAAAAAAGAAAGCTACTTGTTCAAAAAGGAGACGGTTTTCTTTCAGTCTTATTACCTGCAGCTATTTCAATCATCAGCTCATTGATTCATGGAGCACAGTAAAAAGTTTATCTTGATACCTGAAGACAGGGCACAATTAATGGAACATCTCTCTGAACTGGATCGAAAAATGACAAGTATTCTTCAGAATAAACAACTCGCGGAAAGCGACAAAGCATCTCTCTACTTGCAAGCCCTACAAAAGTACACCCTGATCGACAAACAATCCCAAGAAATTCCTCGTGAACCAAACTCTTTTGATCAAGAAATAACAAATACCCTTCAGAATACCAATCTCACAGAAAGTGAAAAAGCTTCTCGGTACCTTAAAACCTTGGAAAATTACGACCAGCTTGGAAAACCACCTCCAGATCCAGATAAAAAGACGTTGCAAGATGTGAAGAAAGAAGATACCTTTGAAGATGCAGTTATGCATACCGTGCCTATTCGACACAGAAAGACGGCTATAGACATTTTACAGTTTTTGAAAAATCAAAATGGATTCAAATGGACGGACAAAGGTGAAATTATTTACCAAGATAAAGTTATCCCACACACTAATATTGTCATGCTGGTGAATGACTTTCTTCGTAATAGGAAAAAAGTTCCTGTCGGACAAGCTGTATTCTTAAATGCTTTACGAGATTTGCATTTTCCTTCCATGTTGGATGTAAAAAGAAAATTGTATAGAGAAAATAACATTGTAAAACCTTCTATGTATGCCCGCAGAAACAAATGGAGCCATTTTTAGTTTTTCAATAAATGATGTTGCTGTATCTTGTTGTCCTTTATTATTTTTACTTTACAGGTTATCTTTTTTCAATAAATATAAAAGTTAAATTTGAATTCGAAAAATATATAGAAAAAATAAAATTAGTACGAGAAAAAATAAATAATTTATAAGTAAAAATGCAAAAACAAAAAAAAACTTTAGAATAAAAAAAATATATATATATATAAAAAAAAAATGTAAAAATAAAACTTAAGAATAAAAAAAAAATAGTAAAAATAAACTTAAAAAAAAAAAATGTAAAAAATAAATATTAAAAAAAAAAAGAAAAAATATATATAAAAAAAAAAGTTTAAAAAAAAAAAGTTTTAAAAAAAAAATATGTATAAGTAAACTTTAAAAAGAAAATGGAAAAAAAAAAAAAACTTTAGGATAAAAAGAAATGGAAAAAAAAAAAACTTTAGGATAAAAAGAAATGTAAAAAATATTAAAACTTTAGGAAAATAAAATATTATTCTATAAAAAAAAAGTTGTGTGTAATTAACTTTAAGAAAAACTTTTAGTTAAAAATGGTGTACCTAAAAGTAATGAAATCACTTCAAGAAAACATGACAGAACGCAAGGAATACAAATCAAATAAATTTATTTTATAAAAACTAATCTTACAGCAGATTTCTTTTTTACAAATTGATACACTTGAAAATCTGATACATTGGTAATATACAGGTGATCCACTATAGAGTACATAGAATGACCTTGACATCGCTTCACTAAAAAATAAATACAATAGTGTCCGCACACGTTGGATGTAAGAGATTGTAAAACAATGGAATTCCATTCTATGTTGGAATAGTAAGATGTATCGATTCCGTAGAAATCAGGAGACATTCCGTAGGAATCATAAAACTCTAATTTTTTCTGAGTACTTGAAAACAATGCTAACCAATGAGAACCAGGTTGAGAGAAGTCATCGGTATTTACTATAGCACACGAGTTGCTTTGTAAAGGTGGGAGGGTATTCTTCGCGAAGACTCCTTTGAAAAAAGGTGACGTCGCAGTGTCGTGCGATAGAATGTGAAAGAGTTGTTGTCCATTCATCTTCATTCAATTTCCAAAGTCAAACAGGATATTTCTTGTCTTGCTTATCTCAATTAAATTTTCGAATTCTGCGAACACAATGACGCATACAGTCTGTGGGAGCGGCTTACTATACTTAATTTCTAATCTTAAATTACTGTGTTTGATAAGATTCAAATGATCTCCAGCACATAGGTCTGGGGACAAATCAAACGCATAAATGACATTACCATCTGTGTACTCTTCTCTGGATATAAAGGAACCTCTATCTTCCCCTATTTTTCCAGTGCCCAAGAATAGACTTTGATAAGCTCTTATAAAGCTATTTTGAGCAAAATTGAGCTCTAATGGATTGTGAGGAACGGGTTGACCATCAATATATATTCCTATGAAATTTAAGTCAAAATGCTCGAAATGGAAAGGTGACTTGGTAAAAGATCCATGAAAGGCTTCGTTATCCACGCATCCAATGATGACTCGCTTCGGCATTTGACCAATAAATACACTATCTTGAACAATGGACATGTTTCCTTTCGGTATGGAATAAGCTTTACATAGCACCCTGTTGATGGGGTATTTTGCTGTCCCCTTCTCTAAAGCTTTTGCGTGTCCTAAAATAACTCCAGGACTTACACGAACTTTTCGTACAAATAAAGAAATTTTATCCAATACTACTTTAAATCCTTCAGATCCTTGCAAGCAAAATTCAGGTTTACTTCGTATCAATTTAATTTTTAAGTCCACTAAATTTAACAATAGTCTTTCTTGATGAAATAAATCACTGTGGATACATCCAATCATATCTACGGATGCACTTTCTTTAAAGAAATCAGAACGTTTCTTCAAGCCATCATCTGAATCTTTATAAAATAATTCTGATGTGAGTTGCGATGCCTTACTGTCTTGACCATGAGATAAAAGGGTTCGTAAATAGGCTTCATATCCGTATGTATTACTGGAATTTGAAACTAGCCGATCGTTCAATGTAATGTCCACTTGCGAAAATAAGGAATGTAAAAATAAATTTACAGGGCCAATATTTGCTTCTTCAGCCATAGGAGTACCATCGTTCTTCAAAATCTTTGCTTTAACGTAAAGTTGAGTTTGACTAAGATCCACATAATCTTCGCCGCTACCGGAAATATGAAATTCTACTGGTCCGCCGTCAAAAACGTTGGAGAGGGGATGAAATTCTATCCACTGTCCACTCTGAATGACAGTTTGAGTCCCTGGCAGATGGAAAAGTTCCAACTCATTTTTTACACATTCTGGGGAATCTTTGAGTAAATACGCCATTACGGATCAAAAATATCACGTCCTATCACCTTGCGCTTCTTAGATGAAATGATTCCATTTCGGGTTTTACGCTTTCTTTTATACTTTCCCTTACCCACCATAGATTGGATTCGATCAACAGCTTTCTGAGCTATATTTCTCCCACTTTCTTTTGTTCTTGTCTTGACTGCTTCTTTCAGATTTTGTCCAGATAACACATCCGATGCGACTCGTGACCCGGCTCGTATAGCTTCTTTACCAATGGTTTTGGCACCTTTCACCAAGAATGGGAAAGCCGTTCTAAATAATCGACGAAATACAGTTCCTAATCCATAGCCTTTTTGAAAAGAGACTCCCTTATAATAAGGTAGGCCTTCACCTGTCTGAGAGGCATAATGTTCTTCGAATTTTTTTGTGCAGCACACGTAAGGTACTCTCATCTTGACTTCTAAAGTTTAAATGAACCAAGCAGTCCGATGTTTGTGTATTTATAGAATTTGTCTCAATCGAAAATGTAATACGATTAAGACTTTTCCTTTTTCAAAGGGTACAAAGCCCCCTGAATTTAATCTCAATTCTATATTAATGGTTTGAAAGGAGCGTTGACTCACTGGTAAGTACTGAGGTCTATCATAATATTGACTAATCGTGTCACCGTCTTGTCCCTTTACTCTGATGATTCTCAAAAGAGGTGCATACACGTCCCCTACTATTTGTGGTGAAACCAGGTCCGTATAGACGTAGAAAAAAGAAAGGCCTGCTTGAGCGTCAGCTTGAATTTCACTTTTCATACTTCCTCGAATCATTGTATTCGGTTTAAAACCTAAAAGAGGACCAAGTTTCTCAAGATACAGAGAAGTACCTTGAACAGCATCAATTTTAGCACGCTTTGTCGTTTTGTTGTAAGAAAAAGTAAACTTGGAAGGATTTTTCGGAAGAGTTAATTGTAGGGTGGATACTAAATCATATAGGTTTTCATAATTTCCAGCGTCAATGTGTTTCTTTATCAGTTTTCCATCGCCATAATCGTAAGTAAATGTATTGTTTGCCGCATTGACATTATACCAAGAATGTGGATAAATGATTTCTGACAAACCAATTTCCCATTCTCCATTTAAATTAATTGGACTTGGCAGCTGAGTTATAAAATGAGAAATTTTGTTTGTAGGAAAAAACTGCAGACTGCTATCCGAAACTAACGTCACGTAGAAACTCATGATGGGTACTGAACGCAATACTAAGAAAGTAGTTCTATTTATAGTATTTTAACATCTGTAACCCACGCATTAAATTTTTCAGGATATCCTAAGAATTTTACAAAGTATTCGATGACACCTCCTTGTTTTTTCCTTTTCTTGATAACTTTTTCCACTGGATAAAAACCAGAATCAATCACTTTCTGTAACTCTGCTTCATAAAAAGTACCTTCAATTTCTTCTCCAGACAGATCTTTTAACTTGTACACAGTCGGTATTCTAAGAATAATTTGGTTTACAGTAAAAATTTCCCGACTCCAATTTTGTTCATAACCTTTTTCAAAGTGTAGCTTTTGTCTGCTGATGCGGACCGTATCCCCAACCTTAAGTATGGGCGGTTTTCTTTTTAAAGTTTTGAGATTTCCATACAAGTTTTCTAAAACCTCATTTTTATTATCTGGATTTACAGAAGCTGGGGTCATTTTAATGCTTCGATGCCAGCTATGGTTGTAGCTATGCATGAAGTCAGGAATTACACCTATATACTTTTTAGTGTTAAATTCTGTGAAGTATTTCCACATCTTGGTTTTCAAAGTCCGATTAAATCTTTCAATTATGCTGGCTTTCGTTTCATTTTTAGTAGTAAAGAATTTAATATTCAACTTTTTTAAGTAATTTTGAACGAGAGCATTTGTCAGTTCTGTTCCGGAATCAGATTGAAGTAAACGGGGTGTTTTTTCGTTGAAAATAGTCTCCAAAGCACTTTTCACACTTTTTCCTGATTTATCTTTTAAAGGTATGGCCCATGCAAATTTAGAAAAAATGTCAATGCATGTCAGTATATACTTATAACCTCTATTCAATTTTGCAAGCGATTGCATATCCACTAAATCAACTTGAAATTGTTCGTTTATGTTACTTACTAACACTCGATTACGCAGAAACTTGTGACGGATAGGTTTATGCAGACTATAGGAATCTTTCTGAGATAACCAATGTTTTACGTCCTTTACATTTCCCTTAAATGTCCGTTTCAGTGCATTGACCCCTCCAAAACTATCCGAATGTCTAGGATCTCTATAAGCAGCATTGAAATTCATGTTTCCTTCGCGAAGACTAACACACAAATGAATTTGAAAAAACTATGTTGAACTATTTATACATATCTAGCAGAAACAGATCAGGACCACGAGAGTGAACCAAAGGCTTCTCGGAAAGTACTATTCCTTTAAGTTGGTACGAACATTTAATACAAAACTATATATTTTTCCTTGTTTTATGCTATAATTAATATTATAAATAATATTTTTTTTAAACTAATGTTTGCAATACAATAAATAAAAAGAACACGAAATGAATGATAAAACAATATTTATTTAAGTAGAAAATCTACAAAATGCTTCTCGAGCGATTTCAATCATATTTGAAATATTCACAGAGTTTAAAAATGGGATGGTTACAAAACTTAACATACTATGATTAGGTACAGGATTAAATGGAAATTGATATAATTTTTCATGAAAGGCCTCCGCTACATAATAAGGTCTTAAATCCATAACAGCTGCATTAAAACGTTTCACTGTATTTTCGGCCATTAGAGTTTCGTCTAACGTATGTAGTGGATTCATCAATCCATTTCTTTGTGAGATAACATCGTAAAAAGCGGACTTTACCATATAAGTCAGAGAACTTTGAACTTCATCCATTGAAGCACAAACAGGAGCATGGTATGGAATAGACGTTTTGGCCACCAGTTCGTAAAGTTGTTTAAAGGAAGCACGACGATACTTTTCCCGCAGTGCAGAACTCATAACAGAGTCGCCGATCGAAAACAGCTTTTCCCATTGGTCACTGCTCACAGTTACATCCCTTGTATAGGTTCTACCGCTTCGGCACGTAATTTCACTTTTTAACTTCATACTGGAATCAAGCAGCTCAAAAAGTATTTCTTTGTCGTCGTCGTCTTTAATGCTGAGTTGAGTTTCCGATAAAATGGACACAGGATCACTTGCTGGCTTGAATGGGTTCTCAATAAAATAGTCCACAAAAGGGTTCTCTCTAAAGCACTTTGTCTTGAGAGGCTCGCATCCAAGGAGAATCGAGAATTGGAATGGCGATAACGTAACTCCATCAGTCGAAGGATAGTACTTTTCTCCACATTTCTTATATCGACGAATATGAATCAGAACTCGCTTGTTGAAAAAACTGCAGGAAACGAAAATATCGTCTCCAAGGTGGAAGGTTCTTGGTGGAATATCTTCAATCATATTATCAGAATCAGCTTTTCGTTTTAAAGAAGTCATTTTAATCAAAGCTGAGCTAAACTAGAGTAGTCGCAAGAGCAGGTTCTACTGAGAGAATGCCAGAGCTATGCTCGAACGTCGTCTTTTATACCGACGACCGAGAACAATTGCCCCCTCTTCTGGCCTGTGATTGGTCATCCTCAAGAACCAATCTGATTGGTCCGTTCCCCTACATGCAGCGCCGCCTTGCGGTTACAAGCAGAACTAGTTCTGCTTGCCCCGACAGCGTGTGACGTCACTTACTGACACCTGATTGGTTCTTGGTGAGGTCATCCTCAAACAAGAACCTGATTGGTCCGTTCCTGTACAAACACGTTGAGACACGGTGGGACATGCCCATCGGCGGCGATGAGTGATCAACACCTGTTCCCATGTCCCCTGCATGTGACGTCACTTACTTACACCTGATTGGTTGAGGTCATCTCCATTAGGCCACGCCCCCTCGGCTTGACAGACGAGATCCTCCCTGATTCTCACAGCACCACCAAAAATCCACAGAGCACCGCCAAAAATCCTCATTACTCCACTGTACTCCACCAAAATCCTCAATTATTCCTCGTATTCCTCATTACTCCACCGTACTCCACACAGCACCTCGGCCCCATAGCGGCCTTTTTACACTACTCATGTGCACATACATACATTTTCATAGTGTATTTTATTTATATAAAATACTTACTGTTAAAATAAAGTTTCAATAAGTAACTTATGTATCAGATATACTTTATAAGATTATAAAACATTTTTATTTCCCGTGGTCGAGTGGATTAAGACGTCAGCTGGGAATCCAAAGGGTCCCCGGTTCGAAACTTTGCGCGGACTAGACTAAATAATAGTAAAAAGTAGTGATATTGCGATCGGAGGGTTGCCAACTTCGCTACCAAAATACTAGAATGTCGTCCAGAACATCCACAAAAATTAACGGCATGTATATGGGACTAGTGCACGATAAATCTGATCGGGGTCCAATGTCCCGACGTCTATTGAAGGCGTTGTGTGCCAGCTCAGGTATTGTCCTCGTCATCTGACCATGGTTCAAAAATACGAGGCATCGTTCCCGTGTCTTTCCTTCGAGATAGGCCCCGAACCGTCGTCAACAGACCACTGTGCAGCTCTAGTGCGACGTTATTTAATCAAACCCAACCATTTTTATTTCAGCAGGATTCGCATTTTTTAAAAACTTTTTAAACAATATCAATACAAAAACCGCTTATCCCTTATTACTTAAATTGAAGGGCAAAGCGGTTCTTTTCATACAAAAAAACATCAGAAAACTGTGTGATTGAAGCAAAACTAGTTCATTGCACATCTATATCTAACGCCATTGGCCACAGCAACAGCATCGAGTTAAACAGAAGGTGTAATAAAAAGGGACGTATATCGACTTGGAATGAAGAGGACCTCAGTCTATTTTTGTAAAGCATAAAAAAAAAAGGGGCCGAGCTGCGTTAATTCGTTGAGTGTTCATCCGGGGATGCACCCTCGAAGACAAATGCTCTTCCTTCATTGTGGAGGGTCCAGATATTGCGATTTGGGGGTCGTTAAAGTAAGTAGGGGAGGGACGAGATGTTTTAGAAGGGGGGAAAGGGTGTTTTAAAAGGTTACTTTAAACCCCCCCATTGCTTTCAATTTGAATCGGTTAAAGTTAGTGGGTGGCGTTTATCTTCCGGGCGCAATTGAAAGGACGGAGACTTTTTTGGACTTTTTCTTGGGTGCATTAGGTGGTGATGGTTTGGGGTGAGAAAATGGATACTGGTCCTGTACTTAACGACATGTACAAGCTGAGAGTTACTTACGGGCAAGCGCTGATAAAAAAAAAGAGATTGGCTCCAGAGACAAAATAAAGGAGTATGCCTAACACTGCACGCATACATGTGCCATATGTATGCCAACTAATGTGCCTTCGTATGCGCTGTGAGAATATCCTATATTAAGGGGGTCCGATACTCAAAATTCGCAAAAAAAGTCATTTTTTTTTTATATTTAAAAAATAATATTCAAACTTATCTTAATAACTCACAAAAAACTGCTTCAAAAAATTCCTATTACTTTTTTAGTTATGAATGTTTTAATGATGTGTTCCTATTGTCGTAACGCTGTACGACGTAAATATAGTGTTCTATTATATATAACTTATTTTGCATATCATTTCCCATTTTTATATTAATTTAATTTCATCATGTATGTCAACGATTTAACGTTTCATATTAGTTAAGTTATTATTTTAATGATTGAACTCTCTTGCTCAGAAACTCTCTTGCCAAAATCAAAATTGGATTTATTTGAGCGTTTTTTGTTTTTTTTTATATTTAATTATTTTTATTCAGGCTTTGTTTTAAATTAATTCCCGATTTTTATCCCTGTTAATTTTCATCCACCTGAGAACTTTTTCCACATCTTCTGCCATTGCCTTCAAGCCGGCCTCCTCTACAAAATCCTAAGATTTTATCAGACAACCATCTTTACGGACAACCACAGATCCGCCATTTTCCACCATTTCAATATGCCTTCTTCTCACAGCGCTTCAATAAGTGTTGTTGAACTCAAATGAAACCTCACACACAACCACCCCTCAACCAATTAAAATCTTGAAAAAGGGTCACATGGGTCCCCGAAATACATGCTCTAACGGACCCCCTTTTCTTCGAGGCAGATTACCACCCTCGCGGGCTAAAGACGGACGACCCTGAGAGGGGGTGGTCTGTGCCCATCTCCAAAATATTCCGAACGGAGACGCGACGCAGTCTTCGGATAACAAAATGCTCCCCTCCAAATGAAGAAGCCAGGATCCAGTAGCAAGATCATCCTCCAGCAGCAACCTGGGACAACATAAGCTAAGGCCTCAAAAATCCATTCCCTTTTTTCTTTTATTAATTAATCTGAACTAATCAGACTTTTATTTTGGTACCACTCGCGCCTTATTTTACTTAAATTATAAATTCTTAGTATGCGATGCTTAACATTGCTCGTGTTTTAAATGTTTTATGTTTTCATATTCAATTAGTGTTTTTATCGCGCTGCAAGAGAGTTATCTGCTACTTACTTACCTTAATACTTACATTTTTATATTATATCATTATGTACAATATACTATTACATTGTTTATCATACTGCATAATTTTTACTGAGGGATTTTCCAAGCCATTATGGAACTCTAATATTCTGGAAGTCCCTATAAATTCTTTTCACTAAAGGGCACATAAATATATACACTTATCTCTGAATAAGATTATGCTTTTCTGTCGACCCATCAATTTTGTAAATGCTTTCTTATGGTATTACAGTTTTTTTAGTAAACTTAATTATTTAAACTTTGTGTTGTGTTTTCTTTATCTCTTGGATCTTCTTGCTCTAGCGATACATCATTTGGATGTATTTAGTTTCGTACTTGTGTTATTGCCTTTCATAATTCATTTTACTTCACTTATGCGTTTGGCCACTTTAATCACTCATGTTCACAAAAACTGTGAACATTATTCTAAACATTAATTATTAATTTGTTCTAAATTGATTGTCTTTTTTTTGTGTACCCCTGTAATTTTTGTGTAAGATTTACAGCTGTTGTAGCAATACGACAGAGGTGATCTTTGGTGCCGTGAGCCTTTGCGAAAGCAAGAGATCCTTGAGTGAGGGAAATATTTTACTTTTATATATTTACAATGTTTTTTTAGTGTAGATTTATATATATATTTGCACCCTTGTTAATGTGAAGATTCAGCAGTTAATGAGTAGGATTTTATAGTTGTTTTAATTTTCATTTTATTTTAATCATGGTATTAAACCCCCCTGGGAACCATTTTTATAACCTCTATCCCACCCCTTAATGGAAATTTCTAATTTTGCTAATTTTTGTGAGGACAAAACGATTGTGAATTTAAATACAGTTTTTTATAAGCATAATTGTACTATTTACCATTTTTGTGATTTTTTAATATGCTCGAATTTAAACCTTTTTGTATAATCGCATTTTTTTTACTTAAAATGTCCCTTTTGTAAAGAGATATCAGAATCAGATTGCGCTGCAGTTAGTTTTTTAGGGTTTTTCAGCAAAAACTACACACAGATTTTCTTCCCGCAAGCACCAATGAGAAGGAGACGATGGAATTGAATGACCGTGATACTAGACGCAGTATCACAAACCAATGCCTTCCGGATGCTCCCTTTCTCCAAAAGCCGTAAACATTACGCACCTGCTTCAACAAGAAATTTGTCACATTTTCTTTTAAACTCTAACACTCATACTGTTCACAGGTCGCACAATTTTACCTGATTCTTACTCTCACCAGCTCATATTTTCCCTTGATAATGTATTGTTCACATTTCATTCTTTGTTTTCACTGAAATTTTGTTTTACTGAAATTTTGTAACTGAAATTTTTTTGTGTTCCACAAAAAAATTTGCCCAACAAGACAGGTTATGTCGTAACGCTGTACGACGTAAATATAGTGTTCTATTATATATAACTTATTTTGCATATCATTTCCCATTTTTATATTAATTTAATTTCATCATGTATGTCAACGATTTAACGTTTCATATTAGTTAAGTTATTATTTTAATGATTGAACTCTCTTGCTCAGAAACTCTCTTGCCAAAATCAAAATTGGATTTATTTGAGCGTTTTTTGTTTTTTTTTATATTTAATTATTTTTATTCAGGCTTTGTTTTAAATTAATTCCCGATTTTTATCCCTGTTAATTTTCATCCACCTGAGAACTTTTTCCACATCTTCTGCCATTGCCTTCAAGCCGGCCTCCTCTACAAAATCCTAAGATTTTATCAGACAACCATCTTTACGGACAACCACAGATCCGCCATTTTCCACCATTTCAATATGCCTTCTTCTCACAGCGCTTCAATAAGTGTTGTTGAACTCAAATGAAACCTCACACACAACCACCCCTCAACCAATTAAAATCCTGAAAAAGGGTCACATGGGTCCCCGAAATACATGCTCTAACGGACCCCCTTTTCTTCGAGGCAGATTACCACCCTCGCGGGCTAAAGACGGACGACCCTGAGAGGGGGTGGTCTGTGCCCATCTCCAAAATATTCCGAACGGAGACGCGACGCAGTCTTCGGATAACAAAATGCTCCCCTCCAAATGAAGAAGCCAGGATCCAGTAGCAAGATCATCCTCCAGCAGCAACCTGGGACAACATAAGCTAAGGCCTCAAAAATCCATTCCCTTTTTTCTTTTATTAATTAATCTGAACTAATCAGACTTTTATTTTGGTACCACTCGCGCCTTATTTTACTTAAATTATAAATTCTTAGTATGCGATGCTTAACATTGCTCGTGTTTTAAATGTTTTATGTTTTCATATTCAATTAGTGTTTTTATCGCGCTGCAAGAGAGTTATCTGCTACTTACTTACCTTAATACTTACATTTTTATATTATATCATTATGTACAATATACTATTACATTGTTTATCATACTGCATAATTTTTACTGAGGGATTTTCCAAGCCATTATGGAACTCTAATATTCTGGAAGTCCCTATAAATTCTTTTCACTAAAGGGCACATAAATATATACACTTATCTCTGAATAAGATTATGCTTTTCTGTCGACCCATCAATTTTGTAAATGCTTTCTTATGGTATTACAGTTTTTTTAGTAAACTTAATTATTTAAACTTTGTGTTGTGTTTTCTTTATCTCTTGGATCTTCTTGCTCTAGCGATACATCATTTGGATGTATTTAGTTTCGTACTTGTGTTATTGCCTTTCATAATTCATTTTACTTCACTTATGCGTTTGGCCACTTTAATCACTCATGTTCACAAAAACTGTGAACATTATTCTAAACATTAATTATTAATTTGTTCTAAATTGATTGTCTTTTTTTTGTGTACCCCTGTAATTTTTGTGTAAGATTTACAGCTGTTGTAGCAATACGACACTATAACATAGTTGTATCATATGTAAACTTTAAAAGCAAATATCTTTGTTCGTGGTTTTGAAATTTAATGAACATTAAAAATGCTAAGGCTTTTTTACTATTATACTTAAAATCATAATTTTTGTGTGTATAGCAAGATAAATATATTTTAAATAGATGTATGCATTCAGATTTCCTATTTTTACCATAATTTGTTTTTTAAAACCACTTAAAATGGAATTTTATTTTTTTTCGTCAATTTTTTTTCCAAAATTTCTAATATATTTTATTTTTTTAAAGTGATGTATCTGAATCAAAATTTGAATGCATACATCTATTTACATATTATTCAAGATCTTAAATAAAAAAAATTGCTTCAAAATATTGAAAAACAAAAAAGGAGTAGGAATTTTAAAATTGTTAAAAAATTTACTAAAATTTTAATTTAAAAATAAATGTGCAATTTAAAAAAAAATTGAGCGTCTTAAAATGGTTTTTTATGCATATTTAGAAAGAGAAAAAAAATTGGATTGTACAAGTATAAAAATAAAGAAAAAAATGTCGAAGGTATCGGACCCCCTTAATATGGCATACGGAGGTGGTGTGCGATATGTTTATGGGGCGTATATTACCTTGTATGCAAAATGTATGAAGTTCGCATACCACCCCTTGTGAAGATGACTTTTTTCCATGATGTTTATATTGGCTTTTGAATAAAATTTTATGATTATTTTTATTTAACATTTGGTGGACAGTATAATGCTACTTTCTTTTTTTTGGAAACAATTATTTTAAATATAAGTATTTTTAAAAAAAGTTTTGTGACAAGAAATGTAATTAGAAAAAATGTGTGTTCCCGAGACAAAATAAAAGATAATACCTACACTGCATGGATACCCGTGGCATACCTATGCTACGAGTATGCAACTAATAGGCCTTTGTATGCCCTGTGAGATTATCCCATATTAATATGGTATACGGAGGTATTATGCGATATGTATACGGCTCGCATATTATCCTGTATGCGACATGTATGAAGTTCGCATATCACCTTGTATGCAACATGAATGCGGTTCGCATACCACCCCTTGTGAAGATTACTTTTTTCCATGATGTTTTGATTGGCTTTTGAAAAAAAAAATATTTTTATTTCACATTTGGTGGACAGTATAATGCTACTTTCTTATTATGGAAACAATATTTATTTCAAATTTAAATATTTTTTAAAAGTTTTGTTGCATGAAATGTAATAAAAAAATACGATGTGTCCCCGAGACAAAATAAAGAAGTGTATCTCGAGTATGCCTAACACTGCTTTCATAAATGTGGCATATGTATGCTACGAGTATGCATTTAATATGCCTTCGTATGCTCTGTCAGAATATCCCATATTAATAAAGCATACGCAGGTGGTATGCAACATGTATGCAGCCCGCATGTTACCTTGTATGTGATATGTTAGCATACCACCCCTTTTTCCATGATGTTTAGATTGGCTTTTGAAAAAAATCATTATTATTTTTCTTTCACATTTCGTGAACAGTATAATCCTACTTTTTTTTTTTTTTTTTTTTTTTAAACAAAAAATTATTTTAAAATATAAGTATTAGTAAAAAAAGTTTTGTGGCAAGATCCGAAACATGTCCGGATTTCATGTATTTTTAATGCGTAGTTTTAAAGTTGCATTTGTATTTTAATATTCTTAACGCGATGTTCTATATGACGAGTTTTTATCTCAGAATTAATCCATTTGAGTTCACTGAGTACAATTTTAGAGAATATATATATATTTTTTATTATTACACGAGCTTGCATAACTCATTCTTTTACATTATAATCAAATATTATCAGCCAAATTATCAACTTCAGTTTTAAGTAGTCCTGATAGCAATGTAATATTTAGTCATAAAATTATTTACTAGTTTATTTTAATACTCATTAATGGGTTTCACTGTATTTTGAAAATTGGGCAGTGGAAAGTTCGGTGCCCGGGTTAATAGCACAATACTCTGATCACATGCACAGTAAAATCCTATTCAGGAATCTCTCTCAGAAATAACTTTAATTTTTTTAAAAATTCTGTGATCGTCAAGGCTACTTTCATTCATTTAGAAATCGTTTCGTCATCGAATTACGTGACTTCTGAACGAGAATCCTCAAATTTTGAACGAAAGTCATTTACTCGTATTCCTTTTCGTTCCTTAAAATCCTTTCCTTTTTTATCGTTAAAATCGTCTTCATTTTTAACGAAATAAATTTCGTTATAAAACGACAAAATGAATTTCCTCAGTTTGACGAAATATTCAATTGGATCTGTTTCATTAAAAATGACCAAAAGTTTCGGCAAATATGATAATGCATTTTAAACAATAATACGATTTCAAAGAAAACGTTGAGAATTAGGAAAATCGCAAAGATTTTTTTTAAGTAATAAAAAAAAGTATTCTTTGGTACACTAGTTTTTTAAGTACCTGCGACATTAACGCTTCTATTCAAATAGTATTCGATTTGTACATTTTTTTGAATAAAAAAAATCGAAGAATGAGGGAAACATCCATGGTCTTTCACTGAAAATCCACGCACCATTCTTAAAATTAGAGCGACTCGAATTTCATTGTTATCCTATTGTAAAGGTATGTGTGAAAATGTTGAACACACACAAAACTCTTTTTTTGCAATGCCTATCTCAAAATACCTTACTTACACCAAAAACGCCTGCCATTGACAAATCTCTTACTTTCTCTAAGGTAAAAAAAATAGTATTGAAAAGTATTTAAAACTTCCCATACTCTGTGATTTATGCTAGCGACGACAGAATACATCGAAAGGAATGGTCGATAATGAAGACATTTTGAAGCCATCAAAAGACCGATATTATGTAGGGGAGAGACCCAGATTCCATGTCAGGGTCAGAGGAGGTTAGACCCACAAAAGAAGCCTTCTCGGTTCGTCCTACCGAGAAACTCAAACCCACTGTTATTGGGCAACTAAGGTCTAGTTTGATAAAGAAAAAAACGGCCTTCAACAACTATAAAAAAAATATGTACCAGTGCAGGTTACAGTTATTAGCGATGCAGCTGCGTCTGAAATTACTATTCTAGTATTTTCCCGCCTTATTTCTACTCGAAAGGGGGGTTGTCTTGATTTTTTTTTTACATGCTTCGAAATCGTCGCGGATTTTTTTGCGTGTGATCATGAAGGGAAGGGGGTTGTTAACAATCAGAGTAGGGCTGTCATCACTGGCCAAAACTCGTTTATCAGGCGATATTTTTAGTTTTGCTGTAATATTATTGAACCGTTTTAGTATAATTTACTACGTGTTTGCCATTTTGAATATAATGAATATTAGTAAAATTATTATATTGCTTTAATTGTTATGAAGCAGTCACTGATTTCTCAGAAATATATGTTCCAAATCGGGGCCGGATTTAGGCAGAGGCTGCACCCTAGGGGACCGCACCAAACACACAAAAATTCAACTTCTGGAAAAATTATTTAGAAGGATGGCAATCCAAATCCTAAGGAAAATAGTACACTGCAATCTTTTTATGCTGTAGAAAATTGTATTTTTCTTAACATATTTTTACAAATTAAATATACTCTAATACTCTAACTTTGTTTAAAAAAAATTGTTGTTTTTATTTTTCTAAAAATTTTACTTTCTTTAGGGCCATTTGATGATAATAAAAAGACGAGTGCAATATTTTATTATTATTTTCATAAATTCCAGAATGTAATTACACCTGGAGATTCCTTGAACCGTTGACATTTTGTTGGAAATTGACATAACCATTGACATAGTATTGGAAATTTACAAAAAAATGCGTTTCTCAATGTCATTTGTACAATTAACTCCCTTATATTTACTCCCTTATATTTCTGCAACTCCCCCCCCCCCCTCTAATTTCGTGGGCCTGCACCATATATTCAATAATACGTTAAGTGAACTACCAACAACAACGTAATGGAAAGTAAAAATAATACATCTAACCTCGATGATTTTTTTTTAATTCTTATAACTGTCAAATAACATATAACTATTTTTTACAAAAAACCTTGGCGAATTTTTTGAGCACTTGGCGGTTTTGTAATCGTTGATTTGGCTGGCGGTAGGAGGATGGAAAAGCGAGCGATAACGACGCCTAATTCAGCCCTTCTCTCTTCGAAATATAATGTAGATTCGTGTGTCTGACACCGCTTCCTGCCCCTAATAACTCAATCCAACACGAAGGAAAGAGAGGAGAGGGGGGATGCGCAAAATATTGCCTCTTGCGGAGAGTGAATTCGAGATTCATTCACTGTAACTGCAGCCGTGGAGTGGCTGTTAGGGGGTTGTGCAGATTTTTCTAAAGTGTTTAATTTTATTTTTTTTGGTATTTAAATAATTGTACTTTTTTACTCTCTATTTTTGCATGAAACAGTAAGACCAGTTTTTTGTAAGACCAGTGTCTGAGGGTGAATTGTTTTGGGAGACTCAGCTGTTTATTTAAAAGCACATTAATCTTTAAATATAACCTGATCTTGGTTTGGTTTGGTTAATTAACGTCGCACTAGAGCTGCAATGTGGGCTATTGGCGACGGTTCAGGACCTATCTCGAAGGAAAGGCCCGGGAACGATGCCTCGTATTTTTGGACCATGGTCAGATGACGAAGACAACACCTGAGCTGGCACCCAACGCCTTCAATAGACGTCGGGACTTTGGACCCCGATCAGATTTATCGTGCACCAGTCTCGTATACACGCTGTTAAATTTTTGTGGATGTTCTGGATATTCTAGTATTTTGGTAGCGAAGTTGGCAATCCTCCGATCGCAATATCACTACTTTTTATTATTCTTTAATCTAGTCCATCGCAAGGTTTTGAACCGGGGACCCTTGGATTCCCAGCTGACGCCTTAATCCACTCGGCCACGGAGGCCTAACCTGATCTTGGAAAAAATTCTTATTGTTATTTGTTCAACTATTTATGCTAACCCATATAATAATTTCTTTTCAAAATTGTTTGCTTAGATTTTAAGAAGATTAATTTTTATAGAGATATTTAAAAAAAACAAAAAATGTCCCCCTCAACTATGTTGTGGCTATCGTAAATTACTTTTAAAACTGGGTCCTGATTTAAATTGTTGCCTGTTATTTGTTCAACTATTTATGCAAATCTTTAAAATAATTTCTTTTTAACGTTGTTATTTTAGGGAGATTACTTTCTATGGAGATTATATTTGTTACATAAAGGGGTCCTCCTCAACAATGCTGTGCCTATCGTAATTGGGCTCTTTTTTTAAATTGTCACGTATTTATGTCTGCCTTTAATGCTAGTTCGTTGTCTTTGGTGATTTCGTTAATGGCACGACCACCAAATTCGTTATAGAAGTTACTAGTATCCATGTTGTATAACACGAAAGTTAGCAGTATAATCGAACAACTCAGAAATGCGATTGCGATTTTTAGCAAAAATTTTATTTTGTATTTTCAATAATTGTTCAAAAATAAATCGGTCATGTTTTTGTCCAGTGGGTTCGTGTAATAAGCACCCACTTAAATGCTCCTTTTCAATAATTCTTATCTTAGCTTAAATCGAAAGTTTAAATATATTCAATAGTGTTATCTACCCTCGTATTTCATCTCTGTCACAAAACAACAATATTAGTACAAAATTTAAGTAAAATCGATACAATAGTTTTAAAACAGCAACATATTTTTAAATAATTAATTTAAATTACAAAAGTGCGTTTAAAATATTAGTAGTATTACCTATACATAGTTAGAAGCTGCATACACATATGCATTGACCAAACAAAACATTTGAAAACATGAAACATTGAAAACATGAACATTAAATTAACCAATTTACGTATACATTTTCTTGATTGGTCGTTACGAACGTAATGTGTATCCGTAATGTCTAATTAGATTAGAAAAAAAAATATCTATAGTTAAAAATAATAAGTATATTCTACAGGTCTTTACAATATAATTTTTTCTGAGATTTGGAGCAATTTGTGTCTAGTCCCCTAACGTCAAAAGTACCCGGATTTTACTTATGACTTGCCCTCCCGCCCTACACACACGCAAACACTCCCCTGTATCCCTAGCACACACCTAATGAATGCTCCCTCTCCCAATGACAGGTATAGGGAACTTATTTAATACTGGGGACCCTTTCGATCTCACCCCTGCATTCAGCCACAAAATACAGGGGACACAAATTCCGATCACTGTTTTTTGGGACCAGAAGGCTGTAAATGTCTGCAATTTCGAACCTATAATCGTTGTGACTTTTGGGACGGTTGTAATGGCTTTATTATTACACTTCTTTTCTTTTGCTCTGTAAACAGTCATTTGAATGTTGCTTTCTTCGACGAAAATTGTTTTTTAAGTTTAAACTGGCACTGGGTATCTTTTCTGGAATCTTGGGTTTGGGGCAATCAAACTAGTTTTTTTTCGGAAAGCATGTGAGTTTTTTTTTCTCCTGTTAGAGATATCAGTGGCGGCCCGTGGTCGAAAATGTTAGTGCAGCCAAAATCATGTGAATCCCCCCTTCCCCCCCCCCTCCCGCCCTATTTTCCAAAAACCATACATGAACGGAAATTCTTTATTATGCACCACTCAGTTTCCCTTCAATTTTTACGAAATGATAACATGCGAAAAAAATAGAAACACTTACTTATTTTTGAAAGTTAAAGCAATCCTGCTTTCTTTTAAACATGCGAATCGGTCAATTTTAATATTAACTTAAATAACGAAACAACAGCAGGACCATGCCCTGAAACAACAGCACACAGTAAATGTATCACGAAAACCATTTCCGTTTGGAGATATTCTCGCAAGTTCTCGTTTCACCCACGAGCCAATCAGCATATCGAACCTCAAGTGCAGCTAAAACAAGAAAATTCATTTCGGCTGTACCTTCTTACAAATGCAGTGCATTAGCATGGGGGGAATCTCCATACTACGTAGAGGTTGCCATGGCAACGATGCAGCCGATTTCGAATTTCGCTTTTTGGCTGCGGTTTTGATTGAATGGAGTTTTTCCCCCTCCTCAATTGTGCATTACGGTAACATGCTTGCTATTTATCGGATATTTTGTTTACTACCGTAGAAATTTCGTTTTCAATTCTAATCTTCATTTAAGAAAATCAGTAAGATATCTGATTTTAGTTTTAAAATACACTAATGAATTTAGGTGCAGCCAGGCTGTACTTGCTGTAGTGGGCGAGCCGCCACTGAGAGATATAACAAGATATGGATTTAAGTCATTTGTTATCATTATTATGTCACTGACGTCAGCTGATCTTTCTAGATGCATTACTAAATATATCATTTGCAGTTCCAAAATGTAATATTTCTGTGGCTTGGAACGGAAGAACCAAAGTCATAATTGACAGTAGTGAGACAAATGTTTTCAAAGTTTGAAGGTCAGTCTTGTTGCAATATACGAAAATCCCGGGACAGTTTGTTTTGAAGGATTAGAGAAGCCTGATGAAATTTTGTTTTCATTTAGAAGTTTAAAATCGAGATATTCAAAATAGTTTTTAAAAAATTATAAAATTGACATCGGGGCTATTTATTCTAACACAAAGTTAGCAGTGTTTTTTCATACACAAACTATATTTTTTGCCCAGAAGTTTTTAAAATAGCGTGATAAGTTTTAAAAAAGGTTATTTGGTGAAGATATACTGACATACATTTCAGTGAATTTATCAGTTGACTGGGTTTTTAAAAACCTTCTTAGGTTATTATACTTGAATTAACAGTCACGATTAAATCTAACGGTAAAAGTTTTTTTCTCTTATTTAATTATAGTCAGGGGTCGATTTGAGGTGGAACACGCCGGAAAGGCGTTCCGGTACATCTCTTTAGTAAAAAAAATTACCATAATTGAAAATATTTATTTTATTATATATAACTTTGTTGTTAGTGAGTAGACCTGGCCTACTACTTGTTACTCTTCAAGTAAAAGGCTCGATAGCCATATCGTCGAGTGAATACGTAAGAGGTTTATCACACTATTGAGATCATCACTGAATATTTCAACAGTTTCTAGCATGTTGTTTGTAAAGATCAGTGGACCTCCTCTTTGACTCTTTAACCCAGCTAAATATGTTTGCTCTTGGCTTGTGTCTGGACAACACTCAGCATTAGCCGTCAAAAGTAAGGAGAGGTCAAGAAGTATGATAGAAACATGTTGACGTTTTTAACAATCTTTTAGGATGAGGATGGTGAAACTTAAACAATCATGAAAATGTGCTTTTTAATTGCTTTATTACAACACAATTACTTTATTGCAACACATTTTTGTACTTTTTTTGCAAAATAAAATTTGGAATTAAATAATATGTTAAAGTTTTTGTATAACCAAGATTTCTTTTTTTCAGGCCAATAATTTGGAATACCCCCACATCCCACAGAAGGTGACAGTTCCAGCACCTCTATTTCTAGAAATCGAGAACTGGTTATAGTTATCAAACAAATAAATATATTTATATTTTAAAACATTCTCGACTTAAAATCAAATATTGTATTTTGAATATTCATAATTGTGTGTGTATTTTTAAGGAAAATAGATTTTCTATTTAATACACATATTTTGAAGTGTCAGAAAATTTTTACTTGTAACTTTACTTAATAAATTTAGTGAGTTTTGTATTTATAAACCAGTCTTACCATTTTTTTACAAGTAATTTTCCTCTGCTTATTATTTTATAAATCAAATTTAATTTATTAACTATTTTATTATCTAAATTGTTATGTTAGTCTCTACTTCATAAACGTTATTTATAAAATGTAAGTTAATACATAATAATTTTAACGAATTTATGTATAACATATAAAATTAAATAAAACCTAAAACGAAAATATCATAATTAACATGATATTCCTAATTTGTATTTTTTCTATATTAATTAAGAGTAGTGTAATTTGACGGGTACGGCGACGAGGAATAATGAGGAATACGAGGAATAATGAGGAATAATTGAGGATTTCTGCGGAGTACGGCGGTGCTCTGTGGATTTTTAGCGGTGCTCTGTGAGGATCAGGGCGGATCTCGTCTGTCAAGCCGAGGGGGCGTGGCCTAATGGAGATGACCTCAACCAATCAGGTGTCAGTAAGTGACGTCACACGCAGGGGACATGGGAGCAGCTGTCGGTGACTCATCGCCGCCGATGGGCATGTCACACCGTGTCCCACCGTGTCTCAACGTGTATGTACGGGAACGGACCAATCAGGTTCTTGTGTGAGGATGACCTCATGAACAACCAATCAGGTGTCAGTAAGTGACGTCACACGCAGGTGGGGGAAGGTTTTACTAGTTCTGCTTGTAACCGCAAGACAACGCTGCATGTAGGGGAACGGACCAATCATATGCTTGTTTAAGAATGACATCATGAAGAACCAATCAGGTGTCAGTAAGTGATGTCTATGGAGTGTCATGTGACATGAAAGTTGCTTTTTTGTTATTTTGCGTTTTTATTTGGGTATTGGTGGAAATTTGCGACGCACAGCATCTACACATTTTTAATTATAAGCTGTGGGTTGTGACATCATAGGTATAATGTTAGGAATGGTTGGTTGTTGAAAAAACTGTGAGCTGTGAAAGTAATGTGAAAAAACTGTGAAAGTAAATAAAATGATAGAATTAAACTAATATTCTTATTTTAATATTTATTATATTTTAATATTTATTTATATTTTGATATTTATTTGTATTTTATTATTTATATTTTTACATTTATTTTTAATATTTAATTATATTTTAACTTCTATATTTTATTATTCATTTATATTTTAACTTCTATATTTTATTATTCATTTATATTTTATTATTCATTTATATTTTATATATATTTTAATATTTATATATATTTTATTATTCATTTATATTTTATATATATTTTAATATTTATATATATTTTATTATTCATTTATATTTTATATATATTTTAATATTTATATATATTTTATTATTCATATATTTCATACATATTTTAATATTTATTTATATTTTATTACTCATTTATATTTTACATATATTTTATTTACGTATACATCTGTGCCAAAAAAATTAACTCAGTGAGAGCAATTACGTCCCACTAGAGCTGCACAATGAACTTATGTTAAAGGGAATGACAGTAGTGTATATATTTTAACTATGGTTAGTACAAAAGAAAAGAATTTTGCAAGAATGGTTTTAGAAAAATATATTTTATGTGACCAACTCCAGCATATAATTTCGCAATATAACTCTATGAGGAATCATCCTATGGGGGTAAATAACATACCATCGTGTACAGGAAGGTAGACCAGATTAATAAGTAAAGCTTTTTTTATCTTTTGACATGTGTACTAAGGGTATAAAAAATGACAGTCTGGGGTTCTATGAAAATAATGTTTATAACAATATACGTTTAAATTACAATTTATATAACGGAAATCAGTCTCAGTGGATGAAAAAAAAGTAATTAATATGAAAGCTGATACTTTGAAAAAGAACCTTGGGAACCAAAACCTTGTATTACGGTTAATTAAACTTTTTATAAAAGTAATGTGTTCTTTAAATGTTTTTCACATCATACGTAAAATTATTATTTTAAGAGGGAAAATATCATATCGTTATGACTAGAAGGAGGGATCTCACCTTGATCACAATTGGATGCATTAGAATTGCTTACTGTTTAGGAATATGATGTAAAAGTTACTCTATCGCACTGTTTGTTGTGCTGGGCTTGATAAGAGCAGATTTGGGGTTGGTATGTAAGATAATGGATCTATTACTTGTTCTAATACGTGTTGAATAAGGGAATTTGTCTTAGATGTTGCTGTTTTAGGGGTGTTTTATAATTGGTTGTTTGATTGAACGATACAGTGCAGCTATACAAAGGGGTTTATTTATACGCTTGGTACAAGTACACATTTTTTCTTATGTCATAAAATTACACTATAACAAAACGCATAGGTGGATGGTAGAAATGAAGTAGCACCATACAAGGGGAATTATTAGGGCTGGCTGATTAAATTTTCAAAGACTAAGAGGCAACAAGTTCCCATATGAGTACAATTGAGGGTGAATGTGTAGAATTTGGCGACATCAAGTATCCACAAGGGGACAATTTGAGAGGTGTATTCGTAAAATTGGCGACATAAAGTACCCATAGGGAGACGTTTGTAGGCGTATACATAAAATTGGGGTGAAAGCGGGGTTTGTAGTTGTACATTAGACAAGAATAAATGTAAAATGAAAAAGTTTAAGTTTGAAATAAATTATAAAAATAATAAATGTTAAAAAAAAAAAGTTAAAATACAATTTAAAAAGCAAAATGTAAAAAAAAAAAAAAAAGTTTAAAAAGAAAAATGTAAAAATAAAAAAAAGTTTAAGTGTGAATTAAAAACTAAAAGGTTAAGTAAGAAAAAAAAATTACTAAAAGTGAAAAAAAAATTTTAAAAGTGAAAAAAAATATATATATATATTTATATAAAAAATATTTGAAAAAAGTTTAAGTGTGAAATAAATTATAAAACTAATAAATGTAAAATAAAAAGTTTACGTGTGAAATAGATTATAAAAAGTATAAATGTAAAAAAATAAATAAAAAGTTTAAGTGAAAAATATAATGTAAAGATAAAAAAGTTAAAAAACAGTAACTGTAAAATAAAAAAAAAGTTTGTATAAAATGAACTTTTAAAAGAAAAATGAAAAAAAAAGTAAAAACAATATATAAAAAAAAAGTTTTAAGTGTAAAAATAAAATTAAAAAAAAAAAATTAAAAAAAAAAAAAAGACAAATGTAAAAAAGAAAAACGTAAAAAAAAATTTAAAATTTAAAAAAAAAAATTTACAAACGAAAAATATGAAAAAAAAAAAAGAAACGTTAAAAGAAAATTGCTAAATGTAAAAAAGAAATGTGTTAAATGTAAAAGATTAACCATCATAAGTTTTTTACCCGAATCGACCCAAAGCCATATGGTGTTACGGAACGTACTAGCCCCATATAGGCACAGATGCCCGTGGTGAGTTCTGTGAATGGTCTACCCACTAATCAAACGACAAGTACCACAATTACATTAAATAATTAGCAACAAAAAAAGCAGGAAATACTACTATAGATATAAAAAATATTAACAAAGTATCGAAAATAGAACCAAAGGTAACTAATAAATCTGTATAGAATGAGTGTCTATAAATGTATAAGAGAAACCAATGTATATATTTCTACTAAAATGTTGACACATGTACTAAATTTTTAACAAATTAAGTCAAATATTTGCGAAATAGAGAAAATAATACATACTTTTTAAAATTGTATCAAATAGTCTATGAATGGATAAAAAAAAATATCATGACATGTATTAAAAAAAAAATTAAAATAATGGACTTACGTGTAACACATTAAGTTAAGAAATTTATACTTATCAAAGAAAGTAACGTAAGTCATATAAAAAAAAAACCTGTAGTTAAGTACAATTGTTAATTGAATATGCTACAAAATATTGTCAAATTACACTATTTTTAGTGATAGGACAAGCAAACTTGTTAAAATGTCATATAATTATCAAAAATATTATACAAAGTACGAATTTAAAAAAAAAAAAGTAAATGCAAAAAGAAAAAAAAGTTTAAGTGTAAAATAAAATGTAAAAAAAAATAAATGTAAAAAAGAAAAAAAAGTTTAATAAAAAAAAAGTTAAAAAATAATAAAAAAAAAATTTAAGTGTAAAATACAATTTAAAAAAAAATGTAAAAAGAAAAAAGTTTAATAAAAATTACATGTAAAAAAAAAAAGTAAAAAAAAAAAAAAAGAAAAGAAAAAAAGTTAAAAAAGAAAAAAAAAAGTTAAAAAATAAATAAAAAGTTAAAAAAGAAAAAAAGTTAAAAAAGAAAAAAAAGTTTAAAAAGAAAAAAAAAAGTTTAAAAAGAAAAAAAAAGTTTAAAAAGAAAAAAAAAATTAAAAAAGAAAAAAAAAATTAAAAAAGAAAAAAAAAATTAAAAAAGAAAAAAAAAATTAAAAAAAAGAAAAAAAATTAAAAAAAAAAAAAATTTAAAAAAGAAAAAAAAAAAGAAAAAAAAAGTTTTAAAAAAATAGTTAAAGTGTAAAATACAATTTTAAAAAAAAATGAAAACATAAAAAATTTTTAAAAAAAATGTAAGTGTAAAATTACATTTTAAAAGAAAATGTGAAAATAGAAAAAAAAGTAAAAAGAAAATTGCTAAAAGTAAAAAAAAATAAAGGTGTAAAATGTTAAATAAAAAGACCTTAAGTGTAAAAAATAGAAGAAAAAAGTTTAAGTGTAAAATATTACTCATCATAAGCTTTTTACTCGTATCCACCCAAAGTTATATGGCGTTACGGAGCGTACTAGCCCCATATAGGCGCAGATTCCTTGGTGAGTTCTGTGAATGGTCTACCCACTAATCAAACGATAAGTACAATAATTATATTAAAATATTAGCAAAAAAAAAAGCAGAAAATACTAATATAGATATAAAAAATATTATCAAAGTATAGAAAATAGAACCAAGAATAACTAATAAATCTGTATACAATGGGTGTCTATAAATGTATAAGAGAAACCAATGTTTATATCTCTACTAAAATGTTGACACATATACTAAATGTTTAATAAATTAACTCATATATTTGCGAAATAGAAAAAATGGTACATACTTTTTAAAATTGTATCAAATAGTCTATGAATGGATAAAAAAAAAATTGTATATATAATTTTTAATTGTATCTATAAATGGATAAAAAAAAATCATGACATGTATTAAAATAATGGACTTACGCGTGACAGTTTAAGTTAAAAAATTTATATTTACCAAAGAAATTAACATAAGTTATTATAAAAAAAAAACTGTAATTAAGTATAATTGTTAATTGAATATGCTACAAAATATTGCCAAGTTATTCCATGGTAGTGATTTAACAACCAAACACTTTGTCTTTAAAGATTACGATAACGCAGTTTTTGAAACTAACATAGGGGCAAATGTGTATAATTATCATAAAATACTTCACATTACTGTTAAAATGTCATATAATTATCAAATATATTATACAAAGTAAGAAAAATATTACTTAATATGTTAAAATATTACCAATAGTACATGCCCAACAGATCAAAATGACCTTCAGCACCCTACGACACATGAAAACTTACGGAGATTAACAGCAATCTTGCCTCAAAAAATAAAACCAATAGTGTGCTGCTAAGGATAAAATGTCAAGTACACACCCAGTGTAGGAGATGTATACAAATAATATTGTTGAATTATTAACAAAGTGATTTCATTAATACTAAAATAAGGTCTTTGTTACAATAATATATATATATATGGAAATTAAGTTCTTATTAGTGAAATTTATGTAATATTTTTAGACTGCTTTGTTCAATTTATAATATGTAGGTAGAATTTTTACATAAAAAACCCCTTTGTGTTTATCAAAAATATTTCACAAATTAAGAAGAAGAATACCTAAGGAAGGTCTTTGCACATGATTATAGTACAAAACCATGTGGATTTACATCAATTTTACCAGGAACAAGGGGGTCAGTATACGGCTATGAGTCAAATAGTCAATTTTAAAACCACATTCAGGCATTTGTGTTATTAATGCCTGAATGTGGTTTTAAAATTGACTATTTGACTCATAGCCGTATACTGACCCCCTTGTTCCTGGTAAAATTGATGTAAATCCACATGGTTTTGTACTATAATCATGTGCAAAGACCTTCCTTAGGTATTCTTCTTCTTAATTTGTGAAATATTTTTGATAAACACAAAGGGGTTTTTTATGTAAAAATTCTACCTACATATTATAAATTGAACAAAGCAGTCTAAAAATATTACATAAATTTCACTAATAAGAACTTAATTTCCATATATATATATATTATTGTAACAAAGACCTTATTTTAGTATTAATGAAATCACTTTGTTAATAATTCAACAATATTATTTGTATACATCTCCTACACTGGGTGTGTACTTGACATTTTATCCTTAGCAGCACACTATTGGTTTTATTTTTTGAGGCAAGATTGCTGTTAATCTCCGTAAGTTTTCATGTGTCGTAGGGTGCTGAAGGTCATTTTGATCTGTTGGGCATGTACTATTGGTAATATTTTAACATATTAAGTAATATTTTTCTTACTTTGTATAATATATTTGATAATTATATGACATTTTAACAGTAATGTGAAGTATTTTATGATAATTATACACATTTGCCCCTATGTTAGTTTCAAAAACTGCGTTATCGTAATCTTTAAAGACAAAGTGTTTGGTTGTTAAATCACTACCATGGAATAACTTGGCAATATTTTGTAGCATATTCAATTAACAATTATACTTAATTACAGTTTTTTTTTTATAATAACTTATGTTAATTTCTTTGGTAAATATAAATTTTTTAACTTAAACTGTCACGCGTAAGTCCATTATTTTAATACATGTCATGATTTTTTTTTTATCCATTTATAGATACAATTAAAAATTATATATACAATTTTTTTTTTATCCATTCATAGACTATTTGATACAATTTTAAAAAGTATGTACCATTTTTTCTATTTCGCAAATATATGAGTTAATTTATTAAACATTTAGTATATGTGTCAACATTTTAGTAGAGATATAAACATTGGTTTCTCTTATACATTTATAGACACCCATTGTATACAGATTTATTAGTTATTCTTGGTTCTATTTTCTATACTTTGATAATATTTTTTATATCTATATTAGTATTTTCTGCTTTTTTTTTTGCTAATATTTTAATATAATTATTGTACTTATCGTTTGATTAGTGGGTAGACCATTCACAGAACTCACCAAGGAATCTGCGCCTATATGGGGCTAGTACGCTCCGTAACGCCATATAACTTTGGGTGGATACGAGTAAAAAGCTTATGATGAGTAATATTTTACACTTAAACTTTTTTCTTCTATTTTTTACACTTAAGGTCTTTTTATTTAACATTTTACACCTTTATTTTTTTTTACTTTTAGCAATTTTCTTTTTACTTTTTTTTCTATTTTCACATTTTCTTTTAAAATGTAATTTTACACTTACATTTTTTTTAAAAATTTTTTATGTTTTCATTTTTTTTTAAAATTGTATTTTACACTTTAACTATTTTTTTAAAACTTTTTTTTTCTTTTTTTTTTTCTTTTTTAAATTTTTTTTTTTTTTAATTTTTTTTCTTTTTTTTAATTTTTTTTTTCTTTTTTAATTTTTTTTTTCTTTTTTAATTTTTTTTTTCTTTTTTAATTTTTTTTTTCTTTTTAAACTTTTTTTTTCTTTTTAAACTTTTTTTTTTCTTTTTAAACTTTTTTTTCTTTTTTAACTTTTTTTCTTTTTTAACTTTTTATTTATTTTTTAACTTTTTTTTTTCTTTTTTAACTTTTTTTCTTTTCTTTTTTTTTTTTTTTACTTTTTTTTTTTACATGTAATTTTTATTAAACTTTTTTCTTTTTACATTTTTTTTTAAATTGTATTTTACACTTAAATTTTTTTTTTATTATTTTTTAACTTTTTTTTTATTAAACTTTTTTTTCTTTTTTACATTTATTTTTTTTTACATTTTATTTTACACTTAAACTTTTTTTTCTTTTTGCATTTACTTTTTTTTTTTTAAATTCGTACTTTGTATAATATTTTTGATAATTATATGACATTTTAACAAGTTTGCTTGTCCTATCACTAAAAATAGTGTAATTTGACAATATTTTGTAGCATATTCAATTAACAATTGTACTTAACTACAGGTTTTTTTTTTATATGACTTACGTTACTTTCTTTGATAAGTATAAATTTCTTAACTTAATGTGTTACACGTAAGTCCATTATTTTAATTTTTTTTTTAATACATGTCATGATATTTTTTTTTATCCATTCATAGACTATTTGATACAATTTTAAAAAGTATGTATTATTTTCTCTATTTCGCAAATATTTGACTTAATTTGTTAAAAATTTAGTACATGTGTCAACATTTTAGTAGAAATATATACATTGGTTTCTCTTATACATTTATAGACACTCATTCTATACAGATTTATTAGTTACCTTTGGTTCTATTTTCGATACTTTGTTAATATTTTTTATATCTATAGTAGTATTTCCTGCTTTTTTTGTTGCTAATTATTTAATGTAATTGTGGTACTTGTCGTTTGATTAGTGGGTAGACCATTCACAGAACTCACCACGGGCATCTGTGCCTATATGGGGCTAGTACGTTCCGTAACACCATATGGCTTTGGGTCGATTCGGGTAAAAAACTTATGATGGTTAATCTTTTACATTTAACACATTTCTTTTTTACATTTAGCAATTTTCTTTTAACGTTTCTTTTTTTTTTTCATATTTTTCGTTTGTAAATTTTTTTTTTTAAATTTTAAATTTTTTTTTACGTTTTTCTTTTTTACATTTGTCTTTTTTTTTTTTTTAATTTTTTTTTTTTAATTTTATTTTTACACTTAAAACTTTTTTTTTATATATTGTTTTTACTTTTTTTTTCATTTTTCTTTTAAAAGTTCATTTTATACAAACTTTTTTTTTATTTTACAGTTACTGTTTTTTAACTTTTTTATCTTTACATTATATTTTTCACTTAAACTTTTTATTTATTTTTTTACATTTATACTTTTTATAATCTATTTCACACGTAAACTTTTTATTTTACATTTATTAGTTTTATAATTTATTTCACACTTAAACTTTTTTCAAATATTTTTTATATAAATATATATATATATTTTTTTTCACTTTTAAAATTTTTTTTTCACTTTTAGTAATTTTTTTTTCTTACTTAACCTTTTAGTTTTTAATTCACACTTAAACTTTTTTTTATTTTTACATTTTTCTTTTTAAACTTTTTTTTTTTTTTTTACATTTTGCTTTTTAAATTGTATTTTAACTTTTTTTTTTTAACATTTATTATTTTTATAATTTATTTCAAACTTAAACTTTTTCATTTTACATTTATTCTTGTCTAATGTACAACTACAAACCCCGCTTTCACCCCAATTTTATGTATACGCCTACAAACGTCTCCCTATGGGTACTTTATGTCGCCAATTTTACGAATACACCTCTCAAATTGTCCCCTTGTGGATACTTGATGTCGCCAAATTCTACACATTCACCCTCAATTGTACTCATATGGGAACTTGTTGCCTCTTAGTCTTTGAAAATTTAATCAGCCAGCCCTAATAATTCCCCTTGTATGGTGCTACTTCATTTCTACCATCCACCTATGCGTTTTGTTATAGTGTAATTTTATGACATAAGAAAAAATGTGTACTTGTACCAAGCGTATAAATAAACCCCTTTGTATAGCTGCACTGTATCGTTCAATCAAACAACCAATTATAAAACACCCCTAAAACAGCAACATCTAAGACAAATTCCCTTATTCAACACGTATTAGAACAAGTAATAGATCCATTATCTTACATACCAACCCCAAATCTGCTCTTATCAAGCCCAGCACAACAAACAGTGCGATAGAGTAACTTTTACATCATATTCCTAAACAGTAAGCAATTCTAATGCATCCAATTGTGATCAAGGTGAGATCCCTCCTTCTAGTCATAACGATATGATATTTTCCCTCTTAAAATAATAATTTTACGTATGATGTGAAAAACATTTAAAGAACACATTACTTTTATAAAAAGTTTAATTAACCGTAATACAAGGTTTTGGTTCCCAAGGTTCTTTTTCAAAGTATCAGCTTTCATATTAATTACTTTTTTTTCATCCACTGAGACTGATTTCCGTTATATAAATTGTAATTTAAACGTATATTGTTATAAACATTATTTTCATAGAACCCCAGACTGTCATTTTTTATACCCTTAGTACACATGTCAAAAGATAAAAAAAGCTTTACTTATTAATCTGGTCTACCTTCCTGTACACGATGGTATGTTATTTACCCCCATAGGATGATTCCTCATAGAGTTATATTGCGAAATTATATGCTGGAGTTGGTCACATAAAATATATTTTTCTAAAACCATTCTTGCAAAATTCTTTTCTTTTGTACTAACCATAGTTAAAATATATACACTACTGTCATTCCCTTTAACATAAGTTCATTGTGCAGCTCTAGTGGGACGTAATTGCTCTCACTGAGTTAATTTTTTTGGCACAGATGTATACGTAAATAAAATATATGTAAAATATAAATGAGTAATAAAATATAAATAAATATTAAAATATGTATGAAATATATGAATAATAAAATATATATAAATATTAAAATATATATAAAATATAAATGAATAATAAAATATATATAAATATTAAAATATATATAAAATATAAATGAATAATAAAATATATATAAATATTAAAATATATATAAAATATAAATGAATAATAAAATATAAATGAATAATAAAATATAGAAGTTAAAATATAAATGAATAATAAAATATAGAAGTTAAAATATAATTAAATATTAAAAATAAATGTAAAAATATAAATAATAAAATACAAATAAATATCAAAATATAAATAAATATTAAAATATAATAAATATTAAAATAAGAATATTAGTTTAATTCTATCATTTTATTTACTTTCACAGTTTTTTCACATTACTTTCACAGCTCACAGTTTTTTCAACAACCAACCATTCCTAACATTATACCTATGATGTCACAACCCACAGCTTATAATTAAAAATGTGTAGATGCTGTGCGTCGCAAATTTCCACCAATACCCAAATAAAAACGCAAAATAACAAAAAAGCAACTTTCATGTCACATGACACTCCATAGACATCACTTACTGACACCTGATTGGTTCTTCATGATGTCATTCTTAAACAAGCATATGATTGGTCCGTTCCCCTACATGCAGCGTTGTCTTGCGGTTACAAGCAGAATTAGTAAAACCTTCCCCCACCTGCGTGTGACGTCACTTACTGACACCTGATTGGTTGTTCATGAGGTCATCCTCACACAAGAACCTGATTGGTCCGTTCCCGTACATACACGTTGAGACACGGTGGGACACGGTGTGACATGCCCATCGGCGGCGATGAGTCACCGACAGCTGCTCCCATGTCCCCTGCGTGTGACGTCACTTACTGACACCTGATTGGTTGAGGTCATCTCCATTAGGCCACGCCCCCTCGGCTTGACAGACGAGATCCGCCCTGATCCTCACAGAGCACCGCTAAAAATCCACAGAGCACCGCCGTACTCCGCAGAAATCCTCAATTATTCCTCATTATTCCTCGTATTCCTCATTATTCCTCGTCGCCGTACCCGTCAAATTACACTACTATTAAGCAGTTCTAATAAAAAAAATGCATGCTACAAAATAAATCAAAAAGAAAAAAAAATATTCCATAAAGCCATTTCCTTTAACATTTTTGGCAGATGTCTTAAACTCAGATTGTATCTGATTTTTCAGAATATACACGCCTCTAAAATATAACTATATCTTCCAAAGAACATCCTAGCATACAATATTCAATTTGTAAGACATACCTCCAGAGACAAGAAAACCCATTTCAGAAACACCTCTATCAAATTTACCAATCTTGTCCTTTTCAACCATCTAGCTTCCAACTGACGCCAATCTCAGTTTACTCATCCACGCCCTCGATGGGCTACCTGACTTTCCAAGGGGCCGAGTTCCATGTCATTATAATAACTTTAAATCCCAAACTCTTGGATGCATGACCGAAAAAGCGACATTTTAGGCGGACACTGGACCTAATGACATCCCAAAAAAGAAGGCAATCATGACCTGATAATGTCTTTATTCCCCTGTAATCACGTGTTAACGGGGTGTGAGCAAAACGTTGTGGGAACTCTTTTTTTCCAAGGTTTCCCCTTATGGGTAATTTTCCACCAGGCATAATCGCCAACCTCCGCTGCTCGCATTGGACCATCATAATCTCAAGACGTGATGACGTCGTCCATGGGAATGATGGATCGCCTGCCGACTTTGGGATTGCCGCTTGATGATTGTATTTAGACGGTGTGGGTGTGGACTGGCCCTTGTTTGTAATAACAGGGCTGAAAGTCCAAATGTCAGAATCGTGCTACTGCAGTTCTGATGTCTCTATCAGTGGACTCGGGACAGAGATGGAATCGGGGACGTTTTTACATAGGAATTATCCACTGTTAAGTCTATTAGTCGTTCCTGTTGGGTGAACAGCAAATTGAAAAAGAGTGGATGTGGCGAAATTAGTTTTGGTTTTGGCGACAAAAGTTTTGGGGCGTGCGGCATGTAAAGTGATTTAGTGGGTTGGGATGTGTAGGAATGGCACTAAAGAGCATAGGAAATTTAATGATTCTCCAGAATTAGATCGAGATTAGGTTTTCTCTCTCTGTGTGTGTACATGATGCATTGTTCAGTATAACTGTTGACCATTATATACCATTTTTATTTATGGCCTTTTATTTAACTCACTCTGTTATTATTTCTTCAAATTTTGCAACTCAATTTAAGCGTCCACTCCTTTTGTTATATTTATATTGACTTTAAACTTGACATAGCCATGTGATCCTGATGGCAATACAATGAATGGACATATTAATTTGCTACTATTAATGAATTCTAATTTATAAGGAAACTTAAGCAATTAGCAGAATGCTTCTAAATCACTTGTGTTAAGAAGATGTGCAATCAACAAGTTGCAAATAAATAGTTTTCTAATATTTCTTTACATTAAAATAACGAATTTTACTTTATACTAAAATAAATAAAAAGCAAGTAAAATTCGTTAAGTATTAAGCGAAAACCGGTTTTTGGTATTGATGTTCTTTACTAAAAGTAAAAAATGGACGAATCAATTTAAAGTAAAAATTTGTGATTTTATAACCATCGAAAATGGAGATTGTTTTCAGATAGAAAATAAAATTAAATCACCAGGACAAGACACCATCACTGACCCTCGGTTTAAGACGTCGATACGGTTTGTTTCTAAGTGTAGTTTCGAAAAAAAAAAAAAGGAACATTTGCATTAAAAAGTTAAAAATATTCATTATAAAAATATTAAAAAAACAACAACATGATTTTATTAAATGTGACCTGACAAATAAACTATGTGATCTAAACAAATTAACTATTGTTTAAATTGATAAAAATAAAAGCGAGGACATAACTTTAGAATTTCATAATGTGGCTCTCCACGCTTTAATATTTTGTCAATTTAGAACAACCATTTAATTTATAATTCGTTTAATAAAATCAGTTTTTTTTTAAGATATATTTTGTATTTATTATTCAATTTTATTTAATCTAGCAAAAATACCCGTTTTTTCACGGTGATAAATAAAAGAATGAGAACTGATAGAAAGTATATACATTTCCTCTTCTCATAGTAGCAAAAAGACCCATGTGCGGATATTTTCAGTAATTATTAAATCAAACAAAACTTATGACGCCATTTTTATAGTGTCAATAACGAAATGAAAATTCCTAAAAATCGCAAACGATATTGTCATCCATGTTAAGTGAATGACATACATTAAAATAGTTATAATAAACGAATAGAACATCATACAAACTTAAAAATTATAACAAAAAATATCTAATTTTTCAAGTAATGTTCTCTGTAAATTTCATTAAGCTACTTTGTGCAATTAAGGAGTATTTCGTATAAATATCGGCATTCTAAGTTAGTCAATTTTTTTACCTTGTATTTTCGCTTTTCTCCGTTGATTTTAACTGATTTTACTGTTGCCACTTCCTGAAACATTGCTAGGATAGGCTAAAAAATTTCATAACATTCGAATGGAACATCGTAGAGACTCGAAAATAGTCACGTTAAAATTCTTATTTTTTTAACTAATTATTCTTTGAATTTCAAAGTTCTACGTTTTGTAATTACGGAGCCTATAATGTATTGACAAACAAACACACACACATCCAGACATATTTTGGGATTTTCAGCTTTATATATAAGATGGTCCGGAATCTGCTATAAGCAGCGACACTGCAGTTGGGATTATCTATAGTGGAAGTTTTAGGATCTTATTCAAAGAGCTCACGTTGTGTTATTTTCAATCACGCTTGAGCCATTTTATTTATTATGAGGATTGGGAAATAAAAATAATTGTTTGTAGTTCGCGAATGTACCATTAATGTTTCAACGTCGAAATTCCTGATAAATGCTTCACTTTCTGAAAATGCACTGTCCTGTAACGTCTACAGTTTTCTAAAACACTGAACTGTCGCAATCCGTCTCCATCTCTTCCTTGAAGAGGACGATTCACGATTGGAGTTATTTGTGATTGTCGAAGGAAGTGCGACCCCCCCCCCCCCTCCCACTCCAGAAGGGGTGCTCCGTAAATGTCGGGGACGCCGTCCCGTATCGATCAAACGGCAACGGTTGCCATGGAAACGACGTCCAAAAGAAAAGCTTTTTCTTTTCAGGGGGAGGGGGTGTATTAATGAGCTATGCCCCCCCCCCTTCTCCTCCATTGATATTTGGAGGAACAGAGAAGTGCAATTAGAAGAAAGAGTTAGAGGGGGGGACTGATGAATTGCGTCACCTTTAGATCTGTGAGTATTACACAATGAGATGATTTAGATTTTTTTTTCTCTCGTCTATACAAGTATTTTTGTGAATGTAATCAGACGGTATGGACGGAAGGAGTGAGTGAGACGGTATCGTAGACCTTTTTGAAGTAAGAATATCAGACGTTTCGTGAGACAGTCTACCGTCAAAACCTTGCCGCAGCCAAAAGCTGATTTGAAAATAATGTAATTATTTTTCTATAGGAAAGTGTGGTTGGGATGATATAGTACTATTAATTTCTTAAGATTGACCTTTAGCCTATTCTCTAGTACAAGTGCCATCTAACTGCGACCACAGGTTCTGGTGGGATGGACTAAACAATTTAATAAACAATAAACAGCAAACATATAAATTTTAATAAACTGTTGTTTTGGTTTCTAAAGAGTAAAGTGCGTTTTTTTTTACAAATTTCAGATGCCCCTGATAAGTAAGTAATTATGTAAATATACAAATCTCTCTTTGTGGTACATTATAAAAAATATAATATCATGATATACTTTTTCAATGTCTAAGATATTTTGAAATATATAGAAATGAAATGATTGTTTTCGGGATCATCACTTTTCACTTAACAAAGACCTTAATTTAAAAAAAATTAACATAGTTCCGCAACTGCTATTTATAAATAGCCCAGCAGCTTACTCGTTACGATTTATTAAACAGCATAACTGGAAGAAAAGGTTATGATAATAATATAAAGTTTAAGAAAAACGTAAGAAAAGTTGTTTTGTGGAATGGAATGGTAAAAAAAAATATATTTTAAAAATACTGAGATAGAATTTATCCCTACCAAATTTCCTCTTATTTATGTTTGTGTATTAACAAAATCGATACAATTAAAATATACGTAAATTTTAATTTTTCATAAAATGCATTCAATTTATAATTTTAAATTATTACAATAATTCAATTAATTTTAAATTATAATTATTATAAATTGGTTGTTATTCGGTGGCAATCGTTGATGCTAATATTTTATATAACATTAATTAACAATGTAATCCCTCTAAAATTTAACTATATAGCGTATTGTAAAGAAAATGTGTTTTTAAGTGTAAATTTTTATCATAAATCGTTTACACAGAAAAAAACAGCAGCATAAAATCTTCATCAAAATTGAAGAATTTTTGAAAAGGTATATAAATGATAGTGAAACAAAACACTGCATTTTTTTTATTTTTCCTGCATAAAACATTTAAAAAATCCGCATTTCCCTTCAATAATTTCAGTACTTCAAAAATTAAGGTTTTTTACATGTTGTTTTACGGTTTTTACAGGTTTCAAGAAGGACATTGATACAAAAACCTTTAATTTAAAAGATTTTCAAAAAATTGTAGTTTTTCTATATAAAGCATTTAATTTTACAATTTTGGTAAATATTTTACGCTGACTTTTTTTGCTGTGTGACTATTAAATATATTTTTAAGACAAAAAAAATCAAATTAACATAGATTTTTATATGTTTTTTGGAATTTAAATCATATTTCCTATGGGAAAAATTCTGGTTATGCCGAGTGTTATTCCTCCGCATATTCGTAAACCATCATTTTTTAAATAAATTGCCTTATCTACAGAATAGCTAAAAAAATAGTGACATTCTACTTTAGAAAGTACAACTTATTAAAATTTTTGAATTCCAAACTTTTATTATACATCACACAATTCAAATTTCAAATAAATTTTATTTCTATTTTATATTCATACACATTTTTATTTCATTCAATCCTAATCCAACAATTCACCTCTACCCTATCGCATCGTCTGATAAAAATATTGCCCCATTATTTCAACCGTGGTCAAATTTTTATCACGTTGGTTCTATTGTTGTAGCATAATTTTACAGACTGGGATTGTCCTCGTTATTTGACCATAGTTCAAAATTACAAGATAATGTTACCGAGTCATTTACTTTGAATAGATCACGAAAGTCTCCAATAGTCCATTGGGTAGCTTCATTATGACGTCATTTCAACTAACTTACTACTTGGCTCGTATAACAACTAAAATCATTATCCAGTTTTAACACTTTTTAAACACATCAATTTACCAGGTAAAGTTCCCGAGTACTTTTTTTTACATAGATTTTGAAACGTCTCCAATAGTCCAGTGTGTAGCTCGATTATGACGTCATTTCAACTAGCCAACTACTTAGATGCTATAACAGATAAAATTATTGTTGATTTTGAACACATTTTAAATACATCAATTTACCAGTTAATGTTCCCGAGTATTTTTTCTTACATAGATTTCGGAACGTCTCCTATAGTCCATTTCGTAACTCGACTATGACGTCATGTCAACTAGCCAACTATTTAGCTGCTATAACAGATAAAATCATTGTCGATTTTTAACACTTTTTAAACACATCAATTTACCAGGTAAAGTTCCCGAGTCTTTTTTTTACATAGATTTTGAAACGTCTCCAATAGTAAAGTGTGTAGCTCGATTATGACGTCATTTCAACTAGCCAACTACTTAGATGCTATAACAAATAAAATCATTGTTGATTTTTAACACATTTTAAATACATCAATTTACCAGTTAATGTTCCCGAGTATTTTTTCTTACATAGATTTCGGAACGTCTCCTATAGTCCATTTCGTAACTCGACTATGACGTCATGTCAACTAGCCAACTATTTAGCTGCTATAACAGATAAAATCATTGTCGATTTTTAACACATTTTAAACACATCAATTTACCAGGTAACGTTTCCGGGTATTTTTTCAACGTCTCCAATAGTCCATTGTGTAACTCGATTATGACGTCATTTTAACTAACCAACTACTTAGCTGCTATAACAAATAAAATCATTGCCGATTTTTAACACATTTTAGACACATCAATTTACGAGGTAATGTTCCGCAGTATTGTTTCTTACATATATTCCGAAACGTCTCCAATAGCCCATTGCGTATCTCCAGTATGACGTCAATTCAACCCCCCAACAACATAGCTGTTACAACGCATAAAATCATTGTCGATTTTGAACACATCAACCAAACAAAATCATTACTCTCCATACGCCAACAAAGTCATTGAGCGGGAACGCGAGAAGCAGCTTTTAATGACGACGAACAAGTCATCGCTCTTCATTCTCCAGGAGAACAGCAGATGAGCCAACCGCTGATGGATGCAGATGCAGCTCTTTTCTCTCTCTCCTGCTCCTGCTGATGAATTCCGATTTCAGCAGTTGTTCGCACGAACAAGATGGGTTGCTTGAGAGAAGACTGCTCTCGCCAAACAGAATTTGCTATTGTGATAGTTTCGTTTGTGTTTTTATGTAATTTTGAGTTTGGTTTTGGTTTGGGTTTGTTAATTAACGTCGCACTAGAGCTGCACAGTGGGTTATTGACGACAGTTTGGGGTCAATCTCGAAGGAAAGACCCGGAAACACATTCACACACACATCCATACATGCGCCTCGTTATTTTAGAACCATGGTCAGATGACGAGGAAATACCTGAACTGGCACCCAACGCCTTCAATAGACGTCGGGACTTTGGACCCCGATCAGATGTATCGTGCACCAGTCCCGTATACACGCCAGTATAATTTGTTGGATATTCTGGACGACTTTCTAGTATTTTTGTAGCGAAGCTGGCAACACTCCGATCGCAAGATCACTACTTTTTTATGTCAAGTCCATTGCACGGATTTGAATCACCAATCCTCTGATTAGTAGCTGAACGCCTTACCAACTGAGCAACTGGGGCTCATGTAATTTCGAGGTAGATTGGCTACGGTTAAATGGCCGCTGTGACGTCACATTGTTTACATGTTTTAGATAAGCCTATTGGTCTATTCGACCAAACTCGTTTGCTGATTCGTTCGAACCAGCTTAAAGTGTCCCTACCCATCTGCAAATAAATCGGAATCAAGATTATTTAATGGTTTCTTGAAATATGAATAAAATAAACTGTGGGTATAATTAACATAGCACTATAGGTACACAATGGGCTATAAGTAACGGTTCGGGATTTAACCTGGGAAAAAGCATGGGAAAAAGACCCGAGAACACGGACTACATAGAATGCTGCGCTGGCACCTTTCTCCGAATTAGTTGGACAAATCGGGACTCGAACTCAAAAACCACCAATTCCGAGTTCGGCGGTGCGGCGTGACCACAAGACTTGAATCCAAGTATTTTTTTATTAAATAATTAATTTTAAAAAATATATAATTGACAAAGCGAATTCCAATTGAATTCGAACTGAGTACTAAAAAATATATAAATTTAAGATTGTATAATGTTAAAAGTGTTTGTTTAGGGATATGGAATTCACAATTAAGCCTTTTTTTATTGAAATGTATTATTATTTTTTATTTTGTTATTGCTTATAAAAATAATACGTTTGCTTAATAAAATAATTATTGAAAGTAATAAATTGTTACATTAAAAAAAACTAATAACATTTAATTTTTTTAAATACAATTGTTATTTTTAAACTTTAAAATGTTTAATAATTTCAAATATATAAAATGTTGAAATATTTTTTTGATGAACTTGAAATCTAATTGATACCTTTTGTATCTAAACAATAAAATTTGAATGTGATAAATATAGATAAGGATAATTAATTAAAATATTTTCTATTCTTAAAATATGCAAAATCAAATTCTTCTTATTAGAAAAAAAAAATTAGTATATTTTACTATTTATAGTTTAAATCTGTTTTAAGGCAGTGTTAGATAAATATATGCCACTAAAAACTTTAATTACTTTATACAAAGCCTAGTAGCAGGAATATCAAAGTAACGAATTTAGATCCAAAAGTATTTGGCTGTCAATCGTTTTTGGCATCACCTGTAAATTTATGAATATGGATCTATCTGATTTTGAAACTAGGCGGCTCATTTTTTTTTAATCAAGATCCAAATTACAGATATTTGTTTCAACATTTTCATAAAAAAATGAGTTTTATATCGACCACAAGTAAGTCTATTTCTTAAAAAAATAAAACTCAGATGATACAAAAAGAAAATTACTTATAAATTTACTTATTTACTCCGGATTACACGGCTCGTATAACGCGAACTTTAAGTAAATTAGCCGAGGCCGAAGAAGGAAGGATTTGGAAATGTTCCATCAAAATGTTTGTCACTGCCAAAAGCAGAACGAAAACGTTCTTTCAAATGCTAAAACTTGAAAGCTTCGTCGGATGCATCTTGTGTAACATGTCTGTTTTGTGGATGTTGAAAAACTACTAAAACCAAAATGTCGCTGTGATTCGATCGGAGAAATGTATACACTAAAAATACTGTGTGGCGAAAGAGTTTGCCAAGAGATTGGGGGATTTTTCTAATCTCAGAGTAAAAACTAAAGCAAATGTATTTTTTATTATATAAGAAAATTGTAATGTAGAGTGGGGAGGGGGGAACTAACTACCTCTTTCGACCGCTATTTATCATAGAGCTAAACTTAATTTACCATTCTGTAGGAAATAAAGTCTACTACACAATGATATGGAAAACATTTTGCATGAGGGGCTGTCTTCATATTAAAATACGCTCCAACTTTAAAATTTTCAAAATCAACACCTACTTTTGATAACGCAGAAATTGTCTTCACCCTCAAAATATACTAGATTTAAATTTTCATTAATTAATGATCAATTTATTAATTGATTAATTTCATACAGCTATATGAGGATATATTAAATAATATGTATCGCCCGAATTTGAGGGTCTACCTCCATATTGAATAAAGTAATATTCAGACTACGAAATGAAGGACGCTTGGTAGAAAGTTTTAGCAGCAGCCGAGGTTCTTGATTTCGTGGTCGGACTACGTTACATCGCCTGAAGGGGTTTTTCAAAATTTGAAGGGGCTAAAATTTTTTAAAATTTAATATCATTCTGATTAACTTCTGCTCTACTCAATTGTAAGGGCTGTTACAGGCGGAGTGGATGCGGGTGAATAATGGATCTGTGATTGGAGAATGCAAATCACGTGGTTTGTATTTTTGAATCATACATCTAATTTTCACCCGCACCTGAGTACGCTCCGCCTTTAACAGCACTAAATATATTTTGTGGCGCAAATTTAAATTTTTAGTTATATAGATTATCAAATAATAATTTTTAAGTTAATTTGTGAAAAAAAAAAATAAGAAATTAATTTAAAATTGGGAAATCTAGAAATAAACAATATGTATATTGAAAATATTTTTTAAGATATTTCTTTATGCAATATTTCTAAAATTATTAAAATTATTTAAAAACCTAAGCGGAACTTTACAAATCCGAGCTGTAGGTGCATACCTTGATAATGAATATTACTATGATATAAATGTATTTGTGATGTAAATAAAATTAAGTTTCAATTAAATTTATTTTCGCTGGACTGTCAATTAACGTTTAAATTAATTTTGCACTAAGCAACCTACTCATTAAAATATTTGTAATTGGTATCCCACTATGAAAAACAGCCTTAATTTAAAATGTTGTTAACTAAAATTAAGATTTTAAAACATCGTTCTCGTATTTTTTACCAAAAACATTTCGAGATATTAATGAAAACAATTCCATCATATTGGTGAAAAAAATTTCGTTATATTAGAGAAAACATTTTCGTCATATTGTTGAAAACAATTTCGTCCTATTGACGAAAACATTTTTCAGCAAACGTTCATCAAGCCACTCATTTTTAACATAGCCATTCAATTGAACATTACAATAACATATTACATAAAACAACCTTTTCTGTATTCACTTAGATCACGGCGCTAGCAGCGGTTGTCCCCTGAGATACACAGGGGCGCAGTAGCCCTTAGTGGCGCCCCTGCAATCCATCACAGTGACAAGGGGCGGCGCCATCCCTACCTTCCACCCCCGCCACCTTTGCATTAGCCCCCACCGCCACTGGCTGTTGTGTTAGTGGAGAGGAGGGGCGGGGGAGGGGGGGGGGGTAAGAGTAATGGTGGGAATGAGAAAACCGGATAGCTGTTTTCCGGATAGTAGGACTTCATATCTAAATAAAGAATAGATCCGATGCTTTTTCTTTCTTTATGAGAACATGTAACATTCATTGGGTGCGGTTGATGGATTAGTCTATCCTCGAACACGAGGTTTTGGGGATCTTGTGGGGTAATGCTAGTTCATTGGTTGGTTGAATTAAGGTTGCGTTAGACATGCACATTAGACTAGTGGAATCAATTGGTTTGGTTTGGTTTGGTTTGGTTTTGTTAATTAACGTCGCATTAGAGCTGCACAGTGGGCTATTGGCGACCGTTCGGGGTCAATCTCGAAGGAAAGACCCGGGAACACATACACATTCACACATTCATACATGCACCTCGTTATTTTAGAACCATGGTTAGATGACGAGGAAACACCTGAACTGGCACCCAACGCCGTCAATAGACGTCGGGAGTTTGGACCCCGATCAGATTTATCGTGCACCAGTCCCGTATACACGCCAGTATAATTTGTTGGATATTCTGGACGACTTTCTAGTATTTTTGTAGCGAAGCTGGCAACCCTCCGATTGCAAGATCACTACTTTTTTACTTTTCTATGTCAAGTCCATTTCACGGATTCGAACCACCAATCCTCTGATTAGTAGCTGAACGCCTTACCAACTGAGCAACTGGGGCTCCGGGTATCAATTGGAGATCAATCTCAAATAAAAAAAAAAAAAGAGGAGCACGACCTCGTAATTTTGAACCATGGTCAGACGTCGAAGAGATCACACTTTTCCAACCAACGTGTGAAAATTTAACCACGACAGATTTGACGACAACACCTTTTGTTCGTTTGAAAGTCGGAGAAGGACTGAAATCGACTCTTGTGCGTGTTATTTTGAAGAACGTATCGCATGCCTGTTGTTATCTCATATTGTAAAATGTTCTCACATTGGTCGTAATGTAAAAATTTGAAGAGTACTGTGCCAGCTCAGATGGGCTTCCAGTTGCCCAGTGGATAAAGGCGATTAGCTGGTAATCAGAGGATTGCTAGTTCGAGCCCGTGCTTTGGACTCAACAAATTAAAAAACAGTAGTGATTTTGCAATCGGACGGTTACCAGATTCACTATAAAAGTACTAGGAAGTCGTCCAGAACATCCAACAAATTATACTGGCTTGTACACGGGACTGGTGCACGATAAATCTGATCGGGGTCCACTGTCCTGACGCCTATTGAGGTTGCTTTGGGTGCCAGTCCAGGTGTTGTTCTCGTTATCTTACCATTGTTCAAAAATACGAGGCATTGTTTTCGGGTCTTTCCCTCGAGATAGACAATGAATCGTCGCCAATAGTCCACTGTGTAGCTCTAGTGTGACTTTAATTAACCAAACCATTACGAAACAGTGTTCTCGGGCTTCCCTCCAGGATCGTTCCTGAATCGGCAACAGTTTTCGTAGCTATAATTAGTGTTGAGAAATGTTGTGCTTTGATTACTGTATAAAACAAGCATAAAGGCGAATACATCTCCCATTTAATATCCTATTCCCCAAATCAATCGTCACTCTTTGGCAGTGGAATTTCAATACTATAAAGGTGACTTTGGTGTAGGAATCAATCTATGACTACAATTAAAGTCGCAGCGTAATGTTCTCTTGGTGTCAGTCACTGGTTCCAATTAACGTGAAATAAATTGCCACAAAACGACCGCAAAATAAAAATTCGATTAACCGATATTTCTATTTTATTGAATTTTCCGGGTTATTGAATGCCGGATAATAGAAAAATTTCTATATTTTATATAAATACCAAAAATGAAAACATTTTCTTTTCAATAAATATTAAAAAAGAAAGTTTAAAATTATTTTTATTAAAAAACAATTGATTAATTGAGATTTCCGGATAAATGACGGATAACCCGATTTTTAATAAAAGGATTTGTCAAGAAAGACACATCTAAATATGAATTAAAACAGAAATAACGCGCAAACACATATTTTTAAATATATATATAAGTTGAATTTAGCGTGTTTGCCCCTGAAGTCGGTTAAAAAAAAAAAAATTGTAATTGTTTAAATATATAACAATAGATTTGTTTTCAAAAGGTGACACAACAAACGATGGATTTCGGAATTGAAAGGGGCGAGTCAAAAGGGGAAAAAAAAACATTCTTTTTCACCATCAATTCAGTTTCGTCCATTCAAAGAGGGGGGTGTAGGGGTGGGGGTGATGCCTCTTTTAGATTTCGTGAGTATTCATTCTCAGAGAAATTGAGAGAGGTCGAGGGTAAGAGCTCCACAGCTTGTCAAAACACTATCGGAAATCAATGATCCCTGGCCCCCCCTTTGATGGCCCTTTCTTTTATTCTCTCCCTCTCACAAAAGTAAAGTAAATTCCGTTCACTGTGCGGACATTGATTGGAATGGAATAGTTATTTTCTTTTTTTGGAGTCATCGGCGAAGTGGCTCTGTGTCTGGACAACAGATATTAAAAAAAAATTTAAAGGCGATATTTTTTAATTGGAATTCCTACCGCAGGATCTAAAATTATAAAATTTGAGTTTAAAAAAAAAAAAAACTATATATGAAAATTAATTTTATTCTCGACACATTGAAATGCAAAAAACAGCGTTACAAGAAAGTCTCTATTTTTTGTTTTTTTAGTATTATTTTTTTTAAATCTTTTTTATTTATAAAAATAATTATTTTTATTTATATAAATAATTATTTTTATTTATATAAATAATAATTTTTATTCATATAAAGAATAATTATTATTTATATAAGGAATTATTTGTATGATTTATCTATCTGCATTAAGTTACACAATCCGAACATAAAAAATATAGGATTCTTATCAGATTTAAATGTTACATTTTTTGATCAAATCGGTGAAAAAATCTATTTTTAATCATCATTGTATGATTTTTAATCTTTATCTTTCCTTTTTTTTTTTGACACACACGAGTTGAAAATACAATTTAACTTTTGTGATAATAAAAAAGGAGCTACGAGTGACATTGTCATCCGACAATGGTGACACAGAACCCACGCTCTCTCCATGGCACAAACTTAAATTCCAATCAAAAAGGGATCAAACGCAAGATAAGCTTTAAACGATGGAAAAAAATCTCATTAAACCCAACAAGAATCGTTACAAAACAAAAATAACAAAAAAAAATATTCTCAGGTCGAGCTCGAAATAATTAATGGGCTCGCATTGAAAAAAAAATCCATCCGGAATTCATTACAACTCCAAATCCCGGTTTTCTCTTTCCCAAATCAATCTACGCTGTGGCAGCCAATAATAGAGGGAAACTCTCACAGTTCCCGTGACTTCCTGGCCGTTGCCAGGCAACAGGACGGGATCTGTTACTATGGTAACTGTCCCCGGTTGTCTCAAGAGTTCAAATGGAGTTAATTGTTAATGTCCCGCCATTAGTTAATAAAGGCCGAGCGACGTTTATGAACGAGCCGGACCGAGCAGTCGAGTCAGAATCTAGTCGAACTTGGGGTCTTATTAGTCAAAGGGTGGAATTGTAGTATAGGGTGAGATTGCTCAATTTGTGATTATAGATACCGCTCGTGGTTTACACAGGGTGTCATTAATAACGGACAACATGTAACCACTCAACCGAGACCTGGCGTAACCGATTTTACGCTAGACAAATCGGTTTAGTTCTTTTCGTATGTTCAACGACCCTATTGAGCAATAACAAACCTAATAAACGATTGTGATAATATAAATTTATAATCGAAAAATAAACATAACTGATAATACACGAATAATATTTTGTTTTGGTTAACTAACGTCGCACTAGAGCTGTACAGTGGGCTATTGGCGACGGTTCGGGGTCTATCTCAAAGGAAAGACCCGGGAACACATACACTTTCACACATGCACCTCGTTATTTTAGAACCATGGTCAGATGACGAGAAACATCTGAACTGGCACCCAACGCCTTCAATAGACGTCGGGACTTTAGACCCCGATCAGATTTATTGTGCACCAGTCCCGTATACACGCCGTTAATATTTGCGGATGTTCTGGACGACTTTTCTAGTATTTTGTAACGAAGCTGACAACCCTTCGATCACAAGATCATTACTTTTTTTTACTTTTCTTTGTCAAGTCCATCGCCTAGATCGAACCAGGAACCTTCGAATTCCCAACTGACGCCTTTAACCGCTCAGCCACAGAGGCCGCACTAATAGTTTGTACCGACCGCTTCATACTATGAGGGTTGCCAGTTCGATCCCCGAACACAAGATTTGTAGTGCAGGCTAGTTGTATACAAAAAAAACCTTCACTGTTTAAAAAAACCCTTAATTTTTAAAAATGAATATCTGAACATATTCGTTTTTATTTATCGTATATTGCATGGTAAATGAGCGATGACATACTCAAATTTAAGTAACCGTATTTTCTCAAATATGAGCAATGTGATTTAATATTGCTATTCTCAGCTTCTGTTCAAAGTATCTTAATAAAACCTGACAAACTTAAAATAGTTGTCAGAAGATGGTTTTCCACATTATTTGATGTCGATTGTTTAAATAGAAACTGAGTTATTACACAACTAAATTATTTTACTTCTCATTCTCAATATTTCTTCAATTTATTACTTTTTAATGTCGCCCTGGTAGTTTAATGGGTGAAACACTGTTCTACGGCGTTGAGAATCTGCGTTCGATTCAAGGAAAGACTTGATTTTTATTGTCTATATTTATTGAAAGCTATTTATGAATGCAGCCTATGTAGGCAAGCATCTACTCATTTTTGAGTACATGTCTTTTTCAACATTCGTTGGTTTAGTTAAGTAACGTAACGCATGTATAAACTTAAAATAACGTTTATGCAAATCCCTTCTTATAAAGATTACAAGGAAATAATTTTGAGATGGTAAATATAGTAGAACATTAATAATGCAAACAATTATCCTCATACAATCATTACAAATGGTTCTCTTGCTGTTTAAAACTCTAAAAATGTCCAATTTGTACAATAAAAAAAACAATTACCATGTATAATAATATACAACCCTTTCGCGAAGCTGTTCAGAAAAGTAAATAAGGGTTTCGTTCCGTTTTCTTTGTAAATGAGCCTTTTCCTTGATTCATCTCTGAAACTTATCTTAAAAACGGGTTTTTGGTTCTTCTATAATTTCATCTCTATAGTTCATTCCGTATAAATTTTGTTAATGACTTGGCTTTTGTCAAGATAGTTACTGAGATTATATCCTTCATTTACCCAAATTCCATCTGTGGATATTAACCCTCATATCCCCCAAAACCGCATCTATTTTATCTATGGTTTAACAAGGAAAAAAAAATATGTTTGACCCATTTTTTCTCCAAAAATAACTCCTAATTTCCTAAACGTTTCTCTTATGGATATCATTTCTATTTACTAAATCACATGAATCTGCCTTATCTTAAACAAATGAAAAATGAGCACATTTCAAACTGAATTTGTAAACTTTAGCAAGTTTTCATCAATTTTCTCCTTTTTTTTTCATTTTATTCTAACCATAACTCTTCACCATATATATATACAGAGTTTGGTTATTAATACAAAATTGTTTAATGCAAAACAAAACCATGAAATTTTCTTTCTTTCCAATTCTTTTTTACGAAATTAAACTGGGTGACGAAAAGGCCGCTCATTCAAAGAATCTTAAACTCAATGGACATTTACGATTACACACTGTTAAAAATAGATTCGAAAATTTGTAAAATGTACTCAATTCTGAGTACATGTGACGCTTACCATAACTCCGAATACATAAGTTCCATTTAAATAAAGATGTACTAAAAATGAGTAAAATGAATAAAAAGATCAGTTGTGTGCCTACATAAGCTGTCTTCATAAATCCCTATCAATAAATAACAACAATTACAACCAAGACTTACCGATGTGAGGAAGTTATAATCAAAAGAAATGTAAAAAAGGTGTGCCAAAAGAATGAGAAGTAAGATAATTGAATCGTAATAACTTAGTTTTCATTTAAGAAATATACATCAAATAATATGGAAAACCATCTTCTGAACAACTATATTAAGTTTGTCAGATCGCTTTGTCAAGATGGCTTGAACAAAAGCTGAAATAAGCTAATAAAAAGCTGATTAGCAATATTAAATCACATTGCTGATTTTTGAGAAAGTACTCTTACTTAAATTTGAATTACGTCATCGCTCATTTGCGATGCAATTTTACTAAAAAAAAACGAGTAGGTTCAGGTACTCATTTTTAAGCACTTTTTTTTATAGTGCCCTTTTTTAAAAATCGAGTCGCCCGATTCCAAAACGTTCACTTTATAAAATTTACGGTAAATCACATTTTTCGGACGAAATTTGATTTCTACACCTAGAATTAAGCAAAGTACGTTGTTTAATGTGTAAAAGAAATACCTGAACTCATTAAAGCGTTATAAAACAGCTAAAAACTGATATTTTGCTCATTTTATTAAAAAAAGTTTGGACTTGAGACAATTTGGAACTCAGTCACATGGACAAGAGACACTTTGTTCTTATTTCTTAGAATTTCTTTCACGATAAATCTTACCTTCAGCCACATGTTGCACTCTTTCAGCACTTTAATCTCTTCATGCGCATCGATTTAAGATCAAACTAAATGTCACAGAATTAAATAAAAACTTCACTTTCCGATCAAACATAAAGAATATTGCTTAAAAGTATTATTTAAAACAATATTTCAATTTATAATGTTATGTTTTATTGTATTATTTCTATACAACCACGTTTAAAATGAGTCAAATCATGTTACAGCTGTTAAACACTTCGAGCATGGATCCTTCATAGTAGACAAAACATAATGTTATAATCTCGCTAACATCAAAGTGAGGCCAACATGTATGGCCTCAGACACGTGGTTAATAACGTCGTTCCATTCATAAATTTTCACTGTTACACATTTCCCAATTCATCAGCCAATCGCGAGTATTTTTTAATTCATAATTTTGAAAAGAAGTCACGTGTTTGAGGCCATTCGGTCTGAGATGTTGGTTTCACGATTATGACATCATATTCGCTCTACTACAGTCCATTCATGCTCGAAGGTTAAACAGCGTTGCTCCAACATTTTCTTCTCGTTTAAATGTAATAAATAACACTTTGTTCCAAAGGAAATTTACTATTTAAATCGAGCAGACCTGGATTTGGACGCGAGACACTTTGCAATTGGAGGGCCATTTATATGTAGGTTTCAAACTGCAAAAAGGGCGATTTGTTTCTCTGAATTGTTGGGCCGCCATGTTGGAATTCTTGCAGTGGGCAAGATACGTTTTGAAAATAAGTGCCTTTTTTCCCATTTATTTTTAATTAGAAAGAGAGCGTTTTTTTCTGAAATATTGTTGATTATACATCAGATGGTATAAACAAATAATAAGTAATATAAAAAAACACTATAAAAAGTAGACAAGAAACGTTTTGGAATTACACGAATCAAATGAACACTTAAAGGGTCCAAAGGGGAAATGATGAGGGTTGCTAAGACTGATACATCAACGCTTTATGTTAGCAACATTGCTTTCAGTACATTCATTGTGCCTAGTAGGGAAAGGGGAAGAACGATGGCAGTTCGTCAAAAACAAGTCATTAGATCAGAATGCTGATCATGTTTACGAGACAATGCTAATGTTTTTTTTTCTGTCCAATCACTCAGGATGGATAGGTCCCGAAAAGCTATGCAACAGCTGTGACATTGAATAGCCGTGAATGTGCTTCCTTAATTTCTGAATAAAATTAGCCATTATTTTAAACGCTATAGTTAGTTTATTCTTTAAATTATTCCAGCACGGATCACTGTAAAACTGTCATTTGTGAACGGTTGTTATTATTTCCAGTAAAAACGAATTATTCGAATTTCGTAAATAACTTTTTGCACTCGTTCTTATACAAAGTCCGATTTTAAATTCGAACATTCAAAATTGTGATCTACCATTAATTAAGATTTTTTTCTTTCTTTCTATAAGCTAGTATTTTTCGAATTCGTAACATTTCACATAAATAAGAAAACTTCTGAATGCTGTTATTAAGCAAGTTGATTCAGTTGTATTAGAGTAAACCCGCACAAGTTGGAAGATAAATTTTATTCTTTTGAAAATCTTAAAAAAAATATCGCCGAATAGACTATATGTAAAGTAATAGAATCAAGGTTGATTTTATGCTTCAGATTTTTAAACTTATCTCTTTTTAAGTTACATATGAATTTTTCAATCGGTGTCGAAACACTTCAACTTTTACATATCGGACGTTCAGACAGATTTGAAAGCGTTCTGTTTTCCTCCTTAGCATACATGCAGTTACGGCTCGTGACTCACGAGTATGACGATTCGTGCGTAAGAAGGGCCCGAATTACAAAATACCTCAAACATAATGGTGTAATTCAATAGTTAATATAAATAAACTATGATAAAAAATGTAAGTATATATTGTAACTATGCAAACGTATATATAACTAATAATTAATTTCAATATATATAAATATTAATTGTAATTAATTTTTACTTACGTTTACATATTTACAAGGTAGGCTTAAGTTTTTTTTATCTTAGTTTATTCATATTAACAATTGAATTACACCATTATGTTTGAGATGTATTGTAATTCGGGTCTTTCTTACGCACGAATCGTCATACTCGTGAGTCACGAGCCGCCACTGCATGTATCCTAAAGAGGAAAACAGAACGCTTTCAAATTTGTCTGATTTGTAAAGGTTGATTATATATATATAATTTATATATTAGATAGAAGAGTGAACTGACAATTTAATTGACAGTAATGGATAACGTAAGAAAAATCAGGGTTGAAATATTGGAGAAAAAACATATTTCAGCTAATAAAAAAAATTATTTGAATAAAATTCCTTAATTTTCACTTTTAAAATTTTGTATTAAAATAATTTTTTTAATTTGTATTGCCAGAGACCAAAAAAAGTGACGGGATGATACTCCTACGTCCCCATGCACTAGCCGCCACTGTGTACAACAGTGGCGGCTAGTGCATGGGGTACATGCTACTAGAAAACATACAAACATTACAAAACATGCGAACCGTGAATTTTAACGAAGTTTTTACCCCATTTTCTATTTTCCCACTGATAGTATCTGTTCCTCAACAAAAGCCTTCCAAGAAAAATGACTTTCGAACAGAGCGTAAAATCTCCATTTTTCTTTCCCTAAACGGCGGAACGAATTTAGGGGTTGTCCCAAACGGTATCCAAACACTGTACCCTACACGACACTCTCAGCGGGTGTCTAAACGGTCCTCAATGGACAGTAACATGTCTTCAAGTAAATGGGACATCCTTTGTGCCCTAGGATTCCGTTTGTTAGAAGGTAGCCCTCTAGCAAGCGAACGCCCTGCTTTTTGGTCCTGTCAGAGTCCCTGTCTGTTTTAGGGGGTATTTAAATTTATGGATCTAGGAAGTTTTTTTAGCACAATGCTTCAAAAAAGTTGTGTCTGCCCCTTCCATTCTTGGAACACCTGTAGATAGGTGAGCAAAAAAAAAAGAGAAATGACAATGGGTGGTAAAGCTGAGTTTCACACCTGTATTTCTAACCTAATGATGAAAAGGCTTTGGTGCTGCATTCTTCAGTTTTTTTCACCAGCTGGATATAGATGGAGTTGCTAAAAATTTTTTAAATGCATAAAATAATTATAATATTTTTAATATTTAACACGCATGATTGATTACTATTTTTGCAACTACAAAATATTTCACAATTCCATTATTTATTAGGCAAATATTACGAAACACAGTAAATATTTTATATGATGATGTTTTTGACATCGATATCAATCTTGGTTTTCGTGGAATGGTTAGCTGCATGTGCAAAATGACAAAGTATTTAGTAATTTTCGTGAAATTAGCTAGCTGAAAATTTCGAGGCAGTAAAGTCACAATTTTAAAGTACTCCAGCTTTTTCTACATGGCGAATGTTTTGTAAAGAGCGAGATTCGAAATCGCGCCCATCCTTTTGCAAGTCCGTAAAAATAAACTATATAAAAACAGTTTAGATATGGTGGGCTAAGAATACATATATACCAATAACTCCCATGTTTGTTTTTTTGGAAATGACCACAAAGATTTTGAGTTTATCATACACCGACATATTGATAATGTATCGTATTTTTTCTTTTGATAATGATTTGATTTTTTGATTTGTATGCTGTATCTATAAATATCGTTAACTCGGACTAAAGAAAATCGACATGTTTTTTCGATTACCATTCACTAGATGATAAATATAATAGAACACAATACGTCCAAACTATTGTCAACGGTAAAAGATTACAAATGGTCTTTTCCTATTTTTATACCCAACATGACCGCAAAAAGGGTTAATTCCCCAACCAAAAATATCCGAATAATCCATCCAGTTCTCTCGAATTCCTTCCAACACTCCCTCAAGTTGGATGACATTGAGCAGTGCGATGCGGGCTTTGATTTGCTCCCCTGATCTCTCGGGGTGCCCCAAAGACATTGAATAATTGCCCCACCTCCTGAAGAATTGATTCACCCCCCGACCATCCAAGGGGGGGTTAAAGTCCCCCTTTCCCCCCTCTCCAGGTAGATTGCAGCAGCAGGGAAAAGGTTTTCTTTGCCAAAAATACATCTTGTGAGAGATTAAACGTCTCCTAGGAGCGGGGACCCTCCGTCACGGATTTCTGGCTCCTGTCACCTTTTCTCCTGTCGATTTCTGGGCCTTCCCTTTCCCTATGCCCATTCCTGATTTTTTTGTTGTAAATTTCTAGGTTTTTTGAAGCGGGGGGAGGGGAGAGAGTCTTGGATTAATATATCATGTCCGTCTTGCCCTTTGTTAATGTAATTAATATCACATTAGAGCTACAAAACGATTTATTGGTGACAGTTCGGAAAATTTGTGCGCTGACTGGCTCGCAAGTACAAAAAGTAGTGATTGAATATCAAGAATGAGGGTGAAGGTCTGAAAATAAGAATGCAAATGCCCCATTTAAAAAAGCATTTTCTATGAATATATGTTAAAATTTTCAAACCGTTCGGTGAATCACTGACCGCAGTCTCGCAAATTTAAATTCTGAGCTAACACACCAAATTACTACAGTACAATCAAATTTAATATATTTCAACAATGAAAGATTAAACATGTACTGCATAGTATGTCTTCGGCTGGGCAGAGTCCCGTGATTACCATGCTATCATGGTCTCTTGGTTAAATAAAAATAGGAAATTTAAATTCTAATACTTTTGAACTAAATAAAGAAAATCTCGATTTAATCCCAGCAAAAGAAGTCAGCATAAAACCTTCATCAAAATTTTAAAATTGAAGGTTTTTATGCAGGAAAACTGCAATTATTTTGAAGATCTATAAAAATAAAGGTTTTTGTTTCAATATCCTTCATAAAAACTATAAAAGACCTTCATAAAAACCTGCAAAAAACCTTCAATTTTTAATCATGAAGGGAAAATGCAGATATTTTAAAGGTTTTATGCAGGAAAATTAAAAACTTCAAAAAAACTGCATTTTTTTTTGTTTCAATATCCTTTATAAAACCTTCAATTTGACAATTTTTATGAAGGTTTCATGCTGACTTTTTTTGCTAGGATAGTGGAAAACAATGCTCAAAGATTCATACAGATGTATTTTTCAACAAAATATTTATTTGTAATGATATTTTTAAAATTAAAATAACATAGTATTGAATTATTGATTGTGAAAAAGTTTCTCAGTATTATTTTTGTTTGATGAGAATACTAAAAGCATTCAGTCATTTTTAAAAATTTATATATATGAATTAATTATTATTATTTAAAAAAAATCTTTTTCTCTTACGAAAAGATATATATCCCCTATAAGAATGATTACTTGGATACAAACAAATACAATATTTAAAAAAAAAACTGAAATTAAACTAAAATGAATCGTTTAATTTTCTTCAAACCGAAGCCCCATTTATTTCATTTCCAGTTTTTTTCCCCCTTCCCACTAAAATTCTCCTTTGTCACATTTTGACCCAGAAAGCAAGCCCCGCACATTCTTTATCCAGCGATGCATCACAAGAGGTATGCGAAAACAAAACAACAACAGAAAAACCCAAAAAGTCTCATTAATGAATCGCAGCGCAAATTTTTCCCGAAAATAAAAATAAATTCCTGGAGAACCGGGAGCGGGAGATCCATTTATCAAGTCCGGGGGCAACAGGATTAAAAATGCGTATTTAAGAATTGTTTGAACGAAACTCCGAAATATCCAATTTATTTCCCGCATAACATACCATGCGACGACAAGGAGAAGGCTTTTCGCTTTTGTTCTTTTGGCCATTGACTCGCAAACATTCCGCCCCGCGTAGGATTCGAAAGGAAGAAGCATCTGAGGGTTACCGAAAAGAACTCGGAAGTCGCCAAGGTGAAGATGATCGAACGCAAGAGAAAAGAACAATTTCTTTCCAAAACCTGAAAAAACATTTTACGTGTTTCTTACTGTTTGTGATTGTATGAACTTTATATAAAATAAAAATGATTTGATTTCTGTAACAAAAGTTTTGGAGATCAAATTTTTCTCAATTTTTCCACATCTCAAATTTTTATTTTTTATATTTTGCAGTATCTTTTTTTAATGACCAAAAAATATTTAAATTTTATCACACAATTTTTGGAAATGACCTATTCTAATGATATATTTACTTTGATGATTCGCTAATTGCCAAAATATAAGCGTCTGAAGTGGTACAAGTTTCAGCTCACTCAAAGAGCAAGTGCGAAATTAAGACAAACACATTAAAGTACTCATCTAAAAATAAGCAAAAATCCTTCTTACAAAGTTGTAAATGTGAAGATTTTATTCAAGAAAAATTCAGTATTAATATTTTTGAATGGAAAACAGAGCTTTTTTTAAAAAAAAAAATTATACAGAAAAAGCAAATTTGCAAAATACAGGCATGTTTTACAAAGGTATTTGGAGCAACATCAGTTTTAACGAATGTTTTATAAGGAGTTTTGATGAAATTTTTATGACGATTATTTTATGATGGGTATCATTAGAAAATTATTAACAATTTTGAACATAACAATGGTATGAGAATTATACATATTTATAAGAAGCTCTGATTAGCATCCTATATTTATTTCCAATAGTTAGTTTCTTAAATAAAAATATTATTTTTAAATAGTTCTAAAAAAAAAGTGCAATATCGCATATTAATTCAGAATTTTGTGATAACTACGTTTGAATAGAGTATATTAGAGCACATTAAAGTGTATTTGCGTCTGAATTAACACAGTAGGTGAGGGAACAAATGTATCAAATTATGTTTATGTTGGTATTGTTTTAGGAAAATTTGGGGTCGTGAAATGTTTTTGAAATTTGAAAATGTTTAGAAGACTTTCAACTTTGTAACTCAAGGACCTATGGTAACAATTCACTGTCATTTAGTGTACGATCATACAACATTATTACAATAAAGTAAAGAATTCTCAATACAATGTTACTGCCAAGATTAGAATTGAAAAGAGCATTTCCCAATATAACCTGCAATTTAACGCTTGGGAAACATCACCACTACAAATTACAAGTAAGCATTCAGAAATCAGTTACAACATATCAATTGACTTAATCAACTTAATAGAAAACTCTACTTTTTCTAAATTTGGAGATGGTTTACAGCGTCACTTTAAATTTCGAAAGCATCAATTTGATTCTCTTTTCAGGTTGGGAAATCGGTTTTCTTTTTGCATAACCATCATCCGCATCAATAACTATTATGAATAGAATCAAAGCTTCCGAAGACTCAACAGATGCTGGCTTTGCATGCGACCTTCACTTACCACCCAACGCAGTGGCCCTATTTAAAGCATCCCCACACACCAACAAGCGTTCATTAGAAACCTGTTTCACGATTGAGGGACTCTAATCAAAGATAGGCCCTTTCCCCAGGGGTGGGCCCTATCTCTTACACCCTCGCCCTCTTTTATCTTGGATGTGCTGGGGGGAAAAATCATGAAAAAAGGTTCTGGTCCTTAAAAAGATTGATAGTGAATGGTATTTAATTGAATGAAGGTGAGTGACGCACAGTGTAAATGGGATTGATTTTCTAAGGGCATTTTTCTAAATAAAGAAATGCGCTATTAAAATATGTCCTTTGAAATATGGTAATAGTATTGGCAACATAGATGCTAATATATTTTAGTTTATTGCTATTAATTCCGATTAAAATGTATGGTTTTGGCTAAGTTAAATTTCCATTATCAGTACTAGATACATTTTCCATACATGTTCCCTTATCAATTTGTACATTTTTTACCCTTATCACATGTTCCTTTATCAAAAGGCAATATGTTCCGTTATCATTATTTATACTTTTTATCAATATGTACATTTTCCGCTATTAAAAGGTAATATTTTTCGGTATCATTATGTACACTTTTAATTATCAATATGTACATATTGTATTATTTTTAATTACAATGCCCATTATCAATAAGTACACTTTGCATTACAAATATATATATTTTTTATTTTCAATATGTAAACTTTTCAATATCAACAGATATATTTTCCATACATATTCCCTTATCAATATGTAAATTTTTCATGCAGGTAATATTTCCTGTTGTTATTTACACTTTATTTTAACAATATGTACATTTTCCATTAATTAAATTACAATGCCTATTATCAATAAGTACATGATGCGTTAGCAATATATATATTTTTTATTTTCAATATCTAAACTTTTCAATGTCAATAGATACATTTTCCCTTACCATATTTACATTTTTGGCTATTAATAATTACATTATCCGATATTGATAATTGCATATTCAGTTATCAATAGGAATATAGTCCGTTGTTTTTAAAAGAATTCCATAAACATTTCCGACAGGGGTGGCGAAGTAAGAAAATTCTGTTTCAAAGACTATTATCATCTTTTTAATTCGATCATCACATCTGGTTTATAAAAGAAGGCGAAAATTAAATAAGGTTTTTAATATACATGTTTATTTAAAAATATTTTTTAATCTTCTTTGTAAAAATAAAACATTTGGGTTTTGAATTAATATAGAAAATAAAAAAAAATATTATCGTTATGGTATATGTTATTACCAGAAGTACTGAAGTCTAGTAAAAGAATGAAGTATTCCTTTTACAAAATCCAACTTAAGGAAAAATAATTTTACAGGTAAAAAAAAACATCATGTGCCAAATACGACTGCCCAAAATTTGCAACTAAAATACATAGAAACTTAAGTCATTTCAGTTGGTAAAACCCATATCCACACACAATCGTAAGTTCAACTGAGTACTAATTTCAATTTATAACTTCGTGGTAGAAAAATCCGCTCAGTGTAAATGTTAAGCAACCTCTCTGATTCTTCTTCCACAAACATCCATTAATCTTCCATTCGGCGCAAACACACCAGTTTATGAAAACGGCGCAAATATATCCTGGCGCAACTGCTCCGACACGGCGAGAAGGCAGGGCAACCAAAAGCAATCCATCAAAACGTCCGGGCACTAATGGCCGACAGCGAATCCTGGCACGGCATTTCAAAAGACATTAAAGCAAGAGTCGATTGAACGGGCTTCACTTTTTTTCTGACACTACAGTCGACGAATGAAAAAAATAAAATCTGTTTTTTTTATTTTCGATCGTAACGATCTTAGGAAGCAAGCGATCGCTTTGTTGCAGTGTATGCAAATGTCCGAGATGGGGTGTTACCGGAAAAGGGGGCTGGGGTAAGGTCAGTTGGTTGTAGAGGGGGGCTGTTGAATATTTAATACTTGGCAGACGATTAGGGGGTGCGAGGGTGGAATAATTCGTCCGAGGAGTGAATTCCCGTTTTATCAAACAGAACCTTATACGTAAAGAAACCTAAATATCGGCATGGGTTGTGACAATGCTTTGATTTAGGAAAACTATCTGTAACCATAGGCAACTACTATAAAATATAATTTCAAAGACGTCAAAACACCTATAATTAAGCTTACTGTATAAGTAAAAATACAATGTTAAAATAAAATCTTGGGAGTTTAGAAAGAAACGTTCAGAAACATTGCAATGAATACGATTTTTTTCCAAGCAATAAGATATATTTATGGAATTTGTGTGCATTTAAAAAAAAATTGGCACTGAAAAAATATTGGCTCCTTCCGCCCAGGTCAGGGCTAAATGTACGTAATATATGACAATAAAAGAAAGAGTCTGTATGTTGTGTGTATGTGTCTGTGGCACGTAAAACACTATCTTCTACTGCTCGGACGTGTCTGAACATTTATATATATATAAACTACTCAACTTCTAATTGTGTACCTGTGGCTTGAAATTTTAAAATTCTGTTTGTTTTTTCGTTTATAACGGTTTTAGAAGTAAATTTTTATAATCGCTAATTAAAAAAAAAAAAATCGTAATATCTCATCATCATAAGATCTTGACAGCAATGAAATACTTTAAAATAAATTAATATAGATTTATTTTTTTGAACAACTGAAAGTTGGCGATTAAAAATTGCTTTGGCGAAATAACTCTTTCTGAGCAATATGCTTCAACGGGAAAAAGTAACGGAAAAGCTAACATTCGGAGATGTACCAGGTCTAAACAATATACAAGTTTTTTTTGCTTTCGAGAAAATAAAAGAGAAAGGATGAACGAGGAGAGCGTACCAATGAGTTAACATTTATTTAAGTTAACATTTATTTAAGTTAACATTTATGTAAGTTAACATTTATTTAAGTTAACATTTACTTAACGCGTATGAAACCACGGGAAACAGTTAGTGCAAAATAAAATCCAAGTTGTGTAAAAAAGGCCCACAAAGACCGCATTGCAGGGTTGAGGAGAAAAGGCAAACTTACTATAGCCACAAAAATACGAGGATCAACACTCCTTCCTTCAACTTAGATTAAAATATTTAAATATTTGAACAATCAATTCAAAAGTTACATAATATTTAAATATAACAAACCAATATACAAGTTACATACTATTTAAATATAACAAACCAATATAAAAGTTACTTGGCTAATAGTAGCAAAATGACTTTTCAATGTCTATATAATAGAAAAGTACTAAAATGACAAATCTAGCTAACTAAGTCAAACATTACGCAGACAAGGAATTTAAGGCAGGAATAATAAGGAATGATTACACAATCAGATTTCGTTGAAGAATTTTAATTGAAATGGAAGAATTTGTTTAACACCGGGAAAGCTTCAACATTTATAAATCAACAAGACGAAATGATGATTCAAATCAAGATTTTTTAAAAATATTATTCATTTTATTAAAATAAAAATGCCAATATCTGCCTATTTGACAAAGTTTTTTTAAAAAAAAAGTTTAAAAAAACACTTTGTTTAAATTATTATATCTTTTAATTTTACTTAAAACATTTAAACCCTTTTACATTGCATTATTTACTAATTTATTTATAAAACGGCGCAGCTTGCATTCACACTCCAAAACTTTTGAAAGTAAAATATCGAGTCTATTTTTTTCAGTGACAAAACTCTCGAAATAATAATCATCCGACTGAAGCAAACTATTATCACAAAAAAATAATATTCCAAATTGTAATTTAATGACATGAGGGTGCAAATGTTCGACAAGGTGAAACCGAAGTTTAGTGGGAGGTGAATTCCAAATGACGAGGTTCTGAATACTTAATGTCTGAAAAGCGATTTAGCATGGGCCCTAATGAGACGATTTCGTGTTCCTCAACATGCGACGGCGTGGAGTCGCGTTTCTTGGATTGATTTCCAAGGTTTTGAGTGTTCATAGTTAAAATGATCCCTTTTAATATATACTACATTTTCCTAGAGTTATTTGTGGAAGATTCTGTTTTTCAGCAATGCTGAATAATTGCATAGGTTTCTTTGGTATGTACAAAGTTTCTATAAGAAGTTTTCAAAACAATTCGTAGACTTGATAGCTTGGTGGGTAAGGACGGCTCCGTGCACAGAATAGGAGGGTCTCGAGCCGATTCTTTTGAGTTAACGTCGAACTAGAGTTGCTTTTGGTTTGGTTTTTGTTAACGTTGCACTAGAGCTGCACAGTGGGCTATTGGCGACGGTTCGGGGTCAATCTCGAAGGAAAGACCCGGGAACACATACACATTCACACACACATTCATACATGCACCTCGTTATTTTAGAACCATGGTCAGATGATGAGGAAACACCTGAACTGACACCCAACGCTTTTAATAGACGTCAGGACTTTGGACCCCGATCATATTTATCGTGCACCAGTCCCGTATACACGCCAGTATAATTTGTTGGATATTCTGGACGACTTTCTAGTATTTTTGTGGCGAAGCTGGCAACCCTCCAATCGCAAGATCACTCCTTTTTTACTTTTCTATGTCAAGTCCATTTCACGGATTCGAATCACCAATCCTCTGATTAGTAGCTGAACGCCTTACCAACTGAGCAACTGGGGCTCGAACTAGAGTTGGATATTGGGGTATTAGCTAAAGTTCGGGATGTATCCGGAAGGAAACATCCTGGAACACTGTCTCTTAGTTTTGAATCATTGTTAATGTCAGGACAATAACCTGACAATAGCCCAATTCTCAGGTTTGGTTTGGTTTGATTTGATTAATTAACGTCGCACTAGAACTGCACAGTGGGCTATTGGCGACGGTTCGGGGCCTATCTCGAAAGAAAGACCCGGGAACGATACCTCGTATTTTTCAAGCATGGTCAGATGACGAGGAAACACCTAGCCCAATTCTCAGTAAGACTAACAAAAGACTCACCATGTAGACGGGGCAAGTTAGGAAATGAGAACAGTTAACCCTTTCCACTCCAAGAACATTTTGAAATTTGCGTTCTTTCTAAAGAACAGTTATTCCTCTGTTTTTCCCCATAATTTGTTATGCTCATAGAGGGGAAAAAATCATAATCTGTTTTGGATCTGCAAGGGAACAAGTTGAAAAAAAAATCGGTGTGTGTTACATATAAGACACTTTTCGAATTTATTTTAAAGAACAGGTAACCAAAAGAACGAGTCGTTATGTTTTCGCCTGAGCGCCGCCAACGGAGTGCAAAGGGTTAAGGTGATATCCAAGTTATTTCGCACTTTTAAATAGAGTGTGATAAAGAACAAGCTAACGAACCAAAAAGTTTTTTCTGTGTTCAAGAATATGCAGTTCTCGTTCAATTTGATAAACATAGAACAAAAGAACACAATATTTTGGTGACTGAGCGTCGTCATTCCAGTCACTGGGTTAAGTTATTGAATGTATGCTGTGTGAAATTTATACGCGATGACAAAGCTAAATTTTACAATTGTTTTACGTCTAAGAGTAGATTTCAACTAACAAGACTGGTTAATGCAAGTGAATTTATTTTTATTCTTTCATATCAATACCAATTTTAATTCAATTTGTAAAATATTTTGAAAACCAAAGTATTTTAAATCTATATTATACATACTTACATTGAACACATTTTCACATGAAACAAGTTAATGATATTTCATTCCGATTCTCTACAGCTACCTTTTTAATTAGCCCAGCAAAAGAAGTCAGCATAAAACCTTCATCAAAATTTTTAAATTGAAGGTTTTATGCAGGAAAACTGCAGTTTTTTTTTGAAGATCTATAAAATTAAAGGTTTTTGTTTCAATGTCCTTCATAAAAACTGTAAAAAACCTTCATAAAAAACCTGCAAAAAACCTTTAATTTTTAATCATGAAGGGAAAATGCAGATATTTTAAAGGTTTTATGCAGGAAAATTAAAAACTTGAAAAAAAATGCAGTTTTTTGTTTCAATATCCTTTATAAAACCTTCAAAAAACCTTTAATTTGACAATTTTTAAGAAGGTTTCATGCTGACTTTTTTTGCTGGGAGTCCATAAATACCTGTCTGATAGGAATACTTTTTTCTACAAATATTTATTTTTTAAATTTTACCTAACATAAATCTATAATTTGGTTTGTTTGAATGCTTTTTCCATATAATGCTTCATGGCTGCTCGGCCGACTAAATAACAAAATAAATTTTGTTTAACGAGGCCGCTCATTTCAAAACATCAACATCCCATCCCGAAATCGGAATCGCTTACATCACCACACAAATCTTCTTTACATCGAGCCGCATACCTCACCCACACTCCCCCCCAAAAAAACAACATCAACAAGAAACCCAACCCCTCCGCCTACAAGTAATGGTCCATCATTGAAAACCGCATAAACGAACAAAAAGAAACGAAAAAATGATAAGATACCGAAGAAAGCAGAAGAAACTCCACCGAACCCCATTGGTTACGAGGCAACCAAGATACCCAGTCATCGGTCACCCATCGGAATGATTACCATTTATTGTGTAAAGCAAGATGTTGAATGGGCTGAAGCGGGGTAATCAGCCCCGCTCCTGATAGAGTTAAGAATGGCCCCGGGCAGAATAGAAAAATGAGGGGTAAATAAGGAGGACTTGTATAATGAAAGGGCATGATACTGCGGGAACTGGAACATCTGGTGCAGGCAGCAGTCACGATAGCCCCCTCTAAGAATATTATACACCTGTAGTTCGCTTCGCCGATAGTTTTGGATGTGGTTCATGCATTTCGGGATGTTACTGATGTAGAAGCGGGGGTCATTAGATATGTTTTTGTCCTAGTGGGATTATTTTTGGTTTTGGGGGATTTTTTTTTTGTTTGTGGTAATCGTAGATTGCTGAGGCTGAGGGATTTGACAATTTTCTGCCTTGTCTGCGTTTCGGCTGGGGAAGTGATTGAAAATAAAAACGATGCGAAATTTGAAAAGTGAATCTTCTAAATAGGCGTTTGAAGTTTAAGGGAAATTGAATAACGAATTTATAAGCAACAGAAAACAAAAAAGAAAGAAGATAGAAAGAAATAAGAAACTAAAAAATAAATGTAATGATATGTAAACATTAGTTAAAATAGTTTTTTTAAATCATATTTGTAAAAACACATTGAAAACTTATTTAAAGTATTTGAAAGGCATCAACCTAAAACATATCTATAGTTATTACCTATCCCTCATGACTAAAAAACTACATTTCAACCTTTATCTCTTTGAAAATTCAACTTTTCCTCTAAGGAAATTTTCAAAATATTATAAATGTCTGCATTATATCACTTTTTTTTTTTGCTTCCGAATAGTTACAAAGAGTGTGATATATTATGGGAACATATTTTAATTTATCATATTAATCTATGTTATGTTTTGATTTGGTTAAATTTAGACCAAAAGGGAGAAGGGTATTATATAGGGTCCTTGTTTGCCCTTATGTAAATTTCGCCTTTAACAAGCAAGATCATCCAATCTTTGATATAATAAAAGAGTTTTAAACTAATAAACAAACAAGATTATTAAACTACACTGACATATTAACAAACTGAACTTCGCATAACCTGTTAATGCTCTACGTATTTGATTGCCTGTAATAAAAATATAGGGATAGCAGGGACTAATATAATAGCAGGGACTAATATAATAGCAGGGACTGATTATCAAATATGCCTGTGAAGCCCAAGCTGTACTCTTAAAATGTACACTGTACATTTTAAGTGCCCCCAAATCCCACATTTTATATAAACATTTAATACTCCTTCCTATATATTTTACTACTAAATTTACCTTAAAAAATTGTATTACAAACTTTAGTAAAAAATCATGGAAAAAATCAAAAGATAGATTATTTAGAATGCTCATTACTTATTAATATATTTTACTATATTATTTATTTTAATGCCATTCATAGGCAAGGATTTTAGTGCATATAAATGCTTGATTTCCTGTTCCAGGGTCTATTTGTGAGCAATGGGTTCTCCATTTGAAGGGGGGGGGGGGGGTCCTTTGCTTTAATATCTTAATGCTATGTCTATTAGTCAAATCGGTTGGTTAATTGGTTTAAAAATTCTTGAAGATAATTCCAGTGTTTGAACCGCATAACAAAATCATATTTGTATTAATATCTTAATGCTATGTCTATTAGTCAAAACGGTTGGTTAATTGGTTTAAAAATTCTTGAAGATAATTCCAGTGTTTGAACCGTATAACAAAATCAGATTTGTATTAATATAATTAACGTTTTCAATTATTGGGAAAATTGTGTATAGTAATTGCAAATTAGGGTTAAATCATTTAAGACTACACAAGTGCAATTTTTTTTTTAATTTTGGTTATTCACATGTATAAGATCAAGATTATAGTGAAAAAACAAATTTTTACTTATTATTATATGGGAAGCTGTTTTTTTTTTGCATATGTGTACCTTGGACTTATAGTGATTGCATGGCTCTCTCTATGTTGGGTTAATTTAAAACCAGTCATTGTAGTATGTCTTATTTACCTATGGAGACCCTCTACACCGATTTGTTCTTGTTGTTGCAAGTATTTTGCTTTTACTACTTTTTTTCATTAGTCAATAATTTTTATTTCATGATTTAATGCACGGTAAGTTCCGCTGTGGAGACATATATTAATACTACAGAAATCGGAAAGCTCCGCTATGTGGAGACATTTCTAATACCTCTTATATATAGATACATGAACCATTTTTATAGTGTAAAATTGGTATGCTCGTAAATTTACGGCATCAGCGATAAAACGCCAATGATCGTCGCCAAACGGCTGGCAGTGAAAAGAATTGATACAAAAATATGTTTGGGAGTTAAAGAGTTAGACACACCCTATCCATCTGTTGTCCGATAGTATAATGATAAGTCACGAGAAAAACTACCTCGATGATTGCGTTCTGTATAAATACAAATTGGATGAAAAATGAGTGAAAATATCTGTACTGTACTACCTGATTTAATTATACAATATAGTATATGTCTGTCGAGCTAAATGTGTTAAATTTGTTTGTAAATATGTTATTTTAAAAGTATTTATTTACTGTGTTAAATTAATCAGTGGCTCTTTTTAGTTGAAATATGTATTAAATGAATATGCGGCGGGGGTGACGGAATGCTGATGGACATTCTCGCCCGTGGCTTTTACTTCCAGTCGTCAATTTAACGATAGTTCAATCTTTTTAAACAGCCTCTTAGCTACAAAGTCATGAGTTTAAAACAAGATTTAGACTAACCTCAAAATGGTTAACTGCAAGCGTTGTACCTTGACCCTAATCAAACCTTGGACCAATTCAAAGTAGAACACTTCCGGTTAAATGACACATCTGAAATAAATAAAAAAATGAAAACGAATTTTAACAACACTAAGTGTTTACGTTTTTGACAGTGTCTTATAACAGGGTTGTAAATCTCTTTTACATTGGAAAATAAACCTGATTGATAGGCTTTAAAATATAAATTTCGAATTAACTAAAATGTTAAAATTTGGGTTACCAAGTAAACCAATAGACATTGAATAGCATCCATATTTAACCCTTTGCACTTGTCGCCTCTCAGGCGCCAACATAACGACCAGTTCTTTTGTTTCCCTGTTCTTTAAAATAAACGAGAACAGCATGATCTTGTGCTTAGAACATCAATATTTTTTTTCAACTTGTTCTCTTGCAAATTCAAAACAAATCAGGATTTTTTCTCCCTTTATGAGTATAAAAAAATTTGTGGAAAAGAACGTAAAGAAGAATAACTGTTCCATAGAAAGAACACAAATCGCAAAGTGTTCTTGGAGTGCAAAGGGTTAAAACGACAGACTTAGGGCTGTTTCAAATGAAGAGTATCGGATGCGTTTGAAAAATGTATGGTTCGAGAATAAAAACCACGTGGTTTGTATTCTCCAATTAGCGATCCATTTTTCACTCGCACGCGCATCCGCTCCGTCTGTAACAATCCTTATATGGGGTTTTGCAGTCCAAACACAGATTCAGTTTTATTTTTATAGATAAAAACCGGTTGCGCATTTCAGAGTACATAAAATAACAAAAAAATTGCTGCTCGCTTTCCAAAGAAAACTGAAACAAAAACACGAAAGGGTACAACCAAAAAAAAAAAAGGTGCAAGGATAACTGCCGAAATCCATCATAAAAGATGACTCCGAGAGCGAAATCCTCTGTTGTCCCATTACCGCGTCATTTTACACGATCTCTCCTTACGGTAAACTTTCGTCGACATAACACGCACTTGAAATCTGTCCCACTTGAGCTGCAAGCAATATGCCTAAAACGTCGGGACATTGGTTTTTGAGAGCAGGGGGTTGGGGACATTGTTCCCGCAAAAAAATGTGTCTCACTCCACATTTCTTCTTGTTATTATCCCTCTGGGAAATACAGATAAAGCATTGCAGGGTTGTTTTTGAAGATGTCATTTTTTTTTTTTGCTGTGTTAAAAAATTTTTTCTTAAAAAATGAAATCTCAGTCTTCGATTTTAGACGGAAAAATTGGTTGAGGAATGTGCGAGGCATTTTTCAAACCGTTTTGGAGAGGTTTTCGGGAAATAAAATGGATTCCCTGCGGATGGGGTTTTTAATCAAGTTTAAAAGCATATATTCGGTTTGTGTCATATATTACGTATGTTTTGCTGTTATAGTTAGGGGTATCATCGGAAATTACTTTCTGGGAAAGGAAAAAGGAAAAGTGTATCGATACTTCACATATATACATTTCTTTGTTTTTGTTTTTATAAATCGATTTGAATTCAATTTCGATAAGCAGAGATTGCGACTACGGCACAAAAAATATTAAGAGCTTAAACCAAAGATTGAAGAACAGCACAATATTTTATTAATAGGAATAATTAGCTGAATATTATTTAATTGTTTTGAACTCAGGAAACGCGACTTGATGAAATCCATTTAATTATATTCTATTAATATCTTGAGTTCCATATTTATACAAGTTTAGAGGTCACACGAGTCAAAAAGAATGGTTTTAATAGAGTGCACCGTGACCGTATGTCTGTGTGTCAGCATATTGTTATTATTAAATCCCGGTTAACAACAGTGATTCGTCGTTTGTATGTAAACGAAATATCTCAAAAACGTATTAAGATAGCCACAACGAAACATACCAAATGTGTTAGTACACATGAATGAAAAATACGACATAGTTTTCAACGTAAAAGCCCTCAATGAAAATACCATTGCCCCCTACCCTCTCCTCTTGAGACCGTTATTATAAAACTTATGGAGTAAATAACAACCATAATATGTAATTATATTGTATTCAAATTACATGCTGTTATGCATGTAATCAACGACATATTCATTTAAGCGAATGCTTGGTTAGACACTACTAAATTATAATTTTTAAATTTGTCACTTCGAATTTAGTGTTCTTTGATGGTGACACAATAACAGATATAATACATTAAAAGATTATTTTTATTGGAGTTGAAATTAAATTCAAAAGAAGAGTTAAGTATGCACAAATAATTGGCACCATCTGTTATTGTGTCACCACCAAAGAACACTAAATTCGAAGTGACAAATTCAAAAATTGTAATGTAGTAGAGTAGTGTCTGAACAAGCAATCGCTTAAAGATACATGTCGTTGATTACTATGTAACAACATGTCATTTTAATACAATATAATTGCATATTATAGTTGTTATTTAGCCCATAAGTTTTATAATAACTGCCGCAGGGGGTGAGGGCAGTGGTATTTTCGTTGAGGGCTTTAACATTAAAAACTATGTTGTATTTTTCTTTCATGTATGCTAACACATTTGGTATGTTTCTTTCTTAGATAATAACTATGGACAATATCTCAGGTTCAACTACTAAACATAATTCCATTCCTTAAATGGTCCCCTTCCTTTCAATAGTTTGGTTTCCGACTTGTTATCTATTATTAGTATCCCCACATCCGAAAAACAAAACAAAAAAAACAGACAAGATCTCTTTCCATAATTCTAATGTTTTATTCAGCATCTAATCTCAGTTGCTACAACGTACTTATCGCGAAGAAGAAAAAGCAACATAATTCCCCGCGAAACTTGCATAAGTTGTTCGAGGAGGGGGAATAATGATGTAATTGCGGAGAGATTGTTCGTAATTGCAGTGGAGTTGACAATTCCAAATTGCGTGCTGCAGGGGAACGAACCTCTGTGCCTATCGTTGCGCTGTGTGCTTTCATTGTGGATGGTTTAATAATAAGGTGTCGGGAGAGGACGAATTGAATTAGGCAGATGTTTTCGGAAATGTTAAAATAGGGTGGAAATTGGGATAAAAAATAGCTGTGGGTGCTTATTTACCGGGTTTCGGTCAAATGGGAGATGTGATCGTGATTGTCACCCTGTGTAAAGTCGTTCGTTTCAATTGGTTGTCGCTGGTAATGTTTAGAACGAATTTAAACTAAATATTGCGTTACTTGATACCCACAATGTCGGAAATGTTAAGAAATGTAATATGCTCCTATAAAGAAAAATAAATAAAATTTAATGATTATTCTGCGTTCATAAGTGGTATGATGAAAAAGGTTCTTTTTACAAACAATAACGAATCATTTTTTGGCATAAAACATTATTTTATCATATTTTTTAAGTAATAAAAAATAAAAAAATATATTTGAAATGGACAATTTTAAGTTAGATTTTTGTTTTAACATATACATTGCCATAGTTTACAATTAAAAATAATCATGAAAATTCCTCGATAAAAATCTGTAAATTGTGTAAAAAATATATTTTTTTAATATTTAATTTTCTTTTCAATTCATATTCTTTAATTTTGTAAAGTAATTTTTAGCCCCCCCCCCACTATTTCTCGTTTTTAGCAATAACCTTCTGCAAAGATTCCATCTAATCGCAAACTACATAACATTGCAAAGACTCTCCTACAATCTTTTAAATAACCAATCAAGTTTTTAGAAGCTATGATTAGCACCAAAATGTCCAATCACTGGACCAGTTAAACGTGTAAACAAAAACATCATCCAATCAAAATCACACACACATATCCGTCCATAGTGCTTCCAATTAATAGCGAAACTACAAAAAGCAGATTTCAACAGGCATATCATTACTTCGAAAAGATCCCGTACCTGTAAAAATTTTCATTAAATTCCTCTGTTCCATCTTACGAAGGAGGGTGGCAAAGATAAAAAAAAATCGGCATCCCTGTATAATTTAACACCTCTTATTAAAGGATCTCCGTATTAGAGTTTTCATTAAAAAGAAGATTTGGCGTTGGGGGCGACAAAAAAAAAGTCGCCGTGTAGACAGAAGCCTCTGCAAAAGGTGCCAACCGTAACTCCCCATGCGTGAACGTAGATATTAATAAAAGCAACATTAGCAATCAATATAAGGAGAAGGGGGAGGGGGGGGGGTGCAGCGTTGCCACCGCTCTAAATCCTTATCAGGCCCCAAGAAACCTTCATGGGGGGAGGGGTCTGTCTCGCAATTAGTGAAGGATAAAAGTTTGTCGTTTCCTTAATGAAAGATTAATTGGCGCGCTATGCAGGAAGAATGAAGGATGGCGAGACGTCTCAATTTCGCACGAGGGGGGTTTGCGCCAAAAAGACGTATCGATTGCGCGATTTGTTTGGCTGCGCAAATTTATTCGCCAAGGCTGCTAGACGCACACACAACACTCGGGCGTTTGGAAAATGGCTATCGGAGATCAATCACTCCCCCCTCCCCTTTCCCGCCTCCCTCTCTTTTCCGAAATTGCCCGGGGCCAATCTTTTCGCGCTGCAATTATACATCCGGACTCTTCGACTCATGTGACGTAATATATACGTCTTTTCGACGTCGGATTGGTGACTTTCGGTAGGTGTTTGATTCCAGTTTGAAGAAGGATGGTTGGTTGGTTGGTTGGTTTGGAGTAGAATGCTGAACAATTATTCTGCAAGCATGAATCATTTAACGTCCACATTATGATATATTCCGTGACGAAATATTTTATTTCTAAAATGAAGTTGGTTTGAGTCAAATTAAAAAACAAAGAAGTAAAATGTTACCCATCCCATACCAAAAAATACCTTGAAATTGTAGATTATTAGTCTGGGTATTGATGTACTTAATTTTTTTTTTGCTCATTTATATTGGAAACAAACATTGTATTGTGTACGCAAATTGAACATGCTTTTTATATAATGAGTTATAATTCATTTTAACTTTTAATTAAATACATTACATTTAATGCAAATTATCCCTAGGAATGTGCTTATGCTACATGCTTCGAACATACTGCAAAGTCAGTTTTCTTATAATGAGATGTTGGGTCAAATGGGATGTTATTAAAAATTGTACATTTAATTATGCTAGTAATTCTAAAACCAGTTGACCTCATGACCAAAATAAAATATTAAAAAAAATTATGTATGTCGTTCTTAATTACTTCATGGAACATTCATGCCAAATGAGAAGAAAATCGAAAACGCGTTTGGTCGGGATTACAACACACAAATTCACAGACAAGCAGACGAAATGCCGAAAGGTCTAGTTAAAACAGGGACCTCGCTGACGCTCGATCAATAAGTTATTTATTTGTATTAAATAATAGTGTTCAATATTCATTAATAGCATTCTTTGGTTAACGGCTAATATTGTCAAACTTTTAAGCTGGAAACACATTTCAAAAATACATCTTTCAAATTTTTTATAGATGTATGAGGGAAGAGAGGGGGGGGGGGGGGCGGGTTCACTAAGACATGGAGGTTGATTTTAAGGACACTGCAGCTTTCAACATTATAACTCAAAAAAGTAAAGCCCAAAAAGTCACTTCAAAATTAGTTGCTGGATACATATAGTCTTTTCCTTTCCGTATAATCGGAAAGCAAATAAAAAACAAATAAAAAACATATTGACTTATAATAAACTAAATACTAGTCAATGAGTAATTAACGCAAACCATTCCATGTGGTGATTTATTAGGTCATAAAATAATTTTACTAAAAAATCTTGTTTAATGTTTCATGACATCCCATTTATTATTTACGAGTCTTTCCTTCGGTTAGATTCCGAATTGTCACCAATAATCCATAGTGCAGCTCAAGTATGACATAATTTACCCAATCGCAATATTATTTTTACACAACCGCAATATTATTTATGTTGCTATTTTGTTGCTTTTGGTTTTGTTGCAATATTGAATTGTGCTTGCTGTTATTGATTTATTATATTATTATTATTCCGATTGTTATTATATCGTAATTAATTTTTAATATTAGTGTTACCACTTTTGTGATTATTATATGTTATTTTAATATGATTATTTTAGTATTGTTATCATCGTCGTCTTTATTAAGCTTTTATTGGACTGTTTTCGTATTATTTTTTTTATATAATTATTTTTAATGTTACTGTTACTATTGTTATTATTATATTTTTTATTGTAATGTTATTGTAATAATTTTTATTGTAATGTTATTGTAATAATTTTGATTGTAATAATTTTTATTGTAATGTTATTGTAATAATTTTTATTGTAATGTTATTGTAATAATTTTTATTGTAATGTTATTGTAATAATTTTTATTGTAATAATTTTTATTGTAATGTTATTGTAATAATTTTTATTGTAATGTTATTGTAATAATTTTTATTGTAATAATTTTTATTGTAATGTTATTGTAATAATTTTTATTGTAATGTTATTGTAATAATTTTTATTGTAATGTTATTGTAATAATTTTTATTGTAATGTTATTGTAATAATTTTTATTGTAATGTTATTGTAATAATTTTTATTGTAATGTTATTGTAATAATTTTTATTGTAATGTTATTGTAATAATTTTTATTGTAATGTTATTGTAATAATTTTTATTGTAATGTTATTGTAATAATTTTTATTGTAATGTTATTGTAATAATTTTTATTGTAATGTTATTGTAATAATTTTTATTATAATGTTATTTTAATAATTTTTATTGTAATGTTATTGTAATAATTTTTATTGTAATAATTTTTATTGTAATAATTTTTATTGTAATGTTATTGTAATAATTTTTAAATATTATTTTTAACATCATTGTCATTTTGTTTTGTTATTATATTGTTATTGTATCTCAATAATTATTATCACCATTATCCACACAAGCGTCATTGAAATCACTATTAAAGTGATGATCTTTAAAAAATTTATACACCTATCTCTCTCTCTCTCTCTCCAGTAGTTAAAACGCATGCAAAATGACATTTAGATTTCCCCCTTGACATTAAAGCCGACGAATTAAATCTAAATAAATCACTTAATTTCCAGTGAAAAGTGAGAGGAGGGGCGAAGTACAGGAGTTATTACTTTTTCATGCGTCGTGCAAACAGCCGTTATTCGTGCATGAAAAAACGGTTAAATTACCCTGAAAGTAGCCGATGCTCCAATTTCGCCATTTTTTTTTCTTTCTTTCTTAAACTCCTTCCTTCGTATCTTTTTGCACTCGGGGGCTCTAACGAGTTAGAAACAATTCGGAAAAGATTCTACATTCAGAAGCAAAGAAGAGCGGGGGGATGGGGGAAAGAAAGAAGGAAATCTGTCACAAATTCGTCCAACTGGAAACGTTCGTTCGCAGGATAACGTTGTTTGTAGATCGATCGATATTCATCTTGAAAAAAAAAATTCAGAAAGAAATCTTATATAAGATCTAAATATTCCATTTTTTTTTTAATATGAAAGTTTTTTTTTATTATTAGAGTAAGAAAAAAATGAAGATGTGATTCTTTTCTGGAAATAAGAAAATCACCAACTGTTAAATTTTCAAGTGATTAACTTGAAGTATGAATTTTTAAATCCGAGTTTTATTTTTTACAAAAGGAAAATGTACAATTTTCGTAAAAAGTAATCTGTTACGTTTCATTTATAAAAAATCTTCTTAGAAATATTTTTATTATATTTTAAAAAGCAGCTAAATATTTTTATTAGAATCATAGGAGTTTTACATTTAAAATAATAAAATATTTCTGAAATTATTCTTAAACAAAATTGGCGGGAATTTCATATTCTTCTAACATATAAACTAATTAATTGGAAAACATTGGCGACCAAAATCTTATGAATGAGAATACTAAGTTTCTATCAAAGAATCATAAAGTATAATTAGTTCTTTAGAATTCAGGACTAGAGACTATACTCGGGGACAACCTAAGTTGAACTTGAAGTGGAAGCTATGATATGTATAAATATTCCATGGCTTTAGGCTCAACTTAGATTGTCCTTGAGTATAGACAATTCATATGCTTTATTTGGAAGGTTAGAACCTTATATTGAAGATCAAATAAAATTACTTCTATTTACTGAATATAATTTATTTATCCCTTTTACATGCAGGCAATTGTGGAGTTTTATGTTTTAATAATATTATGGCAATGGGTTTTTGACAGTTTATATATAGCATTGAATAAGTTAGTAAATTTGGAAATAGTTTTCTTTTTCAACATCATTCTCAGAAATAACTCTCAATTTTGAGAATTTTGCGATCGTCAAGGCTACTTTCGTCATATTTGAATCATGACTCATGTGACTTTTGAGGAAAAAAGAATCCTTAAAATTTTGAACGACAGTAACTTACTGTTACTCAGATGTCTTTTTGGGCCTTTTCGAGGGATATCAGCTATTATTTGGTTCTCATCGTTGGACTGTGAACCGAGAGTAAACAAAAACGACAAAATGAATTTCACCAGTTTGACAGATTTTTTAATCGGAACATATAGCAGGCGTCTGCTTCGTCAAATATGAGCTTGCATTATTAGCAGTGGTCCCGGGCCCCGCTTTTTCTTTTCTATAAGATAAGTCTTTTTTGCCATTTACGCCTACTCAGCTATTTTATTGTATTCAAATGTTGAATTATTTTCGAAGTTGTATACAAGCTCAAAATAATTATTTTCTGGGATTATAATTTTTTTTTAAAGGAAAGAATTAAAATTCACAGAAAATATGCGGATTAAATGCTCAGGTTATTTTAAGCAAAACGTGAATAGTAATCACTTCCATCTTACTATACTTAAATATAAACTATTTTACACAATTCAAAATCTATCCGCAAAATTTTTTCTTAAAAAATTGCTTTTGAATTCCAAATCGGAATCTCACCTTCCCCAAGAAGGGGTATTATCGTCAACCCCTCAAAAGAAATCTCGAACCCAGAAAACTACAAAATTGCTCATCTAATTAGCGAAATCAGCCCCCCCCCCTTTACCATCGTTAATCATCATCACTTCACTTCTACATAATTGCATCACCCCCTCAAAAAACAAAGAAACAAACCCTCTAGAAAGGCTTCACAACAACTATGTACGGCACACAAATGCAAGCAGCCCGCCCAAACAACCACAAAGGTAGGTTTACTCAATTTGGCTAATAATCGCAAACATGGCTCTTTATAATGAACTGGGTTTAGACAAATAGTAACATTTTAATATCCCAACTTGTGATATTTCTTTGTACTTGAAGAAATATTTTGTTTTCATTATTCTTATTAATTTCAATCATCAAAGTTTTAATTAATAGGCATACATGTTTTAGTCTGGCGATTTTTTTGGTTCATTTGGCGATTTCCCAGTTGGCAACCCTCGCAGTGGGGATAGAGTGGAGATGAGATGTTTTCTTCTCCTTCCGTTCAGCTATGCACGCCTCTTCTGTAAATGTCAAGTCTTCTGGTGATGTATGGCCGATATACATTCTCGTGATCCCAGAGGCACCCCCTCCCCCTTATTTCATGAGAGATCAGGAGGGAGGGGGGGGGGCGGGGGGGGGGTAAAAGAAAAGAAAACTTGATTTTAACCCTGAGGTAAAGGTATCCCCGAAGTTGAAATATTCATGCGATGAGAGAAGGGGGGGAGGGGGCATAGGTATGGAAGATAAATGGATGTAATGTTATTCCTCTTTGACTAGTAGTTGGGTTGGATGTCGGTTTGATCTCGACTCTTGTACATAATGGAAATAGTGATCAGGGAATCAAGAATATAGTATTGTTTCGGTACGGAGTGTCTATGGAGGAAAAATCGATGAAGGTTCACTTTTTGTTGACATCGAGATCTCAACGTTATACATTATTTACATGACTGTTTAATGAGTGTTCAGTTGTTACGTCAAGCTATTTTTGACCTTTTGTACCGCTTCTTCCCCCATGTCACCTCCGTTATATTAGTTTTATTCCTTTAAAATGTGCAAATGGGTTTTTTCTTAAAGTGTTTTCCTATTAAGATACAATTTATTTTGTTACAAAATAAATAATATTTAATTATCTTTCTTGTAAAATATGGGCCAGCTAATCTCAAATTCTACAGTTTGCAATGGTGAGATAATATTATTGTATAGGTATACATACAGCAATGAGGTACCGAAGATTTGTTTTGGTAAAGCTAGTATTGGCACAAAATAAATTGTGTTGTCATACAATTTATTTAATAAAAAATAAACTACAAAAGTAATAATTAAATTAATAGAAATAAAATAACTTAATTAAAATTTATATATTAATAAAATATTAAAAGTATTGTTTACGATAAAAAAAATATTTAAAAACATATATAAATAATGAAATTTAAAAAAATACATCTAAGAAAAATAAAGTATTTTAAATAAACTGCCTACCAAAACAAACCTAATCACTCTTTAAAAAGATAACACTAACAAAAACGACACTTGTCGTGCAAAGGGCTCTTCCCTTATCTCTTTAAAAGCAAGGTCTTTTAAGTGGAGCACTAAATCGGTCAGAAATAGGTGTCATTTCTCGTCGATGGATTCGGTTTATAAAGAGCCGTTTCATCGCATTATGCGGTTAACCAAATTACACGCGAGAGCATCGATCAACCGGATGCTTTGGGAAAAGAGGGTGCCATAAATAAGCACGCTCCGGCACACTCTCTTTCTCTCGCCTCCCTTTTTAAAGCTCTCTCGCACGATTGTGATATTTATTAGTGATATTATTATCACTCGCTTCACTTAGAGTGCAAATAAAGTTATCGGGTTTCATTATCCTCCTTTTACACATGATGAGGTGGGCTGTGAATAGGATAAGATGGGGAAGAAGGGGGAGGGGGGATGGTGTGTATTGGGAGTTGTTTCTACAAGGGTTGTTTTCGATTTTTATTTACAATTATTAAAAAATTGCTATGGCTCATTTTTGTCTTCATTATTTTCTAAAAGTAATGTGACCTTTTTGAGGAAAAGTATTTTTCAGACGTGTTCGGACAAACTTTTTATTGGCGTATTTGATGGGAAAACGTCAATGGGAGCGTTATGGTAAATGCAAGTTAGTATTTATTTATAATTATTAAAAAATTGCAATGACTTTTAATTTGTATTCCTTATTTTCGAAATATAATGGGATTTTTTGAATATTTTTTTCTGTTTCGAGTGCAGACGGTTTTGTGATGTTTTAGAGAAAAAAAATGAAAAAAGTATGTGCAGGTTAATGGAAGTTTTTTTTTCTTTTTATTTGATATTATTAAAAATAGCAATTAGTTTTTATTTTATCTTTATAAATCTTGTCTCTTTTTCCAAAAATAATGTGATCTTTTTTTTGTTTTTAAATAATCTTTTGACTTGTGTGATGACACTTTTTATGACGTTTTAAAAAAAAAAAAATATTGTGCAATGAGCATGTGAATCTTGTATTTACTTTTATTATTTAAAAATATTTAATTTCTATTACTGCCTTTTATATTCATGATTCTTGCCTATTTTTTTTAAAAACAATGTGACATTTCTAAAGAAAAAATATTCCTCTGACCTATTTGGTAAAATTTTTATTAAAATCAATATTGTGTAACGGAAATTTCAATGTAAATAAATACAAGTTTATTTTATGACTTTTATTAAAAAATACTATTTTTTTTTAATATTAATTATTTTTGCCTCATGTTTGAAAGTAAAAGTCTTCTTAAAGTAAATACTTTTGAAAACTGTTAGGAGGAACTTTTATTACATTTTAGAAATACAAAATTTCTTATTTTTTTTATCACCTTTGAAAAAATATGCTTTTAGTTTAATTGATTTTTAAATGCTGTATTATTTTTTATCGATATTTAGAACATTTGCTTTGAAAAGATTTTTTAGACTTAAAATATATGTCAATTAACTTAATTATGACATAGGCAGAAATGCGTAACCAAAAATTGTTTATTATTATACAGAGGTTATTCTAAACAATACCTATTTAATTTAAGAGGAAGGTACAAAGAAATCAAATTCAAGAAATCAATATGACCTAAAATGTCACCTGAATATGATTCTAGAATAGACACAAGATACAATCTTTTTATAACACCTAATATAATAGATGAATAGGTATGTTAGATACTGTAAATGATAACACAGAACACATGCTACAAGTTTGCACCATCAGCAGCGACGCATGGCTCACCCCGGCGTCGCATTGACGGCCACGGTTGGACAGACATAGGGTTTCAAGAATGCAGTAGAAACGCTGATAATTCTGGCCACGGGAACCATGACTAAAGCAGAAAGCGTTTTATTTATGATTTATTGAGTCCCACTGAAAAAAAAATAACTGTTACCATAGCTAGCTAACTTTGTGCATATGTTGTGACATCATTTACAAAATTTAACATTTTCATGTAATAAAAAAAATAATGGGTTGAGATATTTTGGGTAGAATTTCTTATCGTATATTACCAAGTTCCTATGTAAATATGTTTCCGCCGATGTCCTTCAACTTCCCTCAAAGTTAATAGCTACAGTTTTGAGACACCTTCTATAACTGAAATGTTTACCCTGCCTGTCTCGGCATTAGAAAATGCCATACAGAGCAGATGTCTTCTCTATTTGTAGTTATGTAATCTTATTGAAACCCTCTCTTTAAAACACGTCAAAATCACAACTCACTTTAAAAAAAAAAAGAGATAAAATTAACAATAAAATATGTCATGCCTTAACAAAATAGTAGAATACGAGTTCGTTCCAATTATTCCTTCAACCCAGCATTGTTTAGGTTAACTACAGGCTTTTTTTTATGGAACACCATGTATACATTTCATTTAATATTTTGTGGATAAAATGCTTAGATTTCTAAGCATTCTAATCACAGTACATAATGCTCTAAGTTCCAATCTATTATCCAGAAATTGTAACTCCCGAAAACTGAGTGGGAGCATAATTCTTAGAACGAGTACCAGCTCCCGTTAATATCTCAATCCCAAAATACCCCAACACACCACAATTGACACTTCAATTAAAACTTCAACTCCATCTTCGTCCAGATTTAATTGAATTCTAACATCGCCATCGCTCCAATTACAAAAGTGTTGAACGTGTAAGAGTTGTTCAAAATAAGGCCACAACCGAAGAATCTGCTTATTACTATTATGTCATAAAGGGGGGTTTCACACGAAGCTTCGTTGACATAAATATCTCGACCATCGGGGATTCCGAACAAGAAGGATGCCCGTCGGTTATTTGGCGAGCAGCGAAGAAATGCCAAACATTCTGAAGGAGAGAGCAACTAAGGAACCGGGGGAAAAGAAATGATCGCCCATCTTTTAGGGATGACAGTTGCGGTGTTGCCGCAGCCCGACACGAATCCGCTCCCCTCCCTGCTCGCTGCGCTCTACCACCCAACATACTCCCGACGTTGCTTTTCGTCCAGTGGTACATATTCATAGCCGTTGTCTCGACAAGAACACGGTTCTTTTGTTTGGAGAAGGGGTTTGTGGTATCTTTCCTCCCCTTCCCCCCTCACTCCGCCTATTCAAAAAAATCTAATCGATGATTGGTAAAAGAGCGCTGTCTGTTTTTTTTATTGTTATTATTGTTTGCTTGTTTTTTTTTAAAAAATAGTTTCACGGAAATATATCAATAACACAGAAGTGGCGTTTTTTTTTTTTGGTTTTTTTTTTATTGTTTGTGTTTTGTTGTTATTAATATTTCCCGTCCGTGCGTTATTTTTTTTTTATATATCTTCTTCTGTCTTCTTTTCGATTTCATTTTTGAAAATGTATAAAGACAGAAAGAAAAAAAAGGAAATTTTCTACTTTTTCTTCCATTCGGCCTTGAGGAAATATTATTCGGAATTTTTGAGAACGTATTGGTTTATGGATATCCAATACGAAAAGCAAATTTCATTTTTTTAGAGGGAAAGGGGAGAAAGTTTCGGAATAGAATAAAGGGAATGGTTAAAAGTTCGAATCGGGTTCGGGTTACACCCCAACCCTATATTAGAACAGTGGGAGGGGCTGTAATAGTATATAGGAAACGAACGAGTTAAAAGTCGATAGACCCGAAGAGAATTTGATTATGTCTTTAGTAGATAAGAAGTTTCGATTTTTTTTTGTAAGAGGTTTCAAACTCTAAGAAATATCGATGATAATTTAATAGCTGTGTTTCGAGTTTCTGAATATTAGCTGTGTTTGGAGATGATACTATGAATAAAATCCGGCTAATCATGAAGATAAATCCAATTAGAGATATTTTATTATTATTTGAAGAAAATAAAAAGGCGTTAGTCTTTTTTTAAAGAAAATAAATCATTAATATAAGCAAGATTTAAATAAAATTCAATTAACCGTACATCTAACCCTTAGTTATGTTTATAAAGGATATATTCTTGAGTTACATTTTATGAGATAAATATATATTTTAAAAAAATATTTACTATAAACTGAAATTTGAGATAATTACAAAAAAACAACTTACTTGAAATATCATCCAGCGAAATTATTTGAGAATTTATTAAATGTTCTATCAAACTAATAACTCCTCTTTTAAAAAAAATTGCCACATAAAATCACTTTCACAATAAATTACGGAAAACAAAACCATACATATTTTTTTAAATATGTTGATACATCTTTTTAAAATATATTGATCACAAACTGTCATGTTTTCATAGAATTCAAATGCGTGATTTTTTGTTAATTTGCATTAGTTTAATAATTTTGAATATTAATTAATACATTGTAATTTTTTTAACGCAATACTCAAGAGAAAATGTTTCCAAGTTGAAAGCTACTATTTAATAGTTTACATTTGTTACATTTTTAGTTTAATATTTGGGGATTAAATAATTAATGTTTATACTATTTTTTATCTAATGCGTTTAATTTAAAAAAAAATCTTGAAATTTTACACCCCCCCCCCCCCCTTTTTTCACAACACATTGCACTCTGTTAAAAATGGATGTTCAAATTTGATGAAAGCTTCATTAAAATTTTCCGATTAAATTCTTCGTCAAAAATGACGAAATATTTTAGTGATTTTTTTTAATAAAAAAGGACTAAATAACAAAACAATCAATATATTTTTATTATTTATACCTTTATTTTGGACTCAAAATTTAATTGAAGTATATTTAACACTATCATCAAATATGATATGCATTTTTAACACAGTGCAACATTGTAGAAACCCGAAACAAGACCCATATTAGCGCCCTAAACATTTTGAAAGGACCACCGTCAGCAATAGTGGTGACCCAGACATGATGCGAACACGCAAACATCATCGTGTTAACGTGCTTATTTGAGATGTCTAGTTTCAAAACCAGATAGATCGGCATTTCCGAAAAATCTTTTTTTTCTCAATATTTTTTATAAGTTGTCAATGTCCTACATCTCTGGAAAGCGGTATTAACTGAAAGTATCTAAATCCAGTTTAAAAATACGTTCCAAGTCATGGGTTTAGATCCTTTAAGTACGTGGCTGTCAATCGGTTTTGGGGTCTTGTGAAATTTATAAAAATGGATATATCTGGTTTTGAAAATAGACGGCTCTTTCTTAATCAGTCTATATCATGAAGACCAATACAAATACAAGCAACTTCACAAACGCACCGAAACTTAGAAACTTGCGAATTCCTATTTTCCCTGAGAACTCACCATCTCTTTTAATCAAAAATAGAAAAAATTTCGATATATATTTCATTCTTTCGTCCATCCAATGGCCTTCTAATTACTTTCGTAAAATAATCAAACGCACATCTCCCCGGAAGTTTTTCAATTTCGCTTCCTGCTACCCCGGTCTTTCGAAACCCATTTAACAGCCTCGGGATGGAATAATCCCAATGCATATTAATGAAGAAAGTAATTAGAACTTTTGGGGGAAGACTCGAACTTCCCCCGTGAGTTCTCGGCCCCGAGGAAGAGGAATCAGTTGCCACTAATCAACACGGGGCCCTTGTTGTAATCTCACATCAACAATTTTATTCTACATTAGGTCATGTGCAGAAGGTATTTGCATAAAGTTTCGATTTGGATAATATTTCTCTGCGGTGTAAATGCTGGATTTAATTGGAATTTGGGAAGAAAAAAAATGTCAATTAATAAATTAATTATGAGTTATGAATATTTTTTTTTATTTATAATTAAAGTTGTTGGTAACGTGAATATATGTAACCTAATTTATAGTTATTTATTCCGCATTTCATTTCCTAAATTTTAATTAACTATTCATTCGAGTCGCTTTTCTGTTCAATTCCAAAATCTCTTTTCACAACATAAAGACCTTATAAATTACAAATTTAAAATATAATATCGTTGTTTAATTTGGCAAACCACGTAACTTTAAACTACGGAATGCAAGGCAACAAAGTTTCAACGATTAACTTCTAAATGAAAAGTTATTTAAAAAAAAAAAAAGTAATTGGAATACCTGAACTTAGATAGTAGGTGAGGGTTGGCTTAAAGAGTCACGTGGTTATTAGTTTGAATTTCGTCGCCAAGTACTTTTCGCTACGAATGCTAAATCTGTGGTTTTTTATTTGTGAATTAAGCAGACGATATATAGATGTACATTGAATCCACACAGGTGAATATTTCTCTTTGTTAAATTATCTCTTTTTCGAACACTGGTTTCATATATTTATATATTTTTAATTAAATTAAATTTATATATATATATATATATATATATATATATATATATATATATATATATACATACATTTACAGCAATATTTTATCCAAATATCTCAATAAGAAAAGACGTTCTGACATTAAAGAAAAACATTCAAGCTGAATTGATATCCTTCTTTTATAGCACTGTTTTCGCGCTAAAAGTCGATTAAAAATTACACTAGAGCAGTTAAGGTGCTACACTCTTCAATTCAATTGTTGACTGAAGAAAAGTCAAAACTTACTAATTTTAAGCACTATTTGAAAGGTATTAATCATTAAATTGCAACCAATATAAAAAATTCTTCATGCCATTTTATATTTTTAATCTCTTTGTAGAGTAAAAAACTACAATTTCGAGAAAATCAAATTCCATCATACGACGTATCGCATTCTTTAACTTTTTAATTACCCAACATATACAAATTCCTCGCTGACTTTTAATCATTATCAGATTTTTAATTTCTCCCGAAAAATTCTTCTGGTCCCAACAGATCAATTCCCAACTTTTTTTTTTCTTTCTCCGGTTTCCGAATTTAACTTTTGCCCATCCATCTTCATCTGCGGGGCTCGCTCGATACTATCGATTTCAACGGAAGAATTTCCAAATAATAAGGAACATTAATTATTCATTTTTGCGAAACTCAGTGGTGGAAAATCGATCGGCCAAAATAATGGGATAAATTAAGATATTTTAGTATTATCTCCAACCCGATTTCAGGGAAGTTAAAAGTGGATTTTATTTCTATGACTGATGCAATTCTAGTGCCAATTAAAAAGCATTTCTAGTGCCAAATAAGAAGGCACATAATTATAATTGTCACCGTTTATAATCAGAAATAACACTTTCAAAAATGCATGATCATATTTGTGGAAACTTTCATCATATTGAAGAATACAGACGCCTGCTAAATGCTCGGATTAAATATTTCGTTAAAATTAGAAAATTTATTTTGTCGTTTTTTCCACGAAATTTATATCGCCAAAAATAAAGAAGATTTTAAATAAAAATACAGCTCAACTCGAACCAGATATTTTTTGGTTCAATGTCACGCACCCAATATATCGAGTCAGAAGAGCTCGTTTTTATTGTGGCAGTGTTCATAAACTAAACAAAATTAGAACTGACTGAGCTGATACCACCGAAAAATAATCGGATTGAATTATTTTCGTTAAATATTTGAAGATTCTCGCTTCGTCAAAAGTTAAATGATTCAAAAGTCAAATGTTAGATAATTCAAAAGTCAAAGTGATTGTCAAAATTGGCAAATGTAGCGTGGACGATTGTAGAATTGCTAAAATATTAGAGATTTCTGATAGTGTGCACATATCAACGCATGTTAAAAGGGCGTACCAAAAGAATGGGAAGCAAGATAATTGAGTTGTAATAACTCAGTTTCCATTTATTAATCGACATCAATTATTGTGGAAAAAAATCTTCTGAACGACTATTTTAAGTTTGTCGGTCAGGTCGCTTTGTTAAGATGGCTTGAACAGAAGCTGTGATTATAAGAATTACATCCCACTGCTCATTTTTTGAGAAAGTACGTTGTTCATTTACGATACAATTGTACTCAAATAAAACCGAGTAAGTTCAAGTATTCATTTTTAAGTAATTTTTTTTTACAGTGCATGCATGATTCTCACATGTCTTTGTATCTTCTCCACTGACTATTTTGGAGGTATTTATGACCACTCTATGGTTCATGAAACACATGTTGAAAAACACCGAGTACAAATGTATTTTTAGACAATTCTAAAATTCCTCATTCCATGTTTCCCTCCCAACCTTCGAGCATGAATGGTCTGTAGTAGAGTAAATATGACGTCATAATCGTGAAACCAACATCTCAGACCAAATGACATCAGACACTCGATTTCCTTCCAAAATTATGAATTAAAAATACTCGCGATTGGCTGATGAATTGGGAAAATGTAACAGTGAAAATTTATGAATGAAATGTCGTCATTAACCACGTGTCTGAGGCCATACATGTTGGCCTCACTTTGATGTTAGCGAGATTACAAAGATGTGTTTTCTCTACTATGAAGGATCCATGCTCGAAGTTCCCAACAATATGTGTCACTTCATTCATTGACATCACTTTTCACAGTGTCCACTCCAACTCCAACATGACCCACTCTATCAATCATTTCCCATTAACACCCCCCCCCCCAAAAAAAAAATGTTTTAAAACTTCCTACCACTTTTGAGTACAGTTTTTTTATTTTCAAACTTTTATAACGAAAATTTGTACTCTCTCAGAGGATGTGCAATACCCATCCACTCGAAGAAATCCGATAAAAAAAAATTATCTCTAACATCCTCCCACCCTTGTTCCAAGCGACTGAATACCACACTCAAGCGTCCTTTTGGTCCGAATCTCTTGGCCGCTCCATCTTATATCTTTGTCGGTGTTGGCGGCAGTGGTTGGCGGTGGGGGTGGACACAAACACAGCCAAACTCTTCGGTTCACGGCAGGATGCTTCTTTCTTGAACTTTGGGGAAAAGAGGCCAGAAGATCAATAGTGGGACATGGGCCACTTCTCTTTGACCGACAAGCTTCCAGACATTTTGGACCGATTTCCCTCTCTCCCTTTCCACCTAAAAAGTTTTTTCCCCTTTTTTTTATCCCTATGTGTGTGTTCTGTCAATTTTGGTGGAACATCGCTAGTTTGGCGCTTCAGAAAAATTTATTTGACAAATGTATGCTGTCTTGGCGAATTTTATAAACATATTTTTGGCGCTAATTTTGTTCAATTTCCATGAAATTAGTTTGTTTTTTAAAAATATTTAAAAATTCTGTCTTTATTAAGTTTAAATAGTTATATGAAATGGTCTCTTCAGACAAATTAATTTTTTATATATATAACTGAACAAAAGTTATTTCTTTCTATGAATTTATACATTTAAATGCAAATATTTATCTAATTATTCGTCTGTTACAATTCACATAAAATATTAAAAATAGTTATTTCATATATCTATATATATATAATATTTATATTTTTTAATTTAACCCTTTTTTTAGTGGTTACAAAATATGACTAATATGTTTTTAAAAAATGTTTTAAATGATGTCATTTAAGATTATGTGCCCAGTTTAATAAAATTATACTTTAAAATCATAAATACTTACATGCAAATTTTACATAACATTGATAAAAATATTTTACTTAAAAAATATTACCTATTGCAAAAATAAGCAATTAAATTTAAAAAAATATATTGGGATAATTATACCAGGACGTGAATATATAGAAACAGCTTGCTGAATTAAAAATAAAATCTAAGAAACTTTTTTGTGCGATTTTTTTACTTTTGGCGATTTCTATCCATCCGAGTCCGGCAACCCTGTCTCTGTGTGTGTTCTGCCTCTCATCTTGCTCGATTTCCTTCTTTCGATCATTTTCATCTTTCTCTTTTTCTTTCCCTGGTTGTCTCTTCAATCATCGAGAAGAGATGCTTTTTTTTCTCTCTCTCTCCATCCCTGCTCTTGCGCTTCTTTTCTTCCCCCCGTTCGCTAAATACCCCCGCGGACCTCCGGATTTGTGGCTTCCCCCTTGTCTCATCCGACACTCCTCCTCCTCCTCTTCCCATCATCCGTCTTCTTCTTCTTCCTCATCCATAGATCAATCTCACTTCTTTTATTACTTTTAATTGCAGCACAATGGACTTGGGAGACACGCAAAAAACTGCGATATTAACTAAAAGAATCTCATTTCCGAATTGGAAGATAGTATAGTGCTTCATTAACGAAATTCGAAGTGTAGTGTTTAATAACGACTTTGAAGATATACTTTTAGAAAGTAAATAATAACTTAATTTAGAGGAAAATGGACCATTTGTTTCTGACACACTTTGTAAATTTGTGATTTTTTTTTAAAGATTTATTTATTTTTAAATAAAGCGTTAACTGTTTTCACATTATGTAATGACTAGTAAAAATAATTCAGTTTATTTTACCATGTTTAGATATAATTTTCAATGTAAAAAAAATACTTAAAAATGAGTTCCTGAACATACTCCTTTTTTTTAGTACAATTGCATATTAAATGCGCTATGACGTACTCAAATTTAAATAACCGTACTTTCTCAAAAATGATTAGCGTGATTAAATATTGCTAATCTTAGCTTCTGTTCAAACCATCTTAGAAAAGCGATCTTAATAACGTAAAATAGTTAGATGGTTTTCTACATTTTTTTATGTCGGTTGAAAATTGAGTTACTACAACTCCATTACCTTACTTCACATTTTTTTTTGGCACACCTTTTTAAAATTTCTTCTGTCTATAACTTCTTCACGTCGTCCTGGTAGTACAACGGATGAGGCCCTGGGCTGCGGTACCTGAGGAACTGGGTTTGATTCCCGGTAAGTATTAGTTTTAATTGTTTTATTCAGTTTATTTTAACATATTTAGATGTAATTTGCACACTGAAAAAAGGTACTTAGAAATGAGTTCCTGAACATACTCCTTTTTTTTTAGTACAATTGCATAGTAAATGCGCTATGACGTACTCAAATTTAAATAACCGTACTTTCTCAAAAATGATTAGCGTGATTAAATATTGCTAATCTTAGCTTCTGTTCAAACCATCTTAGAAAAGCGATCTTAATAACGTAAAATAGTTAGATGGTTTTCTACATTTTTTTATGTCGGTTGAAAATTGAGTTACTACAACTCCATTACCTTACTTCACATTTTTTTTTGGCACACCTTTTTAAAATTTCTTCTGTCTATAACTTCTTCACGTCGTCCTGTTAGTACAACGGATGAGGCCCTGGGCTGCGGTACCTGAGGAACTGGGTTTGATTCCCGGTAAGTATTAGTTTTAATTGTTTTATTCAGTTTATTTTAACATATTTAGATGTAATTTGCACACTGAAAAAAGGTACTTAGAAATGAGTTCCTGAACATACTCTATTTTTTTAGTACAATTGCATAGTAAATGCGCTATGACGTACTCAAATTTAAATAACCGTACTTTCTCAAAAATGATTAGCAGGATTAAATATTGCTAATCTCAGCTTCTGTTTAAACCATCTTAGAAAACCGATCTTAATAACGTAAAATAGTTAGAGGGTTTTTTACATTATTTAATGTCGGTTGCTTAAATGGAAATTGAGTTACTACAACTCAATTATCTTACTTCCCAGTTTTTCTGGCACACCTTTTTAATATTTCTTCTGTCTATAACTTATTCGCGTCTCTCCTGGTAGCACAACGGATGAGCCACTGGGCTACGGTGTCTGAGGGTCTGGGTTCGATTCCCGGTAAATTTTGGTTGTAATTGTTGATATTTGTTGAAAGTGATTTATGAAGGCAGCCTATGTGGACTAGCAACTTCTGTTTGTAATCATTTGTACTCATTTTTGAGTACGTGTTTTTTCAAAAATAAACTTATGTATATGGAGCTACGATAAGCATCGAATGTATTCAAAAATTAATATAGTTTACCTATTTTTGAGAACCTATATTCAAAAGTGTGTCCAGATTGCAGGATTTGAAATAAAAAGTTTGAGTTTTTATTCTGGAAAAGGGAAGAAAAGTCAGGTAAACAGTCTAATTTGTATGCAATACGTTTCATTTTTACATAAATCATTTGTAATCACAACAATCTCCCAGAAATTCTGCAACATTTTTCAAATCAATCAATTCCATGTCTAAAACAGATGCAGTGAAAGCGTTTATTTTCGAAGAAGAGATGCAACAGCTATTAAAAATCCGTTGTTGTCATATAAGCGACGTTTTGCTTCAAATAAAATGAATCGCTTTTGGCATCTATTTCACTACCAAATGTTATGATTGATCGCAAAAACTATTTTTCATTCTTTGAAGAGCGGGTGCTTTGGCGGTGATCGCGTCAATCACTTCGAAAAAGATGAATCCCACATCAAACGTGATAAAAAAAAAGATGAGTTTCTAAAAGAATTCTAACATTGTGCAAACGTGTTACTTTCTGCCTCGTCGAGTTTTACGTGATGTAGTTTTAAGTTATTCACGGCATGTTATTATATTACTGAAAATGTTCTGTTAAAAATTTAAATGAGGTGTGGTTGTGTTAGAGTACGGCAGAAAGGTCGTACACGAAACGCCATTTAAGCAAATTATAGAAACATGAATTGATCGCCAACAAAAGAAGATAAGTCAATATTCCGTATGACGCCAATGGTGCGTCCTTTGCTTTATTTCATTGTTTTATACGAATCGGTGCCCAGTTCCGGATCCAACCAGACCAAATTATAACAGTCATGCTGTTTATTATGGAGTTATAGTACCTGAATGGATCACCCTAAAGTTTCTACCTTGTTATTATAGCCGATATTACAGACGTTTCACTTCTTAATAGTAGTTAAACTTATCTTAAGTTTGAAAACAGAAATAACACAGGCACCACAGTCGAGATAGGATATTTTCTAGAAATATCCGTATTTATGATTGGCAAAATTTTCTTTATCATTATTTTTTTTATTCTGTAGGTTTTTAAAATGCTACGAGAACGTAGTACAGATCCTAAGACTGTAGCTTTAACATCTATATACGGCGTGTTATTGAAAAGAAAGGGAAACATCAGCATTCAAAAACATAAGAATTACATCAACCTTTTGCGGTCGAAAGGTGCCTCTACGTCACCACTATAAGAAATTAATATGCCCAAAATCGTCTCAAGCGGAAAAATTTTTGATCGCCAAGGGTTAATCATATTTCTGTAATCATTAGTTCATTGAATAATTTATTTTCTTTATTATTAGTTCATAAATAGTTTATTTTCTTTATTATTAGTTCATTAAATAGTTTATTTTCTTTATTATTAGTTCATTAAATAGTTTATTTCTGTGATCATTAGTTCATTAAATAGTTTATTTCCTTAAATATTAGTTAATTGAATCGTTTATTTCCTTAAATAATCAGTTCATTGAATTGTTTATTTCCTTAAATAATTAGTTCATTGAATTGTTTATTTCCTTAAATAATTAGTCCATTGAATAATTTATCATTAGTTCATTGAATAGTTTATCATTAGTTCATTGAATAGTTTATCATTAGTTCATTGAATAGTTTTATTTCCTTAAACATTAGTTCATTGAATAGCTTATTTTTTTACTTATTAGTTCATTGAACAATTTATTTCTGTAACCATTGGTTCATTAAACCGTTTTTTTTTTCATCATTTCGTTAAAATTATAGTTTTTAAAATGATTATGGTTTTATAAATGGTTTAAGTAGTTTTACAGAATATTTATCATTACAGAATAAAAATACGGACATTTTTCAATAACTTTTCTTGTTTATTTCGAGAAATGTAGCAGTTTTTTTAAGAGGTTATGAAATACTAGCATATAATTTACATTGTTTATACAATATTATGAAATACTTGTTAATCATATTTAAAAATATTAATCCTCTAAGAGTCTCATACCAATTAAAAAGATATTCCCCATCTAGAACACGATACTAATTCCCAATATATCATACCCCACTCCCTAAAAAACATTAGTTTTTATAAAACTCTAATCCAATATCCCATTCCAACCTGTTCAAGCATTAGCAGTGCATCGGTAAACAGTAGTTTTAATCAAGTTCAAGAGGGAAAGACCCACGAAGCAGGTGTGGCTAATGAGCAACTCGCCGCTGCCATGTCTAATTCCCCGGTGTAACGTCAGCTAATAATGCACCTTGCGAACTAATGACTTGTGCCTAATAACGTATTAATAACAACGTTACTCGCTTGTTTTCAACATCTCAACACCTTTTCCCCGCCTACATCTTCGCCAATTGGAGTTTTAGGCGCACAGATGCTAACTTTTGGCGCAAATGGTCGTTAGCTGACGTTTTTTTTTTTTGTATTGGTATTCTTGTATATAGGTATCAGTCTGCCAATCAATAGGGTTTTGATGTTAACAAGGGAAATTTTAGATTGATGGTCTGTAGCCTAGCCGGGGAGTTTTTAGTTGTTTAGCGAGTTGATTGCGTTCAGAAGAGATATTAATCAAAATAAGTTTTTGAGAAAGTTTGTTTTGATGGATGATACATTTGTTAGAAGAAAAAAAGTAAATGCTTATATTTAAAATAAAATATTTTAAATTATGACTAACAACTCAAATTAATTGCTCTGGACGGCGGTTAAAATAAAATAAATTAAACAGCGAAGTGGCAAGGTTTTTCTTTAATGGGTCTTTCAAATAATTTTCCCATACAAGTTTCTTTTAAGATTATTTAATATTAACCCGACAAATTTATCTCTATGATATGATACCAGATAATTACCCGAATCGTTTCCTTAGTGCATATATGTCTGAAGTGCATTTTTTGTAAATTGTCTTTGTTAACGTTTCTTGAATTTGCGATGTAATACAAAAGCAAACGGACTCAGTTTTTTTTAGAGATACCGTATTGTTTTGGAAACCTATTCAAGGAAAGTCTCATTGCTTGTGGTTAATAGAAAATTGTGTGGTAATGCACAACAAACTTTATTTTAAATATGCAAAAGCCTAAATCATTATATTTTTTATATTCGTATACTCATTGAAATAATTCGCTATTAGTAAGTTATCGATTATCCATCTACCCATTGATTGGTCAACATCGGATAATCGAAATTCAATCGTTATTTTTCAGTTATAACTCTCTTCCCTAAAACTCCCACTAAAAACGTCACACCGTTGAGGAAAGGGGGAAGGGACCAATGAGGAATGACCGAGAAATTACTTTTCGAAATATTGAAAACCGATTATTGATTAATGGATTTCGCGTTAACCTTGAAGTTTCTCGCGCTCTGCTGCAATAATCCATCAATGTCGTGTCGAAGATAATAAAATCGCGCTCAGATAAGTTATTCAAAGGCAAAGCTTCCTCATGGTTCTTGGACAGAAAAAAACATCCTGTTTAACAGATAAACCTGTTAGTAGGTGTAGAAGTTTGGTTGTTTAACTTATTTGGTATAGACGAAGTTGATTCTTGTATTTGTAAATCAATTTACGTCGGGGAAAGTATGGATTTCTAAAACTTAATTATATCGCGTGGCTTCTTAGCAAACAATGACTATTAGATTTTGATACGATTAGCATTTTTAATATAGAATTAATATCTGATAAAACACAAAAGTTCTCACACCAATCCCTTCTAGTTAGTACTTCGCTAAGATTAACACATAAGGCCCTTCGAGCATGAATGGCCAGTAGTAGAGAGAATATGACGTCATAATCGTGAGGCAAACATCTCAGACCAAATCGCTACAAACACGTGACTACCTTTCAAAATTTATGAATGAAAAAACGTTCGCGATTGACTTTTGATTTGAAAATTGTAGTAAATGTGTTAATTCATGAAGTACAGTATATTTTTCTGAATGAACTAGGAAAAAATTTATGAATGGATGACGTCATTAGTCACGTGTTAGTAGCGATACATGTTGACCTCACTTTGATGTCAGCGAGATGATATCCCGATGTTTGCTCTACTATGAGGGATCCATGCTCGAAGATAAGGCCATGATAGAGCCTTGATGGTTACGGAAAATCGAACACGGAAATGAAGCGTAACATTGGTTGGTTTAAAAATTTCGCACTAGAGCTACAAAATGGACTTAAAGTTACTCGCGCGCTGCAGAAATGGTTCATTAGTGTCGTGTCGAAGATGATGAAAGGGCACAGATAAGGCTCCCACTAAAAACGTCACACTCTATTTTCTAGAATTAATTACTAGGGAATGCTATACCGTGTATTTTTTAATCAGGGTTAGATGACGAGGAAAACACATGATGAGCTGGCACCCAGTTCTCAAAACTTACACACCACGAGATTAAAGTGAGGACTTTGGATTGGTTTGGTTAAATAACGTTGCGCTAGAGCTGCACAGGGGGCTATTGGCGACGGTTCGGGGTCTATCTAGAAGGAAAGACCCGGAACACATACACATTCATACATGCTCCTCGTTATTTTAGAACCCTGGTCAGATGACAAGAAGGATATTGGAATCAGTATAGGTTTAACCTACACCAGATCTCTTACACGGATAATGTTTTCCTCTCGTAATCGTCCGTAGATCAAAAGCAAATTAAGTCGAGTTGGACGCGTCTTGGGTATACAAGGGGAATGTTCTACGGACGACAAAGGACCAAAATCTCAACCTTTTTCTCGGCTTCATCGAGTCGAATCCCATCGGGTTGCCACTGATTCTTCATAAGAAACATTATAAAAAATTAGTGATAGTTAATTTTAAAAAAAATGATTAAAAGCTAATAATATTTTTTATTTCACATTTTTTTTAAGTAATCTAATCTTGGTGAATTAAAAAAAAAACTTCTTCACTTACACTCTTCGCAATTAAGTATAACCAATACCCACATTCCAAAGCATTTTTTTATAAACGATGTGGTATTTAATTACATTAAAATCTTTCCTTGAAATAGGGAGGTAAACTTTTCTTATCCAGAAAGCGACAATTCATTGAATGGATTTCACCCCTGCAGATAAAAATATAAAAATAAAGGGCAACTCCTTTGTGTACGCCCCTATACTTCAGAATGGGGGAGGGCATATACAAGGGCAGTGCATTAAATCGCCAATGTTTCCACCCTCACCATAGCGCTATTTCTTAATCACTGCTGATAGCTTTGGCATTGGAATCCCCATATTGGCGGAATTTAATTGAAAATTAGTTATTTTATATAAAATCATTTAATGTTTTTTTCGTAAGCAGTTTTAATAAAACTAAATTATTGATTTATAGCTGCCTATACCTGTATCGCTTGAAAGCTGTTGAAATACATAGATCATTTTCGTTATCTGTAGCTTTTAACTAGAAATACCAATGTCATATTTGACAGGACTTGAGAAAACAAATTGACAATTTTGAGGAATAAGAACTCCAGAGTTTGAAGTGTTCAGTTTTATTGCCATATTACGGCAATCACGGGACTGTTTGATTTGAAGAGTTAGAGAAGCCTAACGACATTGGTTTTTATTTAATTTAGAAGTTTAAAATTGATAAATTCAATTTTTTTTTAAACATAAAATTTACATAGGTTCTCCATGTTTCAAGCCACATATATATTAGAGTTGTATGCCCTTCACAAAAATGAAAAGTTTTATCATGTGGTGACCTAAAATGTTGTACATAACAGTCATCTAGTAGCTCCGTTCCACTCAGCTAAAAATGTCAGATTACAAGATACAAAAAATGTCCCGAAAACTGTATTGTTTTATAACTAATTGTTATTATTATTATTATTTTACTTTTCAGCATCATTAAAAAAATATGTGAGTTATAATTCAACTCCGGCTCTGACGTTACACTGTTTACAGGGTTTAGGTAAGTCAATTTGTCAACACGACTAAACTTGTTTGTTGAATCGTTAGAACCAGTTTGAAGAGGCGTTGTTCATGAGCCAATTCATCGGAGCCAGATTATACTAGCTGGAGATCAACATTTCTCTATTAACCTAAATAAAAACGATTATTGCGCTTCAAAACAATTTAAGTATTTTTTACTGACTTTTTTTTGAGTTTGTGCTTTTTAAATTTCAATACTTATTTAAAACAACTTTCAAAGAATTTCAATGTGAATTGAGTAAATTTCCGATACAACACAAATTAAAAAATAACAACTGCTGTATTTGTTATTATTTTTGTAATAATAATCTTCATTGTAAGAATAAATTTCAATCCAGTTACATCATTACATATTTATGCTTATAAATTACTGAATTTGAGTCGACATATACTCAATCTAACACAGAAATTTCCATCAAAATCCGATCAGCTGTTTTAGCGTGGTGGATAAATATACAAATTTCAAAAGAACTGTTTTGCCTTTTTAACAATAAAAATAGTGTCTAAAAAACAATAAATTTAAAAATATATAATCAATCTGGTATTTATCTTAAATTTGGCGACTTTTCACCACATAATAAGGCGATTTCTAAATCCCATAGCTGGCAGCCCTGTCCCCAAAGTGGCCTGATTGATAAGACCAGCTTTTAATTTCCAAAGTGACTGCAGGAACGATTCATCTCATCAAAAAAGATCGCTTCTTTATAACCAACCCTGCAATGTCAACCCCTCAGGCTTTCAACTCCCCAGCCGGGATTTTTTTTACCCAAATCCGGGAGATCCCAGATCCCGGGATTCGACAATGAGTGGAATTTTCGAGCAGTGTAGTAATCCAAAGGACACCTGAGGATCCCGATTTTTTTTGTTAGTGTTATTACTTTTATTTACTTATTCAGTTGGGCCTCAACCACCTCCTATACTCCCACCTCCTATCTTTTTTTTTTAAACCCCGCGCGGGATCTAAGAGTGGGAGCGAGAAAATTGAACGCCGGTTCTCCATCAAATCTGGATTGGAACTCGGTTACCGTAACGAGGATTGAAATATAGAGGAGAGGGGTTTTCCCCAAATTATCCAAAGATATTTCTAAATTCTTGTGTTTTATAGTGAGCACGTTTATTTTTTTTTAATTCAAGTTTTCATTCATTATGATGAAATAGTAGATTTTCTTGGAATGACAACATGTTATGATTTTGACGAATTTATATTATTATACATGAGGAAACATTTAATCGGAGTATATTTAACAAATCTTTAGTCAAATTTGAGTAAAAAATTTTAACAGTAAGATATATTATTTAATAGTAGCGAATCTAGGGTCCAGGGCAAAAGAGTTAGGGTCTATATTTTATTGAAATCTTAATTTCAACACTAGAACTTCTCATTTATTACGTCAAGCTATTTTTTATCGTTTTCTCCCACCATGTCGCGTTAAACATGTTGATAATATTTTAATTTTAAAAACAGCCAAAAACTTGCAACTATTTTACCAAATAAATCGCTTTCTATATATTATCATAGCGAACTTCTATATATCAAAAGAACTTTCTATATATCGAAAGAACTTTCTATATATCGAAATAACTTTCTATATATCGAAATAACTTTCTATATATCGAAATAACTTTCTATATATCGAAATAACTTTCTATATATCGAAAGAATTTTCTATATATCGAAAGAACTTTCTATATATCGAAAGAACTTTCTATATATCGAAAGATCTTTCTATATATCGAAAGATCTTTCTATATATCGAAAGAACTTTCTATATATCGAAAGAACTTTCTATATATCGAAAGAACTTTCTATATATCGAAAGAACTTTCTATATATCGAAAGAACTTTCTATATATCGAAAGAACTTTCTATATATCGAAAGAACTTTCTATATATCGAAAGAACTTTCTATATATCGAAAGAACTTTCTATATATCGAAAGAACTTTCTATATATAATAGAAAATCAACGTTTTATTAAAAGTGACTTATCAATGCTTGGGAAACATTTTAGCATTTTTTTAAGTAAAACCTCTTTAGCGAAATTAGTGAATTTGTATAACCACGACACGGAAATCAAACTTGAAACAGAAGGATGTGTAAATAGCAACATAACTTGATCATGCGTACAACTTAAATACAATTTTAAGTCGGTGCCGATACATCAGCTGCTGTGTTCTGTTTGTTTTTGTACAGTTCATTCTTTAAAATAATACGTTAATGAAGACGAAAAAGTTTCTCTTCAAGGCACAAAGTTTTTTTTCATGAGTTTGAACAACATGTATTTTCTGTTTCTACAAAGTTTTGCTACATCAAGCAAACACTATTACCTCCTCTCTGTATTTCATGCCAGAGTCACTGTTGCTAGACCCGCTTCCCTGCAATGGTGCGTGACGTAATAAATGAATGATTAATAATAATAAATGAATTGTTATATTACTTACAAAGACGTACTTTCATTGTACCAGGTTGCGAAATGGTAAAAATGCTTACAGTCCAAAATCAAAATATAATACTTCTGTGTATGAATATGAGACGTAAAATATTATTTTGCGTTTTCTGCAAAATCCCTCCAAATTTACCGATATCGTTCTTTCCTTTGCCCTTTCAAATTTAAACATGTTTCATTAAAGTTTTTAAAAAAATTAAGATCTTTTTCTGTGATATTTCCTCTATTAACCCAAAGACAAATTGTAAAACTAACCTTCAGCTAGCACATGTTGCTTGGTGCCCGATCCCCCTATTGGCAGAGAAGTGCGAATACCAGAAGCTCCAGATATCCCAGAGGGGCGCAGGGGCCGTCCCCCCCTATCCTATGACTCAGAGGACTTGAATCCACCAATCAAGCTCGAGGCACAAGGTGTGGGCGACTCCATCCATCAAGATCGTCTGCAGAAAGAATTTAATTACACACATGAATAAGTTCGCACCAACAAACAGGGGTGGAATGAAGGGAAAAAATGCGTATGCCCTGTCATTTCTTGAATCCCCAGGGACACAAAATTCACCCAAGGAGAATAGAAAGGTTTGGAAGAGGTCAAGATGAATTGGTTCAGCATGAGAGTGCAAGAGGTGGAAGTTGGTATTGGGTGCGAATAGGATTATGATTTTTATTTTTTTTGCAAATGAGGAATACGGGGTTAGGTTTAAGGGTGGTTATATTCAGCATTTAAGGTGAATTTTTTTTAAAAAATTGCTAACATTTTAAAAATTGTCTGAGCTTTTTTTTCTAATTTTTTTTTACTATTTAAAAAAAAGTTAACTTTTTAAAACGTTTAACACTTTAGACAATAGAAAATAATTGTCCCTTTTAACAGCATACGAATTATTATGCAAAAAGGGGCACGCACGTTCCCTGCGCCGCCCCTATTCATCAATGAAGTACCCAAAAAATAATTAATATTTCTTATATTCATCAATTTGTCTTTTGGATATTTTTTTGTGTATTTCTTTTCAACCCGTCGAACAGTTGAAAATGCACGATTCTATTTGACAACAAAATTTACACATTTTTTTGTAATAAATTAGTTACGGTTACGCGCAGTAAATGGAAAAATGTTATGAAAATGGCAACAAACAAGACATTGCATAACGACAGAAGTCAGGGGCAATTGCGAACATGCAATTAATCTGCACAAATAATTACAAAGTACATTCGACGAAATATGAGTACTTAAATACAAGATATTAAAGATATTTGATACTAAATTCCTTACACCGCGTTTAAAGTATGGTTTAATCATTAATATAGATCAAAACAACATTGTTTCCAATTATCCAGACCCTATATAATTTTATTAATTTTTAAAAAATAATAGTTTATAATAATTTATTTTCGGTACATTTTAAATTAAGAGTGAACTTATTCGAAACATTTATATTGAATGGTTTATGTGGTATGAATTTTTACATATTTAGGATACCCTAAATCTAAATATTATTAATTATTAAAATCTAATAATTAATATAGGAAAATGTAGGCGGATTTTAGCATTCTTTTAAGAGAGAACCCTTGTGCCCATCCTTGGTAATCTCATTTAATGCAGATTAATACAGAAAATTCTTGCTTGAAAGATGAACATTAACTTCATAGCACCCCTTTCTAGAGACCACCCATTCATCTCCGTCTTTACACACTGCGGCTCTGGGTAATCCAGCTTCTTCAGAAAAAGGGATGAGTCCCACCATATGGAGAAACACTCCCCTTTCCCAAGGTCTATTTTCATATCGAGAATCAAGGAAACAAATGAACTCGCTGAGGGGCGATTCCAGGGTCCCAAACCCTCTGAGGGACAAATGGTTCTTGCAGATCCTCTCTGGATCGCTTTTCATCAACTCTCGCGATCTTCTTCAACTGATGGGAGATCCCGAATGTCGCTTCGTCAACTGATGAACTCCACGTGTTCACCCGGAAGTTTCATAAAAAAAAATTATATTACTTTTTTTTTCTTCTTCTCATTCCCCATTCATCATATTACATCGAGTTTTTTTTTTCTTCTTCGTTTTCCTTCTGTGTCCATCAACGTCGAGATCGTCCATCATCGGGTGTGGATGCACGCCGGATGGGGACTGCAATTTGTTTTGGTCCATCGGTTCGAGTTTCATTCATTGGCGAAAATCGATACTAAAAGGATGTTCTTGTGGTCATTGAAATCTGAGATCGGTTTGTAACGTGATATCGGGTTGGTGTCATACGTGTAGCCATGGGGCTGCTAATAGTTTTTCTCGAAATTGCCCAGCACTTCCCCCCCTCTCCTCCCACAGGGGCTATCCAGTATTTATTCTCGGGAGAGGCAATTAATGGTAAAATGTTTTGCAACTAATGGGAGATTAGGTAATAACTGTTTTTTTGCAAGTTATATACATAATTGTTATTAATGAAAAACACCATTAGATTTGTTATTAATTTTTTTTATCATTAATAAATACAGATTTATTAAATGCCTCATATTTTAGGGATACAGTTATGGTGTAAATAGTACAAAAGGAATGATTTTTAAGTCCCTTTTTAAAAGCATATCATTCCCTTTTTCGAATATATTAATGCCAGCGAGCTATTGAGAAGAACAAAACAAAATATAGAATAGTTAAATAAAGACAAAATTTCACTTATTAGGTATTTCTGTATAGGGAAGTTTGTAGCACCTATAATCTTCCATAGTTATTTGTCCAAACGTTGGTTTTAGTATGGAAGTTTGTAAAATAGGGTGATAACTCAAGTATTGTTCATATAATCTGCAAGTGGATTTAAATTAAGGAGTATTTTCAAATGTTCGCTATATATTGTGTGTTGAATTTTTTTTTTAATTCCTTCCAAAACGAAAAAGTTTCGGAATAATGTATTTTTAGTTAAAGCTATCCATGATTTCAAATGGCCTTGTTGGCAAAACGGGGAATTTTGCAAATTTTAAAAGTTCCTTCTAAAAGACCTTGTAGCAGAACAATGCGAGGAACATTTTATCACAAATCAAAGTCGATAAAGGAAATTTCAACGAAAAAGGGAAATAAATATTAATATTATTTATCGTTTTATCCTTAATTATTTTTAGTTATTGTGATATATTTTGTAAATTTAGTTATTATAAAAACACCAAGTTTTTCCATAGTTTATAAAACATTCACTACATTTAGGAACAGCAGTAAAAATGACTGGAACTTCCAAATCAACATTGAATTCTTATAAAAACTAAACTTGACGTTCGTGAATAAAGAATAATATAAACTAGTGCCATTGATTGAAATATTTTGTTTAATGTTCACAAAATTCTACTTCTACCTACGACCTGTTACATATTCGGAGTATGTATTGACTTGTTAACTAATTTTACTAGTTTTTAATTGTTACATAGAATTAAAATCATTTTCTCTGATTTGAATATAAATTCAGTCAATAGAAGGAATATTGTAGTATTTAATTGATTAAGCTGTAATAGCATTATTAGCTAAAATGCTGAAAAAATCACAGTTCTCTAAAATATTGACATTTGTTTTATGCTAAAATGAACAAATTTAATCAAGATAGTCTAGAAAATTTTATTTCATATAATTTTTTCTCAATCAATAAATTTTTATTATCATCTTCCTCATTGCAAAGGATCTAATCTTATCAATAACTATTCGGTTATAAAATATGGAGGCGCTCTGAGAAGTATTTTCTTTCCGTGGTTTCATGCAGAATAACGTGATCCTAAATCATAAAAATGCAATTCCCTTTAAAGTAACTAAAAAATGGCGTAATTCAAGTGCTAAAATATTTTTCAAAATGCTACAATTTGTTTTGACACCTCAGCTATTTAGCTAAAACGTTTACAAAACCCAGCTTAAAACTATTATATCATCAATACTACAACGTTATCAAACAATAACTATTACCCAATGTTATTCATCCAATCTATATATAACCCATATCAAATCAAAAATAACATTTTCACAAAAAAAAAAAATGTAACTGAAACTTCCCAAGAACTCATTTTTAGAACAGAAAAGAACCCTGCAGCAGGTACTGTTCCGGCATTCCACAGGGGAGCGCGCAGACGATCCTCGCAATTCCACCACCCCTGACACGTAGAAGACCTCCCCCGTAGGCTCTCCCCTAATTAGTTCCGAAATTCCATTACTGTCGCCCCCCAAGGCTCGTTTTTCATTTCCCCCACCCACTCAGAAAACCCTTCTCCTCTCGTATTTTTATCCACCCTCTTTCGATATTCCCACACAAATCCTGCTCCACTCAAAATAAAAAAAGCCTCGCTGCTTGAGGCTATGAGATAAACTTGAAGGAGATTGATTTGGTTAAAAAAATATTTATTTAAAAAAAAAAAAAAACTCAGTGAGACTAAGAAGTTAATTATTTTTGTAGTGGCGATTACAATTATATCAATTGAGGTACCCAAATGCAAAACTTATATGCAAAAATTTGAAAAATGATATTTTGATTTCTATAGGTACTTTATACATTTGGCTTAAATTTAAAAATATAATAAAGAAGCAAAATCCTTTACTTATTAATAAAAAATCAAAACAGAAGTGACACAGACGTCAAACGCAAAAGTAGCTATATCCACGCTATATACGGATGTAAAAGCAGTTATATCCTTCGAGCATTAATGGACTGTAGTAGAGAGAATATGAAATCATAATCGTGAAGCCCACATCTCAGAGCGAAAGGCTCATATCACGTGTCATCTCTTCAAAATTATGAATGAAAAAATACTAGCGATTGGCTTGTGAATTGGGAAATGTGTAACTGTGAAAATTTATGAATGGAATGATGTAGTTAACCACGTGTCTTGGGCCATACATGTTGGCTTCACTCTGATGTTAGTGAGAATGTTGTCATGACTCCTCTACTACAAAGGATCCATGCTCGAAGGTTATATCAAGCAAACGTGAATGTAAGCGTCAGATTTCTGATTGAATATGGATATGGAGGCTTTTGTTCCTTGAAAAAAAATGTTGCTTCGTACAATTGCAAAACTATTTAAATCCTTATTCCAGTTGTAAAACATAGTTATGTGAAAATTATAATTTTGATAATAAATTATTCATTAATCAGATAACTTACACATTTTAAAAATTATTTTTATTATTATTTTTTTAGTATATTTTCTTCATTAATAAAATATTATAATGGTTTAAAATAGTCAAGTTTTGAAAGCTTTTTTTTGTGATTTTCTCAAAAAAGGATTTCGTGTATATAGTTGCTTTTGCATGTGGACTATTGAATTGTAAGGATCGAACATTTCATTAATGCCAATGATATGGCTACATATGGAATAGCAACCTGTAAAAAAAAGGGGGGGGGGGGTTGAGCACCTTGGTACTTTTGTTTTGAACTACTGGAAAATTATCTTGGTTTATACATGAAACTGGTAACTATGGAACAAATTTATAAATGTATTTTTATGTTTTAATTTAATTTTTGTGATTAGTAAATAGCAGGTGAATACGTGTTTTCCACAAACTACTGAGGTAGGTATCAAGTAACATTAACCAGATTTTTATTTTTTAATTGTAGTTATAATAGTAAATAATAGGTACACTGTACTTTTAAAGTTTTAAGAAAAGTTCCATATAATTTCAAGTTTCATCAATTAGTAGAAAATAAGAAGTAGTTGTAAAAGTGTTTTAAGTGTTTCAAAATATATATTGACTACTAATGTGTTAATAAAAACCTACATTATATTTTTATCAAGTAAAAAAGCAATTCTGAACGAGATGTTTCTACTTTGAATGAGCAAAAACAATAATTATGTTGGAAAGCAAAAATGCTAATAAAGTTTTTGTGAAAGTCGTAAATATGCATAATTTTCATAGAAATTTTATAGATATTAACTTTAGTGTTGGAGTAACATTCTGCGTTTTGACCCCGAAAATTTAAAATTGGTCGTTCTGAAAAATAGAAAAATTTAGGTATGCCCCATGTATAGTATAACGAGATAAGGATACATAAAATATCCTGAATCATCCAATTTGTAAAGCTTATTATAAAAAGCCGGATATTTTATTTTGTAATGTGTTTGAAACAATATCCTTTAGCAGAGTATATCGTACGGATCCATCTGATTATTGCAAATGGGGAATCCATATGCAAATGCCGCTACATGCATGAAAAACTTTTTTAAGTTAATCACGAAAAATTGTCAAAACTTATTAACTATCGTTAATACAATTATATTTTTGGGTATAATGAAAGAAAAAAATACAATAATTCATCAGTAAAATGTGTAAGTTCTAAGGTAACTGAATAATTTATTACATAAATTTTTGTTTTCATATATCTTGTTTTGTAACTGAAATAAAGGATTTAACTGATTTTGCAAATGTATGCACTGCCAACTCTTTATTTGAAGAATCATAAGCTATTTCCACGTTCCAACAAATAAAAAATTACGTTTGCTTTTGTTTAGCTTGATGTAACTAATTTTGTATCTTTATTAAGAGTGGATATTGTGGACATAGCTACTTTTGTATCTGAATGACTTCTTTTATGATTTTTTATTATTAAATAACAGATTTGTGCTTCTTTATTTTTTTTTCAAAGCTGAAGCCAAAGTTATAAAATACCAATTGATACCAAAATATCATTTTTCGAATTTTTGGAGATAACATTTGGGATACTCACTTGAAACCAGTTTATACCAGTTTGAAAGTGCCAAAGGGAAGAGTTTTAGGAATGGATCAGAAAAAGTTATTAAGTAAAGTTTAATGCAATTAATAAAGTGTTAAGTCATAAATTTGGATACAGTTAAAATGAACTTACAAGAATAGATCCAAAATGACTTTTCCTATATCTTCTGAAAGCGAGAACATGTTGTTGCTCTTGTGCCGTGAAACCCTAAACGACCAACAACCGACCGAAAAAAGACCATTTAAAAGCTCCTTTCAATCCAGCGTGTGGACAACTTTCCCACTGTATCCACCTCAAAGAGTTATGATCCATAACCGTCAATACATCATCGACAGGTAGACAACCCCTTATTATGGCTTTTCAATCCTCTTCTCCCGCCATTGTTGTCATAATCGCCAGAGATGATCCGTCCACACCTCAAGGGCGTGGACCACAACAAACAACTCAACCCTTTCTTGTAAGCAAGGGAAATATGATTTATTTCGGACCACCAAAAGCGACGGCCTATTAGGCCTCACAATAGGCCCCTCTAAAAGGTGCTTATTATTTTCCATAGTTAGTAGGCCCCACAACTCTTTTTTTTCAACGCCCACTGTCACAATTGCACCCACTCGTGCCCGTGGTAAAGATGACAAATGGAGGGTGCGGGTGAGAGATAAACCCATCCTTTTTTTTTTAACCGCAACTCGTCAGAAACGCGATTAAGCACAAAAACGGCGATAAATCTGGGGGGAGCCCTCCTTTTCTTTCGAGTGATTTATTTATTGCTCCTGCTCAAAAACATAACTTCGAGAAGAATTCCGTTTTCGAAGTTTTAAGATCGCATTAGTCATGGGGAGGGGGAGTCCAGGTGAAACCCCCTTGTTGAAGGTTTCGTCCGTTTCTTAAATCGGATTTCTTCAATTGAATAGCAGAAGGAAAGGCTCCTGGAAATCCAACAAATTAATTGTTATTAATAGCCATTTATAAAGAAGTCATTTAGACACATTGTAAAAAAACTTATGTGCTTCATCAAATAAGTTTATATTGCCTTATATCAAAATTCACACGGTAAAAAGTCTTATTTTGTTTAAGAAACACCTTTACTTCAACGATTTATGATTTTTTTACTGCTGGATTGATTTGCTTACACATACGTATTAAGTAAGTTTTCCTAAGGCTAGCCACGCACTGGCAACTATCGGGCTCAACCATTTAGTTGCATACAACTCGAAAACTCAAATTATATCCGCTCATTGAACAACTTTTTTTAATTGCACATATTTTCGCTCACTACCACGCTAATAAATAGCTTTAACAAATAACACTGGTCAACATTGAAATTGCTTCTTAGATAAAAAAAAAACAATCCTGGATGATTACAAAATGCCCACACGTACGTTGCCCCACTTGTGCATTAAATATTTCACAGAGGCTAAACGGCAAAAGAAAGGCAATGCCGCATGCTGTGCCCATGATTTGGAGGGAGCCGACCAATCACGTTGATGACTTATTTTCTGTATGATACCACCACCAGTTTCTGGTTACCAAGAAAAAGAAGTGGGCAGTTGAATACCTTCATTCCAGCTGTTCTGCGTCCCGTCTCGCATATATCCTTATGCATTTTTTTCTCAACAATGCGTACACATTACAAAACAACCGTAGGATTGCTGAAAAATTCAGCATTAAAATTAGTGAAGGAAAAATTCAGGTTTTTTTTAAAAAACATTTTATGCGGGCAAATTTAAACCTTGGAAAAAAAAACCACCAAAAACCTTTAAATTTAATAAAGGCATTTTTAGAACAACTTGGTAGTTTAATAATGGTTTTGATAAGGGTTTTATCTTTATTTTTTATTGTTATTTTTTGCTGGGATGATTATTAATCTTAAAAGTACTTCAAAATACGATACAAAGGCAGTTTACAACAAAATCTTTAGAGGCGTTTTTTTAATAATTTTTAAGAGCCTGTGGTGGCCGAATAGTTAGGGGAACAGACAAGCATACGATGAGAGGGGGTAAAATTTCTAACATGTGTGTACGGATTCCGTGCTCGGAACGCCTATGTATCAGGCAACACCTGTTCAGGTGAAACGATATGCAAAAAGCAAAATCAGCCACAGATAAATACCGAATCGTTTTATCATCCCAATGCCTTAATATTAATAATAATTAAACTATTTTTGTGTTTATAAATAATCTAAAATAAAATATTCAATCTAACTAATGTCAAACAGCAGATAAAATGTTATTTATTATTAGTTTATGACTATTGGACTATATTTTGAATCCATTTGTAGACAGATCGCCCTTCAGAGAAGAGAGACCCCCAATAGAGGACCACTTCAAACATGATAATGAGTAGAGCGCTCCAAGCACGATGCTCCGAGTACTACACCATGTAACGATTTGGTAATCGGCGGGTTGTCATCTTCATTATTTCACTACGAAAAATATCCACCGTGTATAAATAAATGACCGATGTACGTTAAATCTGATCGTTGTTCAATATCCTGACCGTTGTCAGCTCATGTGTAAACTTTGTCATCCGACCTCTGTTCAAAAATACAAGGCAGTGTTCACGGGTCATTCTTTCGAAATATATAGACCCCTATCATTGCATTTTGCCACTGTGCAGCTCTAGTGAGATGTTAATTCAATCAAACAATCAATAATATTCAAGGATAAAACTGTATTCCAATAGTAATAGTACCGATTCAGAACATTTCATGAATGTATTCAACTGTCAGAATTAACGTAATACTTCGACCTGCTATGGAAATTTGCAAATTTTAAAGTTACAAACCTTTTGCTCAGACAAAACGCAGATAAACCGGCGCCACGACCTTTTTGAAATGAAGGCCCCTCCTCTACACAGGCCTTCAATAAATACTTTTTTTCTTCCCATTAACATGCAGCAGATGTTGATATAACATTAAAACCGTTAAGGAGAATGATAAAGAAGAGACCAGGTATAATTAGAAGAACGGGAGAAAAGTACTCAGATTGATGATATGTTGTGGAAATTTTGTGGATAATTACCGTTCACGTCGGGGAACAAGCGAGGCTGCCATCTCTGAAATTTTTGAAATCGCCAACCTGGCGAAAGAAATAACCTAAGTTTTGGAAATCGACAAAATTGGAAAGTGGTGTTAAATGTTACGTATTTTTAAATAGAAGTTTTTTTTTATGATAGTACGTAAAATGTTCTTCCGAAGGATGCAGTGTACTACCGGTAGGCATCGGCCTTACAAATGTATAGAGGTTTTTCCTTCTTCCTGACAGAATCTTCGAGCATGGATCCTTCAAAGTAGAGAAAACCTAATGTTATAATCTCGCTAACATCAAAGTGAGGCCAACATGTATGGCCTCAGACACGTGGTTAATTACGTGATTCCATTAATAAATTTTCACTGTTACACATTTCCTATCAGCCAATCGCGATTATTTTGTAATTCATAATTTTGAAAAGAACTCACGTGTTTGAGGCCATTCGGTCTGAGATGTTGGTTTCACGATTATGACGTCATCTTCGCTCTACTACAGTCCATTCATGCTCGAAGGACAGAACGGCCAGTACTATCGCTAGAAAATAAAAATAATAAAAATTATAAATTGGTAAAAAAAAAGTTTAAAAATTCCAAATGTAATTTTTTTTTTACGAGAGTATGAAAAATACAAAGATTTGCTACCTAATAAAAGTAAACTGATCTTCTAAATCCAATTTGTAAACTCGTCAGTAAAGATATTTTCGACAACTTCACTTTTTAATTCGTTATTCTAAGTTAAAAATAAATACAAAGCAGACGTTCTACCAGCAGGACACGGAGATTGGTGGGAGGTCATGTACAAAAGGGCTTCCAGAATATCCTTCTGACAGGACATTCAAAAACCTACATGACCTGTATAAAAAAACCAAATAATTAACATTTGTTTAAATAATCTTACATTTTTTAGGGAAAACTTTCTAAAAAATACCCTACAGTCGATTTTCAGCCAAATCTGGCAGCGCTGTGCTCAATGTATCCAAAACTTTACACACACATGCTAAGCGAGGCATATTTTTAAATAAAAGTTCGGACGGATCACCTAGACCTCCATTAAAACTCTACAAGTTTAAGGGTAAAAAGAGCGAAGAGAATTACGGGATTTTGAATCGTGAATGCTGGAAGAATTTTAGTTTTTTAAAAAGTGCAATATTTTTTTTAATTATGTTACCGTATTAGAAGTTTTGAAAACTTAATGTAGATACTGATTTGTGAATAAAATTTTATTTAGAGAGAAAATAAAATAGGTTATATTTATGTTTGACGACTTATGAGATGCTACATAAGGTCTTAATTTTTCCTTAAATTAAAATGAAGAAAAAATCTATGGCAAGTAAAGCACTTATTATTTCTTTACATGTCTTGTGGATAGCCTTGCCTCATGGATTAATATATTTATGACAAACTTATTAATCTCTAAAAAAACAGTTATTTGAATTTATTTATAAAGCGATTTTAAAAATATTCATATTTAAATTTTCCTTAATTTGAAAATTCGAGCTGTATCTCTTCTTGTAAAGCAAAAACTGCTGATAATAAATTTATATAATATTCCAAATATCTATATGCTTCAGTTAGTGCCGACAATGCAGGTCATTCTTTATAAAAAATCCCATATCCACATACTGTCGTCATCAGAAAGTCAGCTCTATCTTCAAAAAGCAAAACTTTACAGTAAACAAGAAAAACCAAAATTATCATTGAATCAAAGTTTTGTTGTCTAAAAACTGTTGTTCGCAAGTTCAAAATTTTACTTTGTACTTGCAAGCAACAGTTTTTAGACAACAAAACTTTGATTCAATGATAAATTTGGTTTTTCTTGTTTTCTGTATTTTACTTTGTACTTGCAAATATCCAAAACTTTTTACCGTGTAAGTTTACTATGTTTTTCAATATACTGCTCATCATGGATTTAGGGCTTTTTTTAGTATTTACACGTCATTCAGAGTCCAATTACCGCCTTGATCTAGAGTTAGGCCCAATATAAATTTCACATTATAACTCATCATCATATTTAAGTTATGGATTTTTTTAATCTCTCTATTGCAAAAAAAGTAACTGACGCTGACAATTGGTAACCCTCTTTCCACTTCCATATTTTGAATCACTACTAAAAAAGTAACTATCGGAAAATTATTCAATTTACAGAGATTGTTAAAACTTTTTTGGGGACAGGGGTATTTATGAGGGGTATTTTTATTGTGATAGAACACTTATGTTAGAAGTTATATTATGTTATAATTAAAAAATACAAGAATGTACATTGTGTCAAATAAAGCGTATAGAAACAAATATTCAATAATTGTAATTTTTGCTGAAGATTAGCCGTATATCTAATCTAATGCACATCGTTTTTATGATTTTCAAAAAAATATTAGTTTTTAAATTATAAAAAATATAAACTTTTTTTTAAAAAAAATCGAATTTGTATCAATCAAAACGTATAGAAGAAAATATTCCACAATTCTAATTTTTGTTTATAATAGTAGTCATATATCTGATCTATTTCATGAAGCTTTTCTTTTCGATAACAGTTATTAGTTTTCAAGTTATTAAAAAAGTGACTGCCGCTGTCGGCGAATAGCAGGGAGTCTGTGTTTATTTACTGATACTCAGGGCAATAATTTTCGAATTAATTTTGTTGAAATTTTGTAAAAGCATACTATTCACTCAGAAGAAGTTCGTGACATCGAGTTTTGTTCGATATCCCAATTAAAAAAAGAAATATTTTTAAAAATAATTTTTTTTTATCAAAAATTTATATGGCGAAATGCCTTTTCCTTTTGTGTTTGTAATGTCATTCTGGCTTTGGATTTGCCCTATTTTAAAAATTTTAATTATAATACTAATTATCCTTGATAATAAGTTTTAAAACTTGATAAAATAATCGCAATTTGGCATCCAAACAACTTTATCCAAAACTTAATGCATGGAAATCGCTCAAACGCAATTGCGAGCAACAATTCCCTAATTTTTACCTTAAATGTATTGTAGATCAAGAAGCCGCATTTACGAAATGGGGAGTAGAATAATCTGCAGTGTATAAATAAAGAAATAGGAAACTTAGTAGAAATCACATGGGTTGGTGGGACTCGTCGAATATTTGCAAGCTATTACGAAAAAGTTGAAACACACATGAAAATGTTTTTTCAATATAGGTACAGATCACGCTCCTCGTCGGAAGGCGAGGTGTCGGGTGGTGGACGAGCGTTAGCAAGTAGGAGGTAAAGGCAGGCCCGTAGCCAGACAATATATCCAGGGGGGGCAGACACTACTCCAGGTAGGGCAATGGAAAAAAAGGGGGGGGGGGAGCGCAAAACATTTTTATCTTGTATTATATACACATATATCTGCCAACTTTTAGGGTTTGTCAGTACCACGTATGTATTCTAGACATTTCTTACGATTAACTTATAATATTATAAGAGAGAGTTGAATGTGTATGAATAGTTAGTTCTATTATAAAATCAAATTTTATTGAAACATTTGTTAATAACAAAATCTGCAGATTGATGCAATGCAAGAGATCAGGCCCGGAAAATGTTTAGAGGGGGGAAATGCGTATACATTGAAACCCAGTTTTTACATCTTAAATTTATTGAAATATTTCGTTTCAGTCTCGCATTGTAGGTTTTGGTTTTGTCAAAAAAGGAAGGGGGTGCAACAAGCGAATGCGGTAGGAAGAAATTGTTTACAAGCAAAAATTAATCAATAAATAATATTCCAACATCTTGAATAATTTACCAACTAAATTAGATCTTCGCTGCTAAACATAAATTTCTGAAAGCAATTTTAAATTATTGCAACGAATCGTACGTTCATTTCACAAACATCAACGGTTTGTTTAAAAATGCGTTTAAAAAAAAATTGCATAAAGAAAAGTCTTTAAAAATATTTCTAATATCAAGCAAGACTATGCTTTTGTAGCTTGGTAATTAGCGTGCTTGACTTCGGAACAATAAGTCGAGGGTTCGATTCCCGACGGGGACTACTCAACTGATTTCCCCGCTGGTTCGTGGGACCAAACAGCTATTTTTTATTTATTAGATTAGATTTTTTTTTACATGCACCAAAAAAAATATCATAATACGAGTCATAAAAAAAACTATCGTGTAACACGTTTTAATATTAATTATAATAGCGACAGGAAATAGATATTGAATTTTATAATAAAAATCTCCAGTATTAGGTTGATTATTGCTGTCCACAAACAGATGTCCGCTGTTGAAAAATTAAGCTTCTAAAATTCAACTACAACAAGAATATATATATGTGGTTTAGAAGTCGAAGGACCTATGTAATAAGTTAAGTCAGTGAAACATTGCTCTTTCTTGTTCCAAGACACATACATATTATACATATGTTCTATATCTCATATTTCTTTACAGGATAATATATTGAAGTGGATGGAAAAGTTAAAAATGAAAAGTGGAAAATTTCATTCAATTAAAATTATTTTCTAATTGTCACTATAACATATATTTAATATGAGAATAAAAAGAAACAATTATTTATATAATCTTTTCGACGTAAAATAATTCATACCTGTTTTCTGTTCCAATACATATACAATAGATATATAATAGTGCCCAATAAATCTTCAATTTAGACCTTCAACTGACTAGTCCGTTTTCAGATATGTCTTCCCTTTAACAAGATTTCCTAAACTATGCAAACGAAGATGGACGTACACTAGTACATAATGAGAAGGGCCGATATTTGTTTGTACTCGTACATGTGACCTTGCGATGCTTAATTGACAGCTTCCTGTTTCAATGCTCACAGCTTGAAAAGAGGATTTTTTTCTGGAGGGGTTGGACCCCCTCCCCCTTGACTGCGTCCCTATTTTACCCACGGCGTTTTCGTCGTCGCCGACGCTCGGGATTATTTCGCAGAAGTTATATGGGAGGTCTTTTCTTTGAGGGTAGGGAATCTACCAACTGACCTAAGGGGACAAACCTTATTAAGATTGTTTTACAATCTGCTTGTAAACTGAACTCAAAACAACCCGTCGAATACAGGACCATCATAGATAAAGATGAACAGGAAAAATACGACGCTAGTAATTGAAACCAGACGGACAGGAAATGAGATGGTCAGAGTAGTTATCTTTCAGCAATTTCTACCCGATATACTTGGAGGGGAGACAATGAACACCTCATCCCAAATTTAAATGTATTTGCTTTATAGTACATGATTTTTTTTAATATTCTTGTTTTTTTCATTGTACGTAAAAAGTATTATTGTGTATTGAAATAAACACAAACACAACAGGAGGACGAAATTTTAAGAAATTGATATAAATAAATTTTTTTTTAAAGAGTTAAAGTAATCTTAATATATAAGCAGGACTCGATTTGAGGCAGAACACGCCGAAACGGCGTTTCGGTACCTCTCTTTAGGAAACAATATTTCGGTAATTAAAAATATTTAATTAATAACAAATTACACTGTTGTTAGTGAATGGGTCTGGCCTATTACCAGTGGCGGCGATTCGGAGGGGAAAGGGGGGGGGGGGAGCGGTTGCCCCCGCACTGTTTTCGGATGAATCTTTTTTCTAATACAAAGGAAAAGGAGAGTGGATAAATGATGAAACTGGTTGACGTGGCTCACATTCCTCTACAGGATGGTAAGTTATTTATACTCAAGGAATGACTTCTCGTGGGGTTACGGTGCTGAAGCGCATTCTCCCTCTTAGTCCTCGATATTAACACTCCTCAATTAATTATATATGTTCCAAATTTATTATACGTTTCATAGATATTAAAAAAAGCACTATTATAATAAATTGTGTATTATTTGAAATAGTATTTTTACCGTTAACCTTTATCATTTGTTGTCATTTGCCAGATTAATTGACAAATGAATAAAACTCAAATAGTATATTTTTAAATATCAGCCATGTAATTTAAAAAAGATTAATTAAATTAATTTATGTCGTGTTTGTCCTTTTGTAACTTTTACGCTATTAAAACAAACTGGAACTTGATTGTTATTTAATCAGTGTATAAAATGTAAAAGGAATAATAGAATTAAATTAGACGCCACTGTATTTAAACGTAATGAAGGGAGACCTAAAAAATAATACTAATAAAAGTATGTAACTTATTCATTTCTCTTTAAATAATGTCGAATTACCTAGCAAGACAATACATTTCTTGCAAAAACGTGTCATTTAAAAAGTTAAGATTATTTTCACCTGGGAAAGCAAACAATCCTAGAACACACTAAACTTTTTACACTTTTTTTCATGTTAAGAATTTGTCCAAGAAACAACAAGAAGTCCGCTAGTCAATATGCCACACTGTCATGAAAACCAGTCCACGCAGTTAACACCCCCAAGTTTCACCCCCTGTGGGTGGTCAGTTGTCTGTTGTTAGCACCCCGGGGAAAAAGGGAGAAGAGAAATCTGGACGGTGAAGTTGAAACGACCAGACGACGATGGGACGCGACTAAACGCCTCCAAGCATGATGTCTTGGAAGTGCTTGGTTCTTGATGCTGGGCGAGTAGAATGAGGGAAGGGGAGAGGGGGGGGGGGGGTTGGGGGGGAGGAAAAGTGTCTCCATTTGTCCCCTTACGAAGGAGTGTAAAAAATAATTAGTTAGGGTTTTCCGTGTGAATTTCTAGAAATTTGAATTCTTCAATTGTTCTAGGGGGGGCAAATAAAGTTGTAGGCCGGGCATTGCCCCCCCTGGCCCCTACCTAGCTACAGGCCTGGGTAAAGGCCCTAGCGTCATAAACATGTGTATTTTTTAAGAATAAATCAGATAAGCTAAAAAAAATAATTAAAAAAATATGAAGTTAGTGCCTTTTAACTTATGACGGCATTATTTCCGTAAACACATAAAATCTTCTTACACATCGGTGCTTAAATCCAATCGACCGAGAACCAATTCATATCAATCGAGCTATTTGTCATTGTCATGGAGTTATACTGTCGGAGCGGATCACCCAAATGAAGTTTCTATCCTGATACCCCATGTAGTTGTTTTTAAAGACATTTCACGTCAAAACCAACCACAATATTTACCCCACCCCCCGATTCCCATAGAAAAGGATGGATATCCCTGCAGAGCCATCCATCGTGGAAGAGGGAGAGAGAGAGAGTGTGAGAGCGCGCATCCACGCGCAATAAATGAGATCCTTCGCCTATCTCAAACAAGCTGCTTAAGATAATGGTTAAGTGAGCTATTTAGTAGCAGGCCTCAGCCTGATTAGCTCACTTCGAGGCTTTGCGATGTCCAGGGATAGGGCGTGGACCGAAGATATGGCGCGTTTTGACAGGTGCCTCTAACGCCACTCTTGGGTGGGATTCACAAGTCGAGGGGGTGTTTGAGTTCAGTGGAGGAAACAGGAGGACCAGAATGTTTTGTGAAGTAAAAAAATGTCGGATGTCGCACAGAAGAGTTTTAAATAAAACGTCAATGCAACACATAATAAAATTTTGTTGGAAATGTATACCTAGGCAACTGAAAGAAGATAGAACGAGATCAAATGTATGTCAATCGTGCCATTTGGCGCGAAGTTATAGTGTCAGAATAGATCCCCCTAAAAGCGTAGCATTAAGTTTCTATCCTCAAGTTTTATGTAAAAAAATAAATGAGATTTAATTGTCCTGAAGAATACGGTACGAAATATATTTAGCCAATTTTGCTGAGTATTGGAGTATAGAGTATGTTGAGTATAGAGACATATATTGGAGTATTGACGACGGTTCGAGATCTATCCCGAAAGAAAGACCCGGGAACATTGCCTTGTAAATTTGAATCATAATCATTCACTGACATAATCGAAAAAAAAAAGGAAGAGAAAAAATTAACGCTTTACGCTTTTGTCCCGACTTATAATGTTTAACTTGGAAGTTCATTTGAGCAAGTTTTATTTGTAGGAAATAGGATAATACAACAAAGATTTTTATTTTTATTATTAAATTCACTTTTAAAATTTGCGCACATTTGAATATTCAATTTTAACGGTGTTTATATGTATTGCGCTTTATATAAAGCATTTTGTTTTCGGTATGTCGAAATATCCTTTAACAGATAATTTATGTTGTGTTTACATTATGTTTTGCTATTATTTTATATGTAATAATATCATAAATAGTTTAATGGATATTTTATCAGAATCTATATATCATGATACAGTTGAATTCTAATTATCCGAAATCGAGTAATCCAGATTGCTTTGAGGGGAAAAAAACAGAAATCAACGAAATACACATTTTAAGTTTATTGTCAGCGAATTATAAAAAAAAGTCACTAGTGTAGCGATAACTTTGATATGTTCAAGAAATGATACATTGTAATACACCTTTTTTGCGTGAATTATCTAATTTTCTAGATATTCGATTATCTGGAAATATTTTATGTGCAACCATTTTTATTCTTAAAATTTAATAACAGAAAAAAATACAAAAATAAACCGCTACATTTCTACAGCGAAAAATATCCTCGCTGGTAATTTTTCTGTTATACACTGACACTTCCAAAGGTATTTGGGTTGCGGAAAAATGCGCCAAATATCCACATCAAAGGAACTCGATACCGACCGCTGCGATCGCCAACTTATCAAGCGGGTGCCAAATTCAGATGACGTGAAGCATCATTTTTCAAAGGCAGTCACGTGTTTATTCAAAGGATTCAGCTCGGTGGGGGATCTTATAGAATATTTAGTAAAGGGATAAGAGTTATTGAATATCATACTTTCGTGTCAAATAACGATACATGTAGGATATTGTGGGTGGAAAAAATAATTAGGAAAATATTAAAAAAATTAACACAATTTTCAAAATTTGGTATTGGTGTTGTATCACAAGAAAAACCAAAATAAGTAGTTTTCTTTGCGAATATAAAAATAATGTATTGAATAAATTATTCTTAAACAGATAGAGCCAAAATCCTAAACTAAGATTTAAAAGGGGCATTTGTAAATTATATGAAAAATGTCTAAAATATAAAAGGTTGGTTTACTTCGCACTAGGGCTATATAATGAGTTATTGGTGACGATTTGGAATTTATCCAAAATAAAAGACTGTAGCTCAAAATAATAATTTTAAATCATGCCTGTATTTCGTAATTTTCACATCTAACAATCATATCTAAAGAAACACAATGATTAGCGTTAGAACAATGAGCCACGACATTTCCATAATTTATTTCAGAAACCAGCTAAGTATACCTTTTAAAATTTTCGGGAAACTGAGAAAAATATTCTATATCATCGGAATTATTATAGATTTTGGCTTAATTTTTTTTAGATTATCAGTTAACATCTTATAAAAGTAAACTTTGCCTTTAATTAAGTTATAATATTTATTCCTTATTCCTTAATTTTAAAAAAATTGCCATTATCTGGTTTCTGTAATAAATTACATTTTTAATGTAAAAACGCATAATTTTAAAGTCAATTTAGCAGTTGACGGAATGGCAGTTGACTAGAATGTGCAAAACAATATGTGTTTCTATATGATATTCCGATTTCATAAAAAGAAATCCAATTTTTTTTATTTAAGAAACTCTCCAACAGACGATTCACTTTTGCATTAACGCTCAACATGCTATATAATTTCGCTTGTCTGATATCTGCACCAAACACATTATTCACTGTGGAAAATAACCCATCAATCGGAATGAAATTCGGATGGATTGTGGACTAAAATATGTTTATCATACGATATTCCAATTCCGTAAAAAAAAAATCAAATTTCCAAAAAAGTCTTTTAACAGGCTTCTGAAATAAACTATTCATTTAACGTACACTAACTCCTTCTATAAGATTATTTTTTCTTACCTGGACTTGAGTTCTAAGTATTCCAATCCTGAGTCTGGTACTTTGCCTACCAGTTTATCATGCACCTATAAAAGTTATAAAATTTTACTAAATTATGTACAACATAAATGTTTTTAAAATTATTTACAACCTTCAGCCCCAAAACATTAAATCACAAATGAAACTGATTTAATGTTTTTTGTTCACAAGTTTTTAAAAAAGAATGGGGGGGGGGGGGAAGAAAGACAGAGAGACATTTATTTTAAAATTATTTTAATACTTTCTATCCACAAGGCACATTTATTAAAATTTCTATCCGGTTTATATTTATTGTATGTGTCCGACCTTAAATTAAAAATATTAATTTTTTCAGGACTTTTTGGGAATTTTATTCCAACATAAAACAAGTAATACATCGATTTTGTGACTGGCATCACTGTTTCCATCATAAGTAAATTGTTTGTGTAGCTAACAATGAGCATTGAGCAGGATTTGAACCCATACCCACGCTTATGATCTGATAGACGTTTCTCAACCCCATATGTAAAGTTGGCAGCAAACGGACAAATGTTTTGATGGGCTGCTTCACAGCGAATATAGTTAATGGTTAGAATTATCCGTGGAAAAGATTCTTCTATGACGTTTCTAAGTCATTTTTCTTAGGATTATACTAATGTTCCATAAAAAAAAAATTGTTGAATCTAAATCTAAATATCTATTAATAATATAAAAACATATAAGATGTTTTAAGTAATATAACAATACTCAACATTTGTTAGCATATATTCTGCCATGGCTAATAGAAAAATAATTATTCTTATTTACTTAATATGAGTTAATTCCTCAAACAATTTAGAAACAAGATTCCACAGCCACCCTTTCCAAGTATATACAAGTAATTAGCAATCAAATCACATTGGAATCTCATCCGGATTACGCAAATATCCAAACTACCATTTGAACACTCTGCCGACCAGAATCACTGGAAAGCGACTGTTTACCTTTCAATATCTCCCACGTACTCCCAATCAAATATCTCTCTATGTCCTGATCTATATTATAAAGCACCAACGCTTTAAAAGCAATTAACACCCTTCCGCTGAGGGTTTCCAACTTTGGCATGTTTAGAAACGCCAATTTCTGTAAAACCCGACGAATAAATCAAATTATTTAACGCTGAAGACAATTTAAAATAAGTTGAATTTCAATTTATAAATCTTTGTTAAAATTTATTCAAACTTAAAGTATTAAATTATGTTCCAAATTCCACTTATATAATTATTTCAAAACATTAAAAATAGCCAAATGAGCTATTTGATGCCAAATGTAGCAACGCTGCTGGCAGAGAACTAATGGTCTTTGGATGAAAGAGAGAACCCCCTTTCCCTTCATTAAGCCGATCCAAAAGCCTCCAGAAAGGCAAGGCGTGAGGGGCCGTTGTATTAAAAGGCGATTATGTTTCTATAAAGTCGCTCTTCGAAAAGCGCACCACATAGGGCCATCCATCACACCATGTTGGGCAGAAAGGAGGGCTTTGCGAACAAGATGCCTTCCGCTGATTTTTAATTAGAAGCTAAAGGTTGCGGAGTTGAGCTGGAAGACAGAGTATTTATATTTAGCCAATGGGAGTTTATGTTGTAGTCAAACCCAGAAGTTGCATCATTCTTTGAAACTGGCTAGCCACTTCTAATATTTGCTGTAGGAAAAAAGCCGAAATCAGTAAGAATTTTGCAAAACCATTCAAAATTAGCACACACAATGCGAGTTAAACTTTACTGTAAAGAATGAATTGATTATCTTGATTATTAAGAAATGACTGCACTACTCAATAAGTATCCTTCTTCAGTTCCAAGGAAATTATTGTACATCAGAAGATATAATAATTATATACACAACTTTGACACTTAACAACGCATTTAGTCATGGGGGGTCCTTTACGTGGCCCAGTTGTCCAGCTAGTTGTAAAGGTAATTATCACACATCCGGAATAAATAATGGAAATTTTTACAGTCCATCTAAACTTTTATTTATTTATATACCACCTAATATTGGAAATATAGAAATATAATTCAGTCAAAAAAAATTGCTGTTTGAATTTTGAATGTTCAGTATCTCGTAAAAAAGCCATTTTCAATTTGAAAAAGGCTTTCGGAAGCTGCGAGGAAGGGAACATTTTTCAAGGTGATAAGTCAGAGGTCAAGGTTGGACACGAGGGTAGCAGTTGTTTTTTTAACCCCTAAACGCCCCCCTCTCCTCCGTGACAAACACAAAAGTTCTCTGGTGCTCAGGAGGGGTAAAAAACATCTTGAATGTAAAAAGTATGTTCTTTACAAAACTACACGAGTGTTAGCGTTAAAGTGTGTAAAGCGTGTTAGTGTTAAAAGGTACTTTTCAAACCGAGAAATCTTTATCTAAGATGCAAATACCTGAGTTCGGAAAAATCTGGGTATCGTTATTTTTATGTTGCAATAGCAAAAGTACATTTTCTGAACAATGCACCACAGAAATAAATAAGAAAATTCTTATTAGCCCTTTGTATTGGAATGGCGACTCTCAGTCATCAAAACAACGACCTATTCATTTGTTCCCTGTTCTTCAAATTGAACGGGAACTGTATGTTCTTGAACATAAAACACGCTTTTCTTTTGTTATCTTGTTCATTATCTAACTCTATTTAAAAGTATGACATTAATTGGGTTATTTTATTAGCTTTTTGCACTCGAGTGTTGCTTTTAACCCTTTGAACACCGTTGGCGCCACTCAGACGACAAGATAACGACTCGTTCTTTTGGTTCCCTGTTCTTTAAAATAAACGAGAACAGCATGATCTTGTGTTTAAAAAACATCGATATTTTTTTCAACTCGTTCTTTTGCAGATCCAAAACCGATTAGGTTTCTTTTTTCTAAGCATAACAAATTCTAGGAAAAGAACATAAGGATGAATAACTGTTCCATAGAAAGAACGGAAAACGCAAAGAGTTATTGGAGTACAAAGGGCTAAGTCACCAAAATAAAGACGTGTTCTTTTTTTTCCTGTTCTTCAAAATGAAAGAGAATAAATTCTTGAATTTTAAAATATATTTTCTCACAAACTTCAATATAAATTATTATTATTTTTAATATATTTTACGTCACTTTTTTTTTATAAATCCCCCTTATTTGTAGTTTTGGATAAATATAAAAAATGAATCAAAATTTGTAGTTTTGAATGAAACAATATACAAAAATACTTTTATATTTAAATCGATTCGTTATTAATACATAAATTTAATAAACAAAGTTATACTTTACTTTATTAATAGTAAGGAATAACGTTAAATTCGATTGAAATGAAGCATGAAAAGCAATATTATTTTAAACCTGTCATAGTTTATTACAACTAACGACTAATCAGAGGAAAAATTTCAATTAAAACTATTTTTCTCATTGTCAATTTATATACAGTTTTGTTAGAATGTTAAGTTAATAAATTACATTAGATTTATAAGCATAAAATATTATGGGCATTGCTAATTTAGAATCATTGATTACACTTAATAATTAATTAGGGACATTATCAATTGAAAAATAATTATTTTATAGTTAAATTATACAACGACTCACAATTTCAATATTTCTAGGAAAGTCAAATAATTCTCATAAGTCAAATTCTTTTCAAAAGCTCACAATAGACAATTTCAATAAAGACTCGAATTGTGACATGAAATCTATTGTATATTTAAAAAAGTAATATTGTTCGACATTCACATTGTTACGACAAAGGGTCTACAACTGTCAAACGCATTTTACAAATTTAATGTAAGTTGTTCATAAATTCAATACACGTTTATATAAATCACCAATTCGTTATTCACAACAAACGGACCATCAATTCAATTGACAATAACACCAACCAATAACGAAGAAAGAAAGATATAACAACTATTTACTGACACTAAAAGAAATCCTACAAAAATGAGTTTCAATAACCAGTTGTTGGGCAAACTTTCAATGTGAGCCAGTTAGGCGGCAGTTCATCATAATAATGTCCAAGTTCCTGTTTCCCCAAACAATTCAATCCAGCCAATAGAAAACACGGAGAGGGGTCCCACCCTCCCTACCCCCTTTCAGTTATGAGGCCCAAAATGGGGCCTAAACAAGAAGTTCGTGCTGGAACCCGATGTTATTCTATTTGCGAACGGAGATGAATTTGAAGATCTGGTCTACATTACAATAACGAATGACATTTACGATATCGAAATACTAGAATTCATACAACTTTTGATTGCTAAAGTGTAAAATTAATACAACTGCGGAAACGTTTTTGATTAAATTTTGAAAAACCACCGAAATGGGCTTACGTATTTTTTGCACTAAAGTCTTCATGCTGAAAAGGTATAAAAATTATACATAGTATAAAAATAATTAAATACCTTTTTTATGACATTAAAAAGCCTTAAATCAATTGTAATAGTGATTTATATTGACCCTAACAATATAAATTTCACAGTTAGTTGAAGTTGATAATATTTTTTCTTGTTTCCTTTAAAGTTCTTATTAGGAGGGATGGCTTGTTTCTTGTTATGGTGGTAGTATAGGGGACTGGTGCAAGTTAAATCTGTATAAATTCAAACGTCCTCACGCCTATATCGTGGGGTGCCGGATCAGGTGTCGTTCTCGTGATCTGACCATAGCTCAAAATTACGAGAAAACGTTCCCGGATATTTACTTCGGGATAGATCCCAAACCGTCACCAATTGCCCATTGATTGACAGGGTGTCCACAGGGAAAGCATTTTGAATTTCCCTGATAATTCCCTGATATTTCCCTGCAAGCCGTACTTTTTTTACGGCAATATTTTAAAAATGTATTATTATTCCTTATTATTATGCAAGACATGCTTTGACATTATCTTGTTATTTCGCAAAAATATATTTATTTTTAATATACAAGTTTATTAACTATTTCGCTTGATTTTCGAACTCCCAAAAAAGTGCAACCAAAGTTTAACATCCAAAAATCAATAATCAATACATAAAAATTTAATGTACCCCAAATTCAAAATTCCAGAGTATTTACCAAATATCAATAATTCAAAATGCTACTTAAACATCATAAAAGTCCAAGTAAGTGCAATATATCTCTTAGAATATTAGTGATAGTACTTTAAGATCAAAGACTAAAGTAACCTCAACGCTAAAAAAAATCCAATACACTCAAATAGTAGAAACCCAATGAATCCTATCCCTAATAATAAAACTAATTTATAAAATCTAATCCAGTATCTTAAGATATACAGCTTAGTACACAAAATATATTTCCTAAGATCTAAAATGTACCCAAAAAATAATAGAGGTAACAACAGTTTCCTTAAGTTTAACAGAAAAAAAATCATTTTAGGGATGTTCAAAAGAAATTTGAATTTCACTAGGAACTTAGCAAGTTTTAAACATTTGAAAGATCTATTTTTAAAATAAATTGATTGGCGGGCAAGTACCTAGTTATAGATAGCCAATTGGTTTGTCAAATTTTAGAAACATCAGCATTTTAGTGCGGTTTCTACGAGAAAATTTTCACTTTTACACACTTTTAAAAGTCCCATACGCAATTTCCCTCTTTTAGATTGCATTTAAAAAGTATTTGAATATTTGCAACCAATCAACGATGTTTCACAGCCAGAAATCAAGTTAAAAATAATTTTTTTTTGACCAATTCCCTGATTTTTTCTAAAAAATCCAAAATTCCCTGATTTTTCCAGAATGGTCAAATTCCCTGATATTTCCCTGATTTCCCGGTTTTCCCTGCTTGTGGACACCCTGGTATAGCTCTATTGCGACCTCAGTTTAATCAACCAGGATTGAAAATTATGTGAAAGAGAAATGATTATGTTTTGTCTTCATTTTCTCCGATTAATTAATAAATCCGCGTGATGTTAAGTCAGTGTTGAAACCCCTTAGCAAGTTGAACAAAAATACAAGTCCCACTGTTCCAAAGCTATCACGAAATGATCATTTTTCTTTTTTTTCGACGACGGGATCTGAAAACTCTTTGAGGGAAATGCAAATGAAATCTTTTTAAAACTCTTCTCTCCCACCCCACATGAATTATTCCCCAACCTTATCAGACCACGTGAGACCCAGATAACGGACTTTAATGTTATTCCTATCCCAGAGACTTTCTCCCGCAAAAAAACTTTCAAAAACTCCCGGTTCTCTCCAGAGCACGATTCTTTTTCCTGAGACCCCCCCCCCCCCCCCAACTTCCCAATCCAGTTTTTTTTTTCTTTTTTCGCTACTTTCCACATTTTTCCGGGAACAAGACAAGAGAGAGGATACGATATTTTTTCCCTGTATCCTTTTCCCGAATATTTTTTTATTGTTTTCGTTTATTATATATTTTTTTTTATTTGTTCTTCGCCCCCCCCCCCCCTTCTCCCTCCTTCCTTTACTACTTCGATGGACATATTGTTTTTATTATTATTTCCACTAGGCATCGGGATGCGCAAAAGAAGAGATGCCTTTCTTTAGGGATGTTTAAAAAATATATATATATAAAAAGAATTCTCACGATCGCCGCTGTATATTGTACAAGGTTTCCGCACAAAATGCTAGGGAAAAAATGCGCAAAACAGCGACAATAATAAAAACGTATACAGATAAATATATCCAGAGAGAAAAACGGGGGGAAATAATAAGGGGAAAAAAATGCCGAAACGTTGGCGTTATAGGGATTTTCAAACTTCGCTTTCCCTGTGAGTTTTTATTTTGTTCGTTCTGCATTCGTTCATCTTTTGCCGGTGGCTTTGTTTTGCGAAGATTTTTCTGGATTTTTTTTAGAAGGAGAAGTTCAGTTTATTTTCCCGTTTCTTTTGTTATAAAAAAACGGTTTTGACGTTCCAAAAGTCAATTGTCTTAATATAAAATGGAAGACACATACTGTGGGCGTTTCCACGTTTTTGAAATTGTGCATGAGTAAAAAGTTACACTATTGTACTAAGATTTAAAAAATATTTACTTCCGCACCTGAATATTTTTTCCTTATTTTCCCTTAAAAAATACATCAGTTTGTAAAAATATAGTTTTTTTTTAGCTAAGAGTTCTGAGATTCATGAAAGTTTTATAGAAGAAATTGTAAGTACAACTTAACTCTTTTTAGGATTTCGCAGAAGATAAAGGATTATAGTTACTGGATTTAAATAGTTGATTAACATACCGCTAAAAATGTAAATGTTTCTTTTGTCTATTTAGAAAACTTGCAGTCTTCTGCTCAACGAACTTAGCAATTTTCAACAACCTGCCAAAATTTAAACTTCCAAAGTGTAATTAATATGTTACAGGCAAACTTTATTATTCATGAATTCTATAAAATACCTATATAACCTATAGAATACCACCCCATTTTATAGGAAAGGGGTAGATTTGTTTTCTAATTTAATGAATAATAAAATACCTATATAATTATTTTAAGAATTTGTTAATTAAAGTGTTAATATGCAATGTTAAAAGGGAATATTTTTAATTGGCCCTAAGGACAAGGGAAACAAAAATGTGTGAACAGGCAAGAATTTTATGGTTGTTTATAGGTTGTCTCCAATTAATTTTTAGATGTGTAACGCACCTTTAGGCTGGTTTCAACGAATCAACAAACAAGTTTGTGAAAATTGACCAATGGGCTCATCTAAAACTGTAAACAATGTGACGTCACAACAGCCATTTAGCCAGAGCCAAACTATACTCCGTTTTGAAAGATTTTTTAAATACTTTCTCAACGTAGGTTAAGTATAATATGGAATGAATGTGTAGAATAGAATGTGTTGTATGGAATGCCTAGGTATTTTATGTAAAATCTAATTTCATATTTTGATTGTAACATATTTTAAGCTTTTAAAAAACGTCACCTAAATTAACTGTATTGGTAACACAAACATCAGTAACTTTTTGTTATTGTTTTATCAAAAAATATGGTTTAGTGGGCTAAGCTTTTGTTTGGGATGAGTTTTGCATTAAACGTTATCAACAAGTGCAACTTTTGTTATTAAAAAAATTCTACTCCTAAAGCTAACCAGTCTGAATAAGAAATTTTAAATTTTGGTTATTCCAATTTGACTTTCTTTAGTAAAAAATAAAACGAATTATATTTTTTTTAAAAATTTAAATTATAATGTTAAAGAAAACGAAACTTTGAAATTTCACTTAAAAGTTTAGTATTCAATCAAAAACATTTATTATATTTTAACAAAACGTGTATTTTACAGAGAAGAATAAAAGTGTAATTTCTCATGAAACCTATTGCATTTGATTAAGTGACGAATTAATGTACATACAACCTCTTTACAAACATCTCATGACGATCAATTGCATAAAGAGGTTTTTAAAGCCTATTGTTTGATCTTTTCTCAAACATCTGACGTTGTAGACAGTTGTTGTTCAGTCTTTATCAAACATCTAATTGACAAAGGTATCTGATGTTGCATGTCAACAGAGTTGATATCTTCCTCTATTTCTTTTGAATAGCAACGCTTCCTCATTTCTTATTATGTCATACCAATTGTGACGATGATGCTACATCGAGATAAATATGTTAGTTGCCAATTTGCATTCAATTCACGACAATGGATTGGCAGTGACCAATTTCTACGACTTGTCCGTGAAGGTGTGATAGGGACAGAACGTGACACAAATGGAGAAACAAATCAAAATAAATGGGGTTTTCACGCATCGTTCTTTAAATTGCTTAGTTAATGAAAGAACTGTATTAATCCTATCCATTATACTAAAACGTATTTGAGAAAAATATTTTGTTGTTAAATGAATACATTTTAGAGCAAAATAATAAACTTTAAAAAAATTAAGTTAAATAAAAATTATTATCTATTTTATATGTTCCTTTTTAATTAAAATGTAATGAGATATTTTCATTTAAGTATTCTACCATGCACATTGTATAAAATATAAATCTAAATGTTTATTTTTAAAATTTCATAAAAAAATTTAATATTAATTACATGTGATTTAATTATAATGTCAAAATTTCAATACAAATAAATATATTTTTCCCGATTGACAAACTATATCAAAATTGAAAACATGGGTGTAAGAACCAGACAGCTCCACATTTTTCTAATTTATACTTTTTCTCTTATCTCTATCAAGAAAAAAATTCTGTATTGATTGGAGTAAGAACCAGACAGAAACAATGGCTATAATATAAAGGAAACGTAGCTGTACTTTTGTATAATACGGTGCAAGACGTTCACTGTTTTTCCTGAACAATTTTGAAAACTGGAGCTGTCTGATTCTTACACCCACGTCATCAATTATACTAAAAATGAAAAAAATTTGCGCAATCTGGCATAAAGTAACTGTAACCAGAGAGTTGTTATATTAAATAGAGAGCGCCTTCAATGCCAGACTCTCGTAAGGCCGTGGTGTTAACATTGAAATACAAAAACCAACATCACGTGGTTTTAGCTCTGCCACATTTGGCGTTCAGACATCTGCAGGTGTTCCAAATTTGGTGCACTTTCTTCTTTTTGGTGATACGGCGTTCTGTCCGTATTCAACTTCTTAACATATATGTAGGTATTTACTTATTTTCAAACATTTTGCGCTAAAGATTTCCTCTTCATTAACGAAAAGAAAATATAATTTTCTTTGTGTTCAATACTCGAAAAAACGAAACTCTTTATATTTCTCCGGTTTTATTGTTCATATTTTCTTATTGAACTATAAAAAATAACAATTGAAAGAACTTCGCTTATGGTAAATTTTTTACATAAAAACGTAACGCAATTATTTCAGAAGTACAAAGAAAGAAAAATATCTTTAATATATCTGTTAAACTCCCTTAAATTGTGCCACTCGTTAAAAAAAACGATATTTAAATACAAAATTAAACACAAAACCATATTACAATACTTCGATCTCGCTTAGTTCTGAAAGTCGCCAAGGCCTGCCAAGAGTAATATTGGCGCATGAATGAATTGGCATTTTCACCTATCACGTGGTTTCAATGATGCACACACGGAAATCAGCATTTTTTTTCATCTATTTGTATCATTACTCTATGACTGTAACCCCACCTAAAATCAATATTCATTTATTCATCTAACTTATGGTGCATGGGATTATTTTTTATCTATCCTTTCTCAGAATTTTTGCTACATAAACCCCTCATGTTTTGGTATTTGCTTATTCCTCCTCTATAATATATTTTTAGAAATTATCCGTTTCTACTCTAATAAAAAATATTTTAGCTTTCAATTCTTGGAATGCATACTTGTCTGTTTTCAATCTAAAATTTTTCTTAGAAGATGTTCATTGAATATTAATACAAGTTCACATTTTCACTACTCTAATACAGGGTGGTCACACATTGTTTGGCTGTATTATATTTAACAGTTCATACCAAAACATTATCTTTGTCCAACTACTTTGCTTACATTTAAAACAATTCTCTAAGCTTTAGTAACAATAAACAAAATAGGTATAACATAGCAAAAATAATAGTTTATTATACGTAGTTCGCCGGCCAAACAGTGACCATGGGCCAAGAATGTGTGCAGCACCTTGTACTTGAAGTTAGAACTTTACCTCAATTAAATCAAATCCGACGCAAATGTCGCCAACCGAAATGGAATTTGGCGTCGAGCAAAGGAATTCCGCAGAACCGCCAATCTCATCACTCCACGACCAGGCAACCTTAATTAATGTCTGTCGCCATTAATTGCGTTAAATCAGATTCTACGTAAAGGGCAGCCTTCTAATTCGACCTCACAGTCCGTCGGATGACCGACGAGCTAACGAATGAACGTCGGTCGGCATCGTTCCTCATGCAAAACGGAACGACGTGGGGCACACCGACGCGCGGCGCTCGAGTGTAAAACGAAATTTAAATTAAATTTTCCGACATGGCAGTGAGTTATGGGTCGCCAAAATGTCGGGTTCCTGCGTTCTATTTTGAGTCTTTATTTGGTAGGAGTTTTGTGGAAGTTTGGTAAAATTCCACGGTAAGATATGTGTAAATGTTTGTACGTAATAAAATGACGTTTTATTATACTATGTGCATGTGGGCATTGGAAAGTGCCGATTTCTAAACTGAAGATTGTAAGTTATGTGCATCGTTGCTCTTAAATAATGCTATTTGCCATAGGAAAGACAATACTTAGCAAGATAATATAAGATTGCATTTCGTGAGTTAGGCATTTTACTAAAATCGCCTTTTTCCTGTATACTACTGTGTAGTTTCGTAGGCAGTAAATAATTTTCGAGGGGGGCCAAGAAAGTTTTAGCAAGAGAAATATAATTTTTATATTTCTCAAAAAATCATTACTTATCATTATTAAATAGTGGTAAATTTTAATGGGTTATTTAAACTATATTACTAAAATAAAAATATTAATAATAATTCAGCTGTGATAGCATAAATGTGTATACAGGATACAGGTGTAGCTTAAATGTATACACAGGATAATTATCTTATTTAATACACATGATAATTATCTTATTTAATACACAGGATAATTATCTTATTTAATACACAGGATAATTATCTTATTTAATACACAGGATAATTATCTTATTTAATACACAGGATAATTATCTTATTTAACACACAGGATAATTATGTTATTTAATACACATTATTTGAATAATATAAAGAGTTAATTAGAATATACAAGTTAAACTAAATTATAATCTAATAATTTGAAGGATGGCATAAAAATTAATTTAAATGTATCATATTATTTTGTTTTTATATATCTTTAGGAATTTTTATCTATCTATCTATCTTTTAAATTGCAGACGTAAATTAACATAACAATGGAATAATTTTAGAACTCAACATTATCTTTGAAAATTTCATATAAAATTATTGATGAAATGTAATGAAGTAAAAAATTTAAGTAATTGTTGGATTATGATGATCTTATATCTCCGCTCCAATATAACTTTCAGAGGGGCTCGATGGTCTACCTCTTTTCGAAAGCACTAAAAAAGTATTCTTTCAAATAATTTATTTTGTATCTTACTAGTTGCATTAGCGTTTCTAAAGGGACAACATAGCTATTGACAACTTCGTAACTACTGATAACTACCAACTATGAATACTTTCAATTAACTATAACAGCTGAGAATATAAACAAATGGTCAAAAAAAAGTTTAAAAACTGCTGTTTTTGTTTCTTAACCGTGCAAACACTGCTTCCGGTGTAGAAATGTATTCAACATACAAAAATACTACTTAATTTAGATCCGAATTAACAATACCATTAATTATAATAATGTTTAATTTACATTTTTAATATTTTATGCACACTCTTTAAAAACAAATTTCGAGGAAAACAGTTGCATTGTAAAATAAAACATCATTTTTAATTTAAAATAAAAATTCCTTTAAATAATTTATATTATTATCCGTGTTTTTCTCAAAACATTTACAAATTCATATTTAATTCTATCACGGTTTTATTCTTTCTAAAACCTATTCTTCGAAGGAAACTGTGCAAAAGTAACTAAGATACAATGTGAATGAAGACTTTCCCTGAGATAAGTAAGGGTTATCTCCATTGGAAGGATATTTTGAAGGGAGGAGGGGCTATAGGCGGGGCGTTTGTTAGTGCTGGAAGGGGTAAGTAAACCATATTTTCACTAACCCTCAATACAATGACTGTTTTCCCTATTATCATTACTTACTTGTCCAGTTTTTCTGAAACATTTATTGTAGTACATTTTTAAAACTTTGCTTTTATGATTAGTTATTTATTAAATGTGTATTTTTTTTATTATCATTTATAAATCTTTCAAAAATAAACTAATTGAAATTGTTTCAATAAGATTTATCGAATTCAATAAAGATTTTTTTTTCTACGTTAAATTAACAGTTAATTTGTTAACAGTTATTTAAGTTAACAGTTATCGGTGAGTTATCCTAACAAAAAATTATAAACCACAAATGGTGTTTTAAAGCGCATTATATTCACAATGTATTCGTTTTTATTTTGTACCACATCTGCTTTATTTAAAATAAATTTATACATCAGAATACATTAAACTATCATTATCAGACATCTTCAGAGAAATAAAGTTTATTTCTCAATTAACAAAGGTCTATTTAAATTAGATTCATCTTTAACGATGGATAAGGGTGTCTGCCATAAGTTATGCTCTGTATTAAAAATTGTAGAAAATGTATTGAAAAACCTTTAAGCAATAAAACTTCTAATAAGCATTTTGTTTTATTTAAATTGAATGTGTGTTTGGTTTGGAATTAATTTATGATTATTTAAGTACAATTCAGTTGGGGAATCGTGCATTTTTTTTGTGAAGTAAAACCAGCCACAAGAAAACACAATAAATCATTTTCTTTTTAGATAAAACCAAAGTTACTTTCCCCTCAAAAAAATATTTAAATTTTATTGTATTGTCTTGGTGAAACCTTCAATTAATTTAATTAAGAATTCCTTGAAAGTAAATTTTTTTTTCTAAAAATTACACTTTAATTTTAAATTAAACTAAAATAGGTTTTAAATATTAATATTAAAATAAAAATTTTATTTTAATATTAATATTATAATAAAAAATAAAATCATATAAAAAAAAATTCTAAAAATTACACTTTAATTTTAAATTAAACTAAAATAGGCTTTAAATATTAATATTAAAATAAAAATTTTACTTTAATATTAATATTATAATAAATAATAAAATAATATAAAAATTGGTTTGGAATTAATTTATGATTATTTAAGTACAATTCAGTTGGTGAATCGTGCATTTTGTTTGTGAAGTAAAACCAGCCACAGGAAAACACAATAAATCATTTTCTTTTTAGATAAAACCAAAGTTACTTTCCCCTCAAAAAAATATTTAAATTTTATTGTATTGTCTTGGTGAAACCTTCAATTAATTTAAGTAAGAATTTCTTGAAAGTAAATTTTTTTTCTAAAAATTACACTTTAATTTTAAATTAAACTAAAATAGGCTTTAAATATTAACATTAAAATAAAAATGTGAACCCTAAAAAATTTAAAAAGAAATATATTTGGTGGCATAGTCTGAATTATCAATATTATAATTTGGAAAACATTATGAAAGCTATTCTATTAAAAATTGAGCTATTGTTTTAAATTGAGCTGTAGAATTTAGTTCCCTCTCTTGTAATGTTAATCAAATGAGACTTAAGCTCTTCTAGCTCTGAGGTACAGATATATTTATTAATAAATAGTTTTATCTCATCATTATTGATTAGTATTAGTAATTGTTTTCCTACCTAAAATGTTTATCTACGTTAACTCTAATTTATAAACATGGATACTCAAATTTGGCAACATGAGGATTTATAAACATGGATACTCAAATTTGACACGTAAAAATGCACCGAATAAAGTTATTGTCAAATATAACAAAATTTCTTTCTTCATAAAAATATTTCCTTAAATATTTTCATAACTTTTGACAAAACATTTAAATGGAGCTTTTTGGAGTAAACTTTCTTCATATCGACGTAATCACAAAATCTGCCAAGTGGTGTGGATCCTACTTTATAGGTTTCCCGATAATGAGTTGCATTTCATGAGTCCATTTAACCCTACATATATACAATGCCAGTTGCAAACTTTAAACTCTCTTATCTCGAAACTCATTTTTTCGACTTATTACGCTTGGTAGCCAACCCGCCAATATATGAACAACCATTTTTAACAGCGAATTAATTGATATTCCCCCACAATAATTAAGTTCACACAAATGAAGCATCTAAATCTCAAACAGCCCCCAAAATAAGTAAAAAAAATCCCACTAAATCCTTATATGACGACGATGCCAAAACCAACTCCTAAGCAACACCACCCACCACTTGAAGACACGATCCCCTAATCCATCAAATTCCGATCCACCCCCCAAGCATTTATTCAAATCCCCAAATGCGGAAGCAAGTCATGGACCGCACACCTCTCCAGCAGAATTACCGATGCTGGTCAAGCTAACCGGAACAGTCCGGTATCAGCTCCAAGCCAGCCGGACTTTCATGCTCCTGCATATCCCCCCCTCCCAACCTCCCGGACTCTTCCAAGCGAGGAAGGAATCTATCTGAAGTAAGGATAAAGAATGATGAATTTCATGGATGCCTGTGTCACTCGGCTCTTTATCCCTGCCCGTCGCTTTGATAAACAGCAGACGAACACCCCCCCCCGAATACTCATCCATCATTCCCTATGTTATAATACGGATGCACTTCTCATTCCGTGTGTTATAATATGGTTGCACTTCTCATTTCTCGGTCTGGGGATTTTTGACAAAAACGGGGTCGGGTTTTGGTGGATCTTATCCACACACTTCGCTCTCTTGGGGCAAAGGGTTGTGTGATTGGACCTCCCCACCCCCTCTTTTGGAACGGCAGACGATTATTAGTTGGGGGTGGAATGCGACAGATGCATATCGGAAATGAAGCGTGGTTTGAGAGAGTAAGGTGACCAATTGGAAACAAAGGGATGAGGGTGGGCTGGGAGTTTGAGTAAGCCGAGGAATTATTCAGGTGGCGAGTTGCTTTGCAGAAGATTGATTATCGCACCCTGCTTTTTGATTATGGTAATCAGAGAAGATTTATCTGATTAAAAAAATGGGTTGTTTAAAATTAAATTTCATTTTGATGACAGCAAAATTGTAAGCAAATATAGATTTCAATCGTATTTGCAGCGTGATGTTATTCCTTGGAATATCAGCTTCTCATAAGGCGTAGATATAAAAACTCCCTGAATCATAAACATCTGTTTTGAGATATTAAGATTTTTAGCGTTACTGAGTCATAGAAGCAGGGCCGTCGCTACAGGAATACGATGGGGGGGGGGGGGAACAACAACAATTTGCTGACTGAAAGTTGGATAAAGGAAGCTAAAAAAATTCAGTAATTTTCCAACTCAGACATTCAACGTATTATTTCGCTTGTTAAAGTTCATTCACTGATAATAATTGAACTCGCCTTCGATTCCCGAGCCACAACCTTCCATTTTCAATTCCTTTTGAATATCGAAATGTATTTAAAAAGAAATGTAATTGCCGAATGATAAAAAAAATCTTAAATCTTTAAAACAAACTTGTCAAATTACTTAAATTTTTTTTATTAAAATAAGTATTTGTTGTAAAATGCCAGATTGCCTGCTGAATTGCAAAATTTATTCAGGGGGGGGGGGAAGCACCCTCAGTACCCCTTAGCGACGGCCCTGCATAGAAGAATGTTAATCTTAATATGCAACAGTATTTTATTTCACATCCATACTCATTTTTTGACTTGGAGACTTTTCCCTACCAACAGTTTACTTCAATAGTATGCAGAAACATTAAAAACCAAAAATATATAAATGTACCTTTGATTTTTTTTCCACTAAACCGACTACAAATAAAACGTATATCCAGTTGGCTATTAAAATTTCTAATTGAATATAAAAAAAATACTTTAGGTATAACTAAATTATGTTAGTTAAAATCATATTATTAATTTACAATGCAATTTGTGTAACCGTCCGCTCAAAAGATGCATTACAATAGCGCAAAGTGCTGGCTGATAAGCAAAGTGCAGATAATGCAGATTCAAAACAAAGTGCTGATGATGAGAATTCGAAACTATCCACTGGGGTTTGCTGTGTAGCTGGTGGGTTTTGGTAACGGGCATTCTAATGGAACGGTGTTTAAAAGACGCGTAGAAACGTCGTTCCTATGCGTTTATATACACACCATTTACACATTCCACACACATTATGTATGCCTCTTTTCGTTTCCATAAAAGGCCAGATAAATGCGCAACATTTTTCGCGCTACAGACAGCTAGAGACGAATGTTTCTTCTTTTCTTCTTCTTTTTGATTATTTATCTGCTTTCCTTCTTTTGTAGGCAATCCTTTGGTCGCAAAAGCGATGACAGAGAGTGTTTGAGTACTATCTCAAAACATCGCAGAAAAGAAGACCGACGAAGAAAGAAAACAAGGGGGGAAAAAAAAGACTACTGTGGGCAGAAAAATAATTTCTTTCTATTTTTCTTACTGGTAGCTTCTTTCAACGTTTTTTTGATTAATACGTTCCTTCTATTTTGCAGATATTCTCCGTTTGCAGACATCGAACGTTCGATCTTTGAGAGCGGTGGTCTATTTTTCAACTTCGGATACGCCCACGTTAAAAGAGGGGATGGGGTGAAGAAGTAAGCACTGCGCGAAGGTTATTTTTTTTTTAATTAAAAGTACCTAACTAGATCCCAGGGGTCGGTTGCTATAACATGGACGGATAAAACATCAATTTTATTAAAGCACAGGGCCTGGTTTAAAAAATATATATTTGGTTAATTAAAATAACGTCGCACTAGAAATTTATAATAGGCTACCGAGAAACACTGCCAACTAATTTTGAACCATAGTCAGATGATAAAGACAACACAACATAAATGCATTTGGACGATATTTAATATGCACCATCCCCCTATACACGATGAATGTTTAGTCGAATGTGAAGAAGCAAATCCTCAACCAAGGTCGGACTGGCCATAGGATGGTCCGGTGTAAGCACCAAGCCGGGTCCAGCATGATATAACGTAGGGCCGCTACGATGTTGTGCAAAACTACCTTCATAAGTTAAAAAGCTTTTAATTCTTTTGTTTTTATATTTTAGCTTATCATTTGTCCTTAAAAATGCAAGTTCTTATGACATTAAAAACTCATCAAATAATGGTGAGTTATAATGAAATTTATATTGATAGTCAGTTCGAGGCGTTTTTTGAAAGAAAAAAAAATAGGCCTATATGAAGGCCTAAGTAAATACTAAAAAGGCATTAAATTTATGATGTGTTGTAAAAACAAATTAAAAACCTACATGGTACCTCCATGGTAAAGAAGGTACAATTATCTCAAAATAAATTATTTTACATGTTTACAACTATGTTTTGCCAATAAAAGCCTTTAACCCTCTGACGGATACAAACGTGAATATCCGTCCTCGGTACACCCGTCCGAGAAGGATAAGGACGTGAATATCCATCTCTTATTTTACCTTCCCAGAAGGATGCAAGCGGTTATTTCCAATTCCGATTTCTTTCTCCAAACGGATAGGGCCGTTTTAAACCGGCCTCTGCTTTTCCCCCTTCAAGATGTACGCGCCTTCGCGCCTCATTGAACCCAGATGGGGGTAACATAATGAATGGGTCATTGTGAGAAACCCGAGGGGAGGAGTGCACCTGTCCTGTTTTTAAGTGGGTTGTGTTGTCGTTTGGAAAAAGTAAATAGTTAGATTTTGAAACACAAAATTTAGTAAAAGTTAACCTTGAACTATTTGAATTTCAGGTAATTTTTTTCACGTTTAATTTTAAAAAAATTAGCTGCTCACTTTGAATAAAACTAGGTGTAATTTCTTTAGTCATTAATAAGTATATACTTTTAATAAATAAGAAATAATATTAATATTAAAAAAAAACATTACTATTGAATCTTCGATCGATCTGTCAGCACATATGGTTTTTTGGTTTTTGTTAATTAACGTAGCACTAGAGCTGCACAGTGGGCTATTGGCGACTTCAGCACATATGAGTTTTGTCCTTGTTTTACATGTATAATGAATACAAATCCAATTAAAATAAAATTTCTAAATAAAAAATAAAAAAAACTCTAACTGATAGCATGAGCAGAAACCGAAAAATGTCATATTCTTTAATTTTATTAAACTTTAATTTCTAAATGTTATGAAGAGGTGCACACATATTTCAATTTTAATTATAGAAACTATTTGTTTTAATCAAAGATATTTATAATTTTTGCGAAGCTATTTATATGTATTCAAAGAACTGTTTGTTAATTAATCTACTTTATAATAAGAAAAAAACATTGAAGAAGTTTGGCCATTATTTTTCAAGATATTAAAAATATATGTATGGAAACAAGGACAGATTTGGGATTTGAAAGGAAGATCACATGTTCAAAATATAACAACTTAGTTATGAAAATTAATATTCCAATTTAAATGTATTTCTAATGGCAATTTAAATAATTTTACAGGAATATTTAAGTGTTATCAATAATTTAAACTAATTATTAATTATTTAAAAAATAATTTATTAATATTAATTAAAACTTGAAGCTTCTTTTAAATGTAAAAAGTTGCTTAGTTTTCACACATATGGCTTCGAATGATGAAATAAACGGTTTTTTATAACTTTCGCTTTTGTACAACGGTCAATGTTCAAAGTTTCACATTGCTTACAACTAAATATATTAAAGTATGTCTACATATAATGCAAATTCTCCATTCTTCTACGATAGAGATAACTATAAGAAAGTCAGCGCTTGAAGGAAAAAAGAAACATTGACTTGTTAAAAACACTAAAATATTAATGAACAAAGAGCAGCTTTTGAATCATGAAAGTTTTATTTTTTTAGTTAGTAGACTTTTTGAAGTGAAATGTCTTTCAGTTCGGTTAGTAGGGGTGAAGGGATGCTTGGTAAAACCGTGTGAAACGGAAATATGTAGTGCGTATTTGTAGTATGATTTTTTAAAAATTAAAAAAAAAACATTCCTTTTAATTATTTTATTTGAAATAACACAAATGATATATAAAATTCTGCCTATTTATTAAATTGCAAAAAACAACATGTATGTGACATAAAAACTAGTCGAATAAATTTCCATGAAATTTCGTGTAAGCCTGTCAGATCGATTGAGCCTAAGAGCGGTTCGAGAATAGAATTATTATTTTTAGAAATTAAATAATATACGTTTTTTAAGGTACTTTTAAGTTTCCAAATATATAACAGACCGTTTAAGTTGTTTTAATGTAACGAGCCTCCATCTTTATTGTTGAATCTGTGGAGTAAAATAAATATCTTAGCACCTGTTTTTCTTGTACATTTCTAAACAATGTTGCCCTTAGATGGGGTTGAGCCAGAAGCTAAAAAGCCTTTTCATCAGTGCCCGCACCATTTCTCTTTGTTCGATTTGTGCTGTGTTTGAAAACTACACTACCTTGAAAGAACTACAATACCTTTTGTCCATATAGTGTGCGAAACTAGGAGGGAGCAAAGCGATTTAACTATCTCGGTCAAGAAGGCTTTTTTTATTCTACTCATTCTCTTGTAAACAAACTCTATCGGATAGTGTCAAACTGTCACCATATACATGTGTAAATATTCAGCGAATGGGAACACCCACTCGACAGTTTTCTTTGCAAGCTAAAAATAAATTACAGTGAATATATAAAAAAGTTTAAACTATATTGTTTTACTTACTTATATATGTTTAGACTTTTAAAAATATTGTAATTAGTAACACGCAGTCTACATTCAGAAGAAAGTTAAGACCAATCAAACATAATTATTTTTTTATCTTTTTTCCGTTTATAATTTTTAGGCAACGTGAAAGATAAAGAACGTTTTATATTTAAATCAGCAACTTATTTTTTTTTTCACTTTTATGATTTCTCCTACATTCTATTATTAGATTTCCAAAGGCAGAAAATATTTTGTGATAATTTAAGAATATAAGTCGCACATAAAAATTTAACTGCATGGTGTATATTTTGATTTCCGTGCGAATTTGTTTTGTTTACTGGCATAATTATTCTAGAATAACTGTACGAGTATAATAATTTTTGTAACGTTGTTATTTGTATTTAAGATTATTTCACGTTATGTGGAATAGTAAAGGAGGATTATCATGTGTACATTTTCGGACTTTGTATTATTATTTTAGGAAAATATTGTATTTTAAAACTGAAATGGATCCGATATCCATTTATTTTTCATTTTAAATAACTTACTTAGATATTCAAGAGTTTCAAAATGGCTTTAAATCAAACATTTTAATAAAACTGATTTGTTGTAAGTCTTTCAAAGACGTTTCTTATGTAATTATTTTGGTAAAATTTGCCTTTTACTTCAAGACATCTAAAATATTGATTGCTAAAGGGTATTTGTATAAGTTATGTGCAGGCTTACTCTTATTGCAATTTTGGGCATACTTTTTTTGCGTAAGGAATATTCTAATTTATTTGAAATAAATATATTATGTTAAATTTTAAACCTTAGTGAGACCTTTTTAAGGTGAAATTCCATACTAGTATATAAAATTATCTCTGAAAGAATAGAAAATGAATTATATTTTTTCTCTCATTTGTCGTTATTTTATATTTTGCTGTGTGTAGAACATATACTTTTGACAGAGTGGTATATAACAATTAAAAATATTTCTATCTATACAAAAATATACCAATTGCGATTGTTTTCATGTAAAGAGTATTGTTGTCGCGTAGAAATGCGATTGAAAATGAAAAAAAAACCATCTTTAATGTTAAAAAATATTAAACTGTTAAAATATAGACTTCATGCCAGTTTTAGGGTCAAATACTTCTAGGTAATGCTGATTTTATGCTACTTACTTAAAATCTGTATCGGTAGTATTCATTATTTCCAATGAATATATTTTGTAATTTCGTTTAAAAGAGATTAACCGCTTTAATATTTTAGCTTTAGCGCTTGAAGAATAATTAAAACCTAAAAGTATTGATTAAGGAAGTGCAGTTTTGAAGCAAAATGAAGGTTGTCATATGAGGTCTTTATCGTCCGATGATTTGTTGGAAAAAAATCGCACTAGAGCTAAACAATGAGCTTTCGGTGACGGTTGTCTGACCTTAAATTATTGCGAAAATGGAGTAAAATATTACATTTTGAGGTTTTTATTCTTTACAACTCATTTTCAATTCAAAACTGTATAAAACAGTTGGTTCCAACCTTTAGATGGCTACGGATTTTAGCAAGTCCTGGGCCAACACCTTGTAATATTATTTAAAAAAAATAGTACTTGTATACTAATTATAATTTATATACATAATATATCTCGCTTAATAAATATTTATTTTATAAATAAATTTAGTAATGAAAAACATTACAGTTTTTAACATATGTTTTATAAAGGTAACATTTCAACATTTAAATAATCAATGAGATTTTTAAACGCACCTCTAGTTCAACAATTTATCTATTTAAGTAAATTTATAATATACCTGTATTTTTAATAGTGTTTAATAATAATTTAAAGTAACTCATTCAGAACTGAAAATTGCAGGATTCCATTTTAAAAAGTATTCTTAATTCATCAAATATATCAACAATAGACTGACAATAAACTATTGGGGGAAAAATACCATCTCCAACAAAAATTGCAAATCGTGTTCATTTCTGTTTAATTATAAATACTCAAACAAGTACTTAGGAGTGCGGGTAAAAGTTTACTTCTATTATAGCACATAAGTTTTAATTTTCAATTTAGTTGCTTTTAGTTTTAATAGGAAAACATCTCAGACGCCTTATCCTTTTTTAAAAATGGTCAAATGAAAACATCCGTGTTCTTGAAAAATGTCTCCACGGACTACTTAGAATTTCGCGGACCACCAGTAATACTCGGACTATGGGTTGGGAATTACTAGTATAAATAAATTAAATATGAAGTGTTTTTCAACAGATTTCGATTGAAATCTTCCAAGCAAAGTTTTTCAAACAATTAATTTAAACGCTTATTCGCGTCGCTTGGATATTATTTATTTTAACTTTCTATGTATTTCCAATTCATATTAACTGTGTATAATAGCAAAAAATAAAAACTTTCTAATAAAAAGCAATCGAGTGAAATTTTTAATAATAATGACGAGAAAGTGACAGAAATATGAGTTATATTAATGAGAAATAATTATTTATTTGTAAAAAGCTTTTAGGAAAATAAAAAGAGAAATTAGCCGTTTGCCGTGACATATAAAAATTAAAAATTAACTGTGTTTGGAAAACCATACGCGTGTTCATAAAAAGTTATATAAAACTCAAATACTTTTTTTAACGCAATTTTGTAATTCGTACTGTTTCTTTTGATTAGCAAAATATCTTTACTCAGCTTATTTATATGAAGTTAAATTTGGCTCAAAATTAAATGTTCCCTGAAACCGAACAAAAAAAGTCAGATAAAACCTTTGTCAAAACCTTTATATTGTTCAAATTACTTGAAGAATTTCAATGCTGCATTTTTCTGCATTAAACATTTATGAAAAATGTATATTGTTCAAGTACCTTTATGAAATCTTCATCTTTATAATTTTTATGAAGATTTTATGATTATTTATTTATGCTTTTGCTGGGAACTAGCAAAACAAGTTTTAGTTAATTACTATAGAGTTTTTTTTACAAATATATACAATACGTTTTACTGTGATATGATTATAAACGGAGAATGCAAATGGGTTCTAAAAAAGTTCCACTTGAAGTGCATGCAAAGGCATTGCCTTCCTTTTTAGATCATTTAACAGTGTCAACACAGTACCATACATAAGGTCACTTAGTGTCAACGAGAATTCGCACGTGGCAGAAAAGGGCGTATACGAGGACAATGATTGAATAGCCACTGCCTTTCACTCAGCTGTCAGCGCATCGGTACACGACCGTAGGGGCATTCGCGGTATCTTAGATAAAAGCGTTCGCCTCCCTTACGGACAGACCACCTGTAAATTACTTTGGGGGGATGAAAAATCCCGCGACGTTTTCTAAGAACCTAGTCGAAAACATGCCAGCACTCTCGCAATGAAATGTGTTGAAAGATTAAGGCACTTTAGAGAGAGTTGGATGGAAATTAGCTATCCGTCAGTTGGTTAAAGTTTTAAAATGTTGATGTAAGTGATAAATTTGGTTTTCTTGTTTCCTGTAAAGTTTTGCTTTTTCAAGTTAGGCTCTTCTTTCTTATGATGACAGAAAAGCAGTGCATATAGGAATCTTTTTTACTTTTGTCTGCAGCATTTAATGTAAAATGTGTATGTAAATTAAACATATATAAATGTACATAATTCTTAACTTCATAAATTTTTTAAGTGGAAAACTCTTACTGATAAACACTAGGCTGCTTTAATTTCCCAATACGCCCCTACCAGCAATCCTTCGTTTATAAGCATTAGCGTCTCTTCTCAAAACGAAGATTTAAAACAACTTGTTTGCACTGTTAAAAAGGTGACAAGTCTGATTTTTTTTTTTGTATTTGGCAAAGGTGCACAGATTAAATTTTTCATAAAAAAAAAAAAAAAAAAAACTGTCTGCGATGGTGAACGGACAGAAAAGTCATTTGAACAGTCTATAGAAATGGGGATTGGTTATCAATAAAAAAACATCAAAAATAGGAAGATACACAGACTGTTACGTCCGACTCAGCGGATTCTCATCCATGTATGCCCTGTAAACGTTTTTCTTTATTTCAAAATTTTAGACCCATCGGCGCCAAATGTCATATTCACATAACACGGTCTTTCTACGCTTGTGCCCCATGTAACTGATTTTAAAGACGTTTTACTTCAAAATTTGAAGAATGAAAACATTGTATTTTAGCTATATGTAAAATTTTATATACAATCAAATTATACTGGCACTCCGAACATGAATTGTTGAAATGTTTACCTTCTGCTTTTTATATGTAAGTATCATATATGTGTGAAATATGCAATACCACATACAGGCCCTATTCTGACTGGTAGTAGTGATATAATTGGGCAGTCGTAAATTTCAAATGATGAGACATAACATTTAACAAATTGGAACTTAAAAAACAACAACATCCAATTGAATTGTTTGGTAAATCTGAAACTTTATATTATTGAGTTTTCTATATTCCTTAAAGATGGTTTAAGCAGAAGCCATCACTTGCCTTCTTTGTTTCTCACAGTTGAAGTGGATTTTTATTAATTTAGAACTTGTAAGTAATGTAAAGTTTGTATAACTCTTATTGCTGACTTTTAAATTTGTGATCACAATTGGACATTTGTCAATTTCAAATGGACAGTTGCAAATTTTAATTGAACAGTTTTAAATTTGACCAGGTATTGGGGTACTCGTATTTTTTTTGTGAAATAGTATTTTTTTGGTTGAGAATTGACCAGTTGCACATTTTGCTTAAAATAAGGCCCTGAATAAAGAAAGTACTGTTATTCAGGTCAATAATTTGAGCTTCGGGTAATTTTGTGTTTGTAGTACACATTTTAACATTTATTACTAGAAAAAATATTTTTGAAATTGGCCTGTGTGTCTGTGATCACAGTAACTCAATAATTGATAATGCTACGACTACAAAATTTAGTATACAATTTTATGAAATTCGCCAGCAGCATAGTTAAATTCAAAATGAAAAACTTTTGCCATTGTGGTGCCTTAGATTTGTAAATGATTAGTTTCTAGTGACTAGTGTTGCTTTTTTCAGTGATTCAAATTGTTTTCCGGTGCTATTAAAACTTAAATATTTATATCTTTGAAAATCGCAAACATTTGTTCAATGAAGTTAAAATAAAAATAAAAAAAAAATATTTTTATTGGACGCTATCTTTTCAAAATTCATAACGAATACAGCCAACATGTCACATAAAAGAAACCTTTAATTTGAAACAAATCGAGGCTGTAGTTTCATAGAGAAACCATCACAAAAACAACCTTTCATGCACCACACGTTAAAAATTGTTCTGGAAACGATAAAAGAAAACTCAACTTGAAGGTAGAATTTTAATGAAATATAATCGAATGTTGTTCTATTGCAAATCATATAATATTTTTAATTTTTAACATTTTTTTTGGTATTTTCGTGGTCGTATAATGTAGAATTTTTTAGCATATAAATAATCGTTTAAATGATAACTGTTATATGCTTTTTATATAATTTAACTTTCAATAATTTAATTTACGGATAAAAAAGTTGTAGGCGAGCAAGAAAAAATAAACATCCATAGAATTCGTTATATTTTTCTATTGAAAAATGTGTTGTGTTAAATATTTTTGACAAAGAGAACCAAACAGTGTTGAATTCAGTTCTCAGTGCAATCCAAAAAGGATAACTCTTCAATCATTGATTTCTTCTCACTCTAATTTAAAGTATCTAGTGCTATGATTGGCTGTAGTAGTGTATGACTGTAAGTATGTAGTCCATTGATTGGCTATTAAAAGCGACGGGTCAATCAATTCCGTTCATTTACCTATTGCATTATAGCATTCATTTAAATGGTGGTATTCATACGTTTACCAAATCATCGAAAGTTAATTTATTGGAAAGTTTAAAATAGCGTGTATATTTACGTTAATAAATTTTTTCTATATAATGCATTCAGTGCCTACAAAGTTAAAATTAAAATTAATTTGGTATAAGATTAATTTTAAAATTAAAAGAATATATAGTAACAGCTTTTGTAAAACTCAAGTAGAAGTATTCCACTTTGCGGTTTACAAGAGATCCTCCTCCAATTTCTTTTTTAAAACACACTTATAATACCAAAATTTATCAGAAAACTGACAATGACTCCATCAGAAAAAAATGCACTTTTTTCAACAAAATATTTAAAAAAAAGTCATTTTGTCTTAATCTGTATTATAAGCAAATGAAACATGCAAAATTGTGATAACAGAGATCGATTACAAAAAAAAAAAATATGCCAAATTACTTTCGATTTCTTTGATTTGTTTAAAATAAAAACAAGGATGTGTCTCAGATAACGCTCCCTTTTTATGAGATAGTCAGACAAAAAGCATGGAGATTGATACATTTTTCACGACCTCAGGTTGGTAAACGATTAAACTCTTAAAAACTTTATAAATATCACAACTTTAATATTTAAAATAAAATGTTATTAAATAAAACATTTCATCGCCTTCATGAATATTCGTAATTTATTAATTAACTAGCAAATGTACCCGTTCTTCGCACGGTGATAAATAAAATAAAGACAAATAACTGAAAATATATACATTTCCTCTCCTCAGTCAGATAATTGCATACCATTTTAAAATTCCTCTTTAAAAAGTGATAAAGCTTTTTTTTATAATTTAAAATATTTTTATGTTTAATAAATTAGAAATTAAAAAAGTAAAAATATCTCTATACTACTTGCTTGCTAATCCACCGATAAAAATCTAATAATTTCTAGATTATCTCTCATAAAATATGAAGTTTTAAAAATTAAACATCCCTGCACAAAAATATTTTTAGAAATTAATAGGAATTTCCTTTCGGTATGGGTATACATAGTTGTATTAAATACCATAATAAAAAACGACGTTTTTAAAATCCTTAACTCCAAGTGGAATTAGCTGATAGGTATAAATAATATACTATTTTGTAGACGAAAGTCAGACGTTTCGTACATGCCGATTTTTAACCCATCCCCCCTTTTACGTTTGTACCCGGTGAAAATGAGTGTACCTCTATCATTAATTCAACTTGGAATCAGCCTATATGGATAAATGACTTACGATCGTGTAAAGGAGGGAAGACCGTTTCAACCATTGTAGGTCATTTATCATCTCCCCCTCTCAACCTTGTATCGAGTAAGGCCCAATGCAGCGCGGTCTGTACATATCATTTTTTTAACACGGATGCCGCGATTTATTCGGGAAACGACTATAATTATATTTTAGTTTTCAGTGCTTACTTTAATCGATGAAATTTTAATTACTGTTGTCATCATTATTGAAAGATAATGTGAACTATAACAGGTATCTTATAAGAATTGAAAAAGGCAGTAAAAACAGACAATATATATATTTTTTAAAGATGACCATATTGAGAAATTTGATCATGAACTCTCATGACTAAACTTTCAAAACATTCCGAATTTCCCTTTTCCTAGTATTACAATTTTAATTTGACTATTTCCAAATGCCCATTCCAGTGTATCGTTTAGGCCACATCATTGCAATCTTCGATCTTAGTAGTTTGCATTTTTAACCTCTGTAAAACAGAACATAAAAATGTAAATTACATTCAGAATAAACCTAAACGTTTTTTAAAAAAAATTGCCTCAAGTTCTTAATAAATATGACAATAAAATTAGCAGCCCGTCATAAATATTTAGCCAAAATCAGTATGTTTTAAAATACTACACAATTTACTTTTACTTCGTCCAAATGCCCACGCTTTAAAGAATTTCCATGAATGCTATTATTACAGAAGAATAACCACCTATTTTAATTTTAAGATCATTTTTTTTATTTCCGTATCAATGTGTTAAAAATTTGGTATTTACTCATTTTGTTAAACTATTTTTCCTATTTTTTTTTGTGATACTATTGTTATCGATTTCTTAATAAATAATTTCGATATTGTATTCGCATCGAAAAATACCTGTCATATAAATGTTTAGTAAGTTTCCTCAGCAAATTAAAGCCAAGACGCACTTTTTCAAAAAATAAATTTTTATAACTTGGCGTTTAGCGATAGTTTAGCAAACGGTGCAGCATATTATAATCTCACCATGTACTTCAATCATTCAGAACAATAATTTAGAACATATAATTCTTAATGATCGCCATTTTACGTTTTAAAAGGAAATATTCATTTTTACATTAAATAAAATATTTATTTTCTCAATTATCATTTGGTACCTGTGGAATTTTATTCTTTATAACATTAAAAAGTCATATAGAGTTGAAAATTCACAGTGAAACTAAAGCTTCGTACAATTTTTAAAATAATACTGTCATAAAATATTTTTCAAATAAATAAAATGGACGTTCATACACAAATACCCGCATTTCAGAAGAAGTATTCTAAAAGTTTGATCTAAGATAATTAAATATAGTTACAATTAACCTGTATACAAACAAAACAAAAGAAATAATACAATTTTAACATTTTAAAACAATTCTAAACCATTTTCCTAATATAAAATTCTAGTTGTTTTAATTTTTGAGTGAATCCGTATTGTAACAAAAAGCCCAATGAGCAGACGTTTTTCAATAATTATTAAATCAAACAAAACCAATGACGTCATTTTTATATTGCCAATAACGAACAATTTTATTTTAAATTGCTAACGATATTTTCATCCATGTTAAGTCAATGTAATACATTAAAATAGTTATAACATACGAATGGGACATCGTACAAACATAAAAATTATCACAAAAAATGTCTAATTTTTCAAGTAAAGTATTCTGTAAATTTTATAAAGCTACGTTTTGTAGTTATGGAGTATTCCGTGTAAATATCGGCATTCTAATTGGTTTATAATTTTGTTATATTATATTTTCGCTTTTCTCCGTTGATTTTAACTGATTTTACTGTTGCCACTTCGTGAAACTTTGATGACGTACGCTAAAAAATGTCATAACATTCGAATGGAACATCGTAGAGACTTGAAAATAGTCGCGTTAAAATTCTTATTTTTTGAACTAACCATTCTGTGAATTTCAAAGCTCTGCGTTTTGTAGTTACGGAACCTATAATATAATGACAAACCAACAAACACATATCCGGACAGATTTTGAAGATTTCTGCGTTATATATAAGATAAAAGTCAAGTGTGGCAGATCATATGTGCTATTTAAAATTATTATTTACATTTCTTTTTTTTATAATTTATAAAATACACATTACGTTATTGCCTTTCATTGCATTGCATTTTTCCGAACTTGGATATGCCTTGTCTAAATTCTCGGACAATATTTTGATGTATTATATTTATTTTAGACTTTGAACACCTTATCTATCATATATTGCTTTGTCCTTCCCTCCGGCAGAGTTGGCGAAAAATAAAAACTGTTTAAAAATACAAACTGTAAATTTTTTACGAGAATTTGAAAATTTGTTAGTTTGCTACCTAACAAAAGTAAACTGAGCTTGGAAAACCCATTTTGTGTCGTTGTTTACGTCAGCACTAATGTTTTTGATAATTTCCGCTTTTTAATTTGCAATTATAAGTTCAAAATGAATACAAAACAGACGTCCTGTCGGCGGAAAACAGTGGTTGGTGGGAGGTCGTGCACAATAATACTTCTGGAAGATCCTTCTGGCAGGACATGACCTGTCCGTTCTATTATTAAATAATATAAAGTGAAAAAATTAAGAAAAGGTTTTATTTTGAAACCGTGGACGCCAGGATGAAAGGGGGGGGGGGGGGGGTCAAGTGTTTTAAACACTGCCATATTTAGTAGTGGATCCAGAATTTCTTTTTAATATTTATCTTAAATTCACCGACATATTTTGGGGTCAGTCTCTCAGTGGCGTATACTCGCGCCGGCACATTGCAAAGGAGAGAATATACGACCGTATTCGATAATGAAAATTACAAGATTTTTTTTTAATATAATATAGAATAGTTATGAAACTTCAGCAATTATTAGTTATCAAACATCAACAATTTACATTTTAGAACATTTTAAATGACAGGCGGAGTTATTACTTGAAAAAATGCGCAATAACTGTACGATACCAAATTTTCCCGAGACAAAATAAAGGTGTATGCCACTAGTATGCCGCATATATGCCGCATACATGTGGCATACGTATGCCTCGTATGCCCTGTGAGAATATCCCATATTACTCTGGCATACGGAGGTGGTATGCGACATGTATGCGCCTGGCATATCACCTCCGTATGCGACATGTATGCGCCTGGCATATCACCACCGTATGCGACATGTATGCGCCTGGCATATCACCTCCGTATGCGACATGTATGCGGCTGGCATATCACCTCTGTATGCGACATGTATGCGTCTGGCATATCATCTCCGTATGCGACATGTATGCTGTTGGCATATCACCTCTGTATGCTACATGTATGCGGCTGGCATATCACCTCTGTATGCTACATGTATGCGGCTGGCATATCACCTCTGTATGCGACATGTATGCGCATCGCATCAATTGTGAAGGTTACATGACGGCTTTTTTCCACGATTTTTAGATTAACTTTTGAAAAAAATATCATTATTATTTTTATTTCACATTTGGTGGACAGTATAATGCTACTTTCTTTGTTTGGGAACAGTAATTACTTTAAATATAAATATTTTTAAAAAGTTTTGTGACATGAAATGTAATAAGAAAAACTACTGTTTAAATAAAAGTTACTTACAAGATTTAAAAAAATAATCTCAATGTATGACTTTACAATTTGATTTGAATATAATTTATAGGTAGGACATGTTAATGTTTAGTTAGCAAAACTAAGTTATCTGCCTTTTAACTTAAAATTGATTTTTCTTAAAAAGTATTTCTTTGAAGCTCAAATTTCTACTTTAATAAATGTAAAACTATCCTATGTATATTCATATAAAATTAAAAAGTCATACATTGAGATTTTATTTAAATCTTGTAACTTTTATTTAGAGAATATTTTTTCTTATTACATTTCATGCTACAAAACTTTTTTAAAAGCACTTATATATAAAGTAATTACTGTTTCCAAAAGAAAAAAATAGCATTATACTGTCCACCAAATGTGAAATAAAAATAATAAATATGTATATTTTTTTTTCAAAAGACAATTTAATATCAGGGAAAAAAAGCCTCCAAGTAATCTTTACAAGGTTTATACTCTGCTTAAAATCTGAAACCTGCACCTGGGCTTAACATGTATTATAAATTAATTTGTATTAGGAATACTCTACGTAGTATAAATTAAAATTTTGATCTCAAGGAAAAATAATGGCTAATAACACTCAATAGAAAGTTTAGTGGTTCTGACAAGAAACACACTACACTATATAAATTTTGCATTTTGACTGAACAAAATTTTTGTATTTTTGTGTAGACTCAACTCATCAAAAAGTAAGGCTGTAATATGACAACGAGGCATCAAGTTTTTTTTTATCCCTTGAGTAGGTTTTCAGGGATATAGTAAAGAAGTTAGTTCTATGAACATATAAATTATAGTTCTAGTATATAAAGTGACACACTATGTGTCTGTATAATTTTGTTTAGTATGAGGAGAAACATGTATTTGAGCAGAAAAGTTTACACCTTACCTGTTGATAATAAATTTAAAGAGTAAGAATATTTTTATTTACATTAGTTTTTAATGTTTTATAGTTATTGCTCACAAAAGAAATTAACTTTAAAATTGTTTTTATAGTAACATTGTTTAAGCACATAGACAATATGTTTGGAATATAGACAGTTACTTATTTTGTTCAGGAAGAATCTTTTCATGATGATGTCAATTTTTATTTTACATTTTAACTCTAGTAATCTTTGTAGTACCATAATAATATATAAAGAATATTTAGAAAATTTTATCAAAGATAATTTTGAGAGAGAAAGTTATTGTATTATTTATCAGAAAAACAAACTATCGAAAGTTAATGCAATAAAGTGTAATTTTTTAAATATTAATTAAAGTACTTTAATTAAAGTATTTACTTAAAGTACCATAGTGTAAATAATATTTAGAAATTTTTATCAAAGATAATTTTGAGAGAGAAAGTTATTGCATTATTTATCAGAAAAACAAACTATCGAAAGTAAATGCAATAAAGTGTAATTATTGCAATTCTTTTAAATATTAATTGAAGTACTTTAATTATAATTTACATTAAATGATCTTTTAAACATTTAAAGTAGCTGATAAAGAATGACCGCGGACTATTTTTGAAATGGTGCTCTACTTTTGGAGAAATTCGAATAATATTTAAAAATTTACTTCGTACGATACATTTAATTGGATAATTCTCAGATATAAATTTTTAACAATTTGAAATGTCTCATAAAAATTCATTTCTTTAAAATATAAAGACATTTTTATGTTTAGATAAAACTCATAATACACATTTTTTTTAAATTTTAGCTTCAAAACTAACTTTTTTTGAAGAAAAAAATAATACTGATTTATAATAAATTAAAATGTATTCTTAAAATTTTTATTTAAAAAACATAAAATTGGAATGAACAATGTTTATTTTTAAATAAAATACATATTAAAAATATTCATACATATTAAAAAATATTTCATAAAATTCCTAGATAAAGTTAACATGTAGCAATTTTGGAGTTAAAAAATAATTTTAAAAAACCTTTTCAAGTTTGTAAATCCTTCAATGTAGAGAGATGAAGGAATATCGGTATAATCCAACTTCAAATTCTGAGATGAGAACACATTACTGCTGTGGATTTTTTTAGAGACCCTTTTCTCGGTCATGACAGAAGATACATTCACAGGCTTATTTTCACCACTGCTCGACCTCGACCGGACAAAGTGTAGGACCGTAGCCCACACTGCGTTACGGAGGCAAGAAATATCCTGGTCCCATTATTCTAAATTGGCACTTTGGATTCCACTTTGGATTTGTACTCCATCACAGTCACTGTCTTCAACTCCTCTGTAATGAGATTAGCAGGAACAACATTCTTTTCCTTGGTTTTCGACTATAACTGGAAAAATACGTTAGCCATTGCACTGCACGTCAAGAAATTGCAAGCCTAATCCAGACGAAATGCAAAATGGCTACCTACTTCCGCGTTGTTTCTCTCATTGCGTAATTCACCCACACATGTCTGCAACTCGTGACCGTGTTAAGTGGAAGTGAAACTATAGATATTTACGACTCAACTTAACTTATACATCCAATTATAAAGTTGTAGACATCGACTAAATGTTGCAATAAATTTGATCGAAATCATAAACATTGAAAAACTATGCCTTTAGTTGATTATGCCAATGCCATTCCCCGGGCTAGCCCGGCGCACAGGGGGGCTCCCCCCCCCCCCCCAATATTCTGAAAACCCATAAAGTAGGGAATTTCAACTTCTAAAAACCCCGAGTTGGGAAAATTTATGCCTGATGGAAATTACATTATTAACAAATGAAAGCTAGAGAAGATTAGAAACTTGTAAGATTACATTTAAATCGACCTCAAAACGTACACTGCATTGGAATATGGGTGTAACAAATCAATGCTTGTGAGATAATTGTTTAATATTACCTAATATATATATATATATATATATATATATATAAAAATATGAAAAATTTCGATAAGTTGGAACTGGGAATTTTCAGCACTGTTGAGTGGGAATTTCGAAACGTTAAGTTGGAAAATTTCTTATTTCATTTTATTTTATTATTCCCCCCCCCCCCCTCCCCCCCTCACACACACACGTACAAATGTGTAAAGGCGCTGCCCTGGGCTTCCACCTATAGCAGCTCATCAGGTCGAAAGCATGCTCGGCCTATTTCTCGCATACTAAAAATAAGTCTGGCATACGTAGTGCATACACGCTGTATATTAATATTTTTATGAGTTTTATCATTCTGGATCTATTACTATAATGAAATGGTTTCAAGGAAGTATAATGTAACTAGAGATACTTAAAAATCATTTCACACAATTTTATAGTTTTAAACATTCATGTCGCAAAAAATTGGATCGAATTAGGAAGCGTATGCCGTTCGCATACACCGGGCATACCACCTCCGAAGTCATCATTTCAATGGCATAACAGGCATATTTCTGCAATACTAAAAATCAGTCTGGCATACGAAGGCATACACGCGGCATATTAATATTTTTGTCTCGGGAAAAATCAGTCTGGCATACGGAAGGCATACACGCGGCATATTAATATTTTTGTCTCGGGAAAAATTAATCTGGCATACGGAAGGCATACACGTGGCATATTAATATTTATGTAACTAGAGATACTTAAAAATCAACTTACACAATTATATAGTTGTAAACATTAATGTCGCAATAAATTAGATCGAAATCGGCATCATATGCCGTTCGCATACACCGGGCATACCACCTCCGAAGTCATAATTTCGATGGCAAATGTGGCATACATCTCGCATACGAACAATCGGCTGGCATACGAAAGGCATACACGCGGCATATTAATATTATTGCCTCTGGATCGTAATAGGAAGCATATGCCGTTCGCATACACCGGGCATACCACCTCCGCGTTCATCAGTTCGAGGGCATATGTGGCATACATCTGGCATACGAAAAATCGGCTGGCATACGGAAGGCATACACGCGGCATACGAAACTTTTTGTCTCGGGTTATTAAAGTGTTAAATTTGTTTTATTTGCATTATTTTAAAAGGAGGCACGTGTCCTTTGTGATCTATACCTTTATCTTCTCTTGGAGCTGTTGTATCTAAAAGCTTAACATAAGTTTAGAAATAATATAATTTGCAAACTTTATAAAAATATGCTTGTACGTGAACGAATTTATTTCAGTCCACGTGTTTTGGAAAATCAATCCTTTGGAAAATCAGTGTCACTGAATGTAGATTCCTTTCTTTATTTAAAATAGTAACCAGGGCCCGATTAAGACATTGAAACAAGGGAAGCCCATCTCTAAATGAGGCCCCATTGCTCTCAAATAGACTCTAGAACATTAAATTGAACTATTATATGTACTAGAGTTTTTGTCCTGAATGCGATTAAATCGAAAAATTATAATATAACAAAATATATTAATAAGTAATGAGTATTCTGTACGTTTTTTTTTCTTCTTCTAATATTCGAATACATTTAACACAATTAGCAATATTTTTACTAAAGTTTGTAATGCAATTTTTTAAGGTAAATTTAGTAGCAAACTATGTTAAGGGTGTTAAATATTTATATAAAATGTGTGATTTGGAGGTCCCTCAGAAATGTAACGTGTAAATGTAACGTTCTTCATGAGCCTATTCGGTAATCAGGTCTTGATAGTAACACGTTTGAAACATACTTTGAAGCAGTTATTAGTGGAGTATGACAGGGGATCTTTGAAGCAGTTATAGTAGAGAATAAATTACGTGGAGTAAATTTGGCAACTGTTAATTTGGCAAGATCGTGCGATGCCAGAATTTCACATTTTTTCGCAGACCAAGCTAACTTGAAAGAACCCATATAAAATCTGAACAAATTAAGACATAAAACTACATACCCAGCATGATAACTTGTCCTTCAACCACGCCAAGAAAAAACTGGCCCATTCTGCCTTCTGGCTAACAACGCCCTCAGTTTCTTCTTTTGCAGGGGATTCCAAGAATTTCCAAAACCCTCCCCCTTTTTTTTCTTACTTTTTTTTACATCCCTTCCCATCTGTGGAGAGCGCTGGACAACATTCTAAAGCATTTTTTTTTAGAACTTTCTTCACTATCCCCTCTTTTCGTGACCTTGGGACCCTTTTTTGCCCTCCAGTACACCCCCAGGGCCTGTCTGTCTGACTGCAAGTTGGTAGGGGCACCTTCGACGATTTCGGGTTAATTTATGTCTGGCTTCTGGGGTTCGCTTTCCGCGGGGGGCTAATCTACTTATCCCCAGTGCATTTAGGGGAGGTGTTTACAAGGTCGTAACTACTCTGTGGCCATAACAATGTTGTCGCTGTGTCTCGGATATTTTATGGGCTGTTCTTTGGGAGTTGTTTGAACTCACTTGTATTAGGGAAGTTTTAATATTTTACTTCCTACTCCACTATAGGATATATAATGGTAAAAACTATTATGTAATTGAATACTAGTCAAATTTTCAATGTTTCTTTTTTTTAGATACCAAAAAGATATTTGAAGTTAGCATAAAACATCATAAAAATTATGAAATTGAAGGTTTTATGCAAAAAAAAAAATACGGGAATTTTTGCGGATTTTTTTTAAGATATATCAAAGATTTTTTATTTCAATATCCTTTATAAATCTGTAAAAACATAAATAAAATTGCATTAAAATTATTGAAGGAAAAAAGCAGATATTTTAAAGGTTTTATAAAACGCTTAAAAAACTTTTTTTGTTTCAATAACCATTATAAAATCTTCAAAAAGCTTTCAATATAACAATTTTGTTGAAGGTTTTATGTTGACTTTTTTGCTGGGACTATTCGGCGGGTGGTCTCTGAGAACGAACACAGAGACTGATTTTCCATAAGGCCCCTTGCACTCGGGTCTATGAGCTACCTGTTTTAACATATAATCGTCGCTAAAAAAAGTTCGTAGTGAAATTGAAATGTTTTTGATGAAATGTTGTTTGTTAATGAAAATATTAGCTTTACTTAGAATTATTTTTAGCTATCTTTAGTAAACTTAATAAGCAATGTTTGAAGGCATTGAGATTTTTTGAAGATATTTTAAATTAAAGGTTTTTTGCTTCAATACCATTCATAAAATCTGCAAAAAAAAACTTAAATTTTGAAGCATTGAAATTATTGAAGAGCTTTTTTTAAAAAACAGCAGTTTTTTTTTGTTTTAAATTCCTTTATAAAAACCGTCAAAATATTTGCAATTTTGATAAAGATTTTATGTTGGGAAAAGGAATTGCATTCCGTCCTTTACCAAAAACGAATACGTTTTCCTATCGAATGAAACTAAAATCCTCTGATTCGTTCGATTTCTCTGACAGAGGGGGATGGGGTGAGGGATTGTTTTCCAATGTATCTCTCTCCCCCCCCCCCTCCCCCGTCTTCAAATGTCAGCTGCTCTTTAATTAGAGGTCATTTGGACTCGTTGTTCCAAGGCAGGAAGACTGCCGATGACAGGAAGAGACAAACAAACAAATGACGATTCAAACGCAAACTTGCAGCAGTTTCTTTTCAAGACAAAGGTCTTCGGGGAAAGAAGGGAATGCAGTAAACAACGAAACCGTATTGATTAAGGCTGTGGGATTCGGTTCCGTGTAACATCTGTGTTGGGGTGTGACGAACTGTAGCTTATTTTTTTCGTGCGTAAATTTAGAAAGAATAGCGTAATGAGGTCAGAATATTATACACGTTCACGTAATGCAGTTAAAAAAATTGAATGTAGGTAGATTTGGCCGGATCGTACGAAGGATCGTCCATATATTGCATAAAGCAAATTGGAGAAGAGATTTTCTGTCCTGCATGTATTTATGTTTAATTCCAAATTTACGGTAGACTTTGACGAGATTCTGAAAATTGACGCCAATGTAATGCTTTCCACCCGAAGGCCTGATTACCGAATAGGCCCGGGAACCCCAGGCTTACACGTTACATTTTCGAGGGGCCCCCAAATACCGCATTTTATATAAATATTGAACACTCTTAGCATAGTTTGCTACTAATTTTACCTTAATAAAGTGGTATTACTAACTTAAGAAAAAAAGGTGGTATTTGTGTTAAATTTGTTCGAAAATTGGTAAAAAAATCAAAAACATACAGAATATTAGCAATATTCATTACTTATTAACGTTTTTTTAATATATTTATAATGTGTTTCGCTTTAATGCCATTCAGGGGAAGGATTTTAATGCATGTAAAAACACGATTTGATGTACCAGGGCCTATTTGAGAGCAACAGGGCTCCCATTTAAAAGCGGGCTTCCTTTGCTTCAATGTCTTAATCGGGCCCTGATAATCCACCTTGTAAATATTGTGTCATACACGGCGTCATCTTACCAACAGTTTTAAGGTCATAATTTTAACAACTCTGCCATAAATTTTTAAAGTATTCATAAACTTTAATGCGAGTAATGTTTATAAAAATCTTTATCCCTCTAATGAAATTTTTGGTACATATTTTACGTGACGGGACATGGACTAGTGGGGGGGGGGGGGGGCATAAAGCTAACGTGACAATACACGAATGAGAGGGGGGGGGGGGGGGGAGATACAAGAGAAAGAAAAATATCGTGATGTAGCAATTAAACGCTTTCTAACATAAACCACTTTTGATATTCTATCTGACCACTATTATTTGGAAATTATTAATGTAAATTAAACATACTTCCATGTAACTATAATAGCTGAAACACTCGTTCTGGCAAATTGTAAGACTTTTTATACGAAACGGTTTAAATGCGCCAATATTGGCATCTTCCTCAAACGACTTACAGCAAGCCAGTAGTTTTCACTTCAAGAACCCAAAACGTTCCCCTATTAATTAACACATCAATACGGTCTCAACTCTTTCCCTGTAATTGGTTTAACGTATCCGATTATCATTCCTATTATGAGCTCCGTGAATGCAAATGGCGCAAAGAGTCCGTTACATGATAATGTTGGATCAGTATCTCGCGTGCATTGGGGGCCATAAATAATTCCTCTTCCCAAGGGTTGCTGCTAAAACTCGACGCCAGATAGTCGCCAACCCGTGACAGCCGCACGCCAAGAAAAATGACTGTTTATACGTTGAGCTGCTCACTAAACAGGGTGAGTATTTCTAAAACCTGGTCAAAAACAAGCATAGGTTTTGGCTTTCGTTTTCTCATAGGGCGAGTCTGGAAATTAACGCATATGTCATCACTCATGGTGTTATGGTGGTGCGAAAGAGGAAGGATCCCAATGAAAGCACTTCATCTTTTTAGGCATAATAAATTTCATATTAAATCATGCAGTTTGGACCGATGTGAATCAGTCATGATTCACATGGGTCCAGACTACGCGTTCGACATTTTATTATTTATTAGGCCCGCAGTTTTCAACATGAAACCCTTAAAGTTGCAAGTGGAAGGGGGGGGGGGGATAATTTGTCAATTTTTGAAGAAAATACATTGATTAACAATACACCTAATACATTTATTCTAATGCATTTTTGAAAAATATTAAAAAAATTTAGTAAAATCAATAAATAAAAGTTATTATTATAAATAAAAAAATCCTTATTAACATAAATTTTTTTTTGATTCAGTACGCACTCGTGTATTAACTATTCGTTACTCGCATAATAATAATTTGATTTGATGACAGAGTTATTTTAAAGTTAGTATTTCATGTGATGATACTATATTAACTATCCTGTACTACTGCACTTCCATTATAAAGTTGTGCATGTAGTCCTGAATTTTTAAATTTAGGCCTTAACTCTATTTGAAGCTTAGTTAAATAATCAAATATATAATACACATAAGTGTTCCAACTCTTTTGCTAAAAAAAATAACTAATGCGGTTTGTTTGAAACTGTTTTTTGTTATATTTGTTATTAAAAGTTAAATATGTATATAAAAATGAAAAACCCTTTTAAATTGCACACTTATTAAGGGGGTCCGATACCCGAAATTCGCAAAAAAAGTCATTTTTTTTTATATTTAAAAAATAATATTCAAACTTATCTTAATAACTCACAAAAAACTGCTTCAAAAAATTCCTATTACTTTTTTAGTTATGAATGTTTTAAAGAGACACTATATTAATGATGTGTTCCTATAACATAGATGTATCACTATATGTAAACTTTAAAAGCAAATATCTCTGTTCGTGGTTTTGAAATTTAATGAACACTAAAAATGCTAAGGCTTTTTTACTATTATACTTAAAATCATAATTTTTGTGTGTATAGCAAGATAAATATATTTTAAATATATTTATGCATTCAGATTTCCTATTTTTACCATAATTTGTTTTTTAAAACCACTTAAAATAGAATTTTATTTTTTTCGTCAATTTTTTTTCCAAAATTTCTAATATATTTTTTTTTTTTAAAGTGATGTATCTGAATCAAAATTTGAATGCATACATCTATTTAAATATTATTCAAGATCTTAAATAAAAAAAATTGCTTCAAAATATTGAAAAACAAAAAAGGAGTAGGATGTTTAAAATTGTTAAAAAATTTACTAAAATTTTAATTTAAAAATAAATGTGCAATTTAAAAAAAAAATTGAGCGTCTTAAAATGGTTTTTTATGCATATTTAGAAAGAAAAAAAAAATTGGATTGTACAAGTATAAAAATAAAAAAAAAATGTCGAAGGTATCGGACCCCCTTAAATGCACTAAAAAATTATAAATACTATTTTGTTTTAATAGAATTTAAAATAAAAATGGAACGCTCTACCAAGACTTTTTTACACTTATTAAAAACCCACAATTTTTAGTACATTTCTTAAAAACGTATTTGTTTTAAAACTTTTTTTAAACACCGATTCTTTTACTGCACATTAAATGCCTTTTTGTGGTAGGTAAACAACAATATATAAGTGACACAAACACCTGAAGATTGCTGGATTTTATTCCCTTTAATAGCGCCTCTGATTTTCAAATAATTGCGGATCTCCAAAAATTAGTGAATTGTCACTTGCCATATCTGTGCACAAAAACATCGATATATAATTCAAACTTATGTGTACGTAACTTTAAATGTAAAAACACTTACTTATATCCCTTTCAAGAATAACATACATTTTCTCCTATCTGCTCTTCTCAACAGCCGGCCGGACCCAAACAGCAAGAAGCTACTGTCTGCGGATAACTAACTTTACGAGAACCACGCCATGCCAAATGAAGATGCTTGAAGCCTTGACACAACAGGCGGATGTGTACGCACCCTCGGAACACCACAAGCGCCCAAATTAAAGGCCATTCCCTTCTCCATAAACAACCACAGGATACACCCTAAAGTAGAGAAAAACATTGAAATATGAATTATGAAAAGCAGACGGAAGATGAGTAATGAATTGTGTGGATGGGGTCGAAACACTCCTCCCGCCTTGTGTTGAACCCCTTCGTTCGAACGAGATAACCTTAGGATTGCAGGGGTCCAAGGCGTTCCATGTTTTCTCAAAGATTCAGAATAAGCAGAGATAAGATCAGAAATTTATTTCGGAATATTTATGTTTGAATATATCAAACCTGATATACAATAAACCGTCTTTACAATAAATCCGAGTTTTATAGCGATTTTTTTCATTATAAAAACCATCATTTAAACCCAATTAGTGGCCTTGTTCATAATGCAATAGGTTTTTCATTCGTTACAGGAACCTTTTCGTTTAACAACTACTCATATTGGTCACTTGAAGGATCGTTATATCGAGGGCCTACTGAATTAAACTTCAATAAGATATGGTAATTTTACTAATGACTCCCAAACTATTTAAGATGAATTTTCTTTTTATTAAGAATTGAAATTTGTATCTGGTATGTTCTTAGACCTTTCCCCAGAGCCGGATTTAGATTTAGTCTGAATATGTGGTGCGGCTCCAGGCCCCCAATCACCAACTACAGGGAGGGGGGGGGGGTTAAGGAATATCCCCCAAAAAACGAGGGGGTTGGGGCCGATATGTAACTAGCTGAGTAAGCATTAGTCGTACACAGACATATCAATCCTCAATTCAGAGCCGGATTTAGAGTTAGTGGGCTTATAGGCTGAATATGTGGTGCAAACCCCCAAACTACAGGGGAGGTGGGGCAAAGGTTCGAATTAAAAATTCGTTTCGTTTTTAAAATATATATATTCTAGATAGAACCGAAAATTGTATCATTTTTAAGTGTACATATGAAATTGGTGTTTTTTGTAAATTTTGAATAATGTGTCAACGGTTTCAAAGAATCTCAATGTGCAATGGCATTCTGGAGTTTATTAAAATGACAATAAAATATGGCACTGGTCTTTGTATTACCCTCAAATGGCTCTAAACAAAATAAAAATGTAAGAAAATTAAAAACAACCGCTTTCGAAAAAAACCTTTAAACAATGCTATTGTAATTATCACAAATTAAACGCTTTAATTTAAATTACATAACAGTATTTGGGTATATTTATATTGAATAAATTTGTTAAGGAAAATATATTTTTTTCTCATTGTAAGAAGATTGTAGCAACCAATTTCGTGAAATTGGTTGGTTGACCATTAGATATCTTCACTCTCACAGTCTCACGTATAACAACACTCAGGTGTGCATCTATCCCACAGCAGGTGTCATTCCATTGCCGAATTATTTACTTTCAAATACCAGTTTCAATTATTTTATGGTCAATATGTTCATGAGCAAACAATAGGACACATGCATATACTTTCAACCAATAGCAGAGCTTCTTGAGCTTTTCGATTCAACATCATCGAGACGTTATATGGAGTTGCTCCAAAACCAGCCCCAATGAAAAACATTTAATTAAAAAAAAGTAAGCCTTCGGATTTCAGGCAGAATATTCAGATATGCAGAGGTAATAAATCTACTGTATGGGATCCTGAATTATTATTACATACAACATTCCTACTAATATGCCAAACCATTCCATGCGAAACCATACAAGCTCCTGATAAACAAAAATTAAAAGTCCTGTTTCTAAATAATACAATTGATATTTTGTAATTATTACTAAATAAAATGCTTGTTTTGTATTCAATATGTACGTATTCACATTATTTCTTTCTTTACTCATTAAATAATTACCATGGTCATTTAAAATGATTTTACCTTATCACATATGTAATTTCTTAAATACGAACAAAGAAATGAAATTATCTATAACAGTGAAATAGAAATTTATTGGGCCATTTGCCGAAACGGAGTCCTCAAGAATGTCCATAAAAATAATTTTCTTCGCACATGATTTATCAAATATAAGAAATACAACTTCTAGGGTGTGTTGACATTTTCAGCTGAGATATACTTAAAAATTATCATAGCATAGTTGTTGAAATAAACTATACAAAAGTTTATCTAGATTTCGGAGAATTAACATTCCTTCGTCAGTGCGTGCGACTGGAGTGGTTTGAGAAATGGAAACTTGTCTTCGTTTATATGGGTGGGCTGGATGGCGAATGGTACAAGTCATAAAAACCCGAAAATGAACTAACGTCATTTTCCATTACTAAGCAGATAGATCTATGATTTGGCCAAATGACGTGGCTCGAAATTTAATAGTTTGCATAATAATGAGTCGAATTTAATTCCATTTAACTATGCAGCCAAGGCAAGTCGCAAACTTTAAATGTTCTTCTCTCGAAATTCTATTTTTTGACTTATACCACTTGGCGGCCAATCAGCCCATATGAATATTCATAGTCTAGAAATCCCTTCTCCGTAGAAACAATTATCTTCCTATTTCTGCAAATTGTCGGTTCGTTGACCGCTATCTCTGTTTTTCATTACACCGGACTCTTCGAAAAGGACGATCACTCAGACGTATGTGTGAGTTTTGATTTTCCATTTTTATTTGAGAAAGCACAATGGTCTGATCGAAAGAACGCTGATCTTGTAAATGGAGTGTTGTAGGTTCGTTTTAATTGCTCTCTCTCACAATTTAAAAAGCCCTAACTCTTAAATTTGTTCCCTGTTTTATCTATCCCTGCTTTTCATTACACCGGACTCTTCGAAAAGGACGATCACTCAGACGTATGTGTGAGTTTTGATTTTCCCTTTTTATTTGAGAAAGCACAATGATCTGATCGAAAGAACGCCGATCTTTGTAAATGGAGTGATGTAGGTTCGTTTTCATTGCTCTCTCTCACAATTTAAAAAGCCTTAACTCTTTAATTTGTTCAATTTTTTTTTATCTTATCTGATTTTTTTAATCACACCTTTTTATGACATTAATCATCCTTACATCAAATAAAACTTGTTAAAGTGTAATTTATATTGACCCTAACTCCAATACGAGACTGTTTTTGATAAAAAAAAGTCCCTTTTTGTGAAAGCAAAATCTAAAAAGGACCCAAATCCATGATCAGTGATATGAAAAACAACCTTTCAAATTTCCAAGTACAAGAATTTCACTAAAAAATTATTTAAAAGACATCCGCAGACCACCAAGGGACCGCGGACCACGGGTTGGAGAACCACTTCCATACAGGAATTTCGCTATACAGTGCTCGTCTGAAATTCCATCCACCCTGAAAAGTCGAGAGCGATAAAAGGAAAATGCTGGTGCAAAGAAACTGCAATTCCCGTGGATAAGCACCACGTGCTCCGCGTATTTATTAGGGTCATAAATTTCCTTTGTGTAAAGTCCGTGCCGTAGCATAAACGCCACGTGGCCGACCGTAGAAGCACGTGGGAGAAAGTCTTCTGTCTTGGAGATTCCGTTTACGTGGCGATGTGCTCCTTCAGGCGAGATGATTGAATAACGTGAATTAGAGTAATTAACACCTGCTTGGGTTAATAAGATTTTGGAAAGCCGAACAGGAGCGTTGTTTTTTAGCATGCCAAAAATAAATTTTTTTGTTGTTGCATGTATAATATTTTTAATTGCACTAAGAGTTTGACATGATATATACTGGGATCAGGGCCATTTTTTTTTAACAATAAGATTCCGATTCACTTTCAGGTAATAAAAAGTAAAAAAAGAGTGTATATCGAGAATTGAATTTTTAAAAATCGTAACGAAAACTAAACGTTTCCAAAAGTAGCAAATGGAAAAATGTATGTCTATATGCATATTATCTGCAGTAAGTTGCTTTTAGGGATATTTCAAGATGCATATTATCCCTATAAAAGCAACTTCTATAAAATCCCTTTCTACAGTAATTTTCCTTTCTACCAAACCACATGTAAATGAATTTAAGGCTAGCAGCGCACTGGCAACTATCGAACATGCAACTAAACTATTTAGTTGCATGCAACTGAAAAAACTCAAATCGTATCCGCTGAATGAGCAACTTCTTAATTGAACAAAATATTTTTACTTTTGTTACCGCGCAAACAGTTTTAGCAGTTCATTGGCAATTTGGCGATAATATGTGTTTGGCGATTTCTTACCTTAAATTTAGCGATTGTAAAACCCCAGAGAATTAAACAATCAGAAAGAGTTTCAGTTTGATTTTTTAGTTGCTCAGTTGATAAAAATGTGCAATGAAATTGTGGTCAGTAAGCGGCTAGTCTAAATCGACGTTAATGTATACGATGCTGTACTTTCTTGGCTCTGATACATAACCCATTATGGCCCATTACATATGACGTCGAGAAGTATTTTAGGAACAAAATACAGACCGCTGTTAAACATTAAGTATAGTAGCAGCCTTGTTTTGACATCGGTACCTTAGAACAAAACTAAAAAGCTATAAAAATATTCTTTTAATTAACATCCACCTTATAAAGTCGTTTATGAAAGCGTTAAAATCAAACCTACCTTCCTCACAACAAAACAATCCACACTTATGACTGACTATACCCACTGACTACGTCAACTGAAAGGGATACACTGACGTCACATCGCACGATATGAATAACGACCTCCCCTCGGCTTCTACCGGGCCTTACGTGGACCCTCCCTCTCCCCCCCATGGCAACACAAAGAAAAGAACTCTGTGAAAAAATAGAGTAAAAAAAGAAGAGCGCGGAACGTAAAAAAACTGCAGGAGAGAAGAAGTCGAGTCGGAATCTTTGTAGTTGTGACATGACTTCAAGAAGAGTTGGATTAATGATGGCAGGATCGGGTTAGGGGGAGGGGCGCGAGATTTTGTTCTTTTTTCTCATCGTCTGCACTCGAAGGCATTCGCTTTCTTTCTTGACAGAAGTCGCTGCAATTGTCTTCTTCTTCTTCTTGGTCCCGAGGAATCTGGGATATGTTTTTTTTGTATTCTTCATCAGCATGGGGTGTGGAATGATTTATGGGCTTTTGCTAAAAAACGAAGGACTGGAGATGGATACAATGCGCGATTGGAAGGGACGATGTCCCTTCGTTTTTCCCGAGTGGCACCGGTTTCGTATGTGAGTGTGTATGTGTAAAATGCTTTCAAGTTTAGTTTTCGTGCATAGCCGGCGATTTCAAAACTCTTCAAGAATGTCAGAGAAAGAGCATGTTGTTCTGTTGTTGGGAGTTATTCATCGTAAGAAGAACTACACAATTGTTGTGAAAAACCAAAATCATACAATGCTTCGCCTGCTGTGTAAACGTTCGGTGTGTTTCCACGGATATTTTCTCAGCTCTCAAACAGAAAATAACTTCCCTTGTATACCGGCCTAGAGATTGGATATGGACGGTTATTATGAAATATATATATATGCAGTGATGAATTTGACTTCGATTATTTTCCTTCAATTAAAACTCGTACTGCCTATTCAAAGTTTGTATGAACATTACATGACGATCTAATTCAAATGTGTGATAGCCTGGTCCAAACAGGGAGGGGGGATAAATTACCTGATTTACAACTTTCTGGGTCTTCTTTTTACGTGGTAAATTTCTAGTGGGTGTTTTTGTAAGTTAGTGATAAAAAAAATTCTATATATATTTTCACAACTAGTAAATGTTATAAGAATGAGTTAAACTATTTTTATTTGGCTCATCTCAGCGTAGGAAACATTTGATAAATAGCTGATAGTGGATTGTATTGTTAGCACTTATTACATTTTTAAAACGTAATTATTATCTTTTATACTGTTTTAATAGAATATATAGAAATAACCTTGTTAGTGATTAGCTAGGAATGTATCGTTAAACAGCCTGTAAAGTATAATACTTAAAATTTTGTGTTAAATGCGATTTTATAACATGAACTTGCGGATAGTATTTTTAACAAGAGAAACAGCATAGAAATAACCTATAGGCACAACCAACCAAGTGTATTGCAAATCTACCACTTTTTGATAACCTTTTGCTACAACAGCACCACATTTAACATTAACCTATAAATCAAATACCACTATAGCATATAAAATAATTTAGAGTCCCGAACATAAATCGCACTTTCCACCCCCAAAAATTAAACAGCGCCACACAAGATACCCTTCCATAAATAACAGACTTTCCATTCAATCATAAATTTGAAAACAAACGATTCCTGCGACCCAGCCCATTTAAAATTAAAGCCCGCAATACATAAATCTTCGAACACTATAAGTGATTGCGACTGCGATAAGTGATTTCATGGGTGATCCAACGCGAGACAAAGAACCACCCAACGTCCTACGTAGGCGGATGTTTGCCGAATTTTAATATTGGAGTTACGGCAGGCGTTGCCTTCAGCAAACAGAAATCGTAACACCCCCTCTGCTCATACACTCTCGGGTCCGTTTTCTTCCCAGCGCCTTGCGCTTGAGCGACAGACTAACCACCGACTTGGATTTTCCAATGGGCAAGTGGAGATAACCCATGGGTCGCACCCCCATAAAGCATGTCTGCCTCGCGAATTCTCGATATGCTGTAATTATCAGCGATTCGATTCGCGGGCGGACCCACCTAAATATCGGGGTGGCTTGTCCAGAGTGACATTATGACGTATGAGGGAAGCGGCTGACTTTTGCCTTCTTCCCCTGTGTTGAAGTTGCCGAATGATTTTGCTTCGGGATCTTCTTCGGCGAGATTTCTGGCGATTTTGCTGTTAGGGTGGAGGTTTACGAACACGATATCGCAACGGACCACGAAGTTCACGATGTACCCTTTGCAGAGCAAGGTGCAGGGCAAGAGAAGTTCACGCAATTGAAGAACTGGAGATGTAAAGGGTGCCTCCAGAAGCTTGAAATGAGCCATTTATCTCCCAGAAATTAATTGGAGGGATGATAATAGAAGTAAACCACGTTTGCTTTTCAGGAAATGACCTCAAAGTTATTAGATTCATAAAAATTGATAGATTTGTTTTTTAATGTAAGAAACATATCCTCGCGTTTATCTTCTGAGACGTTTGGGTTTTTCCTCCGAAACGCTTGACTGATTAGTTAATTCAATCAACCAATCCAGTGTTTAGGAGGAAAAACGTAACTGCCACAGAAGAAAAGCAAAAGGACATGTTTCTTACATTATTTTCCTTTTCTTTTGATGATCGCCAATAGCCTTTTGGACAGCTCTAGTGCGACGTTGTTTCCACTAATTTTATGATGATTTTAGGTGATTGTGTATTCTCCAAGGGGTCTATTTGTATTTTGATAATGCTCGTCCATAGATGTTGATCACTTAAAACGGAAAAAAATATCTTTTGTATTCTCACTCCTCAATTGACAATTATTTCAGATCATGATTTCAATTCAACTATTTTTTAAGAACATCATCATTTGAAAGAAACAATGCTTTATTACATTTGAAAATAACCACACACACACACATAAAGCCTTTAATTCTTTTAAGTCTAAAATTAGGAAAACTAACATATTCACTATTTGATTAAGTCCGTTTCAGAAATGTTGTTCAAAAATATGCACAGAAGGGCTTCAGTAATGAAGCAAAAGAGTGATCCAAAAGAATTGCACAAAGATATTTAACCCTTTGGGTACATTTGACGAGTGAGACTCGTCATCTACTTACTTGGGCGAAGTTACGGTGGACGAGTCTGACTCGTCATCTGAATTTAAGAAGCAGGCGTTGATATTTGCAGCACCCCCACCAGTGGACGTTGATCGCAAACAATTTATTGTAGGGTCGGTCAAGAATGGGATCAATTGAACAAAATTAAATCCTTCACATGGGCATAAAAATCTTCAAATAATTCAGTACTCAAAGGGTTGTAAACTTAAGCATGAGAGATTAATTTGAGAATGGTTTAACTGTATTTGTAACATTTCTAAAAAAATTCCACTTTCGTTATGGATGACAGAGTTGCATGTTATATGTTTTGCCTCTGTAGGCAATGTCTCTGTTGGCCTCTGTAGGCAATATTTATGCAGATATACAGAGAAGTAAGTATATGGCTATATTTCACATTTTTACATGAGCAATCAATTTTTCTTGGAAATGTATTTTCATAACATCATCCCTTTATGCAGTCTCATTTTCTATTGTTTAACCACGATTCCATAAATGAGTGTTAGAAAAATCTCGTTGTAGACACAAAATTGGACGCAGGGGTTTTTCACAACCAAACATTATTTGTGATTAGTTTTCTTATGGAAACGGCTGGTTCCTTGAGATTGAGCTTTTTACGACACGTTACTGATTTACTCATCTACTACCATATTTTGAATTCACAGTAATATTATTGCAAAACAAGCATTCTCACAAAATTTACATTCTACATATGCCATTAAAAAAAGTCGGGTGTGGTTGAGTCGGAGCACGTTCAGAAGGATATTATGTGAAAAGTCATTTCATATTATAGAAATTTTAATTGATCGCCAATACAAGAAAGGTATGCAAGATTCAGTGGCGGATAGAGCTATAGGGCATTAGGGACAATTGCCCCCTCCAAGATTTTCTACCTTACAATACCTAAAAGGGATATTTTTCGTCTAAAAATATTTTTTTTATATCAAATAATTCAATACCCAATTCCTATTGCAACAAAATTATATGGAAAATATTTTATCTATTATCTTATTTTACAAACTTCCACACCAACACCAGGACAAATAACTACGAAATATTATAGGTGCAACAAATTTCTCTACACAGAAATACCCAAGTAAAATAATTTGTTTCTTTATTTAACTCTCTCTATATTTTGTTTTGTTCTTCTAAATAGCTCGCTAGCATAGATATTTTCGAAAAAGAGAATGACATGCTATAAAAGCAGGGCATATTTTAAGGAATTTTCACTGGTGGGGGAAAATGCTTTTTTTATGGTTCCTAATAAGATAGTTGAACCTCAATGTTAACTATAAGTTTGTCCTTTTAGTGCCAAAAACCATTATTTTGTCAATTCAAACTAAATAAATGTACTTAATTTAACAAAAATTATTAATGATTTTCCCTTTAGAAAATATTTAGGACAGAAATAAAAGAATTTTTTGTGTGTCAAATCTACATACGAGTAGTGGGGATTTTCTCAGCACTGGTGGGGAAATTATTTACATATATCTAAATATGGGTAATTTAATATATCTGCATTAATTAACAATAAAAAATTAACAATTAAATTTAATGGTGATGTATATTATTAACAATGATGTATAAAACTTGAAAAAAAATTCAGTATCCATAGCCTCCCAATAGTAGCAAACGGTTTTATAAATAATTTCCACTCTGTGGAATATATCCTGGATCCGTCCATGACAAGACATTACGTATTATTACGTCATTTCAAGATTTCCACTCATAGGCACCTAATTTCCCATCGAACGAGACAAAACGTATAAAAATCGTGGTTTTTATCACGGAGTGTCGAAATGTATCCCCTAGAAAGCGTGACATGTTTTTATCCTGATACTCCATGTAACTGATTTTAAAGACATTTCACGCCAAAAAATCAATTCAGCGCCCGATTACTGCAGTACTCGATCGCTGGAGTAGGAATCTATATCTCATTTGAAACAGAAGTCTCGGGGAATTCCGAATCGGCCGACTCGGGAATACTCGGGGGGTCAAGTGTGCACACCGAAGTGATTTCCCAAAGTGAATTAATACCTTCCCCCCCATTCCACGGGCAATTTGGCCGTCGAGTATGGACCACGACCGATAAAACCGGACGCGTGATTGCACTCGACCCTCCAGAGGGGGGGGGGGGACGAGTGCAATTAAATAAACCGAATTCCATTGATTTATGTATCACGATATGGAATTCGGCTTGTCGGCGGGGGGGATGATAAGGATGTCTGCTGGAAGCGTGCAGTTTGCAACATGTATATCAATGCACGAAGAATCAACATGGTCTGCACAGAACGGGTGTGCTTGAGATTTTTGTGTCTACAGGTTGTTGACTTTTGTGCATAACACGATAGGGACTCGGTTCAGGGGTTTGGTTAATAAAAATTTTTAAATTGGTAATTTTATAGATATTGGAGAAAGCCAAACGGATACCAGAATTCGCTTTTAAAACCAGCTACGCTTTCTTTAAAATTCGCCAAAAATCACCTAAAGTGCATTTTATTATAGTACGACTTCCATTTAAACTAGAGGCCTCCGTGGCCGAGTGGATTAAGGCGTCAGCTGGGAATCCAAGGGTTCCCGGTTCAAACCTTGCGATGGACTAGACTAAAGAATAGTAAAAAGTAGTGATATTGCGATCGGAGGGTTGCCAACTTCGCTACCAAAATACTAGAATGTCGTCCAGAACATGCACAAAAAATTAACGGCGTGTATACGGGACTGGTGCACGATAAATCTGCTTGAGGTCCAAAGTTCCGACGTCTATATTGAAGAAGTTGGGTGCCAGTTCAGGTGTTGTCCTCGTCATCTGACCATGGTTCAAACATACGAGGCATCGTTCCCGGGCCTTTCCTTCGAGATAGGCCCCGAACTGTCGCCAATAGCCCACTGTGCAGCTCTAGTGCGACGTTATTTAACTAAACCAAACCAATCCATTTAAACCACCTTATTATGCTTATAAATAAATAAAATCAATCAATTAATCAATAAAAAAAATCTTTCTCGACTAGCAAAGAAATGTGTTTCTATTGAAGTGCCGATGCTTCGATCATTGTTTGGAAGCTCTGCGATGCTTTGATGTTTCATATCGGTTTGTTCTCCCATCTTGGCGACAAATATTGGAATTGGGAGAATGAAAGAAATTTTATTGAAGGAATATCTTCGAGGCCTTTTGGGATAAGTCAAAGGAAACGGTATTGGTATCTGAAACTAAGATAGTCATCATTGCAAGGTGATGATTACAAGTAAATCAATCGATAGGGCTACTTATTTTCAATATAAATTACACATTAAATATATCTAGTATCTGTGAATAATATGATTTCGAAGTGCTTTTAATACAATAATCAAATGAATGTTATTATCATTAAATACTTTCTAAAATTGTTTGATTTGCCGCTGTTATCTGCCAAAATGTTAATTAATAAAATTCCCTGCATAGATACGAGATATTTTGAGGAAAGTTTACGTTTGGAACATTGTATAGGGTACACTTTTTTTTATTGGTTTTGTCATATGTCTGTCTCTGCTTTATTTTTCCATAGCATGAAAACCAATGAACGGCATGTCTCCAGCAGTTTGAAGGTTTACTTATATTATTATTATTTTCTTTAATTTTGATCATAGATTATGGACGAATATGAAATGAAGCTATGTCAAGAGGTCTTTTCAGTTTAGCATAAATTATTTGGTTGGTTAGTTGAGTTAACATCGCTGTGCAGCTACATAATTGGAAGGCGACGTTTTGAGACAAAAGGAAAACTCCGGAAACACAGCCTCTTAATTTTAAACCGTCAATGTCAGACGACGAGGACTATACCTGATGTGACAGCGTACGTTTTCAAATTTTATCACGATGTAACGTACACCAGACTAAGAGTTATATAAAAAAAAAGTTCCTTGTTAGACAATACCAAATAAATTGGCACGTTATAGGTAACAATATTTTGATATTCTAAATATATATTTTTGAAAAACATGCACCTGATATTGATTAGTGGCTATTTATGTATTACTTAGTGCACTTGGGGAGTTATTATGCGTGACTGTGTCGTGACGAGGGGGGGGGGGAGGAGGGGGGGGGGAATTCAGTGGTTGGAGTAGCAAATTTTTGTAGAAAAAGAATTCATATTTGTTTCCGAAACATTGATTGATACGAGTCAAGTTTCACAGAGCTCACTAATTTTTCTAATGGGATATTTGTAAAATATACAGAAGGAAAATTTTAATAACCCCTTCTAACTGCAAAAAATTATCATGACGTGACGTGGATTAAGGGGGAAGTTAGGCTAAGGTGACAGAGCGTGACATGGGGGAGGCTAGTCTAACGTGACATGGGAGCAAGAAGGGGGGAAAGAAAAGGAAAAACAACGTAACGAAAAAACTAACGTTGCATTAGTGATGCATTCCAAACCATACAAGGAAAATCTGTTTAACAAATTTCGATAATTTATTAATGATAAGTTATTGTGTTATTGTTCAAGATCATCATGATAATGAATGATCGGATCCGATACCTTCAGTTTTCCTTAACGGAGTGAATTATGCATTTCTTTTTCATTAAAAGGATTAAAAAATCAAACTATGTTTTCGTGAATGTGAATTGCTGTAACCAGTATGTTAATAACTTACAGGCGCATATCTGGAGAACATGAACAATAAACATGCTTTATAGTACATATATATAGCTAAGGCAGCTGTGAACATTTTGCATAATTTCTTTGCAACATAAACTATGTTGATAAGAATATAATGGACTCTTTTCTAGAAGAGAAAAGATATATGAAATGTATTTAAAAGCTAGACGCTTTCAACAAAAACTAACTTATTTTCACACTTAAATAAATGCAAGTAGTACAGTTAATTTCCTTATTTAATTGTTTTTTTTAAAACATGTTTATTTTACTTTATTATTGCCCACTACTAATTGTAATTCAGTGTAATTAATTTGTTTAGCAGAGAAACGTGTTCAAGGACTTTAGGAAGTTTTATATTGCCAATATTTTAAAAATCGGATATAGCGAACCCTCGGCTATAGCGAACTTCAGTCCGTTGAGGGTTCGTTATAACGGGTTTCGACTGTATACTGAACTTTTTAGTTTGTGGACAATTGACAATATAACATTCATTTCTCAATGGTAGATATTACTAAATCAAATGAAAAATTTGTCAAAAATTCGATCCATTTTGCAGCGATCAAGATTACGGCAATTCACGAATTGATGCCAGGATCTTCCAAAATTTCCGGACTTATCCCGCTTTTGTTTCAAACAAGGTCGGATTTTAGAGGGTGGGAGGAGGTGAAAAAAAAAAGCAAAGTGGACAAAGAGGGTTGACAAATGGGATTGGAACGCGACGAATGTACCGGAAGAGAATGGACGATATAACGCTTTAGGGGGAAGGACTTAAAATGGAATGGAACCTCATTTTTGAGTAAGTTCTCTTCTCTTGAAATCCCTGCCGCAGAAATGGAACCTTTTCGGCCTTTAAACCTCTCTTAACTGCACTCGAGTCCGATTTGACGCTAGAGAGAACATTAGGAAGTTGGAAATTACGTCACGGGGCTTTTCTGGAAGCAGGCTTTCGTGCGAGATGGCGGAGCCCGGATGAAATGAAATATAAAAGGATAAATTTAAAGGGCTGGGAAATTCTCTTTTTGAAGGGGTATTTCGGGCTCCTCGGGAAGGTTTATTTAATCTAGGTATTTGACATGTTTTAAGGTTTGGTTAATTAACATCCCACTGGAGCTGCACATTGGGGTATTGGCGACGGTTCGGGGCCTATCCCAAAGGTAAAACCTGGGAACAATACCTTGTATTTTTGAGCCATGGTCAGATGACGAGAACAACACCTGAGCTGGCATAAAACGAAACCTCAATAGACTTCAGGTTTGGTTTGGTTAAAAAACGTCGCACTAGAGCTGCACAGAAGGTGTTCAAAGAAATAATTTCTTTGATGAATTAATCATTTCATTATTCTGTAATGATTGTTTTAAAATAGGGTCGGCCTTCAAAGTGATCTCGCCAGCTACTTTGAAATGTAATAATAAAATTTCCAGAAAAAGGAGCAATATTATATCACTAAATGCTTTAGCCGTTGAAATAACGTCGCACTAGATCTATACAATATTATATTGGACGGGTTCGGGGTCTGTCTCGAAGGAACCCGAGACAAAAAGTTTCGTATGCCGCGTGTATGCCTTCCGTATGCCAGCCGATTTTTCGTATGCCAGATGTATGCCACATATGCCCTCGAACTGATGAACGCGGAGGTGGTATGCCCGGTGTATGCGAACGGCATATGCTTCCTATTACGATCCAGAGGCAATAATATTAATATGCCGCGTGTATGCCTTTCGTATGCCAGCCGATTGTTCGTATGCGAGATGTATGCCACATTTGCCATCGAAATTATGACTTCGGAGGTGGTATGCCCGGTGTATGCGAACGGCATATGATGCCGATTTCGATCTAATTTATTGCGACATTAATGTTTACAACTATATAATTGTGTAAGTTGATTTTTAAGTATCTCTAGTTACATAAATATTAATATGCCACGTGTATGCCTTCCGTATGCCAGATTAATTTTTCCCGAGACAAAAATATTAATATGCCGCGTGTATGCCTTCCGTATGCCAGACTGATTTTTCCCGAGACAAAAATATTAATATGCCGCGTGTATGCCTTCGTATGCCAGACTGATTTTTAGTATTGCAGAAATATGCCTGTTATGCCATTGAAATGATGACTTCGGAGGTGGTATGCCCGGTGTATGCGAACGGCATACGCTTCCTAATTCGATCCAATTTTTTGCGACATGAATGTTTAAAACTATAAAATTGTGTGAAATGATTTTTAAGTATCTCTAGTTACATTATACTTCCTTGAAACCATTTCATTATAGTAATAGATCCAGAATGATAAAACTCATAAAAATATTAATATACAGCGTGTATGCACTACGTATGCCAGACTTATTTTTAGTATGCGAGAAATAGGCCGAGCATGCTTTCGACCTGATGAGCTGCTATAGGTGGAAGCCCAGGGCAGCGCCTTTACACATTTGTACGTGTGTGTGTGAGGGGGGGAGGGGGGGGGAATAATAAAATAAAATGAAATAAGAAATTTTCCAACTTAACGTTTCGAAATTCCCACTCAACAGTGCTGAAAATTCCCAGTTCCAACTTATCGAAATTTTTCATATTTTTATATATATATATATATATATATATATATATTAGGTAATATTAAACAATTATCTCACAAGCATTGATTTGTTACACCCATATTCCAATGCAGTGTACGTTTTGAGGTCGATTTAAATGTAATCTTACAAGTTTCTAATCTTCTCTAGCTTTCATTTGTTAATAATGTAATTTCCATCAGGCATAAATTTTCCCAACTCGGGGTTTTTAGAAGTTGAAATTCCCTACTTTATGGGTTTTCAGAATATTGGGGGGGGGGGGGGGAGCCCCCCTGTGCGCCGGGCTAGCCCGGGGAATGGCATTGGCATAATCAACTAAAGGCATAGTTTTTCAATGTTTATGATTTCGATCAAATTTATTGCAACATTTAGTCGATGTCTACAACTTTATAATTGGATGTATAAGTTAAGTTGAGTCGTAAATATCTATAGTTTCACTTCCACTTAACACGGTCACGAGTTGCAGACATGTGTGGGTGAATTACGCAATGAGAGAAACAACGCGGAAGTAGGTAGCCATTTTGCATTTCGTCTGGATTAGGCTTGCAATTTCTTGACGTGCAGTGCAATGGCTAACGTATTTTTCCAGTTATAGTCGAAAACCAAGGAAAAGAATGTTGTTCCTGCTAATCTCATTACAGAGGAGTTGAAGACAGTGACTGTGATGGAGTACAAATCCAAAGTGGAATCCAAAGTGCCAATTTAGAATAATGGGACCAGGATATTTCTTGCCTCCGTAACGCAGTGTGGGCTACGGTCCTACACTTTGTCCGGTCGAGGTCGAGCAGTGGTGAAAATAAGCCTGTGAATGTATCTTCTGTCATGACCGAGAAAAGGGTCTCTAAAAAAATCCACAGCAGTAATGTGTTCTCATCTCAGAATTTGAAGTTGGATTATACCGATATTCCTTCATCTCTCTACATTGAAGGATTTACAAACTTGAAAAGGTTTTTTAAAATTATTTTTTAACTCCAAAATTGCTACATGTTAACTTTATCTAGGAATTTTATGAAATATTTTTTAATATGTATGAATATTTTTAATATGTATTTTATTTAAAAATAAACATTGTTCATTCCAATTTTATGTTTTTTAAATAAAAATTTTAAGAATACATTTTAATTTATTATAAATCAGTATTATTTTTTTCTTCAAAAAAAGTTAGTTTTGAAGCTAAAATTTAAAAAAAATGTGTATTATGAGTTTTATCTAAACATAAAAATGTCTTTATATTTTAAAGAAATGAATTTTTATGAGACATTTCAAATTGTTAAAAATTTATATCTGAGAATTATCCAATTAAATGTATCGTACGAAGTAAATTTTTAAATATTATTCGAATTTCTCCAAAAGTAGAGCACCATTTCAAAAATAGTCCGCGGTCATTCTTTATCAGCTACTTTAAATGTTTAAAAGATCATTTAATGTAAATTATAATTAAAGTACTTCAATTAATATTTAAAAGAATTGCAATAATTACACTTTATTGCATTTACTTTCGATAGTTTGTTTTTCTGATAAATAATGCAATAACTTTCTCTCTCAAAATTATCTTTGATAAAAATTTCTAAATATTATTTACACTATGGTACTTTAAGTAAATACTTTAATTAAAGTACTTTAATTAATATTTAAAAAATTACACTTTATTGCATTAACTTTCGATAGTTTGTTTTTCTGATAAATAATACAATAACTTTCTCTCTCAAAATTATCTTTGATAAAATTTTCTAAATATTCTTTATATATTATTATGGTACTACAAAGATTACTAGAGTTAAAATGTAAAATAAAAATTGACATCATCATGAAAAGATTCTTCCTGAACAAAATAAGTAACTGTCTATATTCCAAACATATTGTCTATGTGCTTAAACAATGTTACTATAAAAACAATTTTAAAGTTAATTTCTTTTGTGAGCAATAACTATAAAACATTAAAAACTAATGTAAATAAAAATATTCTTACTCTTTAAATTTATTATCAACAGGTAAGGTGTAAACTTTTCTGCTCAAATACATGTTTCTCCTCATACTAAACAAAATTATACAGACACATAGTGTGTCACTTTATATACTAGAACTATAATTTATATGTTCATAGAACTAACTTCTTTACTATATCCCTGAAAACCTACTCAAGGGATAAAAAAAAACTTGATGCCTCGTTGTCATATTACAGCCTTACTTTTTGATGAGTTGAGTCTACACAAAAATACAAAAATTTTGTTCAGTCAAAATGCAAAATTTATATAGTGTAGTGTGTTTCTTGTCAGAACCACTAAACTTTCTATTGAGTGTTATTAGCCATTATTTTTCCTTGAGATCAAAATTTTAATTTATACTACGTAGAGTATTCCTAATACAAATTAATTTATAATACATGTTAAGCCCAGGTGCAGGTTTCAGATTTTAAGCAGAGTATAAACCTTGTAAAGATTACTTGGAGGCTTTTTTTCCCTGATATTAAATTGTCTTTTGAAAAAAAAATATACATATTTATTATTTTTATTTCACATTTGGTGGACAGTATAATGCTATTTTTTTCTTTTGGAAACAGTAATTACTTTATATATAAGTGCTTTTAAAAAAGTTTTGTAGCATGAAATGTAATAAGAAAAAATATTCTCTAAATAAAAGTTACAAGATTTAAATAAAATCTCAATGTATGACTTTTTAATTTTATATGAATATACATAGGATAGTTTTACATTTATTAAAGTAGAAATTTGAGCTTCAAAGAAATACTTTTTAAGAAAAATCAATTTTAAGTTAAAAGGCAGATAACTTAGTTTTGCTAACTAAACATTAACATGTCCTACCTATAAATTATATTCAAATCAAATTGTAAAGTCATACATTGAGATTATTTTTTTAAATCTTGTAAGTAACTTTTATTTAAACAGTAGTTTTTCTTATTACATTTCATGTCACAAAACTTTTTAAAAATATTTATATTTAAAGTAATTACTGTTCCCAAACAAAGAAAGTAGCATTATACTGTCCACCAAATGTGAAATAAAAATAATAATGATATTTTTTTCAAAAGTTAATCTAAAAATCGTGGAAAAAAGCCGTCATGTAACCTTCACAATTGATGCGATGCGCATACATGTCGCATACAGAGGTGATATGCCAGCCGCATACATGTAGCATACAGAGGTGATATGCCAGCCGCATACATGTAGCATACAGAGGTGATATGCCAACAGCATACATGTCGCATACGGAGATGATATGCCAGACGCATACATGTCGCATACAGAGGTGATATGCCAGCCGCATACATGTCGCATACGGAGGTGATATGCCAGGCGCATACATGTCGCATACGGTGGTGATATGCCAGGCGCATACATGTCGCATACGGAGGTGATATGCCAGGCGCATACATGTCGCATACCACCTCCGTATGCCAGAGTAATATGGGATATTCTCACAGGGCATACGAGGCATACGTATGCCACATGTATGCGGCATATATGCGGCATACTAGTGGCATACACCTTTATTTTGTCTCGGGAAGGACTCGGAAACACTGCTTTGTTGTTTTGACACATCAAAAACAACACCTGAGCTAGCATCCAACGCAACCTGAATAGGCGTGAAGACGTTTGAATCGTGGCATATTTAAAATGAACCAGTTCCCTCTATACCACGGATTCTTTTTGTCGTACAACGGCAACCTTTTGATTGCAAAACACATGCTGAGAATCAAACACCATCTCCCGCCGGACATTAGTCCGACACTTCAACGCCTGGGTCATGTCGGCACCTTCAATAAAGGGGAAATACACTGTTATCCATATTCTGTAATATACTAGTGGGATTTTTCTACCGTAGAATTCAACAGCGTATTTCCTTGTTGCACCCTGTCATGTTTTTGGAACTGGGATACACACAAGCGATGATATAGCACATAAGCACTGCGAGCGAATCTGTAACCTATCTCACAAGGTGTCTACAGTACACGATCCCGACACGCAATCCCCCCCCCCCCCCCCCCCGCCCTACAAATCTGCAAATGCATAAATTTTCCTACTTTTTCTATAGATCCTCCCCTTCCCCTCATGATAGATGACCTTCCGATAGAGCACAGTCGCATAGAGAGATGAGGGGCGCAGCAGGAAAAAAAAAACTCTTCAACCCCCTCGAAAGATTAAAAAGTTATTTGAGTTCCGAACCTCGTTCGAAATTGTTTCTCTCGTTCGGTTCTAAATCAAAAACTCGTGCTGCACTGCTTCTATAGAGACGCAGAGGAAGTCTTGTGGTAATAGAAATGGAAAAAAGGGGGGGTGGAAAGATCAGGGTTGTTTTTTTTAAGGGGGGGGGGGGGGCATGAAAAGTGGTTTTAAAGTGACGTAAGGGGAATTTCCCTTGAGGTTAAGAGAGGGGGGGGGGGCAAGGGGGGGGGCTTATAGAGGGGAGAATTGAAGGGTTGCGGGGGTGTACAAATTGTTATTTATTGTCGGAGTAGCATGTAGTTGAAATATGTATTTGCTTTTTACAAATTTTAACAAAATGTATTTGGATTCCTTAGTTTTTTGTGTAAATTATTGAGAAATTGAGTTTGTTGAAGGTTTGTTGAAGTGTTTGTTGTGGTTTGTTGGTTTTGGAAGTTGTTTGGTTGGTTGGAAGGTTTGTTGAAGTGTTTTGTTGAAGGTTTGAGATAACGTTTGTCATGACTTAATGGCAATTTTACAAACTAATTGGTAGGTAATTTAACATAGTAGCTGTTTGACCTCGCGTTACATCGACATATACTTTAAAAAAATCTTGAGATTGGGACTCGATAGGTTTGGTTAAATAACGTCGCACTAGAACTGCACAGTTTGCTGTTGGCGACGGTTCGGAGCCTATCTCGAAGGAAAGACTAGGAATCGATGCCTCGTATTTTTGAACTTTGGTCAGATGACGAGATTTGGACTCGAACCTATTGTTCTGATGTCCCAGTTGCTACCAATACGTGCTTTTATAGCTAAGTCGATAAGGATCCCCACATCTTGAAAATATTTAAAAACAAAATTATTTCTTTATGAAATAATTCTTTAAAAAGCATTATTAAACATACCGTTAGTATTTGTAAAATAAAAGTACGATTCGTTACTGCTCCTGGAATTTCTCTTTCTTTTGAGACCTAACTGGTTATTATTAATCGCATGCAAGATGCGTTAAAAGGATCTATGTTAACAAAAGTAATAAATACGATGATTTTCATTAGAGGTCGTCGAAAGGTATAAGGCCCATTCCTCACTGACGTGATAAATGCATGCGAACTTTAGCAGATGAATCTGCGATTGGTGGATAGAAACCACGGGATTTGTATGATCCAACCGCAGAGCAATCTGCAAAATCTCGCGCGCATTTATCAAATCCGTGTAGAATGGGCACAAGTCCTTATATTTGCAAACTATATAATAACATCATATATATTATTTCTGTAGTAAGGATCCTTTTTACGCCTCTTAGTCTCAACGGATCTTAACACATGAAGTTTCAAAAGAAGAGAAGTTCATAGACCAGTGACGAATCGCACTTTCGTCTCTTGCTTTTAAAATGATTAATTTTAAAGTTTTTTTTTTTAATAAGCCGTTGATAATGCTGCCATCTATGAACAGATCGTTAAACTGTTTTGATTTTTTGGCCATAAAATATTCACTAATATCTTTCATCATTCTTATACGGGGGTGCTGTGTTTGTGTGGAGGGGAGGGGGGTTGTTAATGCGATAATCATTGCACGGGCTAACTAATTTATGAATAATACTAATATATAAATGTTATGTAATCTGAATATAACAGTAGCTGCCAATAATCCACTTTTAATTGCGTGGATTTTAAATAGTAAGATTCTCTTTTAATCAGAATATGAAAACTTGCAAGAGAAAATTATAGTTAATGGTAATTTAATTGATTCTCGTTTAGGAACGATTGATGTTTTCAAGATATTATAATTTTGTTCTAAACTTCAGAAAACAAGTTCGTGTTCATTAATCTACTGGAACTTGAAAGATGTTATTTTTATTTAATGTGGTATATGGAAAATATTTTATTGCAGACGCATTACAATTATTCATTAAAGTTAAATTCCTTTAAGATTGTTCATTAAAGTGAATTCCTTTTAGTTACAGCTCAGTAAAATGTTCAATTTAATCCGATAATAATAAACAGATATTATATTTCATAATAGACATACACTTTTAAATAAATCTAAGTGAATAATTATAACACAATTTGTGATTGTACACGTTTAAGAAATCGCTTAAAATTTTTTAATTATGGTCTAGGAATTGTTAAAGATAGACTTTTCAACTTTTACTAAATTTTTTTTTTCATATAGGTAAAAATGCTCATTTTTGTGAACATACGTATTTACATATATGAATACTTATGTATTTTTTTGTAGCTTGCATATTGCTTAAAAAATTAACAGAAAAAAAATTAATAATTTAGGGAAAACATTTGTATTCATAATATCCAGAACAAAATAAAAACGATTTCTGTATACTTAGAATTAAATAAAAATAATATGTAACAGCTAAAATCAAACTTGATTAGGGCATGACTATTGTTGTATAGAATATGTAAACTATTTTTTATAAATATATCAAATTAGTCTTATTCAAGATTTGTGCTATTGAGATCTGAATTGCAAGGCCTTTTTACAATAATCAAAAAAATATTAACAATTTAAAATGCCTATAACTATTATTTATAATATAAAATATTTATGTTTTCCCTGCACATTGCAATCTATTTCAACTAACATATATATTTCTTTTATATAAAAAAAATCCAAAAGAGTATATATTAGATTCCATTCCAAATCAACAAAAGCCCATTCCACTAACAAATCTTATTAAAAGAAAAATACATAACATAACAAGAAAAATACTATAATACCAAAATCCTGTAAATTCCATTTCATAGCCTGGAGGGGGCGAGGTCCGGATAAAATCCGGGAGAAGAGACCCTGTCAATATAGCCGGACTAAAGATGAATGGTAGAGTCCGGCTTATGTGATATCCAGCATTCGTGTCTTGAGTCTGGACGAAAAATTCGACCCCCCTCCGGCATTGACAGTCCCCCCGCTTCTAGTAATTTACCACCTCCGACAGTTTTTTGGAGCAACATTCAATGTTTGAGTGAATAGATATTGTATTTTTAGGACGAAATTCCCCCGTGCTGTTTACTTAATGCGATTTTCTATAATCGCCTTGACTGGAACATGCTCACAACCGGATTTTGTGTGTTCGCTTGAAGAAGTTCAGAATTTTTTTTAATGTTTTTTTTTTATGTGTTGAAAATATTCGTTGCATTACAGGACTTTTCTTTTATTTTAGACATAGTCAGGGTCTAATTTACCATTAAACACGTTAGACCCTGGGCCCCCGGCTTTAGGGAGCCCCAACTTTTAAATAATTGTACATAAATTGTACCAAAGTTGCATACCAATACTTTATGTCTGCTTAAACTTTTGCCTACCTATATTTTTATACGAATATATTACTTTATTATTGCAATTTTTTATATATTTTTGGAAATTTTCCAAAACTGTTATATAAATTAATTATGTTTAGATGAATAATCACTTAATATGACATGTTTTTAATTATGGAATTTTAAATATTTCTCGTTACCGATTTTTGAACAGCGGACGTCTCTATCCACTGTATTAACGGTTGGTGATTAGGCCTCAGAGCATCCTGCTATTGCTTACAAAACTTAACAATTGTGAATATTTACAAAAAATATTTTTAAAGTTATTATTTATTTAAATTCACACACGGTTAATGAAGAAATGAAGACGAAAGAATGTATCACTTCAACCGTGCGCTTGCGGGATAATATATATATATATATATATATATATATATATATATATATATATATATATATATATATATATATATATATATATATATATATATATATTATAATTCATCTCCCCACTATAAAATTATACCATTACTTTAATTAACTTTCTTTAACTTTGGATATCACCCCCTTTTCCCAGTACAAAAGCATCCCTCATGTGACTGCTTTCACTCCCACGCAACTTCGAAAAGCCGAAGTCAAACTAACTAGAAAATGCAAAGTAAAAGTCGAGGAACCAATCACAGATGTCCAGGGTGTATTCTCTTTCTCAAAATCTCCATTTATTCTTGATACAGATTCACGATGTAACCTCGAAGCTGAAAGATGTCGTGCTCTGAACTCCTGAGAAATAAATGATTTAAACCCTAACATTTCGGCCTTTATAATATTATACCTGCATAATTGAACCTATATCTAAAAATCATAACGACTGTACTTCTAATTAATTAAACATTACATATATATGATATTCAGTTATTACACCTTTAATATTCTCAATATCAAATTTGCTGTTAATCTGCTGGATAGTTTTAGCTACAGGTACCTGCAAAGACTGAAAGTTATTTTATGGCTACCTGGTATATTTAATCCAAATCAAGTAAAAAAAACAATCCAATTTTAAGTAACACCACTCACAGCACAGCTTACTTTAACCCCCGGATTTGTTTTACATGTATATCATATTCAGTTAATTTACCTTCAATATTCTCAATGTCAAATTTGCTGTTAATCTGCTGGATAGTTTTAGCTACAGGTACAGCCGCGGAAAAAAAAAACGAACCACCGATGATTATTTCGTTAATTTTTATAGTAGAGCCAAACTTAATATACCATTTTGTAGGGAATAAAGTATACTACACATTGATATACAAAAATTTTTCATAGGGGACTATCTTCATATTAAAATCAACACCAACTTTAAAATTTCCAATAGCAACACCCAATTTTGATTCAATATTTAGAATCTACGACAAAATTTATCGTTGAATATCAATTTGCAAGTCATTTGGCGAAGTAGTTTTTTAATTATGAATATCGAAAGTTTAGAACTCGTAATGTTAAATGAATTTCTTAAACTTTTAATCATATCTTTCGAAATAATATTTTTAGTAAGCTGATATTTTTATCTGTGTTACTTCTAAACAACCCAAATAAAATACACTAACTTTCATTACTTATATGTATATTTTTTAATTTTATTTAAATTAGGATATTAATATTCATAAAATTTATGAATAGCAATCATGCTATATTTTCATAGTGATGGATTCAGAAAAGCGTTTTATATGCATATCTAAAATTTCATTATTTTCCTCTTTGTAGTTTTTCGGCTATATTAAAATGTGCCTCAAATGATCATTTAAGAGGTCATACCCAATTTTAAAATCTGCAGAGCTTAACAGAAATCTACTAATTTTGAGAATTAAAAGCGCTGTGATCGCGTTGTAATAAAATTCTAAATTCTTATATAAAGGCGAGGGGTATACGGGAGTGGGGGAATGAATGACCAAGAGAAAATAAGAACCACGGCTAACGCCAAAACATTTTCTACCAGCTTACTTCATTTCGAAGTCTCACTAATACTTTTTCCAATGTGGAAGTAGCCCCTCAAATAAGATAGATACATATCGTCTAATATCTCTGCATATAAATGTAGGAAATTAACGAAAATTTATATTTAGATTATTTTGAGGGAGGGGAACATTTCTGCGCTATCAAAAGTAGGTGTTGCTATTGAAAATTTTAAAGTTGGTGCGGATTCGAGTATAAAGATAGTCCCCTATGCAAATTTTTTGTATATCAATGTATAGTAGACTTTATTCCCTACAAAATAGTATATTAAGTTTAGTTCTACTGTAAAAACTAACGAAATAATCATCGGTGGTTCGTTTTTTTTTTCCGCGGCTGTACCTGCAAAGACTGAAAGTTATTTTATGGCTACCTGGTATATTTAATCCAAATCAAGTAAAAAAACCAATCCAATTTTAAGTAACACCACTCACAGCACAGCTTACATTACCCCCCAAACGACAACAACCGCCAACCAGGCCATTTTTTCTCCATCCCAGCACCTTCCCCATCCCTTTTCCGGCGACATTAAATCGTTGCTCACAACATCGCAGCAGAGGGAGAGAAGAGAGGCCCGAGGGTAAATAATGAGCACCTAATTTGTCTGGCGAGCGAATCTCATAAAGTATAACGGCGGGTCTCCGGATTGTTTATGCCCCGGCCTGTCCTTCCGCGGTCGCAGTTAAATCTGGGGGGCGAGAGAAAAAGCTTTTCTCCGTGACGAATGGCGCTACAAGCCCCGCAGAGTTAATCACGAATGATTCATTATTTTTCGCCGTCAGGTGTTGATGAGGGGAAAGGTAGGATTCTTCTCTCTTTTCTGCTCTCGGTGCTCCTTTTTGAGGATGGAAGAGAGGAGGATGGAGATCGGATTTGTTTTCTTCTACTTTTTTTCTTTCTTTCTCTCTGTTCGAGTGGCGTTTCATTACTTTAACTTGAGGTCTTCGTTCTCTGGGTTCTTTTTTGTCGGGGATTGAAATGTTAACGGGATGAAGTTAACCCTTTCACTACGATGGTCGTCAATAAGAAACCGAACTTTTAGTGTGGAGAACATGCCCTCGGGCTACACACTGTCTCGGATAGGAACTAACCAATACAGTGTCCCGGACTTTAAGCGCGACATCTACGGGGGTAAAACGCAATGACATGTTCCCCGGCTTTAGAGATTATATTTCGAAGATTTTCGTAAAACTTACATCGTTACTGTAACCTCTGTGGACTTGTTACCTTTTCTCCATACTATTCATTAACCTGGTTCCAGCAATACAAATTTGCTATCCAGCAATACAGATTATTAAAAAAAAAAAATCATGAAGGTTCAGGGCCCGCGGTGACATTGTTCAAACCGAGCTCATAATCGGAGGGTTGCGAGTTCGGTCCTCATCTTGAGAAGATCGATTCTCGTTCTTCACCAAACATTCGACGTATAGAAGATTATGGGGCACGTTAAATCTGCCTTGGTTAAAATTTCCTCACGTGGAAGTTTTTCTGAGGTGCCAGCTGATATGCTTATGCGTCGTCAAACCTTGGTGAAAAGTTATGAGAGAGAGAGAGCGCGCTGCCAACGGGACAGATCCCGAATCGTTGCGCTAATAGCCCATTGTGCAGCTCTAGTGTAACGTTGTTTTGATCAATCTTTCGAATGAATTTTTTTTATAGTTTATGTCATCACTAATAAAAAATAATCGTTTACTTAACGCTACCCTAGTACCCTTACAGCGGCGGGTACTTGCAATAGAAGCACTATAGCGGCAGTACTATGTTACTAATGAAATGTTAAAAAAAGCTTAATTTTTTAGTGTAAATGAAATCTTATATAATAAATTGTTTATGTTTAAATGACGCAATTTCTTACATATTTTTTTAAACAAAATTTACGAAACAGTGAAATTTTCTGAAGTTTCTGATCATTTAATTATTTACAAATAAATTTTTTTTTGCCAAAAGAAATTCCGTTATTTATGCCAAAAAGTTAAAGCAATTTTCATGAAAACTTTTGATAAAATTTGATTAACCATTTTTAACAGTTACTTGAAAATTATACTGAGCCGGATTTTGAGTTAGGGGCATCTAGAATGAATATGTGATGCGCCCCCCCCCCCCCCAACAACAAGAGGACAAGGGCGGGGGGGGGGGGTAAAGGGAGGACATGGTAAGGAATATACAAGAGGATAGGGTAATAACTGCAAGACGACAGGGTAAAGCCAGAAAAATCGAGGGGGTGGTTTGAAATTTTTAAAAATATATATATAATCCAGAACTGCAAATTCAATCATTTTTAAGTGGACATATGAAATTGGGATTCACTGTCTTTTGTATATTTTCAATACAGTATTAACGGTTTCAAGGAATCTCAAGGCGTTATGACATTCTGGAATCTATGAAAATGATAATAAAATATTGCACTCGTTTTGTATTACCCTCAAATGGCTCTAAACAAAATAAAAACAACCGATTTCCAAAAAAAATAAAAAAAAAAAAAACATTTATTTTAAAGAACATAACAGTATTAGGGTATATTTACCAGTTAAAAAAAACGATTTTTTCTCCATTCTAAAATATACTATTTTCATTAGGATTTGAATTGTCATCCTTCCAAACAAATTTTAACGCAATTTGACTTTTCGGTGTGTGGTGCGGGCCCCTAGACTGCAGCCTATGCCTAAATCCGGCTCTGATACTATAGACACAATACCTAACCACTCAACCAAGTAAATCCCGACCAACACAATTAATATACCTCAGACAGACTACACACGATGCAAGACTCCTCAAAACAGTTATATTAAATGATGAAGAATCTCCACCACTGCCGAATAACCACATATCACATAATAAAATACCCGTGGGTCAGATTTAGTGGAAACATAACCACGTTGTTCGCCAACACAGATCGGTATAATTGATTGGTCCCAACGCAAAAGCCATTAGTAACAGGCGACGCAAAAAGCTTGTTTTTTATGGCTCACGAACATATTTCACTGAGGAAGTGTTTTTATTGAGGATTTTCGGAAAGGCCCTCTATTGCGTTTGGGTAAAGGAAGTAATGAATAAATTGATCTTTAACGAAGAAATGTATCAGAAAAATTAGGATTGTCATTTATAAAGGAAGAGAGTCCGATTTGATTTTCTCTGTTCTTAAAGTATTGACATACAAAAATATTATTTTTTTCCAACTAATTCGCAGATACATTTAAACAAGTGGCTTAGTTTCAGTAGCAACAAACGTAGTAATAAAAGCATTACTAAAAGAATTATTTTTATTATATGTAGTTAAATAGCCCCAAAAAAATATGTCCAATACAGTTAGGTTGTATCCTGTATTATTGTTTGTATTTCAATATTTTATTGAGCATTAAATGCAAAACAAACACTATACACTGTTGTACTCATATGATGATATATCATAATGAATATGATTTGTGTATCTTATTGTACAAAACACCTTTAAATTATCTTCTAAAGCATTTACCAAATCATTATCTATTTCCTCCATATATTTATTTTAAAATACTCTAAAAGACATATATAACAAACAATTTTTAAAAAAATCTATTTTTTTAAATTCAAAGACTTCCCGTTATTGTACTTCAACAAAATATCTTCAGAAGCAATTATCCTTTTTCTTTTTTTTACATTTTTAATACGATTCGAATAACACAGTAACAATATTTCACTTCAACTGTGCATACAAATGCAAAACAACTCCCTTTGTAAACTAGTCTTTTGTTTTTTGTGTGATGATTTTTCAATAAACTCTACGATAAGTTGAATAAACTCAATATCAAAAACATTTAAAAGGTGCAATTTTAAATAAAGCTTTTGAAGTTATTTCCAATTAATATTTAAAATTCACATATCGAAAGTGGCAGTCCCTTTTTCGAATATTTGATTTTGACATTAAATTTACGGTTATGCCTAATGTGTGTCAAATTTAATTTTCTTAGTAATATGCGTTTTAGAGATAATTTTTAACCAACAACATATTAACAAATTACAAAAAAACTCATAGGGAAGGATCTGGGGTGCTCTTAAGAAATCAGAGTTTGTCAAAATATACCGATAACCACAAACAGTAAAACCTCGTAAATCAAACAATAAAGCAATTTTAGTTACGAGGTGTTTGGTCATCGATATCTAGATACCTAAATAACCTAATTTGACTTTAAACAAAGATCTGAACGAAGTTCATAAGCAATTATTTCTTTGTTACCTTATCTTTTAAATCAAGCGTCCGTGAGAAGAACGATGATCGTCCAAATACAAAGTTTCATGCTATACAAGCATATACAGTGTCTTTGTTTAACGGAATTTTTTTTTTGACGGACTATACTCGTTCTTCCCGTTTCACAACTTGAGGCAATGTCATGAAAGTACAGCTCTGTATCAAAATGAGACGCTGAGATCTTAATTTACAAAAAAGTGGGTCCTCATAATATTTCCCTTTAACCCTTCATATAGTGTATTGAAGAAAGAAAAAAAAAACGTCTTATTTATAAATTTCACAAAACTATTTAAATCAGAGACCATGATTTAACTAATATTCATCTGATGCAAAGTAAATCCTGGGCTTTATGTGACCCCCCCCCCCCCCCCCTCCCCTATTCTCAGACTCCTAAAATTACTTGATGCATGTTCCTCTAATGTAAGATCCTTTAAAGCAATATTTACAAAAAGGATTACTGCTCGCTGCTTCATTTGTCAATAACTTCTGTCTTAGAAGCGATGGCTTTTTGCCGCCCTCTCTCCCTGCCATTTTACTAAAGGGGGCGCGAAAAGTCTCGCCCCGCTATCCATATTACAGCCCTATAATTGGCTGTTTCACCCTTTTTATATTCATAAAATGAAACAATGGCATTGAAATAAAAAAAAGGAGCAGCCATTGTTTTCGAATTCTTATGAATTCGATCGCGTTGTGTTTTTTTTTCTTCCTCGATTGTGTGCGTTTATTGCAAAGACAGAATTGGGGGTGTTTAAATAATTTGAGTTTATGAATGAGTGAGGCACAGCAATAAATGACTTTTATTTTAAGTCTATTGTGAAAGGGAATTGAATAATGCCGATGTGTAATAATAAAAATTAAATACAAGTGATTGTGTGAAAGAGAGGGCAAATCTATTTTCGATATTCCTGAATGCGCGATTTTAAATAGAGATGGATTCAATAGAAAATTAGGTGCCGCTGTGGATAAAATCCTGAAATAATTCCGGTGACATATCTATAATCTACTGAAATGATGTTTCATGTAAAACCTTAATAGCCATGCTCCGTCACAGCAACGCCCAGGGCCCGATTAAGACATTGAAGCAAGGGAAGGCCTCCTTTAAATAAGGGCCCCATTGCTCTTAAATAGAATCCAGAACATCAAATTGAACTGTTTGTACGCGTTAAAATTCTTGACCCTGAATGATATTAAATTGAAACATTATAATATAACAAAATATATTTATAAGTAATGAGTATTCTGTATTTTTTATCTTCCAATATTCGAATGAATTTAACACAAGTAGCAAGTTTTTTTATTAAAGTTTGTAATGCAATTTTTTTAAGGTAAATTCTGTAGCAAACTCTGTTAGGGCTGTTAAATATTTATATAAAATGTAGGATTTGGGGGCCCCTCAAAAAATGTAAAGTGTACGCCTGGGCTTCACGGGCCTGTTCGTTAATCAGGTCCAGACAACGCCACTTGATTTTTTTTATTTAACCATTATAAATGTCTGATATTTTGAAAAAAAATATTAACTTTTCTATTAAATGAAACTTTTAACCAGAAACTTTTTTAATATATGCATTCGAAATACAGATGCATTACTTTTAGCAAGGAATTTTTCTTTAATTCTACATTCAAGACAGAAAATGCCTTAATGAATTTTAGGTTTTACTCTCTTGTATATATATATTAATTACAAAAAATGTGCTTAAATTTGATACTCTCGCTGAATAAAAATGCCAGGTCATAAATTGCACAAAGTAGATGGCATGTTGTCGCACAGTCTTCGTAATTGTATGCAGTTCTAAAACCAGTCAACACTTCATATATCAAAACGAAGCTAAAAATAAAAGTCCGCAAGGTTTTAATAAATCTTACGCTCTCGCATTTTCTTCAAAACAAATACTAAAATTTAACTTCAAGCGAACTTAAGAAAGAATCTCTAGTTTTTATGGAATTCTATTTCCTTTGCAAAGAGAAGGGACAAGTAAACTTAAAAAGATTCCTAACTTCTCAAAAATTACAGTTTTTGAATTTAAAATGAGCGAACACCAAATTACTCCCAGTTAACCATTCTGAATATTCATCAAAAAATACAAGAGGTAAGGTGTCTCGCAAGTACAAAAAAAAGTTGATTAAAGACAGTCTTTTTTAATTGCTATTTTTCCAAGGGAATTCAGCAACAGCAAAATAATACTACTAAAAAAAATAGCACCTCTATTTACAAATGCGTTGTTAACCCTGCGCGTCGAGTTTAATGGTAAATGCTTCCCATTAACCATTAGGTGACTAGAGAGTGACGCAACTCATTAAAAGCAAGTTTCTTTTTGGCGATTTTTTTTTCTCTCTCCTCTCTCTCTCTCTCTTCCTCACCGAGAGCTATTTAATCTCGATTCTCACAATTAAAAGTCGAGGTGAAAAGTGTGACAAAAGGTATTTCTGGGGAGTTTGGGGAAAAAAATATAAAACTATTTTCACTAATCACTCTCCCTTGATCTCGCCTGGTATGGGAAAAGCCCCCACTTCTAAACAGACACCCTTTGCAAACTTGTGATGCCAAGTTTTACGAAAAAGCGCTCATTTGGCGATTTTATACACTGTATGTAAGAGGATTATTGAATTAACGTCGTAATTAAGAGCAGAATTGTGGGTTATTAACGACGATTCAGGATCTATCTGGAAGAGAAGATCCATAAAGACTACCTTTCAATTTCGAACCACGGTCAGACGATGAGGGCAACACCTGAACTGTCAACTCCCACAAATGTTCACACTGCGACAACGTGAGGACATTTGGATTCCCTTCTTCATGGCGACGAATGTTTCGGGGGAAGACGAGGAACGACACTCGTAGCCTTCCGATTACAAGTTCGCTGCATTCATTCACAAGACGAGATTTGGATCCACAACTATCTGATTATGAGGTATACTCTTACGGCCAAGACCTAAAACCACGCCACCAAAAAAAATTAGTCTATTGGAGACGATATAAGCAACTTTCCTGCGAAAAGGACAAAAGAACATATGAGCTGTCTTGTCCATAGATCTGCCATCTCACTTTTCAGTTACTTGAATTAACCCGTAGAGCTGAACAGTGGGGCTATTGATGACGGTTTGGGAATTATCTAGAAGCAAAGACCGGATAACACAGCCACGAAATTTTAAACTACTGTCAGATAAAGATTACATCGAGACGTGATAGTATTTGAAGTACAGAAGATGTAATGCGCACCAGACCTCTCTACACGCCGGATGTTTCCCAACGGATGACGAGTATCGAAACTCTTCATCCTCCGATCACAAGTTCGTTTCTATTTGACGTCGACATTCAAAGCACATTCCTTATAACTAAGTACTCTTAAGGCCTCGAGACCACCCCAGGCCCAAAACAAAATTTAGAATTTGGCAATAATTTGGCGATTTATAAATTTCTAAACAAGCAACCCTGCAACACAACACCGAAAAAGAAACGCCGCGTTCCACATGCTTCATTATGTCCTTCCTTGGCGTACTTTCCCCCAAAAAAAATTCTCGCGAGGAATAAATTAAAAGTAACCCCTTTAAAAATGGCGAAGTGATTCATATGACCCCCGGATTCAGTTGACATCGCAACCGATCGGTCGCCATTTCTCAGGTCCCTGGCGCGATCAAACGTTTAAAAATGCATCTTGGCGAACATTTTTAATGATGTGTTCGTGGTGATATGTTACTACCAACGCATCATTTTTACGTTGCCCTGAAAAGTTACCGGTTTCATGTTTTATGAATGGAGAGGGTTGACATTCTTTTAAATTTGAATTAAACTTAATGCGTATCCGTTTTTTAACTTTTTGAAGGAATTCTTCTGAAGCGAACTAAAATAGTTTGATTTTTAGAATCAATTAAATAATTTATCTGACTTTTGGAATTAATAAGGAAATTCCAGAGATGGAATAATTAAAAATGTATGCCCTGTGTTTGATTTATAGTATAAAACTATTTCAATTTCCTTTAGTTTTATTTAGAAGAAATTTTGCATTATCATTTTTCAAATGTAGCTTTTAATTATGAAATGAATTTTTAATTATTTTTCAAAAGCTGAAATTTTTGAAACCGATAAATATAAATTTTTAAGAAACATAGTATTGGAATTTTTTCTAATATTTTTTAATTTAAAGCTAGCACCGCTAATTCTTCTCCATTTCTTTCTTTTCGGTTAAAGTGCATAGATCAGGGAATTAAAAAAATATATATGTAATAAAAATCGGTGTTCTATTTAGTTTGGGACTTCTAATTTCACATCTGTTTTGGTGGGTTTAAATTTTATTTAACTGTGACTTAAATTTAATTGGGTCTTAAAATTCATTCAAATGTATAAAAATAACTCATATTTTAAAAATTTATAAATATTGTTGCAATTTCCAAATATAGTTACTATGTTATACAGGAATAAATTCGTAAAGATATAAAATCATATTCGGAAAAATAAAAGTAAAGTTAGATACCAATTGACGATATCATTCAACATAAACAAAACCAATTAAAATTATAATAATGGTATAATTTAACTTTCACATAAAACAAATACATAATTAAAAAAAAAGGAGTCCTTTTTAAAAACTTATTTAAACAACGCATGGTCAAAAATATTTGAAAATATTGAAAATGTAGGAAGTAAATAATGAGTAAACGGCAAATAAAAATATGTGGAATAAAAAAAAGGAAACTTTTTGGATTGTTTAGATCATATTTACTCCCTTCTATTTAAAAACCAAATAATAGAAATTATTCAGGTAGAAGCCTTTAATTTTTAGTGTACGTATCGCAATAGTCTGAATTTTAATTGAAAATTCAAAGAACAGAATGGAGCTAATATTTCCTTGGGAGGAGGGGAAAGGGGAGAGAGGTGAGACTAAACGATTTTAATTTTTAGAGTTCTGGGTTACTTAAATGGACATTTTAATAACATTTAATAGTTCGTATTTTATTTTAAAAAAGTATTTTTTTTAAAAAATATTTTATTACGTATTCCAATGATATTCATCTGCTTATTTTTATATCATGTTTCATTAAAAGAAAATAAGCCTGTTTTTCGTAATAAACAAGTATTTTTCGACGAAATTCCAGGAAATTTAATTCTAATATAACATACTTTTAAAACAGCGTATTTTTACTTAGGCATTTCTCAGTGTGCAATTATTGATGTTTTTAATTAAATATACTAATACACGAAAAAAAAATTGATTAGCGAAAACAAATTAAATCCCCAACACACAGACAAAATAATTACCTCCCAAAAGAAAAATTGAAAACCATTTCTCCGATGTGACTTTGACAAATGCTTGTTAGTAGAAGTTCCTTAAATTAAAAAACAATAAAAATTAGTTAAGAGCGTCTAATTAAATTTCCCGAGTTCGACCTAAATTAATATTCGCTTATTGGATTTTGGCTAAACACTGACGGATTTTTTTTCCCTCCCTCACAAATTCCTTTTCTCTTTTTCGACTTTTTTTTTTCGCGCGCCAAACAGCGCCAAAGACATTTCTCCACTTGGCGAGCGAAGAGAATATTTATTTCTTAGTAAAAATAATAATAATAAAAAAATATATCCTGCAACAGCAAAGGTGTGATTTTAATAAACAGGTGTGTCCCTGATTACCTGCGGTTCAGCTCGCAGCGGCGCGATATTAAAAGCGGGCCGTTATTGAAACGCGACTTGATGTATGGCGCGCGATTATAGCACTTGGCGTAAAAATTATTAAATATCGGAAATCGAGGAGAAAAATGATTTACTCTTTTTAAAACGATTAGGGGGTCTTTCTCTTTACGATAAAGCCTCATTTAACTTCGGCGTCGTTTTTGGCGATTTTTTTTCCTTCTTACTATCTCTCCCTTTTACTCCTTTTATTTACGATATTTAAAGGAAGGACGCTCACTTTGCTAATTCTTAAAGCGTGTTTTTCTCTATTAGAAGAGTGGATGGCGTTAAAATAAGATCATCTCAACTGTGTTAAGTGTAATTCCAATTTATATATTGTTATAAGTATTGGATATTGCCATGTGGCCTCGTGTTGTTGAAGGAAATTTAACCACTAACCACCGCATCGAAAGTAATACATATTGCGGACACCAAGTAAAATGCGGATACTAACTATAACTTAAAATAAAAGATATGTAATTAAATTATTCAATTGAAGGGACAATTGGAAGAAGCAGTTAACTGACAAAAGTCACTTTCCAAGATAAACACTTTTATCGCTGACAACAATCTTGAAAGAAAGGGTCGCTTTCCTTTGAGCATCCATTATTTGTCGCCAAAAGGAAAAAAATTGGCACAATACTTTTTTCTATTTATCTATTGTGGCCGTTATTATTGGTGGAGGTATAATAAAATTGGCGCGTTTTCGCACATTTGGCATTTAGGTTCTCTTAATAAAATCGTGCCATTAAAAGTGAAACTCGTAAATTGCGTAATTCATTCCCGTACTTATTTTGAAATTATTTTTTAATTACAAATAATAGACCATATTCTATTTAATTTTATGAAAATATGTACTTCAACATTTCAAATTAATAAAAGGATGTCTTTGATTTTCAATAACTATTGTGATATTTTAGATTGCAAATCTTTCGTAATTTTTAATATTTTTGCACATATTTAAATATGAGGGTACACATGAAAATAACACCCTTTCAGAACTGTAAAGAGGAAAAATTCAATTTATATTTTACTTTCCAAAAATAAATTAAATATACAATGGCACCTTCAGATTATATTATCTTTCAATGAAATATGAAGAACGAGTTACATACTAATTAATCGATTTAATTATCACAGCAAATACATATAAATATAGGTTAAAATGCAAACTTTATTTTTTCATAGAATTTTTTTTTTTATTTTTGATGTAAGGAAAAGAGCTCTACGGACCATTTTGAAACCCCTCACAGATTACCAGTGGTTCTCGGACCACTGGTGAACCACCGGACCACTTTGGGACACAGTTAAACATTCCCGCTCATTTTTTTAAGAAATTTTCTTCATTTTTGACGAAACAGACACCTGCTATATGCTCTGCTTAAATATTTCGTAAGACTGAGAAACCAAAATAAATATTCAATAAAATAAATAGGGAATTCAAATAAATAGAGACTCAAACCACGGACCTCTCGGGCCGAAGTCCAGCGCTCTATCGACCATGTCAGAACCATAGAGTAATGATACAAATAGATGAAAAAAAATGCTGATTTCCGTGTGTGCATCATTGAAACCACGTGATAGGTGAAAATGCCAATTCATTCATGCGCCAATATTACTCTTGGCAGGCCTTGGCGACTTTCAGAACTAAGCGAGATCGAAGTATTGTAATATGGTTTTGTGTTTAATTTTGTATTTAAATATCGTTTTTTTTAACGAGTGGCACAATTTAAGGGAGTTTAACAGATATATTAAAGATATTTTTCTTTCTTTGTACTTCTGAAATAATTGCGTTACGTTTTTATGTAAAAAATTTACCATAAGCGAAGTTCTTTCAATTGTTATTTTTTATAGTTCAATAAGAAAATATGAACAATAAAACCGGAGAAATATCACCAAAAAGAAGAAAGTGCACCAAATTTGGAACTCCTGCAAATGTCTGAAAGCAAAATGTGGCAGCGCTAAAACCACGTGATGTTTTTTTTTTTTTTTTTTTTCAATGTTGACACCGCGGCCTTACGAAAGTCTAGCATTGAAGGCGCTCTCTATTTAATATAACAACTCTCTGGTCAGAACGGTTGGTTTGAATTGTGGCAATATAGTATAAGAACCAAAACCATCGGAAAGGAATCTGAGTCAATTAGTTTCGTTAAAAATGTGAAGATTGTTGTTTCGTCAAAAGTCAAGTGATTCAATGACGAAACAAATTGTCAAATACGACGACAGTAGCCTTGACGATACCGTGATTGAACTGCGAAGTTGTGCTTCTAGGTTTTTACTGTGGGATAAACCCCCAAACCGTCGCCAATTACCCATTATGTTGCACTAATGCAAAGTTTTTCTAACCAACTAATATCCCGAAAGAAAGACACGGGAATACTGCCTAGCAATTTTGAACATGCTCAGAACATGTTCAGACAACGCCCGACTTGGCTCGATGTTGCTGGTGTTGAATGAGGACATTTGGACCATGACATATCGTCGGCTTAATTCACAAACCACGTAACTCCTACAGCTAGGATTCAACAGCCGTAACGAAAGCTTCTGGACGATCACATTCAAGCTATTCACTTCTAAATATGATTTTTGTTAAAAAAAAAGAAGTAATCGGAATACCTGAGCTAAGATTGTAAGTCAGGGATTGGCTTAAAGTGTCACGTGATTTCCGAATCGAATGAACTAACTGACAGCATTAACAGCACGTTTCCCTACGATGTGCTTTACGGTTGCCATGGATACGGACTTTGTTCACCATCGAAAAAGAAACAACCATTGCGACTAGCAAAAAAACGACGAATGCACCCAACTTATCGAATGATTTGGCAACTTTCTAAAAAACAAGCCAAGCCACTACAGTTACATATGCTAGGTATTTAGTTGGTGAGGTATGTAAGTTGGAAACTATTACATATATAGATGTCTGTATATTTGAAAAAATAAATAAAAGAAAAGAAAAAATAATTAAACCCAAAATCAGCCAGTCAGATTGAAAAAGAGTAAATAATAAAAACAAGATAAATTAAATATTAATTGAAACTGAGTAGGGTTGCTGTCGCGGCGACTGATAGTTATCCCCGGTCAACGTCATCAGCTGTATGCCCTTGGGCTGGTCAGTCAAACATAAATTGGATATGCTAGGTATTTACCATAGTAGTTACGGGATTTGTGAAATAAGCCGATGATATAAACAAATAAGAATTAGAAGTAAAGAGACTGTTCACATCCCCATGTAAAAATTACATCCATAGATTGTTTGGTTGAAGAAGTACTCTTTAGAAATATACATAGTTTTAAACTTCGAGACCTGAAGCTTTCAAACAAAGTCGTCACTTATCCACTTTAAAACCGATCATTCAAGCAACTTAGAGACATACAACTGAGAATGCTGCTATGCATAACATTTCAGGCATCTTAGTGCAAAATTGTGTATTTTTTGTATAGTAATGTTAATTTTTGGAAAAAAAAAACATGATCATATCGGTTTCAATTATATTTTAAATACCTGTTTTACACAACTTATTAAATAGTATTTTTCTAGATAGTCGGTGATTTATCTTTAAAGCACATTCCCAAGATTTTAAATAATATATTACTTTCTATATCAATAGGAAACATATATTTTTTTATATAATACTTTAATATGATTTATTATGAAAAGTAGGTATTGATACTCTCAAAGGCTGGTTTTAGTATGCAATATACAGATTGAACAAAGTGGTAATAAATTTGGTTAAGTAAATTTAAATATTTTATTTTTCTTAATCAGCTATTACTCATTAAGTCTAAAAATGGTACCTGGTGTATGTGCTAGTACAAAAATATGCGGGATAAATCAAAAAAATTAAAAATATACCTTTGTGTTTTGATAGATGACACACACAATGTTTGTGTAAAGCCTATATTATCAATTTGATAGCATAAATAAAAAAATGCACTATAAACAATGGAGATACATTTATTAAAAATGTAAGTGAATAATTAAAAAATATATCAAATTTTGTTACGTTTACCTCTTATAGTCAGTCTTCTCTATTTTCTCTTTCAAAACTTTGTAACACTGTAAAGAAATCATAAAAAATATATTAATGCACATACAAAACAAGCGGTAATATTGCAATATGGCTCAATATCTTCGAAAAGCATACTTAAAGCTACATGCACATTAAATTATTACAAAATATAAATTATTATATAATTATACAAAATGTTATTATTAAATTTTTAGCTAAATATTTTAGTTTGTGATACCATGGTTTCAACAATCATATACGCTTGTAGGTTGTAGAAGAATAACAAACAGTTATCGCTTAATCTTCATAATACATTTCTTTCAACATTTCAAACTTCATATCAGCAAAAACATTAAAATAATTACGCCAATTTATGTATAGCATAACAAAAGAAAGTACTTTGTGTTAAAAAGAAAAAATCCTTTTGTGTCGACTTAAAAAAAATTCACTAAAAGTTGACAGGTGTGGTAATCTAAGGTTTTAAAAATTTGTTTGTTGATTTTTTTTTGTTTCAATGTAATTTTTTGTAACAAAAATAATATTTTAGTAAAAGTTGAGATAGGTAAACTCATTGACAATATAGGATAAATTAAAAAAGCTATTGTGATGGTTATATAATTCACGATTACAAATTCTAATATACACCTTACAGAATGAATTATTATTATTTATACTTTTGAAATACATGATGACTGAACTAAACCAATAAAAATAAATGTATTCCTTTTTTATAAACTAATTATCTATTAAAGTGTTTATCTCTATTTCAAAACATTCAATATTTAATCATATGTATTTATAGGAAAGATGATGGAAAGGAATTTTGATGATGTGTATAGTTATAAAGTAACCAATCCTGGGTATTAATATATTATGAAATAACAAAAATGTTAATTACATATTTTCTTTTTTATATCCCTCCTATTAATTTCTTTATTTTATATTGTACAACTTAAAATTAATCAGTTTGAAAATATTGTTCCCTTTCTATTAAGCAAAATTAAAAGCACACACTTTATAATTTGAAATTAATCTTACTTAAAACTAAGTTTATCACACTGTTATATCACAATTTTAATAAAATCTAACTAATATAATTGAGTTTTCAGTTGAAATCGGTAAATTATAGGCAGTAAAAATACTTAGTTCCATATATAATTCTATACAAATATTAGTATTATTGAACTTTTAAATTACAATATACTTTTGATATGGGTGTGTCGTGTTACAGCATTATAACTTTTTAAAGTTTGATAATGGTGATTTTTTGTGTTTTCACAATGTAAATAAACAATTTACAGTCCGGTCGTAACTTCTTAATATAAATTTATTTTTTCCCCAAAACTAAGATTTTTGATAAATCTATATAGTATGTACACATTTATTAGTTTTGTTAATCAAAGTCATAACTAAAACCAAAATACGTAGACTACTATTATAAACATTTCATTCGATTATAGACGTACATACTATCGCCATCTAGTGCGAGTTTTCTCCAATTTTACTGAGCTCTATCTGAATTTTTTCTTGCTTCTCAATCTTACTATACAGTACATTTTTGTACAATACACGAGTTTAGAATTTTATATGTGCATTTAAAATATTTCTTATCTATTTATATAGTAAATGCTTCTGCAATGATCCATGGACATAAAATATATTTCGGATAAGTTGATGTCTAGTGAGGCATGAAATATATATTTTAAAGAAATTGTAGTTGCAATTTAACGTTATTCAGATATGATTCATATAGCAAGATAAGGAGAGTCAAATTGATTCAGATTTTTATTGGATACGTGTATCAGGATGCAGATTATTTATTTTATTCAATTTAACTCATTGTTGAACACTATAAGGGAAGATAGGGGGAAATGGCTTTAGAAATTAAATATTAAATTACACATACGTTTACTTCATTTTCTTGAGTACATTTTAGAAAAAAAATTACATTTCTGAGTGATTTATTTAAAATCCAATAGACGATTTATTTGAGTTTACAAAAAAAAACTTGCGATAGTTTGGGGCATGAAAACTTTTATATAAAAACTTGATAAGCCGAATTGTTTACTAATATTTCTGATATTCAATAAAAATATAAACCTTTTAATGCATTCCAACGAAAAAAATATAAATAAAAAAAAATAGTTTAATTTGATTTTTTAAAAAAGTTTTTCAAAGTGGAAAAATGTGTTTTGAATTATTAATGCTAAAAAAAATAAGAAATTCGTAAAAATTTAAGGATCTTCGGTAAAAGGGCAATTATTCTACAAAAATATGAATTTCGAAACTTATAAATGATGAGTTAATTACAATATGTTTAACATTGTTTATATATTATTATTATGAAGTTATATACCTGGTTTTTTTAAGTAAACTATCAACAAAAGAACATATTTCGATAAATTGTTTAATTTGAATGTTTTAAATAAAATAAAAGATAGTCTACGGAACAAATTTAAAAAAATGTCAATAAAGCAAAGATTGATGAATCAAAATAAGTGAAAATTATACTAACAGTTGTTCTTTTCAAGCATAATGAATAATAAAAAAATTACAGAAAATATTTAGAAAGCTGTAACAAAAACAGTCCCACAATAATAAAAAATACTGTGGTTTTAAGAGTTAATGATTGTAATTTATTCTATATTACTCAAGTCACTAGTTAGATTAAAATATTTGTTTATAATGCCTTTTGATAAATTCAATGAATCCTACACAAAACCCATTTTACCACATTTATGAATCGAGGAGGGCTACATTAGAAAAAAAAATTATTAAAAAAATTCTTAAATAACTTAAAAATTTAAATAAAAAAATATATGTTAATGTTTCTAAAAAATAAGTGAAAATTTTTATGAATTGTAATTTTATAATTTTTTTTCTTCCAGAAAGAAATTGGACGTTAAAAATCGAGTGTAACAACTCTCCTCATTCCCCCACCATACCCTACGTTGTTATAAACAGTCAGTGACATTTGACGAAGAACTTGGATTCAATATGAAGAAATGTTTTTAATTTTTTACCATAAACTTTATGGAATTGTGAAATAACTTTATAAATGTTATGGTTAAACTGTTGTCGTTTTTCGTGAATTTCCGTAAAAGTTGAGCTGAAATAATTATGCCTTAAAACACTTTCGACCATTTGTTTTTGTAATGTAATGTTGATAAAAAATTCTGAATTAGTGTATAAAAAAACTTTTAAAAATTTTATTTTACTACTTATTTTTTTAAATATTATTAAACTTTTTAATTAAAATGTTTTATTGCTGAAAATAGTTATACAAATTTGACGAGCTACCTTTAAAAACTTGATTAAATTTGATAATATTAAAAAATAATAAAAATAACTCTTTCCTATTAAAAAAATACTTTCAATTCTTTAAAATATTGTATTTTATGTATTTTTAATTTAAAATATTTCTTTAAAAACAACAGCATTTTTTTTCGAAATTTTTTTTGTAAAAAAAACCCAATTAGATAAAAAATATTTAAAACGCGGAATTTGTTTTGGTGTAAGATTTTATTTTAAGCATGCAATTTTTTAAAATTACATTTTCAAACGGTCAATCTTTGATTATAAAGATTAATAAAAACAATTGATCAATTGACCGGTCGAATCGTTTTGTAGATACAAATAAGTTAATACTGTTGTTATATCTTCTTTATGGTCCTATATAATCAATATAAATAACTATATAATCAAAATGTAGAAATATAATTATTTGAATTTACGTTTTCAAATCTGCATGTTACAGCAACCATAACCCCCTGATAATTTTTAGTTTTGAGGAAAACTGTATAATTAATTATTTAGAACCTATCGAGGTGAAACTAAATAAGGTATTGACTTATTGTACATTTTACGATAAAATGCAGTAACAAATATTTTAAATAGGTTTTTAAATGAAATTAATTTTTTTTTTTGCTAAAAATAGATAAAGAACATTCTAAGTTTATTATTGTATAATTCTTTATTCTATAGTTTTTTATTGTGAATAAATTTGTTAAAAAGTACTTTTGCTCAATATAACTATAAATTAAGTATATTAATAAAATAACTATGAGTTATGCATATTTGCAGAAATCACATAATCTTTAAAATGAAAATTAAAACCAATTTAAGGATACAAGTTAATAAATTAAGGCTATTGAAATTGAAATAGTAATTGATATTTTAAGTAATATATTTAAAAAAAAATTATACGTGCAGAAATTAAAAAAAAAACAGAAACATGTAGAAGTGAAACGCCATCTTCTGGTGATATTTACAATTAATATAAAAAAAGGTACACGAATGTAATAAATAGTACACTGAAAACACACTCTTTTACACAAAGACCAAAATGCTATGCTATGAACGCAAGAGTCGTTTCCCATATGCTGTATAATTATTTTTGTGCAATTTAATCTTAAAATAATTTACATTTTATTTTAAAGTTTATGTAAGAAAATATCTTTAAATATTTCCGATTTTTCATACATTCATATGAGTTTTAAGAACTCTGAAAAGTTGCAATCAGGGGTATGACTTACTTTCCAAGCGCGCTTGCAGTTAAAACTAAGATGTTTAATTTGTCTAAGACTCCATATAGGGGAATATCTTTTTATATATTTACTTTTTAGTGGGCCCAGTAAATTCTAATAACATTCCTTGTAAATAGTGGCCCATTGGGCCTACGGCGCCATCTGTGAACGATAAATTTCACCATAAGGTCAAGTGAGCGGGTTCATTTGTCATGTATGGACGTTGTGAAAACGGTTTTGGCGTAAAAAATAAGCAGCGGTGAAATATGGTAATGAAAACTAAATAATAAAATGTATATATATTTGATGCAATGAAACCATGTTTCTTTTAAATCGATGGTTGGAGATATTATATTACAATGCCGTTTGAAAGGGGTCACGAATATATCATCACTAAATACGAAGTTATATAAATAGGTAAATAAAGTAATGAAGTGGGGTATAGCAAAAAGTTGCAGTGAGTTAAATAATGTAAAACTTCATTTATTTTGTCTGAAATTTACTTGATTTTGTGTTTTAAATGTAAAGTAGGAAATCGGTTTAGTGTAGTTGGGTCTGTGAAAGGGAGAGAGAGAGAACGATAATTAAGTGTGGTATAACAAAAAAAGGAAACGAAAAAAGATATTCTACATTTTCACACACAAATTTTTTTTTAATTAAACCCCTATTTTTAATTCAAATCAAAAATTTTTTCATAAATCTGAAGTGGAATATTTATATCAAGGTTTTTGTATTATATTTGATACGATGGAGAAATATTTCTGATCCAACAACAAGAAATTAATTATTGAAATATTTATATTTAAGCCCTCAAATTTCAAAACCACATAGATCACTTTCGCCAAATATTTCAGGAGAAACAAAAAATTAATTAATTGCATTATTCATGGAAGAATTTTTTTTTCAATTTTTTTTCTTCTTTTTACAAATTTGTTTTAGATACACAGGTCTTAACCAAATTTTAACTCTGTTTAAGAATTTCTTTGAGATACATTTTTTTTCTCTTCTTCTGGATGGGTTTTGCAACTGATTTCTGCGCTGCGATTGATGCGCAGTACCCAACACTCATCTTGATTTATCTACTTGTAAAACTGATTTCTTTACTTATCTAGTTTTGCAACTAACTGCCATTTTCACACCGCAAAACGAATATTACCTAGAGGCTTTTGAATGTTATGACTTCACATTGATAGATATGTAGAAAAACTAAAAATAAATGTCATAATCTAAAAATGGAAAAGAAGTTATATATCTAGTTTTGAAAAAAAGAGTCATTTGAACAGATAATAATACTGGAAATATTTTTTTTGTCTCCAGTAAAATTTATAAAAATGGATTGAACCGGTTTTGGAACTAAACGCCTCGTATTATTTATCGAACAAGACGTTTTTATTCATTCCAGATATTATTTAAGGCACAGAAGAAAACGGTCTTTGAATTCTGAATGTTGAAACAATTATTTTTAAGAATTAATTTAAAACGAAGTCTTCTAGACAAGTGGTCTAATGGGGGTTCGCGTAAATAACAACAGTAATGAAGGAAAACACCTAAAATAAATATAAGTAAAACCTAAAATAAATATAAGTAAAACCTAAAATAAATATAAGTAAAACCTAAAATAAATATAAGTAAAACCTAAAATAAATATAAGTAAAAACTAAAATAAATATAAGTAAAACCTAAAATAAAAATCAGCAATTTAAGTCGTTTTATTCATTTGCCAGCTAACCTAAGTGCGTTACTGCCTAACGCAAACTATTTTTATTTATTTTTTTGCGTATGGGGATGGGTTGGTTTGGTTTGTTTAATTAACGTCGAACTAGAGCTGCATAGTGGGCTATTGGCGGTTCGGGGCCTATCTCGAAGGAAAGACCCGGGAACGATGCCTCGTATTTTTTGAACCATGGTCAGATAACCAGGACAACACCTGAGCTGGCACCCGACGCAACCTCAATAGTCGTCAGGACATTGGACCCCGATCCGATTTATCGTGCACCAGTCCCGTATACACGCCAGTATAATTTGTTGGATGTTCTGGACGACTTTCTAGTATTTTTGTAGCGAAACTGGTAACCCTCCGATCGCAATATCACTACTTTTTGTAGGGGGATGGGAGTGAAGGGTTATGAGAGAAGGGGGTACTCATAATTTTTACCAAGGGGAACGAGAGGGGGGAAAGACCACCACTGTTCTAAAGTTATAAAATAAAATGGCAAAATTATTAATAATTATTTGTGTAAAAATACTTAATATCTTCTGGTTGCTGGCATAATTAAGAAATTTTATTGTTTATCTAGATCTATTATATATCAATAAACGTAACTGTATTTTTTTATTGTAAAATAAAAGTATGTGGCTTGATGAAATTATACTTGTAAATTCTAAATATAAAATATGTTATGAATAAATTAAATCTAACTAGTCTTCAATTATAGATCATAATTGAAGACTAGTTTAATAATGATGAGTTTTCGGGAATAAAAAATGAACAACAGTTTTTTGCTAATTGAAGGTATTGTATGCGCTGGTAATACAAAATAATTGACACTTGACTTGAATACTGGTATCTGTATGACATGAGCACGAGTCCTTAGGTACGCAAGGTCCGCATTCTGAGTTAAGCCTAACTCTCTGACAGTTTCAGCTTACGGAATAATGCATTCAATAAACGAAAATTTTAGGGTAAAAATGTACAAATAACATTTGTAGTAAATAACGGCTCTAAATTGACCAGAAAAAATATAACAAAAATATTAGTATGAATAACCTTTACTCTACTTTTAATTTTTAAAGTACATAAAAGTATTTAAAAATTATCTATTGATCTCAATGACACGAAACTTTTCAGAATCTGCAGGCAGTGCCGTTACACAATATATATATATATATATATATATATATATATATTGGGGGGGGGGGGGGGTAAACAAGAAATTTCCCGACTTAACGATTTAAAATTCCCAACTCAACAGTTCTGAAAATTCCCAGTTCCAACTTACCGATATTTTTCATCTTTTTTTCTATTTATATTTTAGGTAATATTAAACAATTATCTGACAAGCATTGATTTGTTGTACTCATATTCTATAGCATTGTTCGATCTGAGGTCTAATTTAAATGTAATCTTACAAGTTCGGCAATTTCTAATCTTCCCCAGCTTTCATTTGTTGTTGATATTAATTTTTTTTCAGGCATAAATTTCCCCAACTCGGCGGTTTTTAGAAGTTGAAATTCCCAACTTTCAAGGTTTAAAGATTATTGGGGAAGGGGGGGGGGGGGGTGCGACGGGCCTGTATGAAGGAGCATAAAGTCGAAGTTGACTACATACCAAAATAACATTTCACACTAGCTCCCGAGTTTTCAAGTCAAACGTCTCTTGTTACGGGTGTGCCTCTGGTACGTATAGGCTTCTCATATCATATAGCTATTTTTAACGAAAAACTTAATTTGGGAATACTTGCAGAAATTTTTATCACATTATAGTAACCATTTTTAACACTGCGTTTATTACAATTTCTAAAATAATGAAAAAATATATTTAATACATTTGATTTAAGTACCTAACTATATATGTCAATATCTGAAAGCAATGTATCATAACAGAATCTTCAAGTAATACCGTTAACCCATATACCACTTTTGAAGGTTGGTCATTAAATTAAACCAAGAAAACAGAAAATCAGCAACGAATTTAAATTTGTATAGAATAACAATGACCTTGAAAAGATGAAGGGTACGAACAAATCGCTCTTCCCATGCAACGATGCTCGCGTGTGACATGATTTTCTGCAAGTGTGAACATGGAGAGGGTGAACTTACGTGCTTCACGTACGTTCAAGGTCTGAAAGGGCGAGGCAATATCCTACGAAATGAAGGACATGCTCATTGGGGATTTGTACGATTATGTGTTCTTTCACACGTTACTTGTTTTTTTTTTAACTTTAATTTTTTTTAATTATTATTATTAAATACCGGAATATTCCAAATAGTATTGTTATAGTATTATAATATACCAAATAGTATTGTTATAGTATTATAATATACCAAATAGTATTGTTATAGTATTATAATATACCAAATAGTATTGTTATAGTATTATAATATACCAAATAGTATTGTTATAATATTATAATATACCAAATAGTATTGTTATAATATACCAAATAGTATTGTTATAGTATACCAAATAGTATTGTTATAGTATACCAAATAGTATTGTTATAGTATACCAAATAGTATTGTTATAGTATACCAAATAGTATTGTTATAGTATACCAAATAGTATTGTTATAGTATACCAAATAGTATTGTTATAATATTATAATATACCAAATAGTATTGTTATAGTATTATAATATACCAAATAGTATTGTTATAGTATTATAATATACCAAATAGTATTGTTATAATATACCAAATAGTATTGTTATAATATACCAAATAGTATTGTTATAGTATACCAAATAGTATTGTTATAGTATACCAAATAGTATTGTTAAAGTATACCAAATAGTATTGTTATAGTATACCAAATAGTATTGCTATAGTATTATAATATACCAAATAGTATTGTTATAGTATTATAATATACCAAATAGTATTGTTATAATATACCAAATAGTATTGTTATAGTATACCAAATAGTATTGTTATAGTATACCAAATAGTATTGTTATAGTATACCAAATAGTATTGTTATAGTATACCAAATAGTATTGTTATAGTATACCAAATAGTATTGTTATAATATTATAATATACCAAATAGTATTGTTATAGTATTATAATATACCAAATAGTATTGTTATAGTATTATAATATACCAAATAGTATTGTTATAGTATTATAATATACCAAATAGTATTGTTATAATATACCAAATAGTATTGTTATAATATACCAAATAGTATTGTTATAGTATACCAAATAGTATTGTTATAGTATACCAAATAGTATTGTTATAGTATACCAAATAGTATTGTTATAGTATACCAAATAGTATTGTTATAGTATACCAAATAGTATTGTTATAGTATACCAAATAGTATTGTTATAGTATACCAAATAGTATTGTTATAGTATACCAAATAGTATTGTTATAATATTATAATATACCAAATAGTATTGTTATAGTATTATAATATACCAAATAGTATTGTTATAGTATTATAATATACCAAATAGTATTGTTATAATATACCAAATAGTATTGTTATAGTATACCAAATAGTATTGTTATAGTATACCAAATAGTATTGTTATAGTATACCAAATAGTATTGTTATAGTATACCAAATAGTATTGTTATAGTATACCAAATAGTATTGTTATAGTATACCAAATAGTATTGTTATAGTATACCAAATAGTATTGTTATAATATTATAATATACCAAATAGTATTGTTATAGTATTATAATATACCAAATAGTATTGTTATAGTATTATAATATACCAAATAGTATTGTTATAGTATTATAATATACCAAATAGTATTGTTATAATATACCAAATAGTATTGTTATAATATACCAAATAGTATTGTTATAGTATACCAAATAGTATTGTTATAGTATACCAAATAGTATTGTTAAAGTATACCAAATAGTATTGTTATAGTATACCAAATAGTATTGCTATAGTATTATAATATACCAAATAGTATTGTTATAGTATTATAATATACCAAATAGTATTGCCAGTTTCTTGGTAAGATTAGTATAGTAATAAAGCTGTATGTACGCTGAGATATAAATTACGGATCACGATTTATTCTAAAGGAAGGGAACATTGTCTAGTAATTTTGTCCCCTACTCTGATGAAGAGGACAACATCTGAGCTGACACCCAACTCTCCAAAATAGGGACATTAAGCTGCAAAGAATTTTTTTTTTTTAAAAAAATCGAAATTTCAAAGTTTAATGTATATTTTTCTTTTATCAAGCTATTTAGTTTAGCTAATCATTATCGAAAATATTTTTTTTAAATTGAAAAATATTTAAATTCGTGTTGTTTAAATATATTATGAGAAATAAAAGATACTGACAATCCTATTTTTTTTTTCTTGTAACGAAATATTTATGTATCATAAATAATAGATTTCTTCAGCGCTAGTAATCTGCTTGAAAACTTTTTTATCTATAATCAAGTTATATATGAAGCCTATTCTACACACTTTTATTTCGATTTATATTATAAAATAAAACAGCAAAAAATAGGCCAATTGTTGTTAATACTATTTAAAATAATCGTGTGTAGTACACATTCCAGACCCTACAAATTAACGTTTCTTAGTGTATCAATGTTCTTTGATAACAAAAAACCACGTGGTATGAATTTTTGAATCACAGAGAAGATTACACGCGTTTTACTCGTTCGTGTAGAATGGACCTTATGTGTTATTGATATTTTAACAGCTTAATTACAAATATTGAACAAAATTACAACGATAATATTGAATTTATGACATAAATAGTGTTTTTTTTATAAGTTTTTTAACAAAAAATAATCTTGAAAGTACTTTATTCAAATAACATAAGTAAACGTTGTCAATCCCAATTACGAGTCTACTAAACTTAGGGACACCTAACCACCTTACTTGAATGCTCCTAAATGTTACGATTGGTTTTAAAATTTAAGCATTGAGCATTTTAATTGATTGGGAGAATTTAAGCAAATTCTCATTGAAATTGTAAAAAGAATTGAGGCATTTGCCCTCTCACTTTTATACTTGATCCTCCACTCTTGACATACAAACTCTTGAATATTACTGCGATTATTTTTAATCTTCTAACCTTCTTAAAAACATATAAAATACTTTTCCCAAGTAGTCAATTGTAAAATATCTATGTATTTAATAGGCAAGATTGAATACTGTCACAGTCACTCATTCTCAACTCTATAACATATTTATATGATCAAGGTGTCTTTTGAAAGGGAGTGCAGAGTAGAAGTGCTAAAATGTGAACAAAGTTTAAAATATTAAGTCATTAATTAGTTTATTACGCATCGAAAATAAACGAAAGTTATCATCGTGGCGCCATCTGGATCTGAAAATTGAAACAAAAATTTACTGACATTAATACAAATGGGGAGAATTCAACTTTACCGCAGGAAAGACATGAAATTAATGTGAGCAAAATGAGAATATGTTTTTGCGAAGCAAACAAACGAGGACAACTCCAGGGGTAGAGGAGTGCCAGTGGATAGGGGGCGGAGTACCCTAGTACGTATTTTTCCAGAGCATTTCATATAAAAAAAATCATTTCGTTTTTCTTAAAGTGAACATAAAGAGTGAAATAGAGAAAACTCATATTAGTACAGTGTTTTAGCCTTTGGCAGAAAGCTACATGAAACTAATGTGAAGCAAAAATCTTAGAATAGAAGCATTGAGTAAACAACTGTGGTTCGGTTAATCTTTTTATCCTCAATCAACGAATTGAGATGACAACTGTTTCAAGTCCAGCTTGAGGACAGGCGAGATCTTATTACACATTATCTCCTTTAAAAAAAATCACGAGGCCCTTAAGTGACAGTGACACGTTTAGACTAGTTCGTTTATCTAATCCCCTCCCACGCACAGAGAATCTCGCTGACAGATCCCCCCTCGGACCCCATCTCCCTATCACCCAGTTTAGGAAGGATTCCATGCCAAAAGATAAACTACAGACAACGAAATAAGGGTTGCCAACCTCGTAGCTTCAAAAACGTCCCCCCAAAAATGGATACCGCCAAAATCAATCTAAAAATTACCGCATATCATTTCAAAGCTTTGTTAATGACATGAAACATTAAAAATCAGTTTGTGGGGGTCACATTAAATAGCAGATACAATTACACGATCAGGGCGTTTGTTCTGGTATAGAGGTAACGCATATGGCTATGAATCAAAAGGTTCCTTTTATATGCAGCCATACATACAGCCGGCAACAAGCTATATGGATTATAGAAACATTCTGTTACGCTATAGAGTGAACTATTACAACACTACAAGCCAGTTGACAACTAGAATAGTTCAAAGTGGATGCATGAAAATCTTGAAATAAAACAAGGCCCATACGAGTCGGAGATGGGTAGTCACGGTGTCAGATATACAGTTTACTTATCTTCTTTTTGTTGGCAAGAGTTTGGTTCACAACCACTCCTTTGTTTTTATATATAATCTGCCAAAATCAACTTTTCTGGTCGTGCTCTGACAACACTTATTCGAAACTTATTAACAAAATTTAAATTTATTTGTACAAAACTTCAAATTACTAAACTGAAAAAGGTATACAAATGATCAAAAACAGAATTCTTTTTCACTTTAATTAGCAATACAATCGCCAAGTTAGCGATTTTTCGCCATTTCCGACAATCCTCTGTCTAAACCACCCCAGAGAAGAGCTAAAATCTCTGACGATACTTCATCTTCATCCCACACTTCTCTTAATTAGTCGTTGCCAGGCAACGCGCATCTCTTCTTGATAGAAGAGTTTTTGTATTGATGTTCTTCCCGCTGATTAAAGGGATCACCTGACGGGGCCCACCCCCTGGGCCCTCCCCGTCGGGGGCCCCACGGGCCCCATCTGTCTTGTTGGCGTGTGGCGGCTGCTTGGTGAGAAATGCATTGCCCGACCAAGCGTTAAATAGGGGTGGCCTTCCTGTATGAGGGAGGGAGGGGAAGATGCCCTTTGATATTGTAAGTGGTTCCTCTGCTATTCATGAGAGATTCGGGAGGGAGGTCTTGATTTCGGTCCGTTTGATTCTTGATTGCAGACGATTTTTCTTCGGGTCTGTGGTAAGAGATGGGATAGCCCTAAAAGGAAGCAGTTCTATTTTGGGATAAATTGAATTTATTCTAACTATGATCTCATCCACTGATACCTCACGATGCTAGAAAGAGAAAAGGAAGGATCATGAAGGACTTTAATCCCAGAACTGAAATTATTTTCCTGTGGGTTTTAAGCGGTACTTTTACACCGGAGATTGTGAACCAACTAAAGGAAACCGAAACGGTTTACTTATGTATTGTATCAAATCAACGTGTTCACACAATGGAGATTTAGAAAAGCTATAGCCGATCATTACAATCACCATCTTCCTTGAAAAAGCTGATTTAATGTGCTTGAGAGTTCAGAATATAGTGTTAGATGTTTGACAATAAGTTTTCGTGTTGATATTTTTATACATAGGGGAAGACCAATATTTATGATTAAATACAGAAGTTTAACAATGTATGTTTTGTATAACAAAGTTACGAATCACGTAAGGGTTGAATACAATTTATTCCTTATTATATCTGTGTGAATAACAATTTTCTTTGGATTTGTTTATTTTCGATTAATTATTATTACATAAATGAAAAATTTCTGTTCCATTATCTATTTTTAACAATGCAGGATTACCAGTCTTTCCAGAAGAATTCTGTAATACCATCGACCTCTAAAACAGTAAATAACTCTCGTATATTCCGGCAATTTGCGAAAGTAAAACAAATGGAAATACTTTTTAGCGAATCAAGTTTCATTCTTGCCTATTTATGTTGAACATAAAATATGAAAAATATCCATGCAATGTATTATGAAAATTATTCAACCCTGCGAATTTGTATGCCTGTGATATAGTTCTCTTAAATTAACATATTTTAATTTCCGTATCATATCTTTTTTTATAATTTAATTGCATCGCAATAATCTTTTCTCCAGATTAAACAACTCTTTTTACAATACCACATAACTTCTATATCCAATTCACGTTTATTTTTTAATGCAATAGCGTTCACACCAATTAATCGCTGACGACTCAATTCTCAGCTTATTTTAATCATAATAACCTCCTACGCACATACTTTGGCGAATAATTTCTCACGAGACCACTTTAGTTTCGTTCTACATGAAAAATCCCTGGGTCAAACCACTGACCAATTAGTAGCTTCCCCTGACTCAGTATATCCATAAAAGTCCCTATGTATGAATGAAAACTCCCTACGAGGAGCACTACTCTCTCATTCATCCTGTAACTCTAAAGCTGCAACGTGTCGTCCTCTGAAGAGGAATAAATCTTTTAAACTTAACTTAAATTCTTATTTTAGTACCTTAACGATTGACCTCCTTTCAAAATCAGAACGACTGCCCCCTAATTAGAGAAACTTGACATACATTCTTTACTCTTGATCACTTGTCCTCTCAATAGATAAAAAACCCCACTTTCGTTACTAAATTATAAATTGCGAACTTTTGCAGACAGGGCCTGACGATCTTAGTAACATTGACGAGGATAACATCTGAGCTAATATTCCACCCTCCAAAATTTATCATCACGTCCAGTGAAAGGACATTATTTCTCCGACAGATTTAACGTGTACCAGCTCCCTCAACAGTTGAATATCTGAAATTAGACTCTGGGCCTTCCGATCCCGAGTCCGGTGTAATGCCAACCAGGTTATAAAACCCTATATACAGAGCCTGATTACCGAATAGGCCAGTGAAGCCCAGGCTTACACGTTACATTTTTGAGGGGCCCCCAAATCGAACATTTTATATAAGTATTTAACAACCTTAACATAGTTTGCCACTAAATTTACCTTAAAAAATTGCTAATTGTGTTAAATTTATTCGAATATTAGAAGAAGAAAAAAAAACCGTACAGAATACTCATTACTTATTAATATATTTTGTTATATTATAATTTTTCGATTTAATCTCATTCAGGGTAAGAATTCTAGTACATATAATAGTTCAATTTAATGTTTTAGAGTCTATTTGACAGCAATGGGGCCTCAATTAGAGGTGGGCTTCCCTTATTTCAATGTTTTAATCGGGCCCTGCCTATATATGCTTATAAGGAATTTATTTAATATAATTATTAGATATAATTTATTTAAATATATCTTCCAAAATTTCTTAAGATCTTACAAATAAGTAGGTAATTTACTATATAACAAACAAATAGGTATATAATAAAGACGCTTAGCATTTTAATAAATCAGTTACCGTGTATTTGTATCCATAACACACAAGCACAAAATTAATTTTGAAAGTTGGATCAATTTCAGCAATTAGAACGCAACCACAAAATAAAAATAAATACATTTGAATTTTAAATTCCAATTTCTTTTAGGTGCATCGGAAATCATAAACAAAATTGAGATAAACTTTATTCGAAAATATTTTTTGCCGAAAGATTAATGACACAACACTGTAAGTAAGAGTTCCCCAAAACACACATAAAAAAAAACTTTATTTATCGCTACATAAAAATTGCACAATATTTAATCGTTTACCCATACTAATGCGATTCAAGAAGAAAAACGTAATGGTCTTATCAAAAGAGGAATTCATAAAAAATTTGAAACAGGTGCGAAAAAAAGAAGAAAGATTTGCCTAATTATAGCTAAAATCGATGAGGCTAGGTCACTAACAGTTAGTAAGTTAAAAACGAGAGGGGAGGAAAACTTTTATCCTTGTAATTTGAATATTGTATTAGTTACTAAAGAAAATGTGTATTTTACTGTGGTATTCAAAATTGAGATTAAACATAATGTAATTAAAACATACGTAGATTTATAAAACTTCTATGTTTAAAAATGGTTCAAATTTTACCTGGAAGTTCCTTGGAATTCGTTACGATTCAATTGATACTACATCGTCAAGAGTTCATTTGTCGTTGTCAAATGCCTATAAAAAATTAGTTTGACAAAAATTATGAAATATTTCGTCGTTTACCAAATTTTGGGAAAAAACTTGCATAAGGATTTTTGTAGTTTCGACCAAAATTATAAGGTGGTATATTTTATGGAATATTTGCCATATTTGGCCAAACACTTTTTTAAATTACAAACGTACAATAGCAACCATTTTATTTTATAAAATCTTGTATGGAATTTAAGAAACTGAACAAAAAAGTATTTTTTTGTAAAATTATAAATTAATTTTTAATTGAGAAATTCAGTAAAAATTAGTTAAACTATTTTTTTTAATAAATTAAAAACAAATTATTTGAAATATTCTTATTAAAAAACAACAACTTAAATGAACAGTTATGGTTTTGACAAAAACTTTCAAAAAAATTCACCATTTCAGCAGCAAAATTCAAAATAGGCATTCTGTGCCTTTTTTTGTTTTAGAAGTCATATAAACATTTTTTTTCGATTTAAAATAAATAAGAGACACTTATTTACGCATTCGTAGATTTTTTTAAATTATACATAATTTATTAATTAAACTTTTTTAAATATGTTCCTGACATTAACAATAAAACAAAGATTAACAGTTAATGTTTATATTACCAGTTAATATTAATTATATTATTCTTAATTAATTCTATCTTCTGTTCTATCTATTTTTCTACTTGTTCATAAATTATTAATAATATTATTCTTAATATAATTTATCATATTAATAAGTACTATATAAAAATTATAAATTACCAAATCATTTGTTCCATTTTACCATTAAAAAAATACAAATTTTGAACAAAAAGTTTTTTTTATAAAAAGTATATCTAATTTCATATATAAGAACATAAACGTGAAAGTGTAAAAAAGAAAACCAGCTAAATTCGGTGAGCACGAAGATTCGGGTAATCAAGTGCTAGCCTATTATTACCCGACCCCAGCGCTACCGTTCGGGAGAAACGGGAACCACGCACAACCCGCCTCCGCTTGTGGGCGTGGCTTAAAGCATTGCAGTGATTCATTCATTGCGTGATTGGTGGAAGTAACATAAGTTAATATTAGGACCACGCCTCTCAAAACGCCTTTGATCTTTCCTTGCCAAGACCCCAAATCCCCTGAGAAAAGTTCGAGAAAATACTTTTTTCTCTTCTCCGACAGAGAAAAATGCGAGAGGTTTTACTTCCATTCCGAGAGCCAGCGAGTATGTCTTCTTAAGCGAAAACTCGCAGTCACGTGATCGCGAGTGGGCGTGGCCAAAGGCTTTAGAACGAAGGGTCTTTTTTTTCTTTGGTACGAAAGTTTTTCTATGGCCTTTTTCTACCGTTTGAAAGGGAAGGAGTGAAAAAATGTGTGCTTGAAAAAAAAAAAAAAATTTGGGAACTCAATTCGAGTCGAATGCTGTTCCGTGCCGGAGAAGATTTTCCCATGATTTGTGCCGAGTATTTTTTTTCTTACAATAGAATTTATTTATGTTGAATCGCATACGGTAATTTAATGCCACATACATAATTCATTATGATACCAATAAGAAAAGCTCACTGTAAAGAACTCCAAAAAAGTTTGAGGTTTCAATATATGATTTGGCTCGTAATGATTAATCATTAGAGAAATGCGGCTACATTTTATTTATATAATAAACGAAACAAACGGTCAATAGGGAAATGTAACTTCATTAAGAAATATTATTGTGACTTTAATTATAATAATCATGCCAGTTTTGCGCTTTGCTTAACAATTTCTTAAAATCAAAGTTTATGTGTTTTGAAACCATGGCGAATATGAAACTTTTTTGTTTCAATAAATGTAGCAGATGTTTTATTTTGGCGATTTTAAAATGTTTTAATGTCATATATATAAAAAAAATTCAATACAAAAATTAAAAGTCGCTCATCAATTCGTACTTTCGTTGAATATATTTTTCGATCAGTTTTTACTGTTAATGATTTTTTTTAATAATCTAAGACAATGACGGATCTCATTTTGTCATAGAGATGTGTTAACATTTTTCTAAAGGGACATTTGTTTGGACAGAAGTCAGAAATATAACTTTTTTTGATAACAGATAAATGAATTCGCTTTTAAGTTCAATTCAAAAGTAGAAAATAAATACCATATAAAATAAAATGTTTTTAGTTAATTGAAATAGTTATTTAAGTTATCATTAGAGTTATTCCATTTAACATTTTATAAGATAAAAAAAATTAAAAGGAGTTTTAATTCGAATAGTTATGTTTCAAATATAACATAATAATAATAAAAAAAATGAGAGAAGTCACTTGTATTTATTTGATAGTCAATCGTCATAGTTTTCATTTTATGTAGAGTATTCTTAAATCCGGGACTGTAACTCTTTCTTAGATCGCCATTGTGAATAAATAAAATATAGGCTTAGCTTCCTATTCTTCAGCGTGTATACCCACCCCATCTAGACCAAATTTACAAATTGAAGTTAACAATAAAAAAAAATTGTTTGAAAATTTAACATCAAACCAAACAATAATATTCTCCTTCAGTTGGCTTTTATTAGGTTGAAGTCAATCTCATTCCAATCAAACCTGAACCATGACCCCTTTTCAGTCTTTCGACAACACATTCCGCTATGCATTCCTGACGACCACAAAGTGAGGAATGGGAAAGGAGGGAGGGGGGGGGGGGAGTCTAAATTATCTATCACGGGGGGAGAGAGGGGTAAATCGAACAACAACGAGATCCAGCATACCCGGGCAGGGTGGGGTTAAAATGGGGAAAAGGCGGAACACTCATCAGTTGCAATCACAACAGAAATCAGAAATGCCCGTTGTTTGCACGGAGGATGCTAAATTGGATATCGGGTGACCTACATCGAAGGCCCTAGAGCGGAGGGAAGCCCCCGGGCCTTATTGAATTTCCACTTTCAGGTCAAGTATCGATTTAGGTTGGTATCGATTCGGATGGGGCTTTTGTGCTGCTACTGCTTAATCGATATCGTGTGTCGGCCCATTCGTTAAAGTTGGGCTCAACTCTTTTCGCTTGTCTCGTCCTCAAAAGGAGGAATAATTAAGGAAAGAGTTTACACGGTTGGAGACGAATCTATGGGATTGTCCCATTGCCGATTCGGGACAAAAATCGCCATATTTGGCGACAAATCGTCAAATTGGCGATTTTTGTTTTTCTCCAAAAGCGTAATTAATCATTCTAAATATATAATTTATAATTAATATCAACATTTTATACAATTTCTTTAATCATTGTATATTTAATAAACTACTGATAATTTAATTAATTTTTTAAGATATATTTGGCAATTTATATTTTAAATTTGGCGATTGTTGCTACTATAATTTGGCTCTTTAGGAATTTCTTGACATGGTTTCCCGACAACGTTCCGAGTCATTAGAAATGCTGTAGTTGTTTGGTATCATTTGAAGATGTGCAAGTCATTGGGAAATTGTAAGTTGCCTGTTTCCCTGAGAAACTTTAAGCACATGCTGGTTGTTCTTGAGAAGGAAACGGAGGAAGTTGTCTTGAATGTTTTTGGTTGGTGAATTTTCATCAGTTTGGAGATGAAAGTCAGAGGTTTTTCACATTATTGTTTCTTGTCGTGAGAATCTGTTTATTGGAAGTTGACTGCTTTGTTTTGTTATTGTTCAATGGTTGGTTGTCCGGCAATGTAGTTAAATTTACGCTGTTGGTTGAGATGACATTTTCATGTTCTAAAATTCTTTTGTTAATTTATTCCAGTTAATTTATTCCCCAAATCTATATTGATAAGTCATTTCCCCGTTAATGTTTTTCACTTTTCAAAATGGTTTCTTAAATTGTACAGTTTTCTGCAATATGTTTATTAAATATTTTTAAATAACAAATCAGTTTCTCATTTGAAAATTAGTATAATAAAATAATATTTAAAGAGTCTGGAAGCAAACTCATTATTAATACTGAAGATAATAAGCTTAACATGAGTTTTAAACACTGCACCTCCAATGCGAAACGCGGACGCTATAACAATAATCTCTCATACAGGGAAGATATAGGTATTGTCCAACAAGAAATGAAAGCATGTTTCTTTCGTACCTGATTGTAGAAGTTGTAGGTCAAGTTTCTATTACTAGGTGTCGTACTAAATATGATAGCTATCCCACTTGATATTAAAGAATTTTGATTTACATACATCCCCCTCCTCCTAAAATAATAAGAAAGGAAAGTAAAAAAAATCTTTTATACTGTGTTCGATTCCAGTCCTTCGAAAAATAAAAGGATGGGGTCTTCAGAACGGAAAGTTCTAATTGCGGCACATGGCAACCTTTTGTCTGGGCGATAAACAAATGTTTTCTTTTTTGAGCAGATGGTAAACCCGCACCGCTTCGGTCGCAATCGGGCAATTGCTCTTCTTCAGAATTGTAGATCTAAGTCATGTTAGTAACCCTCCCACCCCTGAATGAGCCTTTTCTGTGTCATAATGTTGACTGCAAGTAATATAATTTAAAAACATTTAATATGACAATTTCAATGTTACCAATTTCTATTTTTAATTCATAACTCATCATTACATTCAACGACCATTCCCACCATCTTCGCAGCCAAATTTCGCCAAACTCAACCTTCCCAAATCTAACATCTTAATTTTCTATTAAACGAGCTCTTAATGTCGAAACGGACATCCGATCCTGAATCGGAAGCCAAGAGAAGAGGCACCCACTCTTCGTAACCAGCCACTCTCAGACCAGAATTATAATTATATCGGAAATTTGAAACTTGTTGATTGACTCAATCTCCCCTTAATTAAAGACCAGATTCGGATATTAACGCGCGCTTTATATTAAAACGGAGGAATATGGCTTTGCCTAAATGTCCTCTCTCTCTCCGAGATTTTGGAGGGCACGAATCTTAACGAATTTAAATTAGGGGACGTATGAAAATTGAATTTATTGACTGGGGTCTGGATAGAAATCTATGTATTTAACTATATGTTGCATTTGAACTCTTTATACTAGAACTGCGTTACATGATGCAAAGTTTTGCTAATATGATTCGTGATAATATAGAGAATACATGGTTATAAGTGAACCTTTTCTAAATCTTAGACTTTTTAACATTTTGTTCAAGTTATTTTTTCCATGCTTTTCCAAGGGGAGTTGGTACCTCATATACTGGTAAAATAAAATTGACACATTTAAGAAACCTTTTTCTTAAAAAATAATAAACCCAATTTTTTTTTATTTCAAATAAGTTATATTTATATTTTGCTAGCTGAAGTACCCGACGCTGCCTGGGTTTAGCGCTGAGCGATGGCCGATTTTTTCACCGTAGCGCCATCTAGCGGTTTTAGTAAGAAGACATTTCTACTTTATGGGTTGGGAAAAGGGATTAGGGTGGTTTTTCGTAATCTCATGCAGACAGTGACCTTTTTGCTTTGAAAGTCAAGTATGCTAAATGTCATCGTACATTGTACGGCTAACCAGTATAGGTATGCACTACCATTTCTATACAAATGCAATATTTTAAATGTTTATCTAATTCAATTACTTGACCATAACCACTACATAACGTCAGTATTCTACTGACCGTAGTGACTTGCTCTGCATTTACCTCTAGACTAGGGAAAAGGGGGGATCATGGAACATTATCGTATCCCCCCCCTCCTCCCCTTCCGTCACATAGCTCGACGCATCGTTGCCATTTCCGTCATGCTAATTTGTGCATCAAGGAAGGCAATTTGCACCTAATTACGGCATCAGCTCCCGCCAAGGACGTCCTTTCCATCATTTCCCTAATGTCAGTTGTGACGTCACAATGATTAGTCCTAATTCGTGAAAGGGAAGGAATTTTTTTTTAAAATCTGATAACTGTGAACTTCTCTCGCTTGATTGTGAAATACAAACGAAAAGTGCAGTTTCAAAATTTGTCTTATTCAAAATAATAATATTTTGAGCCAAACATGTTTTCAGCATCTCAATACAAATGTGAATTCAGTAAAATAAAGTTTTAGTTTAGCTAACTGGGGTGAATACTATTAGACTTGAATTGAACATATTAATATTCGTTCCGAATTCTATCTAGACCAAATGCATTGCATGTTTCAAAACTGCTCTTTTTTCCTCTGATATATTGTATTGTTAATTATTTTCCAATTCATTACATAAAAATCATGCACACATTTTAATATTACTTAGAAACAGAAGTCGCTTTTTCGAAAAGTAAATTTACATAGTAACTTTTACATTTACAATATACAGATAAAAAAATAATATATTTACAGAACATCATATAAAGTCAACTAAACAGGATATTTTTAGGGTACTAGAGGAGAACGCCGTATTTACTTTAATAATTTAATACCATATTGCAAATTTGGTGGAAAAAGCCAAATTTTTTTAGGCTGTTAAGAGATAGAGTTTTTTTTTTAAAGTGACCAATAAAGACAGTGTTCATCTGAGCATTAAACAGTGTTTTACTTTCGTAACAATTTTATTACTGACTTGGAAAAACTTACTTATATAATTTCAAATGCTGAATTTTACGTAGAAGGACGGTTTTGAAACTTAAACATACTTTTTTTTTAGAAAATAAGAAAACTGAATTCAGTGAATTAGAATGCAAGGTAAATTGTTAGAATGGTTTAAAAATAAAATTCTAGTAATTTCCCACCAATCCTGAATTTAATTCATGAAGACAAAAGAATGATAACAAAAGAATATTCTGTTCAAAGAGTCCTTTATCAGACAACTTTTTTTCTGGTAATTAATCCATCTATCATTTTTTTTAATACCCTTTATTCCTTTAATTCAACTCAACATCGATTGAATCTTATATTTCATGTATCAGACAGCAGAATCTTTTTATCAACCGAGCAAGATTCATCGCCAACGTTTTTGCAGCAGAAACGAACACCGCATTTTTTCGCCCCCCTCTTTTCAAAAGACCTCAAAAATTCTTCCCATTGTAAATGACTCAATGAATGAATCCTCTAATCTATTCAGCTCTCCTCAGATATCAGAAAGAATGCCTTCTTGGCGAATTTTTTTTTCCTTCTTCAAGTCGGTGTCATCTCCTATTCTTTTCAAAAAGCTGCCGCGGTCAGAGAGAAAAGAGAAGAAGAAGCTGTCAGAATTTAGAGAAATGATCGCCAAAATTGTTCCCCTCAGAACAATGCAGCTGGGGTTTCTTGTCCTTTTTTGAAAAGGGGGGTTCTGCTCCAGAAAACCGCCATTTGTCCCGCCAAGTGTCAACAGCGGGGGCTTTTGTCTGTTGGCGCTCTTAATTACCCGCCAACTCGAAGTTTCCGCAAAACTTTTCGAACAAAGAAATTCCTTTCCCCGACAAAAGGGGGATCTGGATGTGTCGATATTACGCCAAACGAAGTTATTGGGGAAACGCCGTGATTAATCAGGGGCAGGTATGCGCGGCAGATGACGTTGCGCCATGTCGAACAGCGGTGCAAGGAAATGTCGATTAATCAAAGGAACCCTCGGTGATTTTCTTATTAAGTCGTGTATTGTATGAAGTGTATCAGCCAAAAAGGGTTTGGTGTTATTGGATATGCTGGACTAGGAACATAATAAATGGATTTATAATTTTTTACTTATATTTAGTTCTAACCAAACTATCACTTCTAAAAATGGATGCCTATTTTTGAAGAACATTTCGGTTTCTTTGACGGAACAGTTGTTTGCGAAATACTTCGATTAAATATTTCGTTAAACTAAGAAAATTTATTTAGTCGTTTTTTCCCACGAAATTTATTTCGTGAAAAATGAGGACTATTTCAAATTTCAACGACTCGAATTTCTTGGTTCGAAGTCGCGATCGAGCCAGACATGATTGTATGTATTTTGGCAATATACATGTAATAAGCGAAATTACAATCAAATGAGCTGATATTACTGAAAATGAATCGATGGAAATTACTTTATTTAAAAATTCGTGGATTCTTGTTTTGTCAAAAGCCACGTGGTTCGATGACGAAACGATTGACGAAAATAGTCTTGACGATCGCATTTATTTTCGTCAATAGTTGTTTGTTTCGTGTTTTTTTTACTGTTTCAGGGACACCAGTTGAAGTTTATTAATTATCAAAATCGGAATATTAAATAGAGTGTAACTGCGTCGGAGCATCTCCAGACGGTTTTTAAGTGAAGCGTCATTTGAGCTGATTAAAGAAATGGGATTTGTCCATCAATGCAAACCTAAAAGAAAGATAAGCAACAGTCTTATCGAACGAGACTCAATCCATGTCAATCGTGTTATTTATCACGAAATTAAAATTTTGGAATAGACATCCCTAAAATCGTAGAAAGATGTTTCTATTCCAGTACACCATGTAACTGATTTTAAGGACGTTTTAGATAAAAAAAATACGTAATAATTGATTAAAATCTTATGAAGTTATTTCATACTAGTTTATGACTTCTTGTTGATGTAGAGTTGCTTTAGAAGCTTTGTTATTGGCTAAAAGGTTAAGTTCTAGCATTTTCCATGGTTATCATAACCATATCACGATGCAATGGTGGCGTTTGAAAAGAGAAAATTTAGAAATTAAATGTACATCTGCGTGGGGGGAATACAAAGTAATTTATAAGATCTTTTACGTGGTAAAAATAAATTATTCAGCAAATAGAGAATAATGAAAAGTTAAAAATTTAAAATTGAGAGAATAATAAAGGGCTCCCCTAAAATAGTTAGCCTTTTGTAGCCTCGGGTCCAATACACATATTATATATATGGATGTGACAATTATCGTGTTTGGGAATGAAAGTAAATAACGTTAACAAAAAGCAAATAGAAAATATATTTTAAACAAGAAACAGTCAATGTGTATTAGTTTAACGTAATTTTTAACATTCTTCCCAAAAAGAAGCACCGTAGTTGTCAAGATGTCACATATACTGTTATGGAATACTTACTTTTTAAAGTTTTAATTTGTCTTACATTTATGAAGGCTCTCCGAATAAAAAACAAATAAAAAATAGCAGAAACTAAAAGTTGAAGATTCTTTATTCTTATTGCAACTTTTTCCTCGAAAACGTTTAAGACTATTCTCTTTAAGCATTATCATTTAGTGGATTTGCTGTGAATTTAAATTGCCTTGAATTTTTGCACTGACTTTGTTTTACAAGAGGTCAGTGATATTACTCAAATGGTACTGAACTATGTAGATCAGGCTTAGAACTTTCTAAATCAGGTTAGATAGCAGAGTTTCTTGCCAAGTCACTTAATTCACATGGCAACATATTCTATAATCCCTCATTGCCGAATAACTCAAGATACATTGCCCTAAGAAAACAAAACAATCATCAAGATACCGAAAAAGAAATCAGAAAATAAAAGAACCTCAAACTCCGAATTTCCCCTGCGAAACCGACATCACGACGTGTACCTTTGCACGCGCTCCTAATAGTCCCAACACCACTCGTTCTCACACAAAGATACATCTTATATCTTTCCGAAAAAAAGCATTAACCGAGGTTCGGCCCCATGTCCTTGTCAATATCAAAGGTGGTGCCTAAATCACAATAATCAACTTGAAGGGAAGGCCGTACTCCATCGCGTGCAACGGCCGAACGGAACCTCTTGATGTCTTCATCAGGCAGATGGCAATTCTATGTCATTGGACGAGGTTGGCGAGAACCAAGCCCACCACCGACCCCTTAACCTTGAAAAATATATGTAATACGTAACCGGACAGACGACGAACCGAACACTCAACGCCCTTTCTGGAGGATTATGTCATTAGGAAGTGCTTCCATCAAAAGGTTGCCGATTTTTGAATTCGATAAAATAAATAAGTCGCCAAATTTCATCGCCAAAATTTATAAATGAAGGATTGGAAAAAAATGGGTGTAATATTATATTCTTATTGCTTTTCTGTGAAATTAACGAGTCAAAAAGAGTTTTATTAGGTTTTGATTGTAAAATAATCCTTCATAAAATTCATATAATTTTTCACTTAAAAATAAGCTCGTAATTGTTTTAAATCAGGTATTTAAAATTTTTAGTCTAGTTAATGTTGAGAATTTGAAAAAGTAATTTAGTTTAAATAAATGTGTATAAATAATTTGTTTAAGTAATTGTGCAATTTTTAAAAATTCATTGATATCATTCGCATGTAATACATTGCTATGACGGTTTTGAATATATTTAGAGCTGTTTTAGAGAAATTCATAAACCAAAATTGAACACTGGCAGCGTCCATTTGGAATCATTAATTTTGTCAGGGATATTGTTACGTCTCAGACATTTTACTTACTAGAATACCAAATTTGGAAATAGAAATTTTCGCGATATCTCAAGGTTATCTGACAGAGAAATATTTGTGTGAACGGGGGGAGGGGGGGGGGGGGGGTGTTATTCTATAAATTTCATATAGGAGAATGAAAATTTTATATTCATTACAATAAAACCCACATATAATGTGTTTAAAAATTAAAAAATATATTTAAGTAACCAGAGGTCAAAAGAGGTATAGAAATTATTTGTCTGTGATTAGCTACTTTATCAATTAGGTTTTAATTTTTACTTTATTATGAAGAAAAAAAGTTTGTAATAAAAAATTTAAAGAAAAACTTCCAAAGAAATTAAATTAGTTAAATCGTCTGACGGTGTTTCGTGATTTCCTTAAAATAGTTATGAGTGCATATAGCTCATTTTGCACCCTGGAAAAGTAGTTGAATTATTTAGTAGTTGAATTAAAGACGTACTAAAGATGCACATTTGGCTATTGGCGACGGTTTAGGGTTTATTCAGAAGAAAAAACACGGGAACACTGCCACTGTCATAATTTTGAACCATGACGAGAACAACACCTGATCTTACATTCCAGTCAACTGTAAATATGCCTGAGGACATTGGACCACGTAAGATTTAACGTGCGTCACTCTCCTTCATACACGTTGTATTATATTTAGACACAATTTTTTTTCTTCAGAAAATTATCAAACATTTATTTCACGAAATTGTCATTGGAAATCGCCAAATTGGCCAGTTTTCCCCAAGCATGACACCACTTCCCCATCATCAAGCAAAGCAAGTCAATTGCGCATTGGTGCCGTGACCAGTTTATCCGGAGGTTGGCTCTATCTCGGGTGTAATGATAGTTCTGGCGGGGCGCCGATCCGTAAAAGTATTTTCACATCTTTACCTTGTCAATGGAGAGATAACCATCGGTTGTTGTAGGACTGTTCTTTTTTTATATCTTCGGAATGACTTCCAATCACACGGGTCTTCGGTTCTATGAGAAAAGCGATTGGACGGTCGGTAGAGAAGAATGAAATTGGGTGGTTTCACCCCAGTAAGTTCACTATTTTTTTATTCGTCGCCAAATAACGAGATTATGGGGTTTGTCAGTGTATTTTTTCGGTTTAAGGGGAGATCTTGATGATATTTCGACGTAGTAGTTTTGTGTGAACGCGGGTGAATATAAGGGGTTAGGTGTCCGAATAATGATGTGTCAAAAAGTACTCCCCCCCCCCCCCTTTCCGCAGGAATGTTTTTTTTTATAAAAGAAACAGTTTTCAATATAGTTATTATTAAGGCATTTTTGATATTTTATCGTAATATTTGTAATCACATTAAGTATAAATTATAATCTTTAAACCACATATAAAAATAAGGAAGTGGCGACCGACTTGATACTTGGCAACCGATAATACTTGGCGACCTACAGGGGAAAACATAAATATAGGATTCCAATTGCGGAACTTAATAGGTAAAGGTGGGCTTTATGTTATAAATAGTTTTCTAGCATGCCTTAGCCACCTTAATTTGAATCCATCTGCCTTGATGTCTATTCTATTCGGATTGTCCTATTGTCTATCCTATTTAGTGTTAATATAATATTTAAAAAAATTCATGTAAAAGTGATAGATAAAAGTTAACATGTTCAGTTCGGACTCTCTAGATCTGTCCGTACCTCCATGGGTCGTACTTAGCACATTCAATGCGGACCTTCGAGCATGAATCCTTCATAGTAGAGAAAACATAATGTATAATCTCGCTAACATCAAAGTTAGGCCAACATGTATGGCCTCAGACACGTGGTTAATAACGTCATTTCATTCATAAATTTTCACTATTACACATTTTCCAATTCATCAGCCAATCACGAGTATTTTTTAATTCATAATTTTGAAAAGAAGTCACGTATTTGAGGCCATTCGGTCTGAGATGTTGGTTTCACGATTATGACGTCCTATTCGCTCTACTACAGTTCATTCATGCTCGAAGGTACGGACGGCCAAATCCGTATTTCTTCACAAGCGCGACACGGGGTCAATTTACCTTATGCAGTAGCTATCCGCAAATGTGTTACAAGGGTCAATCGATCCAGTATCACACTGTACGTTTCTTAATTAAATTATATTAATTATAATTTAATTAAGAAACGTCCAATTAACGGAATGTTCTTTGCCTTGAAAAGCTTTATTTTTTTATCTCCTTCAGCAAGGATAGTGTAATTAATAATACACAGATTTTGGATCAAGCTGTCATTTCGCTTTTACCATATTGTCAATACAAGTCCAAAGAAAATAATTTTTAGAGATGCAAGTAACCATTATAAATCTCAAAGGATTTTTTTTTATTTGACAAAATTGAGAATATTTGCAAATGCACGTTAATTTTTTTCCCTTCGTTCTTCATTGATAAAGATTTTTATACGATTTTACACCAACTTCACTTTACACTCCCCTCCAAGCATTGTAGTTAACACAATACACCCCACACAGCATTGTTATTTACACTTAGAATTCAAACCACACACTCCTGACCGATGACACTACTTATGGGGATTCATGTACAAAAATACAAACCAACCCCAGAAGCTTCAAATGAAATATCGTCCAAAGTGAAAATGTCTCCAAGAAATACAGGGAAATGAATTGGACGGGAAATGGCACGCTCTTTTAGGATGTCTGGACAAGTTCGGGCCTTCCCTTGGCTCTTTTCCAATTTCATATTATTTTTCGCCTTTCAGCAAAGAATGATGCAAGTATAAATATCATACGTCATTTGAAAGCTATTGAAATGTCAAACACGTAGTCTTGCTGTCCCTTTGAGAAGAAATTTGAATTTATAAATAAATGGATATAAATTATTCAGTTTAATTCTTGTATTTTTTTTTCGGAAGCTACACAAAAAGTTGTTATTCAAATTGAATTATAGTTTTTATTTTTAAAGACTGATTTTCAAAAGCAAGTATTGATGTGTAATTTAGTCCAAATTTTAAAGTTATGCTAATAAAATAAGATTTTTTTTGGTTATGTGGTACAATGTGGCTGAATTATACGCTATGGCTAAAATGGATAAATTAAGCTCATGATTTTCAAAAGCCAGTTTCGAAATTTAAGTGATTTCTTACATTAAACGTTAGTTATTAAGTATAAATTTAACTTTTTTTGTAAAAAATATTATTTTCCATTTGATATTTACACAAACAAAATAGCAGAAATAAATGATTATTTGCAAACATATTTTTATTTTTTTTGTATTTGAAACTTATTTCTAAAAAAAATTAAATTTTCAAAATGATGCTTCTGCTTATAACTGATATCTAACGTTTTATCAATTGATTAAAGGACAAAAAATATTAGGTAATTATTTACAATATACTAATGAGATTCATGTAAGAAAATATTACTGTAACGACAAGATAATTACTAATAATATTAATTTAATTAAATTTTTTTGACATGAAACATCCTTAATATTAGCTACCTACATGGGGTATAAGGATTTAAACACTGTATTACGTTTTATAGTAATACCTTTGGATACAATAATTTCGTGGCAAATAGATTGATTGACAAAAATCAGATCTCGTTGATACGAAATTAGCGTAAAAAATTACGATACTAGCTGATGCGTCCAAAATTTTGAAAGCAAAGCACACACAGGGTATGAATAAAGGCTTTTTGAGTCAGACGTTGCGCTTGCGTTTCTTCCTTCTCTTGACGAAGTTTTGTTAGCGACCAATTCCGATTTCAATAATCTGCTGAAATATCTTCATGTAAATCCCCTTTGCCATGCACCGACACAACCGCACCCAAGTTTTACATTTCACATAAAGAAACAAGTTATCAAAATACAAATATACCTTACTTTAGAAAAATTAAATATAAAAAAGGGTCAGTAATAAAGTATGAGTATTTATCTTTTTCTTTAACAACTGTTTTTTCTTTTCATTAAATTTCTTATTTAACGACCGGTATGTTTTTTTTTACCTGAATACATACAAAAACACACCAAGAGATAATCCCCAAATTTAAATATCCACTCCACCTAAATCGATTTTAATGTTCGCTCATTTCGTCTGAAGATATTACCGTGACAAATTTCAGATGTAAAGCGATTTTAAACGACATCACCCATTACGAAAGCAAAACAATTTCGAAATCATTTGTGTCCTCGTCCTCTGCAAAAGAGTGTCCTCTCCAAAACAGTTTCGATGCGAGAGTGAGGGTCCTTTGTAAGGAGTTTTAACTCGTGTCGTGCCACTCTCCTGCATTGTTTGCCTGATAAATCAGTGTGTTAAAGATGATTTGGGTAAAGACGTGAAAAATAATCGCAATATCCTTTTGATTTGTATTTGAAGGCGTTTATTTTTTACAGAGATTTCAGGGGAAACTTTTGTTATCTGGTTGTAAAGGTACTTCAAATAACATTCATAATTTAGAGGGGGGGGGGGGGGAAGGGAGGGTAAACACTTAAATAAGCCCTTAAATTGTTTTGGTGTTGTTATTGCGTATATATATATATATATATATATATATATTAGAGTAATTGTCCATTTGAATCATAGGATAACAAAACGGATACCTTCTATCTGTTGAGCTTGAACTTTGCTTTTTTTCACTGATTAATACACAATATGAAACATTACGAATATGCATAAAAATGTATTACAATGTATGAGTAAATAAACGTACCAGCATCATATACAAAATATAATTATCATACTGTACTCTTAACATAATTATCGCACATTAGCGTACCAACACCAACGTTGTATTATTTCAATCTTATTAATAAAATGTAACATAACATTAAATTCATAATGTAACATATAGAAATAGTTATCACTGTAAAATGTATTGCAGCCTAATTATAAAAGTTAATTGTACCTTTGGTAATTTATATTTAAATAAAAAATAATTCGTCCTTATCCATATAAGTCCTATTCTATTAAAAATGCTAGTCAGCTTCATTCTTAAAAAAGTTTTTTGTATGAGGTATATTTTAAATGATCAGTTTGATGATTGTCATTAAATAAAAATAATTTTCATAATAATGGCTGTATTCATAAATTATTGTTGACAGTAAGTCACGAAAATGTATTTGCTAATAATCATTTATCAAAATATGTGTTGAAAGTGTCATTCACTAACATTTTTTTGTAAATTAGAATTATTGAATTATTTTTATTCTTAACTTTTTCAAAACATCATTTGTTTTGTAAATAAATTAGGTGTGTAGCTCGGGGTTACTGGGGGACCAGAAATGAAGTTTATGAATTTCCTTCAGAATATATAAAGACTATTTAAATATATGTCTTACAGAAACAAACAGGGAAAAAAAAGAATATACTGGGAATCAAGTCATGAACTCAAACTGCTATGTACAAAATTATGCAAAAATTGTGGATCTTTATTGACATACATCCAAATTATTTCCTGAGAATCATAAACTCTGATGTATAAAAAATGGTTTATATGATTTTTAATTGAACAATAATTTACAACTGTCATTCAAATTAAAATATATAGTATTAAAAGTTCATTATAAAATGACTTTTCACCACCATTCACTAAAATGTGTTTATCAAAAGCTTTTCACACAAAACCATTTTTTTTGTTCTAAACAAACAAAACATCATTAATCCAATCCCTCGCCATAAAAAATAATCTTTTTATGAAAACATTCCTCCATCCCGATCTAGCAGACGATCTTTAGCATCCCCAGCTGGCACCCCCCAAAAGGCATGCAAAAGAAAAAGGGCAAAAGGCCCATCTTCCCCAACGGTCGTTTTCAATACATGTCAACATCAGAATCTTCTTTTGCAAGAGATCTATTTTTTTCTCTCGCAATTCTTTTTTCTTTGCATCCTTTCAAGAAATCAGCAAAAAGGAGGAAGGATTTCTAATCTGAAGGGATCATTCGGAGGGGAGGGGGAAAGGGGCCCGGGCCCCAGATGGTGCCGGGGCCGATAAGCCCCCTTCGGCAACATCAGGGGTAAATGGCACATCGCCTGTCAACGTTCCAACTGGTGTGCCTTGGATCTTGGATGCGACTCTCAGCAAAGCTTTTCTCTTTGGATATATATTTTTTTGTCTTCTTTTCCTTACTTATTCTGTCCCCCTCCCTGCTTCGGCCTCATTTATTATTTAGGAGTCAGTGGTCGTCGTCCATCAGAGCTGCCATATTTAACAAAAAATCGCCCGTTTGGCAATTTTAAAATATTTTACAGTTTTAAAAATCCAAAAGTCAAAATTTTTGGATAATTGGTTGAAAAAGCTTTGCATTAGAGTTAAAGACTATTGAAGATGATTCAAGCTCATACTATACTTAACTTTTTGGTTTGCTTACTTTTTAGAATTCAACTCTTTCAACCACAATCTGTCAATCAAATTTTAACCACAATTTCAATAACTTAACGAATGATTGAATTACCATCTCAATTGACTATTACCTTCGGGATCAATCTCAAGAGAAGAACAAGGATATTGTCTCATTAGTTTTAACCACGGTTTAAATACTGATAACAATATCTCAGATAGTACCCCATTCTTTAAACTTCCACACGACGACGAACATGAGGACAATTGGACTACGACAGAATTAACATGCACAAGTTCTTTCTACACTGCGAATGTTTGGCGGACGATGAATATCAAACCAAAACCTTTCAATTACTAGCTCGCTGTTTTTCTAAAGAAAAACAAATCGAACTTGTAATGAATAGCGAAGAGTTTTTTTAGTTTTATGTTTAGGTTACTTCAATTTTTTTTAGTTTGCGCTAATAAGGCATTTTATAAAAAGACTGATAAATTAACTAAATGAGTCCCAGTCTAATTTTTATTTATTAAAACAATGACCTGAACATAGACGAGTCACATTACGCACGGACCTATGGGCTAACACTTTTTTTTTAAGCTTTCAGAGATTTGCACCTTGTCAAAAACGAGGTTCCAACGATCAGTTACATATCTCCAAAGGTTCATGGTAATCCAAAAGTCACAGCTAAATGGTTACTGTGACGTCACATTTGTATATGGTATACCGATTGGCAATTCTATCAAATTTGCTTGTTGATTCTTTGCAATTAGACTTAAGAGGATCTATTTTACGGCCAATTAATCATAGCCACGCTAAACATTTTATTTTGGTTACAAATTGTTTTAATTTTGTATTTCTTCTCAAGTTTCTTGACTGATTGATGAGACACTTACGCGATCCTTTAACTTACGATTTAACTTTTTAATTCACAAATTGATGGTTAGAGAGCCATCAAATTTTTAATCACAATTTCAATCGCTTAACTTTTATTAACACAAGAATTTGTTTCGAATGAAACAATATGCAGCATTCATTGAAAGTTGGCGAATTTCTTCCTCTTAATTTGGCGACTTCTGATTTGGCATCGTGTCGTAGGTTTTTACAGATAGGGGTTGCTGAAAGAAGGGCTTTTCTGGAAGATCAATGGATGTTAGAGAGATGCGATCCATCTCCATGCAGAAGACAAAAAATAAAATAAGCAAAATAAAATGAATGAATAAAAAAAATGGCATAACTGATGAGTTTTTCGATGCCTCGTTAGAGACAGGCAATGCTCTTCAAAGATGCCCTTTGTGCCCCAGTGTAGAATTCATTCTATCACTTCACTGGATTCTTTTTTAGTTCATAGGACTATTTATAGCTTTGGGATTGATGGATGGAGAGAGATATGTCATCTTCAATCTTTGATTGAGAATTGTTAGGAGTATGTGTGCTAGGTTGAATTTTAAAGAAAGTCTTTAATTCCCAATACTTTATACATCAGTGGGGCATCCAGAAATTTATTCGGAGAAGCGAATGAAAGGCGCTTACATTGAAACTTAATTTTTATTTCTTAAATTTATTTTCATATTTAGTTACTAGCATCCCTGATGCTCTCTTGTAATTGTAGGTTATGTATTCATCATAAAGGATATGGGGAGCATGAGGGGGAAGGAGGAGGAGAAACAAGCTATTCATATGCATATAGAATAAAAATTATGATGCGTATAATTAATTGTAACATTTTAATGATATCTGCATCAGTTATTAACACACAAAATTTGTTTTTAAGTATTAAACTGTTGTTCCCATTATTTAACTAAGTCAAATGCATTTCAATTATTAAGTCCATATATGTTTACAATAGATTTTTAAAATTTTAGTGCGAAATGAGGAGAAATGTATACAAATAATTTGAAGATAAGAAGATGCGAGTTGTCTGTGACGTGTAAATTGAGCAAAATAATGTTAGCAACATTCACATACAAAAATAAAAAATCGTTCGTCTAATACACATTCCCATAATTGTTCACAGTCATTTAATTTTTTAATTAACAGTTATTTAATTGTTGATCACATACTGTCCAATATTATTACCTGAAAGAAGGAAGCTGTAACAGTGAAAGATGTGCAGCAGAGCTCTCGGAAACTGAAAAAAGAATATACGCTCATTCAATTCACTTAAAGATAATTAATAAAATTTTAAAGCAGTATATTATGCAAAGTAAAATAAAGAATTGTTTTTAGTAAAAATAATCAAAAATAAATAAGTTTTAGGTATTTTGATAATAATACTTCAAAAACCATATATATGACATTCCTCAAAAGCCAAATATATCACAGCTTGTACGAGGTAGATTTTTTGACTTTGTACAGATTACTTGGATACTAACGACAAGAATAGAAATTGAGAGTCAACTTAAAGACCCCATTTCTAAATTTGGATTAATAAGTTGCATATTTATTTATTAACTCAAGCCATTCCTGCTATCCAAAGGCGTGATCTTTTACCAAAATGGTATATATTAAAGTTTTTAGAATTTAAAAAAATTATCTTGAATAAAATAAATGCCACGTTTTTTGTTTACTTATTTTTTAACATAAAATATACGACAGTAAAAAAATATTTCATCATAAATATTTTTTTTTTGGGCAGCATAACATTACTTTCTATAACTCATTTAAAAACATGTTTTTAAATAAGTTATTTTGTATTTTTTAGAAAAGACAATATTCCCTATCAAGAAAGTGCGCTGTCACCTATTGAACTACTGGAACGGTTTGTTTAATATTTTATATTTTTGCATGTGTTATAGGTTGAGTATGTACTATGAATAAAAAAAATATATTGACAAAATAATTTACTAAAACTGTCCATAATTCATAAAAGGTACAGAAATACATTTGAATTGTAGATTTTAAAGAATCTTTAACGAACTTAAAACTAAAAAGTTAATTTTTTTTTGAAGAAACATTGTGTTTTATAAATGTTGAAACATTTTACACGGAAAAATATAAAATACTTTAAAAATAAAGTGATAATGTACTACATACGCTTGTTGATGATGCTAGGTACGATGGCGAAGTGTTAAGTAGAATATCTGTCCACGTATTATACATCAAAACTGTCTTATCAGTCAAAAAATATGTCAAGCATCAATCAGCAATTTCTTTACAGTAAATAACTCTTTTCTCAAACATTTATATAAGAGTTAATGACCTGAAAACTGAAATAAGTCAATATTTTATTTTTTACCTCTCGTACTAAATATTAAGTTATTGTAATATTTATTAAATTCACGTTGTTAGGAAATCCATAATAGGTTGACAAATACAGATGGGTTGTAAATATTAACATTAAAAAAATGTAATTTTTTAGTTAGTATATTTTCTAAAATAAATTTTAAGTTTTCTTAAAAACGTCAAGTTACTTTGGTATTATATCCGGGCTGACACAATTAAATTTGTTTTGTTATAACAAACGTACTTTATTTGAAAGCAGAAGTACACCTTTTAACTCAATTTATTCATAATGTGACGTACCCAGTTGTATCACTAAATTTTACAATTTGCTTTAATTTATAATGGGAAGTAGACAAACTATTTATTTTCTTAATTTTGTGTTTTTCCAACTTTTTAAATTAATCATTCTACGAACACATGCTTAGTTGATTCCTTTACGTTTTGCTAGTCATCTTTTATATCTTAGTATACACAAAGTAAAAACGCTTAGCAAGTTTATATACTTTTTTTTAATGTTTATAACTTGTAAATTCATTACAAAACACATCACCATTTCATTTTCTTATTATAAATCATTACCCGTAGCACCTTTTTCATTGTTTGTTTAACGTTGCAACGATATCCACTCAAATAAAAGACAAATGCGAATTGAAGAAAGCACGTTCAAGTAAACGATATGGCGATTCCCTCTCCACTTCGTCAAACAGCCGTTCTGCAACAAATTGCGACTCATTGAGTTTCTTATGGGCCAACTACCGGATTTTTTTCCCCCGCCAAAGAAGCAGCGTTTAAAATGGCGTTTATTTGAGAAATCGTCTGACAAGGGGTCGTAATAGGGAGCAAATGAAGGACCATCAGGTTTATTAGGTGTCTCTGGTGGAAGACTCTGTAATGGTATGGGGGAGAACTCTCGTCTGAATGTTTTGAAGAGGGGGAAGGGGGGGCATTGAGTAAAGTTCCTCATAATCGGTCACTCAAAGAGATATCCCGGGAGATAGGTTTGGGCATGGGGGTGGATCACAAATATCGTCTGCTGAGTGGACGATTCTGGACCAAGGGGGAATAAAGACGAACAATTCTTACAACTTTATGTTAACGTTCTTGTTTTTCCTATATTAGTCACATTAAACAATTTTAGTCGTCACATAAATAAATGAACGTTTAGCTAATTTATTAAAAATTTAGTTCAATTTTAAAGAAAACGATTATTTTTAATATGATTATTTGGTTGAATCAACGTTGCACTAGAACTGCGCAATCGGCCATTGTCGACGATACGAGATTTGTTATGAATGATAAATTCATGAATACTGTCCCGTAATTTTGTACCGTGGTCAGATGAATAGGACGTTTATTATGACAAGTTAAATATGTCGCAGTCCAAACGTCCTCAAGCCCATTCATTCAAGTTTACGTGGTGTTTAACCTCAGGTGTCATTCTTATCATCTGACCATGGTTCTAAGTTATGAAGAAGTGTTTTCGGGATTTTCCTTTAAAATAGATCCCGATTCTCGGAACATCAGCATTATTGTACAGATCTTACGCGACGTTGATTGAACTAAAAAACCAACGTCAAGTCTGCAGTGGTTCAAAGGTTCTTACGGCGGTCATGGTGTATACAATACGTTTGGAGAGAGTGTCAGTCCTGATGTTGTCATCTTTATCTGACCATGGTTTAAATATACAAAAGCAGAGAACTCGAGTATTTGCTTCAGGATTGATCTACAATTGCTCCTTACGTAGTTCTTCCTTAGGCAAGTTTGATTTAGTACTGCTTTTGTTCTTTGAAACTGGCATTCTGTACACAAGAAAATTAGAATTTTGACCTCAAATCTACCAAAAAATACACACACAGTCTCCAGTTTCCCAAATTGAAGGACACGCACGCCATTAAATAGATCTTCTACACCCCTCCCACCCATGGTACTCCAGTTTACAAGTCAAAGCGTCTTCTCCCTCCCCTGTGGCAATCAAGAGAAGGGCCCCTAATGACACTTACGAGAACAATGACCACGAGCGTCGTGATGTCCTCATTAAGTGGTTATTCTTCGAGACCAACTTGTAAAGGTAACGACTTACTAAATGTTTCAGATTGCCCTGGATGTTTTGTGCATAAGGGGAGAGATATAATGTAGCTCCCGGGCTATGGGATATTAATTTCTCATTAAGAAGATGAGTGTTTATTATATGTGTTTTTATTATTTTTTTTTTAAAAAAGGGTTGGGATGAATCAGAGGAATTGTCGTCTTTAAGATCATAAGCGTTTAAAGTTTTCGGGAAAAGCATTAACCCTTAATATATCTAGGGCAGAATATCCAAAATTCACTTGTTTGTTTGGTTAATTAACGTCGCACTAGAGCTGCACAGTGGGCTAGTGGCGACGGTTCGGAGCCTATCTCGAAGGAAAGACCCGGGAACGATGCCTCGTATTTTTGAACCATGGTCAGATAACGAGGACAACACCTGAGCTGGCACCCAACGCCCTTAATAGACGTCGGGACTTTGGACCCCGATCAGATTTATCGTGCACCAGTCCCGTATACACGTCGTTTTTGTGGATGTTCTGGACGACATTCTAATATTTTGGTAGCGAAGTTGGCAACCCTCCGATCGCAATATCACTACTTTTTACTTTTCTTTAGTCTAGTCCATCGTAAGGTTTTGAACCGGGGACCCTTGGATTCCCAGCTGACGCCTAATCCACTAGGCCACGGAGGCCTCTCAAAATTCACTGATACCATCAGAAATATTATATTTGATGACTCGCCTCGTATGCGAGTTGATTTCAGTACCAAAACATTTAAATTGATTTGTAAATATCGAAATTATATTTAAAATAAATCATAGCTTATTAAGAATTTATTTTCCCTTTCGGATTGAGAGAAGGATTTTTAGGCATCATTGTGAGATATTGATCAAATTTGAGGTAAATTGTCTCGAGTTGCAGATATCCCCGAGCGAAATAGACATAGACGGCAAACGGTTAAACAGGGTACCGAAATGGTAAACTGAATTGTCTTTCATCTCGTTTAATGTAGCATCGAAAATATTGTGTATGACTGTTTTATATTTGTTGAGTATTTAGCATGATAATTAACACTATATTATTTATATATTTCAGCATCATTGGGTGGAAGAGTTGAATCAAGTTCGGACGGATGGAATCGTGTAAACCAAAAAACTAGGGACAACTTGAGGAAACTGCAATCTAGCCACAGCGAAAAGCCACCACTAGACTTTTCACCAGACTTGACTAAAAGTGTCCAAATTAGTGGATGGGAAGATGAAGCGTGGTACATTCAGAGATCCAAGGCTCTACACGGGACTCCTAGAGCGAATTTATTCTGGGAAGCCAGATTTCAAAGGAAAAATTACTTTTCTTATATTTATCTATTTTGTAAAATTTGTATACTCTCTGTCATTGGATATAAAAAAAACGCCACTAAATGTTTCAGCTACTTATAAACACATATCTTTTGGAGTAAATAAAATTTCCAGCAGAAAGTAAAAATAATTAAAAAAAAACGAATTTTAAACATCATGTCTAGCGAAAGTTGCATAAACTGTCAGGTTTACAAAAAAAAATCTTATTTTACAATTTATATAATCGAACTAAACAGATATTCTTTTGATTGGAGTAAATTTTGTTTTATAATATTTAAATGATTAATAAAAATATGGAATATTCAACAATTTAAAATTAAATGCAACCATTTTATAGTTTATTTAATATAATTTTTTAAAATTTGGTGTAAAATAGAAATTTCAGGATTTTTTAGGATAATAGTAAGTATCATTTTATTTTCGATTGAAAAAGGTAAATATATACGTGTTTAAATCAGCCAATTATTTTATTCCGAAAAGTTCCTGAACATTTAAAATGTGTAACTGTTTTTACAAATTTTATGAAAATATATATGTTTCTTAGTAGTTTGCAAATTAAGAAATCTCGAAATATACAAATATATCAATTAGTGCAATTTGATAAGTGGCATTTTTTTAAACCTAACTTGGTTTTAGTTAAAAAGATTTAAAAATTAATTTGGGTCAAGAATTATTTTGAAATAATTTTTAAAAGAAATTAAACCAATCGCACTACTTAACGGTGTTAAAAAATTTATTTAAAAACACTTTTATGTCATACTTTTTTATTTAATATTTAAAACGCATTAGAAAGGTAAAAGTAGTTTTAATTTTCTACACTAATTTAAGCGTCAAATTTCTTTCGCATCATATAATTGACTTTCAAGTTACTCTGATTAGTATATTTCCAAATTAAAATTTTACAATGTAATTAACCATTATCTGTTATAATTAGTTGTAACACAACTAAATATCTAGATTAAATATTATTACATTGATTAATTCAAATAAAAATTATCAAATAACCCACAAAAATAAAAAAAAATTATACCATACATAATAAAAGACTCATCCCACCTTTTATTTAAATATAACTCAATTTAAATTGAGTATTTTGTTTATAAGTCACTTTGAAACAATTAAACCCCAATTTACGAGCCCATAGTAACGCGATACCTCATTTAACGAATTAGGGCAATGTTGTCAATGACATCGTTCGATTCAGTAACTAAACTTAGACTGGGTCATTGTTTTTAAATGCTCATCATCGATTGCCGTTACATTCGATAAAAACAAAGTGGAGTCTTTTAAATCCCCGTTAAAAATCCTTTTAGTTTAATTAGAGAGTGCTTCTTTTGCAATAAAGAAGACCCCGCCAGTTCCTTGTCTTTTCAGAAGAGTTTTAAAAGATAGTTTCAAAACATCGTGAAAGTAGAACTTTTAATTCCACTTCAAAAATGGAATGACGAAGAAACAATGAACATTCAGTCTAATATTTCTTTAATTCTTTAGTGTTAGATGGATGAATACGTCTTGCGATGTTTATGTAATTTTTTAACCAAATCCGTTATTTTTAAAGTATTCCGAGTAAAACACATATTGTGTTTCAATTAAAACTATGATTAAACTTTTATTAAAAAGCAAAAAAAAAATATTATAAATCGAATAGTCTCCACCAAAATGAAATTGTCAAAATCTTAATATATTTGTAAGAAATCGGAGAAAAAAAATAGTCCAGATTCTGTGCCGACCAATCAAAGGGTTTACCCGCTGCTTATTTTTCCGGATAGCTCAGGCACAATATAAAACATTTTACCGATCAATAATTCATACTCCAATTGTTGATATCAAATAAAACTTATATGAAATTAAAACTATTGTCGTGTTTTTTTCGATGGTGTAGGTTTCATCATATATTGATGAAAATTTACCAAGCATACTTATGTCTCACGTTTGTTTCCGTGTCATGTTTGATTTCCGTGTCAAAATTATTCAAGTTCACTAGCATCGACAAAGAATTTCATTTAATAATTTCGTATAATTATATTAAATTTTTTTAAGTACACATGTTAGTAAGAGAATTTCATAATTTTTTTTAACATTGTATGAACCTGCAATAAAAGTAACCAATTAAATATAAACTGAGTAGTTGGTTGGTACAATTTGCGTCAAAGCAACATAATGGGCTATTGGGTCCGTTCGGAGTCTATTCAGAAACAAAGACCCAAGAACAGTGCTTTGATGTTATAAACTATACAGTTCAGAATAACATCGATGACGCCTTTCTCTTCCTATTTGAGGACATTTGATCCACAAAAGATTTAATGTGCATATTCGGTTACCTAGGATTAAACTAGAGACATTTTAATACCGAACGATTCTTACCGAGCAATTACAACCGAAATTATTAACATATCTGTGAGTTTTGCTTTGAATTCTTTCAATATTATTTTTGATTATTTCTTTATATCTTTTTCGGAAAATAAGACAATTTTTAAATATTTTTAAAATATCATTATCCATTTTAAAAATAAGGATAAAAGCATTTTAAAAATCTTTCAATTCATTATTTTACAAAATGCTATTAATTTTTGAAAACGCTGTATAACAAAAAAAAGACCTAAATATCCTACAATCGCCTTTAAAACATTGCGGGTGGCTGATATTTCGGCCATAATCCCATGTTAAAATCAACCACCTGCCTTCTAATGGTTCATCATCCATATCTCCCTACGAATTTTATATACACAATAGTAATGATTAAAATTAAAGGTATTTAACTGTGTTCACTTGATGTATGAAACTGAATAGGGAAACTAAACCTATAAATTTATGCTGTCCGCTCATTTTTACAAAGAAAAATGAATTAAACCACTTTTCTTCTCCAAGCATCTCTGCTCCCGGAGTTTCTCCTTCCTAGCACCAGGGAGCGCTACCATACAAGGGGATGATCATTTTCCCTCCTCTTCCGTACCTTGGCGTGTTATCCTCTCATCCAACAAAAAAATTGAAACGAGCATTTTTCAGTAACCGTGACCCTCATGAACCAATGACAGCTCGAAACCCCCATCATAAAGGATGCCTTGCGTGCAATATAAGGCGCAAAATCGCTAATTTGGCACGATGATATTAATTCATCATAGTCACGCAAAGTCTGCCCTAGAATGTTCTTTTTTAAAAAAAGATTCTTATCGATTTGCAGAAAAATGGAGTTGGAAGTTCTTTAAAATATGAAATGCCGAGGGTTTTACTTTCTTTTACATAAATTGAAATATAGACTAATAAAAGTTGTTTTCAGGGCAAAAGTTCGATGATGTTAATATGTTTATGGTTTTATATATATTTTAAAGTCTACCGAGTTAAATTTTTAATTAGTCTGTGGTTAACTTTAATACTACATCATAAAAACGAATAATGTTATGAAAAACAAATTTAATACCCGGTTTTTTAAGTATACGAGACGTGACAGCAAGGTTTACATTGTATATTGAAAATTGAGTGGTGTTAAAAAAAATTATGTCGCGTTACACGGTGTTTCTTCAAGTTTAACAGTTCCCGAGTAATAAAAAATAATTTGTGTACAATGTGAACATTTCTGATGAACGGATAAGGCTTGGGAAACAAAATTTGAAAGTACATATACAAGTTTAAACACCTGTTATAAGTGTACATGGGTCGTTGCAGCAACGATATCGTCAAAAATAAACATTAAAAAACTGGGAAAATCATATTTGATTTCGGTTCCTATGAATTTCTTAAAAACGGAAATTCGATTTTGATTTTTGTGGAATTTCCTCAGGACGGTTGTTAACTCACCTATTGTATCTCCATTAATGAAAAAAGAAATGACTCGAAAAACAGTTGAAAAAAAAAATCTATGCAGTATTAGTAAAAAAAACTTCACTCAGATACATTAGTTGCTGTTGTTACTAAATTGCAAGACTATATGGATGCGTAAAATTTGATGGCGAAGAGACAGAAATGTGTGGGACCTTTTGGAGAAATGTGTTATAACGAAGGTTGGTTATAACGAAGAGGTCGTTATAACGAATTAAAGAATCACGGCAAGTTTCAATTTCATTCTAACAACTTTTGCTAAGAAAATATTTGCGAGGACGGATTCGCGGACGGATTTGCGAAATATAGAGCGATGATAACAGAAGAAAATAGTTAACTCTTTCCACTCACTCCAAGAAATTTTTAATATGACCTATGCAACTCCTAGTCATTTTTACAACACTGCAAAAAACGGTACTTAAAAATGAGCACTCGTTTTTCTTTGAGTACAATTGCATCGTAAATGAGTGATGACGTACTAAAATTTAAGTAATCGTACTTTATCAAAAATAAGCATTGTGATTTAATATTGCTAATCTCAGTTTCTGTTTCCGCCACGGGTCAAACCATTTGAACAAAGCGACCTGACAAACTTAAAATATTTGTTCAGAAGATGGTTTTCAACATTATTTGATATCGATTGCTTAAATATAAACTGAGTTATTTCAACTCAATTATCTTACTTCCCATTCTTTGGGCACACCATTTTAATATGTTTTATGTTAAAAAATTCTTTACGTCGCCCTGGTAGTTTAACAGACACGGCTCTGGACTGCGGTGACTGAGTATGTGGGTTCGATTCCTGTTACGTCTTGGTTGTAATTGTTGATATTTATTGAAAGGAATTTATGAAGGCAGCTTATGTAGGTTAGCATCTGCTCTTTTTATTCATTATACTCATTTTTGAGTGCATGTCTGTTTCAAAATTGAAACTTATGTATTCAGAGCCATGCGTAAGCATCAAATATACTCAAAATGAGTACATTTTACTTATTTTTGAGTACCTATTTTTAACAGTGTATGAGCTACTAGCTACTCCAGGAGTACTTACAATATCGCTAATGCACCTTTGAAAAATTGAAGATAAAGCTTCGTCATTAACTCTTTGAGGTCAAAGAATTTTATACGTCGGATGTTTTAGTTGGAAGTTCGCTCTTCTGGTTTAACGGAAGAAAACCCCTAACTTTAGAAGGCGGGTGTTTGGTTTTAACATAGGATTCTGGCCGAAATATCGGCCACCCGTCCTGTAAAGGTTTTAACTATATTCCTGTGTCCCAATATCCCTTATAAAGCAATGTCGCCACAGCGGCGACTGCGGAGTGAAAACAGTTAAAAAATATTATTATTATAGGTTATTAATGATCGTTAATGAAAAACTGTAATTTAGAAATAGCTCTCTTTTCCACGAAAAGCTTACACAAACATTGATTATTATCTGAATACACAGAGCCATGGTTAGTCAAGTTTGTATCTAAATAAAATTCCCTAATATCATCGACTTGTCGGAGATTGGTATATCCAAATATTTCTCCGTGATGACAGAACAGGCTGGGACAGTCCTGCGAAAAATATGAGCTCTTCATAACAAACGCGTATCCGCAAGAAAAACGAACCTCGGGACAAAAAATAGCTACATGCATATTTATTTACCTTTCGGAGCACCAGACCTCGATGGCAGAATCCATCCTTCAACCCATGGATATTTTTTTTAACGTTCTCGTTATCTCACCGTGCTGATAAATGCTGCCAGTTTGGCTGAAAATGGGCAAATTGGCGCGTTAACAATTTTTTCAATATCTTTAGTTGTTTTGCGGATAAAAATATATTCCTTTTATGTATTTTTTTTATTTTAATTAATTTCCCAAACTTTGACAAATATACTCTAAATATATTAGCTATATTTAGTAATACTTGAAAAAGAAATAAACTTTTTTCTGTTAACTTGGTGTAGTTTGAATAGTTTAATTTCTAAATTTGTAGTTTCGGGAATAATCTTTTCGTGAATAATAAGCCTTTTTTTGTCATAGTTCAGTAAAAGTTCTTCTCAGTTCTTTACTCTAGAAATATGGAGGAAATTTACTATATATTGATTGATATACATGTAAAATATTTGGACTATAATATTTTTTTTTTCTGTTGTCTAAGCGTTTAGAACTTTTGCAAGAATTAAAGGTTTAAGGTCTTTAATTAGTGGTGTTAGAGACAGGGACGGACTGGCCATAGGAATGTCCGGTGCAATCGCCAGGCCGGGTCTAGTCAAACACAGGGCCTGATTACCGAATAAGTCCGTGAAGCCCAGGCTTACACTTTACAATTTCGAGGGGTCCCCGAATCACACATTTTATATAAATATTTAATACCCCTATAATTTAGTTTACCACTAAATATACCTTAAAAAATTGCATTACAAACTTTAGTAAAAAATAATTGCTCTTTGTGTTAATTTTGTTCGAATATTCGAAAAAATCAAAACATACAGAATATTAGGAATACTCATTACTTATTAATATATTTTATTATTTTATTTATAATGTGGTTACTTTTAACGTCATTCAGGGACAAGGATTTAGTACATGTTAAAGCTTGATTTGGTGTTCCAGAGTTTATTTGAGAGCAATGGGGCCCCCATTTAAAGGCGGGCTTCCCTTTATTAATGTTTTAATCGGGCCCTGATATCATAGGGTCGCTACGGCGTTGAGTGTAAAAAATATGCAAGAACTGTTCCAAGTATTGTTACCAAGTGTTATAATTATCAAATTTGTATGTTAATAAAACATATACAAGTGTTCATAATTATAAATTGCTTTAATTTTTGGGCTGGTAAACACTGATAATCACGGGGCTGCGCTTTAACGCCCCAGTACGCCTCTGCTTGCAGATAAAATGTAATCTTACTTGGCTTTAATTATGTCCCACCTTAGTCGAATTGATGTGTTCGTAAGAAATTTGACGCAAATTAACTGAATTTTGAAATGTATGCAGACATTTTACGTTTTACTTCTGTTAACTTGGCGAACTGAACTTGATAAAGACTGGCAAGTTTTAATGGTTTATTATTTTAAAATAGGGGTTTTGTCCAATAAAATATAATTTTTTCTGTCATTTTTCATGATTTTCTTATATACATCGAACTTTTTCAGACAAATTTGCTACATTTATTTAGACGTAGCATTTTTTAAAGGAAATTTGGCGTTTGTTTGTCACAGGTTGGCGATCAGTGCTTGCAGCCCTAGACTGCCAATGTCCCCTTTGACATTGATGAAGTCTATTACACAAGCAGAAGGCATCAATCCTGGGCATAAGCAGACTTTCGCCTATGGAGATGATACATAGGCGAATTTTTTTTGTTTTGGGGGCTTGTGTATATCGCCAAAGTTGGGATGACCAGGTCTTCGCCTAGATCATTCATCACTCAGTTGGAGATTGAATAACAAAAGGTTGGGGTAACAATGAGGTTTATAAACAAAAGGGTTTATTTTTAGAAGGGTGGTTGGAAGACTTTTGTCGCCTTTTCCTTGTTTCAAATAAAGCGTGATAGTTGTGGTGGTTTTAGATATAGATCAAATGCTGCATTGTTATATGTGCACATTTTATTTTCTATTTGTCATTGTAAATTTTATAGAAACTTCGTTTTTACTAAGTGTAAAAGTGTTTCATTTTATTGACCCAATTTGTGTTTGTTTAACGAAATGAATGAGGTAAAGCTTAGCATCAAAATACAATTTTAAATGTCTTATAGTCTTTAGATATCACTTTGGTCTGTTGTTGTTCATCAGTCCACTCCTACGTTCCTTTTCTGATATATCTTCTTTATTTGTACGACTTTGCTGTTTTTTTCTGATAAGAAAATTGTTTTAAAATTAATTTGGACAGTTAGAAAATTCGAAGGCAAATTCAGGGATGTAATAATCTATTTTTTTTAAATAATAAATTTTACACATAACACGTTTTGAACGTTTCGAATTCGTATATCCAATACCTTTAGAATTAGCAATATCAAACATTCCAAATCAAATGCCTTGTTTAACGAAGCTACCGTAGAAAAGACTTTTCAAATCTACAACAGACATTGGTCTTTGCAAGAGAAACATCTTATCAGGGACCTGCTTTGAAGGCGGGTGGGGGGTTCGAGTCCCATTACTGTTCCCGAAGGCATTAAAAGCTGACAAATGTGACAGGGCGCAGATATTCCCGGGGCTAACAGTACTTTGATGACTTCGGGGGTAGTTTGGAACACCTGTGAAGGGAAAAGCAGGGGCTTAGATTTCGGCTCGCGCCCCAATTAAAAGCCCGTAGAAAAGGGGCTCCGGCGAGATAAGTTGTTGCGGAGAAAGGATTGCCGTGGATTGTTTTGAACCCTCCCCATAAATCGTTTGGTTGACGTCGTTTGGAGAATTGGGGGGTGGTTGGGAATTCCGAGAGTAGGTGCCTTTCTGATAGTTTCGTTTGAGACTTCGTTGAGTCCTTTTGAGTTTTTAAACTTTTGTTTTTTGAACCTGAGAAACTTTAGGGAGCAACTTACAGCTAGAGATGTTCAAAGAAATGACACAATCAAATATTACTTAGGCCTTTTAATTAAAAAATTTTTTTGTTCGGGAATCTGTGTTTTTGATATTGGAATTTTCAAATTTGTCAATTAAAATTCTTATATTAGTTTCATTAAGATGTCAAACTAAAACAAGTTTGAGAAATTACTGAATTACTGGTATGGATGAATATTGGTATGGTCTAATGAAATATTAAGACTAGAAAATAAAATTCAAATTACATATTCTCAGTAAAATAATATACAAATAGAAAATATGTGTTAAATGAATCAACAATATTTTATTTCAATGTAACATATAATTAAAAATATTAAAATTTCAAACGTAGACTACCAATTTGTTTTAAAACCATCTACCTTTTAACTTTTCGCAAATATTGACGCCTTATTTGCTGCAGCATGCCCCAAGAGGTGGTTTAAGTCATTCATGCAATAAGCCGCCCCAACTTGCTTATAAATTTGTATTTTGACATATTGAAATTTGATTGACTACTTTAAATATTTTTTAACTCTACTAATTTAAAGAAGCGTTAGCATTTTTTTAATTTTGACCCTCAACTTCGATAGTTGTTCTAAAATAATAATTCATTAAATTTTCGTGAACCTTTTCGATTTGACACTCTGGCCATTTCGCGTATTGACAACAATCTGTCAATTATTAAAAACGAAGGATATTTTAAAATGACAAGGAAAAAATTCACAAGCTGCAATAATCATTTTTACTATTTAAATGTGTTTTTAAAGAAATAACTTATTTGAATACGAAGGAATAAATAAAAATACGAGTAAATAAATAAAAATAAATTAACATATACAAAAATTAAAAAGCTAAAAAAATGATTATTAATAACATTCAAGTATATAAAACTTAAAAAATATTTACTGGCATGTACTTGTTATGTAAACAAGGTATCCGAGAATTATTGTGGATATTACCGCTATTTTTTTTTTTATTTAGTGTCACGTAATATTTAAAGTTTTTTCAATTTTTGTTCTGCAAAAATGTTATTTTTGCATTCGTCAAATTGTGTAGATAATTGCCTAAATGAGTATTTCCCTTATTGGACGCTTTGTCGGGGTAGTATCATGCAGTTTCTTCCACCTAGTTCTCTAAATTTAACTAAATATGTTTTTATTAATTTACAGGACCTTCAACGATGCATCACAGCTGCTACAAATTAAATAAATCCTTCTATTGTTTCCAATGCAATGGTAAGAAATTGAGAATCGCTCGGATGTGATCAACCAAAGGATATTACATAGAAATTCATTAACTTTTGTAACAAAATTATTAGATAGTAAAGATTTACTTATATTAGATTTATTTAGATTTACTTTGATTAGATTTACTTATATAAGATTTAATTATATTAAATTTACTTATATTATATTTACTTAAATTATATTTACTTATATTATATTTACTTATATAAGATTTACTTATATAAGATTTACTTATATAAGATTTACTTATATTAGATTTATTTACATTAGATTTACTTTTATTAGATTTACTTATATTAGATTTACTTATATTAGATTTACTTATATTAGATTTAATTATATTAGATTTACTTACATAAGATTTACTTATATTAGATTTACTTATATTAGATTTACTTATATTAGATTTAATTATATTAGATTTATTTACATTATATTTACTTATATTAGATTTACTTATGTTAGATTTACTTATATTAGATTTACTTATATTAGATTTACTTATATAAGGTTTACTTATATAAGATTTACTTATATTAGATTTAATTATATTAGATTTACTTATATAAGATTTACTTATATTAGATTTACTTATATTAGATTTACTTATATTAGATTTACTTATATTAGATTTAATTATATTAGATTTACTTATATTACCTAATTTGTATTTACCATTTTGTAATGTGCGCCATACTTCTCGAATACCATATATTTGTTAGGCATTTTAACCGAGACTAAATTCTAGATAAACAAAAATAATAATTAAAAAAAAGGACTAATGACTGATATGTCTAATAGTAGATAAAATAGAAATAAAATTTCAAATCTAAAATAAACTTTAATTTTATACTTCCCTTTTTTCGTTTAATTTTAAATATTTATTTTTATTGTTCTTGTAGATAGATTACGATATCTCAAATGGAATGTTAGCCTCAAATAAATTAACCGATATGTTTAAATGATCTATGTTGAAATAAAGTACTGAAATTTATTAAATGCTTATTGTAACTTTTTGCACTACTTATAACAAAGGATTACTTTGCAAAAGCGTGAATAAAATATGAATGACAGTCATCTATCAACAGAAAATATATGAATGCATTTCCCTACTCACCACAAATAAAAACAACAATTTCAATCCCACAAATAGAAGAATTTTATTTGCGTTTATCCCCCCCTCTCTCCCCCACCCCCTTCAAAAATAGTTTTTGGGTCAGACCGATTAAATTTATGTGTTTACCGCACGGATTCCTTCTTTTCTATTTCTCTCCGTTTTTCTAAAGCAAAACCAGGGCTGCAATTCAGAAATTTCAAAATCGCCAATTTAAAGAATATCGCCAAATTCTACAGACGCAAATACTTAAAATCGGCATATTTTTAATTTACGTTGAGGGTGAAATAAATCAATCAATTCTCTACTACAAACAAGTTAAATTAATATTTTTATTTAAATAAATAACTATATAAGTATTATAAGTGGAATTCTATCGCATGTTATTAATCTAGTAGTATTTTCCCAATAATAAAAAATATTGTAAATTAAATTTAATTTGCTTTTTATTATACACAGATGGATCCACTTTATATCAGAAAATTATATTTTTTATGAAAAGTATATTTTAAAAGTAGTGCCAGTTTTAAGAGAAATATATTCTTTACAGTTGAGCTAGTACTTATAGTATATTAGTCAAAAACTTATTAATTAATTCAGGATATAATAATTTACTAATGACAGAATCATAGCTATTTTTAATTATTATATTCCACGTATGATATGTGGTAGACATACTTTGGAAAATAAAAGAGTTAAGGATATTTGATTACATTCTTCAATGTTGTTAAACACAGATACATTGGGTTTTGGAATTTACGAAAGGTGTTAGAGCGAGATCGCTCTTTAATGAGAAAAGAATAAACAACTATTGACAAAATTACAATAATTTATCAATAAATAATGTTATTTTTGCAAGATTGGGCTGGCTTTAAGGTACAATTGTAATTGCTTTTGAGGATACTAAATTATAGATACTAGATTGGACCAAACTTACTGGGCTTGATATTGTTGTAATTCATCAAAATTTGTATTTTTATAAGAGATAGGGACCTTTATTGGTGATGATTAGACTTCATTGATGGTTTAGACGTCATTTATTGCTGATGTTTCCTGTTAAAAGCCTAGAAAAGATATATAATTAAATATTGCTTGGAGCGATCTATAATTAAAATAAAATCACTGAAAAGGCGATTTCTCGCCAAATTTTACCCCCTTCGGTTCGAAATCCGGCCGAATTGAAATTACACGCGAAGAGGTAAACACTGGAATTCCAATGCAAATCGATCAGTGTCCGGGAGGGGATTCCGAAGGAAATAAAGAAGAATGCGCAAGAAAAAGACAAATCTTCTCTTCTTTCCATCCGGAATTGAAAAGGGCATCCTCCATTGGCTGATCAATAGCATTCGAAAAGACGAAGGCGGGGTCCAGTCCAATCCAGAAACGAAAGCTCGAGCCCATCTTTCACAAGGAAAAAGGAGTTCCGCAGAATACTCTTTTCAAAATCAAACAACTTTATCAAAGAGGAGAAGAAAAGAAGAAAGTTAGTCCATCTCTCGTAGGAAATGGAAACAGGCAGATTGAAAATAAGAGGCCCCCAAACAGATTCTTCGAGACAGATGGGTTTTACGTGTAGAGGTGAAAATACCCGGAGATGTGTTTTCCCAAAAGATATTTAAGAAAGGACAACAACCGTTGAAGAGGATGGGGAGGGGGTGGCGAAAAAAAGAACACGGTTGGTTTTTGACGTCGGAATCCGTCGTCTGAGCGTTTCTTGAGCGATCTTTTTTAGTCGTTCCATGTTCATGGATTGGTTGTTCATCGCGCTATATGGGATTTTCGTGTTTCGTTAGGTGTTACACCGAAATCATTTATTTTTGTGAGAGAAGGAGGGAAGGGGTGGGTGGGGAAGAAATACTTTCAAAGAAATCAAATTGTCGTTTCCAACTTTGTGGCAAAAGGGGTTTTATGTTACGAACACATTTTGTTTTCACACATACCTCCGCATTTGGAAGCCACCATTAAGTTATGTAATTTTTTTATATTGCAAATGATTTATTATGTTTGTGTAACAGGAATTTAAAATAAAGGTATGTAACAGAATAAATACGACTTTATATAATAAAATTATAATTTTTAGAAAATGTACTTTGTTATTATTATTTTTTTTAAATTACTGTACGTAACCTTATAGTAAAGCAACAATTTACTTCAATACTAGTTTATGCAGGTTGTATAACAACTTGATAATTTTTAGAAACTGGACTTTGTTATTTTTTTTAATTGCTATGAGTAGCTTTATAGTAAAGTTAAGACTGGTTTTTCGTATTATTTTAAAGTGTTCTACATCCAAATGGTTATTTTTTTAACCAAACCTTGCTACCAAAATAATGTATATTAAGTGACTAAACAATACACAACAATATTGCCCAGATACAAAAGACCACTAGAAAAATACCCCCCCCGCCCCCCCCCCCCCTTCAGACACAAAAAAAAAAAACATAAAATTTTACTACAGGCCAAATAAATCTAGGGGATTCAATTAGACCACTCTCCTCGTGCCAAATGATAAAACTGTTATTAAATCGCCTAATAGACTCGACAGATTAGAGGGAGCCGAGGTTTTTCTTTTCATGGTACGGCTATATTTTCATTAAACCAATTAAAATACCTCATTAATACGTCAATCACGATAGGCTACGTCACAAAATAATGATGACTTATTTAAGTCCATGTCAAAGACACTCCCACCCTTAAAAGATGTCCTCCTCACCCTCCCAAATGGAAGAACCGGAAGAACTCACCGCAAAACTCTCATCGTTCCCCCCCTTGCAGCGGTAAACTCTGAGGCCATTCGTACCAATTAGCAGTTTTGCCCCAAACGCGACGCATCGCCCCAGCAACCCACATACGTCATCAAAAACCCCCTAGAGGTACGTTGCCAACCGGGACGAGACAAAAGTTGAAACAAAATAAGTTATCGTCGCGCGAGAGTGCGGCTTGAAACGAGCGCCGGACTCTTTCGGGTAAATGTGGCGGAAAACCTGAAATGATATTTGCCCGGGTCAAGCTTCATTAGGCGAGGGAAGATGTTGGGAGCTGCTTAAAAAGTGGGATGTTTATCGCGACTGCTAATGAGGGCCCTTCTTTTTGGTAGTTATGTGTCCCGAGTGATCGTCGATCTTTAGGAGCGTTTAAAACGCTTCTCGGGAGTCCCGACGCCGGAAAGATTAAAGTGCGTGAAGAGATTTTAAACACCTTTGATTGGTGCATCCTTAAATTGGAGTGGATGTGTGGAGAGATCTTCACGTCATCATCATTTTGGAGTGGTAGATGTTGGTAACTAATTTCTTTAGATGAAATGATTGAGATATGCAAGGAAAATGTTATAATGATGTATATGTTATCCATTCTTTGATGACCTATTGGTTTGTGACCTTTATTTTAAGTTGATAAGAGCTGAATGATGCATAATAAAAAATACTTTATGTTAGAAAGGTTTAATGAGTTTTATCTAACAACAAGCATTTCATTTAACGGGTAGCAGTTTTAACTGAAGAATGTTTTGGGTGTAAAGATACCAAATAAAGAAAACAAAATTAAGATAATTAAAAAAAACCTATTAATTAATGTAAAATAATGGGGGTGTAAATCGTATTTAGAATTAACCATTTTTTATATGTAGCTTATTATTTTATTGTTATAAATAGTCTTTCTTTTGAATACACTACAATTTTTTTCATTCTGGTATATGGAAGCGTGAAAAAAAAATCAAAGGCTAATGTTTCGTGTGGAACTTAAAAAAGTTAGTTTTTTTTGGTTTGTTAAAAATTTCATACGTAAAAAAATTTAATGGGTTAAAAATATATTTAGTCAAGTTGGCTGCCAAGTGATGCAATTAAAAAAAAAACAGAGTTCAGAGATATAAGCGTTTAAAGTTTGTAACTCGTATTTGGCTACAATGTTAAGTGGGATGACAGTCAACTAATTACTGGGAAACCTATTGAACTAGAATCCACACCGTTTTTTCAAATATTATATCTAGCTGACTAGTAATGGAAAGATGTTAACCCATTTTTGGAATTTTTGCTGCTTACACAATTTGGCAGATAGTCCGCCTAATGATATCAAAAACAGTCATAATTTTGAAGGTTTTGTTTACAAATGAATTTAATAATTTAATAAGGTAGTATTGTGTGGTAAAGAGGTAGAATTAAACGCCACAGATTGATGAATTAGATAGAAGTACACTCTTTTTTTGAGATATTTCATTTAAAGAACCGCGTATCCATTTCTCCCAAACATACCGCCACCGCTGACACCACCTAATTACAAATAGAAAACAGAGGAATCCTTCTTCATTGCGGGGTAAAAGAGAATTACAGCTCCCGAAAGAATTACTGATCCACCCTCGAATAGGGCATCCATCAGGGTTTAAGACCCGGGCAAACCTAATGGATGTCCGCAACAACAAACAACGCAATAGGAGGACTCGCTTTGAAGAAGAAGAAATGAGAACTATGACGTCCTATAATTCACCATCGGTCGCCAAAAGCGGAGGATGGAGAGGATTTCACAAGAGTTTGAGAAAAAGAAAAAAGAAGATGGAGAGAGAGAGGGACTTTCTTCTTCCACACTAAAAGAAACTGATTCTTTTTTGGGGGTTTGTCATCCGAGCTCTGTGACCGTCCGCTGCAGACTCGGATGATATATCGTCCTGGGATGCGAAAGGAAATTCAATTCCAAGTCGCCGCCGGGGGGGACAGAGTTGGTTAAGGATTAGCATGAGATTTATTCTCGTATATATAGTCGCTGGGGTTAAGGAAAAATATTGGTTGCGTAAGTTATCGTTCTTATTCAAAGCCCGTTTCAGCGCTGACCACAATGGGTCACCAATATATTTCTACACTGCTAAAAATGCATGCTCCTTTTTAAAGAAAGTTTGGTCATTTTCAGCGATACGGACGCCTGCTAAATGCACCTATTCAATATTTCGTCAAACTGAGGAAATTAATTTTGTAATTTTCATACACGAAATTTATTTTATCAAAAATAAGGACGATTTCAAATAAAAATCGAAGACTCGACTCGAACGAGGGATCTTTTGGACTGAAATCAGATGCATTATCAACCGAGCCAGAAAAGTTTTTTTGAATTGGAGCAATATACATATAAGAATCAAAATTGCAAACGAATGAGTTGATTCCAATGAAAGGAATAGTTCGTTTGGTTAATTAACGTCGCACTAGAGCTGCACTGTGGGCTATTGGCGACGGTTCGGGGCATATCTCGAAGGAAAGGCCCGGGAACGATGTCTCGTATTTTTGAACCATGGTCAGATAACGAGGACAACACCTGAGCTGGCACCCAACGCCTTCAATAGACGTCGGGACTTTGGACCCCGATCAGATTTATCGTACACCAGTCCCGTATACACGCCGTTAATTTTTTGTGGATGTTCTGGACGACATTCTAGTATTTTGGTAGAGAAGTTGGCAACCCTCCGACCGACCGCAATATCACTACTTTTTACTATTCTTTAGTCTAGTCCATCGCAAGGTTTTGAACCGGGGACCTTGGATTTCCAGCTGACGCCTTAATCAACTCGGCCACGGAGGCCTCAATGAAAGGAATAGAGGTAAATTACTTTCGTTACAGATTTAAGTTTCGTAAAAGTCAAGTGATTCAATGACAAAACGATTATTAAAATTGACGAAAGTAGCCTTGACGATCGTAGGCAAGCATCTGCTCATTTTTACTCATTGCAGTACTCATGTTTGAGCACATGTCTTTAAAAAATTGAAACTTATGTATTCGAAACCATGATAAGCATGGAATGCACTCAAAAATGAGAACGTCTTACTTAATTTTGATCACCTATTTTTAACAGTGTGTCCACCCATTGAAGGAAATTAATAAATAAGTTTTTCAAATTTCATATTACTTTGTAAAGTTATATTTTTATGATTTAGATACATCCTTAATCTGCAACACTTTTTTTTTATTTAATACAATTAACTATTTGGTTTCGAGTAGCGAAATTCAGTCACCAAAAACACGACCTGTTTGCTTATTTTCTATTCTAAATATTGAACGAAAACATCATTTTCATGAACATAAGATTTATTTTTTCTTTCCTTAGCTTGATCTTTATCTAACTCGAATAAACGTACGACATCACTTGGGTATATTTTGTTGTTGTTTCTTATTCTCCACAGTCTGACGAAGTCAGACAAGATCCACGAAACCGTTGACTCTCAGGAAGTCGAGCCCAATGAGAGGATCGCTGTAGATTCCATATATACCATACCATGCGCTATAGATACCATTCTCCCTGGAGAGGCTCATGCAGTCCTATAGGTTCGGGACACTTGTTAAACATATTTTAACCCTTTGCACTCCGAAGGCGCCTCTCAGGCGCCAACATAACGACTAGTTCTTTTGTTTCCCTGTTCTTTAAAATAAACGAGAATAGCAGGATATTGTATTTAGAACATCAATCTTTTTTGCAACTTGTTCTCTTGCAAATACAAAACAGATAAGGATTTTTTTTTCCTTTATGAGTATAAAAAAAATCTGTGGAAAAGAACGTAAAGAGGAATAACTGTTCCATAAAAAGAACACAAATCGCAAAGTGTTTGTGGAGTGCAAAGGGTTAATAATCCTTTGCGCCCGAGTGTCTCTTTTAAGTCAACAAAATAACGATGTGTTATTTTTGTTTCTGTTCTTTAGAATGAAAAAGAACAATATATTCTTGAATTTCAAAAGTTATTCCTGCAGAAACTAGAATAGAAATTAGTTTTGTCGTTCTGTAGCACCAAGTGTGTGAATGATCTAAATTTTTCTTCAGATTGAAATTGCTCACAATCTCTGGAATGGTTTATAAACATTTTATAAATGTCACGAACCACTTAATATATATTCGGTAAACCCCGAGATAAAAATTCAGCTCCACACAACACTTTTTTATTTTTATTATTATCCACCCTAAACCTAAAAAGAACACGCTAAAGAATAAATCTTCAAAAAGAACAGGAACACGAAAAGAGCACCCTAAAGAATAAACATTCAAAAGGAACAGGAACACGAAAAGAACACTCTAAAGAATAAGTCTTCAAAAGGAACAGGAACACGAAAAGAGCACCCTGAAGAATAAATCTTCAAAAGGAACAGGAATACGAAAAGAACACTCTAAAGAATAAATCTTCAAAAGGAACAGGAATACGAAAAGAACACTCTAAAGAATAAATCTTCACAAGGAACAGGAACACGATGTAACTGTTCCATAAAAATAACGTAAATATCAAACAGATTCTTTGAGTGCAAAAGGTTAAATTAGATTAAAAAAAGTCTAATCTTATTTATAGAGAAAGGATATTTTCATTAAAATTTTCCGGTTAAAAGTACATTACAAAACGAATATTTTTAAAAGTGCTGGTGATGTTATTTTAAATAAGATATAGTCAACGTTATCTATAATATTTTCAGGCATTCAATTATGTTTTGTTTGTGAACAGCCCCCCTTTTCATTTTTCACGCTTGATCACGATGAATGTTCGCCCGCCCGAGAATCTGAATTAAACAGTACGAGGGGATTATTATTGTCAAGAGCGAGACACTGACGCATGGGGTTGAAATGCCCGCCCGTACAAAGAGTAATTAACAATTTACCCGGGCATTAAAATTGAGACGAATGCGAGCAGAAAGAATTGATGACAACGGAATGTGTTGAATGGGCAGAGTTTTGTCAGAATAAAATATCTCGCCGAAACATGAAGCGGAAGAGATACCAAATAAAGCTATGGAAGCGAAAGAATAATTATTCGCCGCCACAGGACTGCCAACTCGACTTTTCTGAAATCGCCAATCTAAATAAAAATTCGCCAAATTAAAAACATATCTTGTATATTGTTCAAACTTTAATAAATACGCACAGTGTTCAAACTTTAATAAATATGCAAATTGTTCAAAGTTCAATAAATATGCAAATTATTCAAATTTTAATAAATATGCAAATTGTAATTTTTTTTTTATAAAATATGCAAATTGTTATTTTTTTTTATAAAATATGTATATTGTTTAAAATTTTAATAAATATTACATGCATACATTTTTAAAAGAAAATCAGATTTAAAGCAAGGAATATCAACGAGAATTGGACGGCATGGCTGAATGGTGAAGGTGTCGAACTGAGAATTCGGTGGACGCGGGTACAATCCTTAGTAAGTTTGTAGCGATTTGGTAATCGCAGAGTTGTAAGAATCGTTCATTTCGCGCACATAAAAATATCCACTATATAGGGGACTGATGCAAGTTAAATTCGCGGTGGTCCAATTTTCTCATTCCTATTGAATTTACGTGAGGTTGTCGTCAACTGACCATGGTTCAAAATTACGAGGCAGTGTTCCCAAGTTTTTCCTTAGGGATACTTTTCAACCACGATTTTGTTTTGTTAAATAACGTCGTACTAGAGCTGCACAGTGGGCTATTGGCGACGGTTCGGAGTCAATCTCAAAGGAAAGACCCGGGAACACATAAACATTCACACACACATTCATACATGCACCTCGTTATTTTAGAACCATGGTCAGATGACGAGGAAACACCTTAACTGGCACCGAACGTCTTCAATAGACGTCGGGACTTTGGACCCCGATCAGATTTATCGTGCACCAGTCCCGTATACACGCCAGTATAATTTCTTGGATATTCTGGACGACTTTCTAGTATTTTTGTAGCGAAGCAGGCAACCCTCCGATCGCAAGATCACTACTTTTTTACTTTTCTATGTCAAGTCCATTTCACGGATTCGAACCACCAATCCTCTTATTACTAGCTGAACGCCTTACCAACTGAGCAACTGGGGCTCGATTTAAACCACGATCAATAGCTCAAGTGCGATGTTAATTCTACCAACTTACAAAAATTTATAATTAAATAAAAAAGTAAATCGCCACATAGGCGAATTTTCGCCAAATATGAAAACACTCATCACGAAAAGGAATAATTATCTCGTGAATTCCTTGTTTCTAACCCCTTTTCCAGGGAGGAAGGGAGATTCACTTTTCACTTTTGAGAAAGATAAATCCCCCGAAAAGTGAAACTTACATCCTGAGAATCCGTTAATCTTCTGAAATTTTCCGCATTTCGTTCGATAAAAAAAAGAACAGATAAATACTAAATAATTGTAATTAGAGAAAGATAGATAAGCCTAACATGGCGGAAAGGGAAGGATTCCTTATTGGAATAAGCAGAAAGAAGATACTCGATTTTGCTTAAGAATATTAATAAATAACGTTTATATCGTGCTTTTGCAGTGTGCTAGAAATGAAAAAAAAAAAACGTTAATTAAAGTTCCAACTGTACCAAAGATTAAGAACAAGAATTGAGCGTGATCCGTAGCCACGGATAATTTACATAGGATTATCTTTTAATCCTCGATATGTATAGAGAATTAAAACAAACTAGAGAATTAAACAAAATGTCTTGTATAATTAGGCTAACCTTTAAGACTTTGCCCACTTTTAAATTTAAAAATCCCCACAATTCATGAAATTTAAAATTTAAAGAACAGTATTTATTTCAACACAATACCTTCGTTGAATACAGCTTAAAATTTACTGGTTGAATATACGACCAAATATGTTGTTGCTTTGTTTTAACTATAAATGTCATCATTAAATTTTATCAAATTTAAATATTTTGGTAGTTAAATACTCTTTTCATGGTTTTTAATGGAAAATGATAGCTTACGTATGAAAATTTTATTTTCTTGTTTCCGAGAAGTTTATACCAATATTAACTCATTAGAGTCGAGAGGTGGCACTCAGGCTACAAATTAATTCATCAAATATTTGTGAAATCATCTTGAATTGTTTTTTTCCGAGCGAAAAAGGCATCGACCGCAAGAGGGTTAAAAGCAAATAAATGCAAGTTATCATAGTAATTTTTAAGTTTTTTTAATGGTTATTTTTTTTCTAAGTACTCATTACAATTCACTTGCTTAATCGACTTTTGCTATTGTAAATTTTTTTTTAGAGTTTGTAACTTTAAAAAAAAAAAAATAACAAAATATTTTTTTAATGTAAATAAACATAAAAAGATAGATTTTAAGTTATACCCATTAGATTAAAAAAATATTAAAACATTTGTTGTTTATATAAATTTATAAATAGCATAGCAAATTTAAAAAAAACATCTCTGCTACGTTCAATATATTAGTAACTTTTATGCAGCGTTATGGGTTTCGCTCCGGTACCATTCTTGCAATGTTGTTTTAATAATTTTAAAATAAAACGCTGCATCGTGTTTTTGAACAAAAAAAACAGGTTTATCGTTACTTTTATATATTGAAAAAGAGATTAAAATCAATATGTTAATCCTGTGTTAACAGTAAAATGTCATGAAACAATGCAAAGCCAATTCTTATAGAACTGCGTTTGTTTTCGTATTTTATAAAATGTTGGATTACGAATAGGAACTCAAAACTTCATAAGATTAAAAGAATATGGTAAGTTTTCTATAAATACTCTTTCAAAACCTGAAAAATGTCTAATATTTTTTGAAAATTCGAAAGGAATGTTAAAAAACATGAACTCAAGAAAGCTATTTAATCATTATAAAAAATAAGAATACTCATTATATATTTAAATTCTTTATAGAGAGATTGCAACATTGTTTTGTTTGATGCATATTTTTTTGACAATTTAACTAATATAATACTTCCACAATATGAATTATTATTTAAAATAGAACAAAATGTATACCGACAATTACTTTCATATAGTCATATTTAACAATAAAGATATCATAAGGTACTTCTTTACAAAAAATGTGCTTCCACTATTTCTTATTCTCTAAAAAAAATAACATTTTGTATAGTAGATAACGAATGACTTTAGAATTTTTTTTAAAAAACTTTTTTTCCCTCATAGCAATCCTTTTTCCCTTAACAAAATCCCTCTCCCTAGCTATACTTTATTTTTCTCTGTAAGTACGACGACATTTTTCAAAAAAAAAAAATATATATATATACTCTACAGCGAGAAAAGAAAAAAATACTTGATAAGCGATCTTTTTTAAAAAATAAAAAAAAATTGAAAGGAAATTGAAAAAGAGCGTTTGAACGAACAAAAAAAACAATATTAAAAAAATCTATGCCAGGAGACGAAATTGGGATCGAAAGCGAAAATGAGCTACAGGAATACATTTTTTTCCTTCGAATTTTTATTTCCGAACTTTCCGGATAACAAAAAAAAAAAACAAAAAAAAAAATCCCCAAGTTTTGCACGTGTTACGTATGCAGGTAGCTCAGCGCGTTTGGAATCGATTACGATTAAGTTCATCGTTTGACTGATGAAATGGGTCGTAAAAATTCTCGATGACAAATGGCGTTTACATATCAAAATGGAAGATCGTTAGGGCTGCTTCACTCCCCCTATCAAATATCCGTTTTTGCGATATTATTTTCCCCTTTTCCTTTCCAGTTCTCTCAAATTACTTTGTTTTTAATATCTGTAAATGCAGCTCTGATGACGGGTCATTTGCAATGCCCCGTTTTTCACTTCCCTCACCTTTCCTCCTGGTGCAGAACCATCATTTTTTCACTACTCTCGTAATATTTTTTTAATGTTTTATTTGAAGCTCAATATGCTATCATAAACGACCGATATGATTTTTTTTTGCAACACAAGGTGTTAATTTCAACTTCTTTTATTGCAATTCGTTATCAGAAGCAATGAGTTCCATCATTGAAATTTTTCCAAAACTATTTCGTTGTATTTATGTCATTTTTAATCACTATTTCCCATGAACAAAATTTTTAAACATTATTCCCTTTTATATGAACTCTGCTTGTTAATGTATTTTAATGAAGAGCAATTATAAGTTAATTTCAAAGGTGCAGAAACCCCAGTTTACACTACCCTTGCAACAGCAAAAATATTATTTTTATTGTTTTATTTAAGGATCAATTTGTTAACAAAAACGATTTACATAATTTTGTTGAACAATGTTATTTTCAATTCTTTTTATTATAATTTGTAATCACAAATGCTAAAAAACGATAGGGCTGGAAATCCTTTCATTGAGTTTAAAAATTTAAATTATTTATATAGATTTTGAAATGAAATTTAATTTAAATGAAATAATTTTTTACCATTTTACCTTTTGAAGTCTTTAATAAAACACATGTGTGTATTTGTGAAAAAAATTATTTTATTTGTATAGGAATATCAATTTGAAAAAGTACTACAATTTTTCAGCAAAAAAAAAATCAGAATAAAACCTTCATCAAAATTGTGAAAAAGAAGGTTGTATAAAAGAATTTGACACATTTAAAAAAAAAAATAAGTTTTACATTTTTCAGAATAAAACTTTCTAAAAATCTGCATTTTCCCTTCAGTAATTCCAATGTTTCAAAAATTAAGGTTTTTTACAGTATTTTTTAAGGTTTTTTTATATTTTATAAAAGAAACTGAACCCAAACCTTTATTTTATTTGATCCACAATAAAACAAAAAAACTGCAGTTTTTTGCATTAGACTTTTATTTTCACAATTTGCATGAAGGCTTTATGCTGAATTATTTTGTTCTTTAAATAAATACAGCACGATACCTAATTTATTAGTTGACATCTAATGATAAACACCGAGTCCGTAGTCTAAAGAGATTTAACATATAACCATTTTATTTATAAATATTTTTATATATTTTCAAGCACTTATATTAAAAAATTAGTAAAAGTATTAAAAAATTGGAATTGGCATTTATTTAACTCCTTGCGATTACATTAAAAATAAGATTATTAATGAAGAAATGTACTTCTACTATTTCAGATAGTATATACGGCAGCAAATAATTATGTTGATTTCTAAAAATATAACATATACTAACATATACAAGTATAACATATAAAGGAATATCAGATCTGTGCATTAAATATGCGATTCAGTTTTAAAAGTCATGTTCACATTTATTTTAACTCTCTTGACGTATGGCAAAATGTATTTTCAATTAATTTCTTTTTATAACAAATTGTTCCGCTACTCTCGCTATTTCAATTAAGACTTCTTTTGGAATACAAAAAGTAGAAATATTCATTTCTTTATTCAAATGCACTTACATTGCTTTAAAAAAAATAAAACCAACATCTGAAAGAAAAATTATTTTTTCAATTTCCTCCATCGCCAAAACCCTTTCAAAAGCACAAAAACAGAAATTCTTTTCTCCTTGGCAATATTGTTTATTAAAACTTTTTCCATTTTTACTAACTTTTTTTTTTATACTTAATATCGTTCAGAAAATAAGAAAATAATAAAAACATATTTCTAAAGATTAAAAAAAAAAAAAAAACGAACAAAAGAAGTTTCATTTTTTGGACAATGCCTTTTAAATAGATTCTGACATTCCCAAATTCTGGATTCGTTCCAGTTATCAACAATCGATTTGTACTCCTTTTCTCGACGGTTGATAAAAAAACACGAGGAAAAAAGACGCATAATTTATGAAATTCAGGAACTTCTCCTAGCAATTTATCATCCTAAGCATAATTTAACTATGATACATGAACGGGAAACAAAACATCAACCGAAATTTTCATGCGTAATTAAAGATCGATTTCAAAGTTTGCTCTTCACGAGTAGCAATAAATAAAGTTGATGCTGCTAAAAGTATGCTGTCATTTATTAATATAGATATATTTGTATATTGTCTTTCGATTCATGTTATTCATCTTAATGATTATTTTTAACCAAGTAGTAAAATCACATTTTGTGTATTCGTTTTTAATTCATCAAAAACGTTTGATATATTTTGAGAGCTTTTACGGTTAAGTGAATCTCGAAGTTATTTTAATGGTCTTCGTTCTTAACAATATAATAAAAATAAAAAACATCGTTTATATAAAATGATTGCTCTTGGAATTTATATGTTCACTATTAATTAATACGTAATTCTTGAAAGTAAAAATGTGATTATTCCAATTTTAACAAATGACAAAAAAAAAAAAAATGCCAATTTTTCAAGATAACTCATTTAATTTTTTATAAACTTTAGTAATAATGTCTACAAATTGCATAAAGCGGAATTTCTACACTGTTAAAAAGAGGTACTCAAAAATAAGTAAAATGTACTCATTTTTGAGTATATTCGATGTTTATAATGGTTCCGAATACATAAGTTGAAATTTTGTAAAAGACATGTACTCAAAAATGAGTACAATGAGTAAAAATTAATAAAAATAGAGAATGCTAGCCCACATAGGCTGCCTTCATAAATCGCTTCCAATAAATAACGACAATTACACCCAAGACTCACTGGGAATCGAAACCAGATTCTCAGACACCGCATATCAATGCTTCACCTGCTAAACTACCAGGGCGACGTGAAGAAGTTATAAACAGAAGTAATGTTAAAAAGGTATGCAAAAAGAACGGGTGGTATAGGATAATTGAGTTGCAATAACTCAGTTATGTTTTTGTACATGTACAAGCAATACATGAAGTTTTTTTTTTTGTACAAAGTTTAATTTTAAGGACGTCACTCTTCAAAGAAATTTTAAAAATTAAGCAAAAGGAATAATAAATAACTTAATTTGAAAATAACTTACACTAAAAAAAATAGGTACTTAAAAATTAGAACTTGAACATATTCGTTTTTCTTTGAGTACAATTGCATCATAAATGAGCCATGACTCAACGTACTCAAATTTAAGTAACTGTACTTCCTAAAAATGAGCAGTGTGATTTATTATTGCTACTAATTTCAGCTTTTGTTCAAGCCATCTTAACGAAGCAACCTGATAAACTTAGAATAGTTGTTCAAAAGATGGTTTCCACATGATTTGATGCCGATTGCTTAAATAGAAATTGAGTTATTAAACCTCAATTATCTTACTTCCCATTCTTTTGGACCACCTATTTAACATTTCTTCTGTTTCTAACTTCTTCACGTTGCCCTGGTAGTTTAACGGATAAGGTTATAGACTGCGGTACCTGATGATCTGCTTTCGATTCCCGGTAAGTCTTGGCTGTAATTGTAGATATTTATTGAAAGTGATTCATGAAGGCAGCCTATGTAGGCTAACATCTATACTTTTCTTATTCACTGTACACATGTTTACGTGTACATGATTACGCATGTACATGATTACGTATCTTTTTCAAAATTGAAACTTATATATACGGAATTCTAAGTTGAATGTACTTAAAAAGGAGTACAGTTTGCTTATTTCTGAGAACCTATTTTTACAGTGCATTCTTGTATTTTTCAGAAAACTATGTAATGCGTTTTGTTACACAAAGCTTACTCAACCCAATTTCAATCTAACATGGTATTTAAAATTATCTTTACAACTTTGACACGTAATAAAAACTAAAAGAAATAAGGTAGCTATGTTTTTGTGCATGCACAACCAATAAATGTAGTTTTATTTGTACACAGTTTTATTTTTAGAACGTTCCTCTTTAATTCTTTTTAAATTCTAGCAAAAGAGGAAGATAATTATTTAAATGAAACTTTATTTGCGAATAACTTAGACAGTCACAAACATTCAACATATGCAATTACACATAATCCAATTATTACTTACAAAGAACGCTCTGTAGCATGTCTAAGGGAATGTTTGCTGTTTCGACTTTGACTCTTTTCTTCAAATCGCTGACTGCGTACATATAAAACTTCGTGTATAGCTGTTTCGTGTACATTGTAAAAAAAAGTGTTTAAAAATGAGTACATGAACGTACTTGTTTTATTTTAAGAACAATTGCATCGTAAATGAGCGATGACGTACTCAAATTAAGTTTAATTATCGCAATTTCGCAAAAAAGAACAGTGTGATTTAATATTGCTAATCTCAGCTTGTGTTCAAATCATCTTAACAAAGTTACCTGACACACTTAAAATAGTTGTTCAGAAGATGGTTTTTTACACAATTTGACGTTGATTACTTATACTAAAACTGATATATTACAATTCAATTATCTTACTTTTAACATTACTTCAGTTTATAACTTCTTTGCATTCCATTGATAGCTTAACGGTTAAGACTCTGTACAGCGGTGCTGCAGACGTGGGTTTGATTCCCGGTAAGTTCAAGTTGTATTTGTCGATATTTATTGAAAGTGATTTATAAAGAAAGCCTGTGTAGGCAAGCTAATGCTCTTTTTACTCATTTTTGAGTACATGTCTTTTCAAAAATGAAACTTATGTATTCGGAGCTATGATAATAATCGAATGCAATAAAAAATTAGTTTATTTTACTTATTTTTAAGTATATATTTTAAAACATTGTACAAACAACGAAATTCGGGTATCTTATTTCTTTGAGGTTTGATTATGTGTCAAAGTTATAAAGGTAATTATTTGAACACCTTGTACTTTGAAATATTATTGCGATAAATTTTAAATATATCAATTGCAAGCTAATTCACTGTAATCAAATGAAGAAACCTTTTTCACTGAAACGGAACACCGGAAAACGGACACCCCGCGGCGACGACAAACAATGAATTACGTTCCATGATCAATAGAAACCGCCCCCCGCCCTCTGGAAATAAACTCCTTCAAACGGGCCCGAAGGTCTAATATTACTTGCATTCCGATACATCTCTATCAAAACAGTTTCAATTCACCCCCATCCACCCCCCACACATCGATTCATCTACGCCTACGCACCAAAAAAAATCCCGGTCTCCTATTTCCAAATCCCCCTAAAAATTTTATTCCACATCTATAGATTTTTTTTACCGTTGCCAAAAGAAAAGCGACATCTCGCGAAATAATGAAAGATATTTGGCGCAAGTGGGTTGAGGCGGGGGAGGAGGTCATTTTTTTAAACCCCTCCCCCCACCCCCAGTTTGCCCGGGCAAAAATGAAACAGGGCCCCATCATTCATCTTTATGGCACCCATCCATTCCCAGGGCACACTTGACAGGGAAACTGTCACAAGAGTCGAGCTCCGGTGAAAGATTTCCCCTTCGATTGTGTCACGCGGGCCCCGGGTGAGAGATGGGCCCGGGCCTTCGCTTATGACCGGGCCCATTTAGAGAGACCTGCCCGGAGAGAAGACTAATAGCACCACGCGCCTCACCTAATGTCCAACACTCGAGAAACCCTATTTTTTTTCCCTTTCCTTCGCCGTCCGTCTGTCTTTTTGCCCACCTATTTCTTTTCCTATATTATTTGGTCCGGGACTCCAATTTCACAGGAAAATGGCAGGAATGGATGGTCCCTTCCCACTATTTCCAGTTCTGTAATATATATCCCTTTTTTTTCCCCAGGGAAGGGAAAAAGACGGAGTGTAAGGTTTGACTTCTCGCGTTACGAAGATGCGTGACGGATGAGACGGTGAAAGTGCCCGGATGATATGCAATGCTGAATCGTTTATTATTTTTTGAGGGGGGAGGGGGGGGGGGGGAGAAATCATACACGGGTAATCGGAGCGGAAAGAAGGTATGATGGATTCCCCGTATGTGATATAAGATGACGTAAATATACCCTTTGTAGAGATTTTAGATCATTGAAGAAGGAGTTGAAGAAAGGCGTGTTATTATAGAAATTTATTTACAGTGTTCAATATCCTTACAAATACTACGAATAGGTAAGAAACTGTTAGCTTAACAATATATTTTTAAAAACTTCTGAGGCACTGTTAAAAATACGCACTTAAAAATAAGTAAAATGTACTCATTTTTTATTACATTCGATGCTTTTCATAGCTCCGAATACATAAGTTTAATTTTTGAAAAAGACATGTATTCAAAAATGAGTTCAATGAATAAAAAGAGCAGTAGCTCGCTTACATAGGCTGCCTTCATAAATCACTTTCGATAAAGTTCAGCAATTACAACCAGGACTTAACGAGAATCAAACACAATCCATCTACCTGATATCGTCCGCATCGAAGTCCAGGGCATTATCCGTTGTAGTACCAGGGCGACGTGAAGAAGTTATAAATATAATAAATGTTAAAAAGGTGTATCAAAAGAATAGAAAGTTAGATAATTGAGTTGTAATAACTCAGTAACTGTAATAACTTCATTTAAGCAAGTATCAAATAATGTGGACGGCCAACTTCTGAACAAGTATTTTAAGTTTGTCAGGTCGCTTTGTTAAGACGATATGCACAGACACTGATATTAGCAATATTAAACCATTCTGCTCATTTTTTGCGAAAGTACGATTACTTAAATTTGAGTATGCCATGGCCCATTTACGATGCAATTGTACTCAAAGAAAAACGAGTACGTACATGTACTCATTTTTAAGCAATTTTTTTTTTTACAGTGCAGGCCACTTTACTACTTAAAAATTTCCCGATATTATTTTGATATATGAACATCGCATCCCATCCAAAGAAGTCAGTGTAAAACAATCATAACAATTGGGAAATTGAAAGTTTCATGGAGGAAAATTAATGTTTTTTTTTTTTTTAAATCTATTAAATTATATGTTTTTGTTTCAATATCCCTCATAAAACCTGAAAAAACATGTAAAACAATTTTAATTTTGAAACGTTGAAATTATTGAAGAAGAAATGCCGATTTTTTAAAAAAAAGTTTTATGCATTAAAATTTAAATCTTTAAATAAAACCCGAATTTTTTTTTATTTTCAAATTTCTTTATATAAATCTTCAATTTCAGAAATTTGGATGCAGGTTTTGGCCTAACTTTTTTTCCTGGGATGATTTGTAATTTTTTTTTTAAGTCATGTAAAAACGAAAATTATTTTACTTAGTTTTAATAAATTTTTAAATTGTCATTAACAAGTTATGAATACAAAAAATAAATATTTAAAATTACTAATTACATACTTTTAAGAATCAAGTAGAATTACAAGTTAGGACAGTCCTGAAAAGTTGTCGATTGTATGTAGAATTATAGTGTGGAACTGATTAATTGGCGGTTGGGTAACGCCCACTAAACGAGGTTCTAGCGAATCAGCTAACGAGTTCATAGGAGTTGACCAATCGGTTTATCTAAACCCAGTAAATAATGTGACGTCACAGAAGCCAATTAGTCGGAGCCACACTGTAAATATAATTAGATTATAGTTACTTATTAAGGATAGTTTCAGAACAATAAACGTTCGCATGATATGCTGAAAGTAAAATACATGCAAACTCAGCATTATATTCTTCTACATCGTGAGGAAAATCAATTTATACTCATCCAGACGCTGAAAAGCATGCACACATAGTGTTTAAACTTAATTAATATCAGCTTAACACTACATTAACTTTGAGAAATGTTAGCAAGAACTCTCGGTGGCAGGAACTAAGAGCGTGGACGTAAATTTCTGTAGATTCGAGTTTCATATGACAAAGACGAATCTTTGTTTCCTTTAATTTTTCGACCGTAACAAGTATATATATAAATTCTTTCTATGAATTTATGAGATTTATACAGGTTTGCATTGAAAAATAACTGTTTTGCAATGGACTTCAATATATATATATATATATATAAACTATTTATTTTCATTAATGGTAATATTTATTATTGTTTTTAATGAAAGCTGATGTTATCCATAAAAAAAAACAGCATTACACATTTATCGCAATTATGAAATTAAAGAGTTTATGCTACAAAGCTGATTTTTTTTACAGATCTATAAAGTAAAAGTTTTTTTTTCCAAATTTTTCTCACAAAACCTGTAAAAAAACCTTTAATTTTGAATAATTTAAATCATCGAAGATGGTGATTTTTTACTCTGAGCATTCAGAAAAATCTCAAAATTGTAAAGTTGTTTTCATTGCAAATAATTTAAATTATATTTACCCAATGCATGTATGTTATATTACATTTTTAAATTTTAATATTTTAATAGATATAGCTTTCACGAACCCAACCCAAAGTTTTAATTTTAATAAATATTTCATTATTAATTATTTTTATGAATTTAAAGTTTATGTCTATTGCTAAAAAAAACTGGAAATCCATGGACGACTTAAGTCGTTCAGCTCCATCAAAGGCTTAATGGTTAAAAAAACTGCAAGTTTCTGTTTGAAATGCCTTTATAAAACCTTCAATTTCACAAATGTATGAAAAATATTTAATGCTCAGTGTATTCGTCCTTTGCCTTACTTAACTTCCATTAATTTTGCTAACGGCCACCATTACAATTTGTTGTATGATTTAATTGTAATTAACTTTGCATACTTGATCTTCAACACTGAGTTATTGACGATATTTCCGTATCTATATCAGTGGGAACACCTAAGAACTAACTTATGACGTGCCAGCTATTAAATGATTGGAATTATGAATTTTTATCACGCAAACTTTTAATCACAATTCCTTTTTATTTCGTATTTACAGTGCTGAGCAGGGAAGAGCTCCAACTTCAGTTTCCCATCTAGGGAAAGAAATTAGCCATTTCAGTTTCATCTAACAATATTTTTAAATTACAATGAATAATTTAAGATATAATTCGGAGAAATATGTTAAAATTAAAAATTATTTTAAATAAAGACGGTTTGTAATAGTTAAATAAAAATTATTGTTAAAGTTATATCCGAATTGAGAAGTTTACTATTAAAAAATACTATTCTCAAAGTCAAATTACGTTTTAACTAATCTTTGTTTCTAAATTCAAATAAAAAATGTGTTATTAATTTTATACTTTTAACAAGCAAAATAAGTTTTAGGAGTTTTTATAGTAGTCAATAAACTATTTTAAAATTTAATCAAACATCAGCCTAAGCTCTGTATACTACACTGACAGATTTTGTATCCTTATTTTACCGTTTTCTGATGCTTTTCAAACCAGCAAACTTTAAAAAAAGACGAAAAGAAAAAAAACAAAAAAATATATAAACGAAAACCAGCATTAAAATTTTACTTTTTTTTTTTTTACTTCTTTCTACATCTGACTCTACTTCAAGGAGTTTTCGGTAAAACTTGAAAGTTTTATTTCTGCATTTATACCCACCAGAAAAATAAAAGAAGAACAAAAAGTTACGCAGCCTCTGAAACGTCAAAAAAAAAAAGATAACACCAAAAAAATAAGATAAATAAAAAATTCTATACAGCACCCTAACCCCATCTACCCTACCTTCTCCCTTGCTTTCAGACCAATGCTAGGGCTACCAAAACTATTCAAAATCGCCAATGCAAACAAAAGTTCGCCAAACGAATAAATATCTTCAACGTTTTGAAATGCTAAATATTGCTAAAAGTATTTTGTTCTAAATACTTCATATTATGGAAATGATTTTATTATATAAGACCGCAAAGAGATAAATCAACATTCATTATTAAACAATGAAATTTTTTTTATGTAATACGTAGCAAAAATATTTAACCGTTCGCCCAACTACAAAATGAATGTTTTTAATAGTTTATATACATGAACAGTAGATCATGTTGTGTACTATATCTGTGAATTGGAGCAATTACTAGAGCTTTCATAATTGGCAGTTTTGCGAAAAATGGCTTTAAAGTTTGAGGCTCAGTATTGTTGCAATGTTGCAGAAATCACATAATTGTTCAATTTGAAGGGTTTAGAAGCCTAATGACAATAATTTCAATTTCAATTAAAAGTTTAAAATCAATATATTCAAAATAGTTTATAAAAACGTGTTAAAATTTAAATTGGAACTTCTTGTTCCAAGCCACATATACTTATAACGCATGTCGAAATAGAAGTTTAAAAAAGCAGTGTAGCGATTGGTATAAATAAGCCACATACTAACAGAGTACAGTACAACCATGTGTTTTGTCTGAAAATTTGGACAAGAGCCTGTATGACATATTTCCAAGGCAACACCACAAGAACAAATATTCGTTCCAATGTTATACTTAATTTGATTATTTGCAGACGTGAAGTAACCAAATAGAAAATTGCTTGTTTTTTTTATTCCTTATAACATAAATGATAAAAAAAAACAGGAAAAAAAAAGTTCTTAAAGTTTCTTTGATATACGGTTAGTTAAGAGCTGTACAATGGGTAATTGGTGACGGTTTGGAATCTATCTCGAAGGAAAGAAACTGGAACATTACCTCGTAATTATTTGACACTATAATAAAATCTTTGGGGATAACACCTGAATTGGCAAACTTGAATTAGCGCAAGAGCAGTGGAAAACTTCGAATTAAATGTGCAGCTGTCTCCTATACACGGCAGCTATATTTTGCGAGTGACGAAGAACCAAACTGGCAAACCTCCGATGACAAGCCCGTTGCACTGTCCAAAACGATATTCGAACTCACAACTCGCCGATCATGAGCCAAATACTTTATCAATGAGTCACTGCTATTCAATCTTTGATATCTCTGATAGTTTCTGAGATATCGTTTTGTTTTTAATGAAACCCCCTCGTTTTATAATAACTATCTGAGACACAATTAAATAATTGCTAAATATAACATTTCTTCTGGAACTATCTACCTAAAAAAATCGCCAAAATCAGATTTTTCGCCAAACCTAACAATCTTGATACATACTTTCCTTTAGAAGGAGAGCGAGGGAGGGCTAGCAAGGGAAACAAGAAAACAAACAACATCAATCCATCGGGGAATGCTTTTTTAAGCCATGAAAAATTCCTTCCATCCATTTGGCGCTTCCTTTTGGCGAACATACATCGCAAACAGAAAGAGTAAAAAAAAATGAAAGGAATAAGAAGGTATAAATAAGTAAGAGCAAACAAAAAAAAAAGGAGTAAAAGTTGTATAAGAAGAAGAAGGAAAAAAGTTTGAGCAAGTGGCGGCGAATCGGAACATGGTGGTCATTAGAGGATGGCCGGCTGACAGACGCAGGAAGCATTAGTGGTATCTTATCTAATGGCCGGTCCCGCCAAAAAGCAGCATCGCAAACAAAGACGCGCGTTTTTTTCTACCGAGGTTTTTTTTTCCTACCCAACACCACCTTTCCTGTTTTCTTCCTGGGGAGATTTCTTTCCTGCTTGGGTATCTCAACGCAAAAAAAGTTTGTAGAAGTATTTTGTTTGGAAGTATAGAAGAGAAACGGAGAAACTTATGGCAAGCAAGTGATATAAGCTGCCGATGAAACTTGTGTTTATTAGATGGAATCACTTTTCCATACACGAACTGGACTTCACATAAGCAGTACTTCGATGCCTTTTAACTGCGTTAATTGAAATCCGCCATTACTAACCTCGAGTATGGGATTTTTAATGTTGTGATGAGCTCCCATTTTGACTTTACAAATTTTAAAAGTCCAAAAGATTTTCCTCAATTATAAATTATGTGAATCATACGACATACGAATCCCACTTTCTTTTAAGAATTAACCCAACAAAAAATGTCAGCATAAAACATACTACAAAATCGCAAAATTGAAGGTTTTTTTTTTTTTTTTAAATTGAAACAAAAAAAACTGCGATTTTTTAAAGTTTTTTCTTTTTTTTGCATAAAACCTTTAAAAGATCAGTATTTTCCCCTTGATAATTTCAATGCTTCAAAATTGAAGGTTTTTTACTGGATTTTTTTTAAGGGTTTTTACTGGTTTTATGAAGGTTTTTTTTATAGGTTTTATACAGGATATTAAAACAAAAATCTTGTTTAAAACCTTAAATTTCATAATTTTGTTGAAGGTTTTATGCTGATTTCTTTTGCTGAGAATCCCTTTGATTATCTTTAACAAGGCTGGAAACAATTATGAAATAACACTCTTTCTCCTTCTTCAGTTCTTCTAATAAAACTTAAATATGGGATTTTCTGGTATGTTTTTATTGCCCCTCCAACATATTGAGTTCTAACTTTTCGATTTTAACAAATTAGGTTCATTGGATTTTGTAAAATTTCAACTAATCTAAAAAACTAGAATATAAGGATATTAATTACAATAGATGTATTTTACTAAATTGCAGAAAAGTGAAGAACATGCGAGTTATACTGCTCAAATAGTGAAATATAGATCAAAAATAGGCTTTTCTAAAAAAATCCTTGGATTAATGGAAATGTTCATTACAAAAAATATATTCCTAATGTTTTACTTACATAACTAATTATTAATTAAGTTTAAGCTTTCATAAATAAAGAAACAAGGTTTGGACCGCTATTAAACAATATAAAATTATTTTAAAGTATAAGGTTTGAACTAGGAATACCCTAAAATATTGATACTAAAATATTATAATTTATATTTTTCTTGTTCTAAATTGAAAAGTGTTAAATTATTGATAGTCAGGCCGATATCGCAGAGATAGAGTTTCTTTGACAAATATTATATAGTCATAAAATAAAAACATATTGACGAAGCATCCATTTTCACTGATAAAATTGGAATTGCAATGTGTTAATTAATACCTCTTCTGCATCAAAATATAATTGACCTAGTGTTTGTATAGTATATAATAAAAAATGCTAGTTATTTTGAATGAATTATTGAACTGTATACCAAGTTCAATTAATATGATTGATCTTAAACACAAATTTGTACTATTTGCATACATTGAATGAAGGCGGGAAATGTTTGTGATATTGAAAAATAAATGTATTATATGTATAAACAATTTCGATAAACTATTTGCTGCTTTAGTGGTCATGGGAAAATTATTATGTTTAGTAATAAAATGTAATTGCATAAAATATTAATATGTTGAATCCCATTACCATACTAATATTGATTACTTTATAATAAAAAAAATTAACAATATTTATATTTGCACAGTAGTTATCAAATGGACACTTTAAATATTTTTAAAAATATGAATAAGGAATTAGTTAGCTTATTTTAATGAACTATGGTTTATCACTGTTAATTAAAGTAGACATTATACAATTTAAAGTTTAGAATTTACAAACAATTTCATGTATCATGGTTAAATTATGTGCACCATTTTTAAAGTACATATTTTATTGTCAAAAAATCCAGATCGCTTTAGCACGAAGACGTAACGTTCATTTGTGTTATACTGAATAAATGATAATTTGCTATTCCTATAAGTACATTGGGAACATAGTCGACTTTCCATATTACATGCAAACAGTAAATACAAATCTAAATTTATTAGGTAAAGTTTAAGGTTTAATTATCCTTTTACACGTAATTTTATCTAATAGATTCGTCTCTCTTTTATCATAATTTAAATACGCCCCGTTTTAATGATGATTGAAAAGAACCATCTTAATGACGTTAATTTATCAAAATCATTCCATCGCCATGAATCACAATATTAATCCAGTTTTCATCTCACAATATTGATTTGTTGCTTTAAACTTTGTTCCCCCTAAACCCACCCATTAAATATCCCGGAAACTTGAACCCTTGATTAGAAATTATCTCCAGTCATTCCAAAAGCATCTATCCAAAAATTAAATCGGATTATCACACACTTGCCTCTACTTAATTGGAACGGTTTTTAAAATAGCGTTAAACCTCGCGCTTATTCTAATCTATGGAGCTCCCCGAAAGTCGGAAGAAAAGCAAATTACGAGAAATACAAGGGAAAAGCCCCATCAATCTCCCCAAAACTTTAGAATTCATCCAACTGAACTAAGAGGAAAGTAAGATTACGAATCCCACCTGAGACTTTTCTTCTTTTTCGGATGCTTCTTTTTTACTTTCCCTATTTCATCTCCAGTTCCCTCTTTTCAAGTAAACTAATTAGTGGGCTGGAGTGTGTGCCACCCTCTCAAAGGTTGAAGCACTATTAGGCCGGGAAGGGTCTATCCCGACCATCTTGTATTCCTCCGGGGCTGTGTGGGGCGGATAGTATTAGGATTCACTAATTACCAGAAGAGATGCTGCTTGCTTTTCCCTTGCCATTAAATGAATTAGGACGTCAGGAAGCAAGAACTTGGGACTCTTCTCGCTTGCTGATACCACTCTCAGAAGGAGGAATTATGTCCGCTTTGGCGAGACATCCCCATACTGGTGATATTTTAACAGAATTTGATGTTCATTTTGAGATGGTTGGTTGATTGAATTAATGTCACAACAGGGCTGCAGAATGGGCTATTGACAACGGTTCGAGAACTATCCCGAAGGAAAGACACGAGAAAACTTACTCGTTATTTTGAACCATGGTCAGATGACGAGAACAGCACCTTAGATGGCACCCTCCGCAGCCTCCAATAGGCGTGGAGGAATTTGAACCACGACTGATTTAACGTGAACCAGTTCATTATGCAATGTGAAAATTTTTGTTATATGAAAGGAGCGATTCTGACAGTTGTACGATTACCAGATGGCCATACACTTGCAGGGGATCGAACCCATCGGATTCTGAGTACGATGGATGCAGAGTCCGACATCTTACCATTCGGCCACTACCGGCCCTTTCATGTTGAGAGCAAACAAAGGACAATCATTACCAACATTTTAAATTTTATTTTTTATGCAAGCTTGCAAACATTTATCAAACTTTGAAATCTGTGCATCGGTTTCGCAAACCGCAGACTGTATTTTTGAGTCCACTAGTTAAATCTTAGAATCAGAACCGTTAACAATACTCTCTCTGATATTTGTACAAAATATGCCAAACCGACTCGAGGCAATTTTATATTCACCTTCCTCCCCTTTTTATAACCTAAATATATATAAATACCTCAAATATATATAAAATTATTTGGTTTAGGTGAACAATGAACTGTTGACCAAATCCTGGCCTCTTAGTTCCAAAACACTATTCGCGTTGCATGGTTTCAAGATCTAGCAGTCTGAAGCTATGCAATGCTACGCCGATACATTATTATTGAGCCGTTACAATTTCTTGAGCCCCAAATAAAATTTAAGGTATTTTACGTGAACAATCTTACTCAACTCAAGTTAGAAATTCATACCCAAAGTCAATGGGGTATGAATTTTTTCAAAAATAAAATGTAAGGAAATTAAATGTGCTAAATATGACTTCATTTTATTAAATAAATAATTCTAAGAGTAACTTATTATTTAAATATAGCTTATTTTTTTAAAAACCAAGCGGCTTAATAACTTTAATTATCTAATTTTTTTTTTAAATATTTATAAATTTGTACAATTTTAAGATTTAACAGTAGAAGAATATTTCATAATGTGTAATTTTCCTAAAGTCAAACCCTAGATTTCTTTCATCACAATAAAATATTTGTATTTTAGCTGAATTTTTGTTGGTGATTGGCGGTGTCTTTCTTTCAGCTTGGCGACTTGGAAATCCGTGGACCGGCAGCCCTCTAACCGTGTTCCTTCGTGGATGACTCGGCAGGCATACAAATTCCTGCAGGACACATCAGACTCCCTTTTCCCGAAAATGAGAATTTAATCCCAGAAGCAAACCGGCAGAAGCCTGATGAATGGAGTTTTAATTAGCCGTGATCGATGAAAGTGGTTTGGGCTGGAGAGAAAAGGTCTGGTGGGAACCATCAACTAAATTTTTAGCGACTTCCCTGAATTGATGAGCGATTTTTGCTTTCTTAAAAATGTCCGCTCCTTTTTAAGGGTTCCCCTTTAAGCAGGTCTTCTCATCAAGCGAGTTGAGAGTTTTGGGGGCCATAAAAGTGATTCAATTCAGTGAGTTCTGAAGTTGAAAGTGGGTTCGGGAGAATTGACGTGTGGAAAAATCTTGTCCCACGTAAGGTAAATGTATTATAAAGGATTAAATGTGGTAAAGACAAACACAAAGTGGATTTCTGTATGTCTTCAAATTCAGCGAAATTTTCAAGGAATATAATCACATGTAGTAGTTTGAAGTTCACACTTGAAAGATAATGTGTTTAAGTTTGTAGGTAACATTGCCCACGGTAGCGCCTGTATATTTGCATATATTTACCTCTATCACTGTAAAAATATGTATTTAAACATCAGTACCTGAGCATACTCGGTTTTTTTTTAGTATAATTGCATCGTAAATAAGCGCTGGCGTACTAAAATATAAGTAATCATACTTTATCAAGAATGAGCAGTGTGATTTAATATTCCTAAAATCAGTTTCTGCTCAAACCATCTTAACTAAGCGACCTGACAAACTATAAATAGTTGTTCAGTAGATGGTTTTCCATATTATTTTATGTCGATTGCTTAAATGGAAATTGAGTTATTACAACTCAATTATTTTACTTCCCATTCGTTTGTGCACACCTTTTTTAACATTTCTTGTCTATAACTTTTTCTCGTCACCCTGGTAGTATGACGGATAAGGTACAGGATTGCGGTCTTGGTTGCAATTGTTGATGGTTTTTGAAAGCTATTTATGAAGACAGCCTATAAAGCCAAGCAACTGCTCTTTTTATTCATATTTATTCGTTTTACTAATATTTGAGTACATGTGTTTTTTAAAAACGAAACATATATTCAGAGACTTTCATAAGCATCGAATGTACTCAAAACTGAGTACATTTTACTTATTTTTGAGTACTTTTTTTAACAGTGATTGGTTACATAAATCTTAACATCCTATTTTAAAAGAAAGAGTAAGAGTCCAAGAGTGATCATTATTTTTTTTAAATATATTGTTCGAAGTGGCATTCTAAATAAATTGATTTTTGTTAGAAGCCAAATATATAAAATCGTTTATTTTCATTTAGTGCTATTCTTATCATAGATATACAACTCATTTAAACAAAGAAAAAATAATCTCTGAAAAAAACAATTTTTAATAATTAAAAAAAATTTCGAATTTGATTGATACTTCTTACACATCCTCAAAACATATACATAAGAATGGAGTGTCTGTCTGTCATTTCGAACAAAACCATTATTATTTTTTTTTGCATGAACTTATTCAGGAAAAACAATTTTTTTTGTTGGTCTATATATTGTCCGTTTGTCCGGTTTTAACTTAAAAATTCCTGTGTAGATTTTTATAAAATTTACACCAATTCAACGATTTCATAAAAAATATCTAAAATTAAAACCCGCACTTCATATTTCATGTGGATATCTGCAACCATTCATAAGTTATATAATTTTTTTGTCATAGACTCTACAATAAAAAAAATATTTATTGTGGATATATTTTATTCAAAACTACGTTGTTGATATTATTATAAAAACTAAACAGCATTATTGAGATTAAAAAAATTGGTATTGTTCGTTACTTTACTAGCAGTGCCGATAAAAAATTAATTTTGACAATCAAGCTCATGCGATAAAAATAAATAATAATAATAATAAATCATAGGGTTCAAACCCAATACTAAGAAACAACACTGTAATAAAAGGTGCTTAAAATTGAGTAAATGAACGTACTCTGTCTTTTTAGTACAATTACACCGTAAATGAGCGTTAACGTTCTCAAATTTAAGTACTCAGCTTCTGTTCAAGATATCTTAACAAAGCGATCTCACAAACTTCAAATATTTGTTCAGAAGATGGTTTACCACATTATTTGATGTTGATTGTTTAAATGGAAACTGAATTATTGTAATTAAATTATCTTACTTCCCATTCTTTTGACACACCTTTTTAACATTACTTCTGTTTATAACTTCTTCACTTCACCCTGGTAGCTTAAAGGATAAGCCTGTGGTCAGCGGTGCCTGCAGATCTGGGTTCGATTCCCTGGTTGTAATTGTCGCTATTTATTGAATGTGGTTTATGACGGCAGCCCATGTAGGTCAGAATATCTTTTTATTCCTTTTTACTTTACCCATCGTACTCATTTTTAAGTACATGTGTTTTTCAAAATTAAAACTTGTGTATTCTGAGCCATGATAAACATCGAATATGTATTAAAAAATGAGTACATTTTACTTATTTTTGAATACCTATTTTTAACAGTGCAAGGTTGTTATTTATTGTATATAAAGAGCTATATACTGTATACAAATAGCTATATATTATATACAAAGAACTATATTTATTGTATACAAAGAGCTTGTATACAAGAGCTACGTATTAAATTATAAACTAAATATATAGCTTCAAAAGTAACATATGTTTGTATACAGTGTTAAAATCCTATTATTTAAGATAACAACGATCTTTTAAATCAAAACAAAAATATATAGGCAATCCCATAAATGACATAGTTTTGTGTCCAAATGCTACATAAAGTAATCTCGATTTAATAGACACACAGGCAGTTAATGTGTGTGCACATAAGAGTCAATAATTATTTATTGCTGGAAACTCCATTACACTAATGCAAAATCGATAAAGCAGTTACATTTCGCCTCCGATGCCTTAATCTGCCCGTATATCTGGCCTCTCGACAAGGCAATCTGAATCTGTAAGACATCAACACGGAACTCACTTTTATCTTACAACTTCACTTCTTAAACAAGTTTTGGTCTCCTCCCCCCCCTTAAAACGAAGGATTGATTCTTCGATTAACGAACAGACAACAAAAAAAGAACAACAACAAATACAATGCCTATCTGTAACGAAAACCTTCCCTTCAAATTTCAAAACTCGGGGTGTTTCAAGATCTCTCTCAATTTAGTGGAGCCCTTCACAAGGGGGAAATGTGTGGGGGGGGGGGGGGGTATTCTCCTGATAAGCCGAAAGCTCCAAGAAGTAATTATTTTTTCTCTTTTTCTCTCTCTCAGGATGCAAAATCTACAGCTAATCTCCATAAACTGGCAATTTAGAAAAGGGGTGGCTTTTCTTCGTTTGTGAAAACTGTAACCGGGCATTTCTCTCCGCCCCCTTCTCACCCAATCCCCCCTTGTAGCAGTCGCAGGGGTGCCAACTCGAATAATTCAAAATCGCCAAATTAACGGAAAGTCCCGCCAAATAGTTCTTAAAAATGTTTCAGGAATCGGAATTTTATCAAATTATATACAATTTTGCAAAACAACAAAAAGTACTTCACATTTAAACACAACAGCATAAAAGTACTAAACTTTAAGAAATTATCTTTAAATGTTAAAAAAAATTTAAATTGTGATTGAACAAAATGTTGACATGCAAAATCTACACAACTATAAATTTATACAGGGTGGTAACAAATTGGCATTGTTTGGCTGTATCACGCTTAGCTGTATTGGCATAACAAAATATTTTTACTAATATTATTTGTATTTTTACTAATATTAGCTGTATTGGCATAACAAAATATTTTTTTATTATATTATACCTCTTTTATATTTTAAACAACTTGTAGCTTTAGTAGCAAACAAAGTAGTTAAAGTATAGCAAAAATAATAGTTTATTATGTGCAGTTAAACCGCCAAGCAATGACTATCACCCAACAATTTGTGACTACTATGTGTATATAAAATAAATGTATTTCTAAAGAAGAAAAGAATCACATCATTCTCAAAAATAAACGGCACGTCATATCATCTAAGTGTGAGTAGATAAATAGCTCAACCGCAGCGGCCATATTGGTACTATAAAATAGACTTACGCATTTACTTTAATTTCATCCATAGAAAAAAAAGTAAGGGGCACTTCATTTACTTTAGTATTTTTATGATGTAATATTCCTCAATGTTAAACCTTATAAAGAAAAGTAACAACAATTACCGAATGTTAAACGTGAATAAACAATACCAAAATTGTAAGCGGTATTATTGCCATGGCGGCCATATTGGTACTATAAAACCGGTTCAAACATTCAGATTAGTTTCATACATTACATTGAGAGTAATATAGGAAATGTCATTTAGTTTAATATTTAAATTCATCATTTTGAAATTGTTTGATTACGTATAACATTCGATAAATGTTACTTTCCTTGATAAGGTTCCACATTGAGGAATATTGTATCATAAAACTTCACTTATTTCAGTACTTTTATGATACAATATTCCTCAATGTGGAACCTTATCAAGGAAAGTAACATTTATCGAGTGTTACATGTAATCAAACAATTCCAAAATTATAAGCGGTATTACTGCCATGTCGACCATATTGGTACTATAAAACAGGTTCAAACATTCACATTAGTTTCATACATTGAGAGTAATACAGGAAATGTTATTTACATTATGTTACAAATAAATGTTAATTTTAATATGAAATAAATGTTTATAAATAAATGTTAATGTTAAATTAAATGAGATGTTAATATTTTAATTTTGCCAGGCAAAAAAAAAATCTTACAAATTCCCCATATTTGCAATTCAGCGCCAAATCTTGGCGACGCCAAGCGGTGGGTTCAGATTTCAGAATGACTTCTCTCCCCCCCCCCCCCCCCCCCCAACATTTCGCATTCTTTATAATAATAGTTACATTCTCCAGCTAAAAGGAAAAGGGGGAGAGAAGGTGTGAGTAATTACGGGCGCGCTAATTAACTAGATTTCCAGGGCTTTAATTAGAGGGAGGAAGGTGGTGGGAGGGGGAGGGGAATGAACGGAGACGCTTCGCTTCCGGAAGTATGCATGAATATGTGGGGGAGCTGAGAAGGGTTGTAATCTTGAATACTGATTTTCTGAGCTTTGTTTGCAAGGTAATGGGGAATGGATGGAAGAATTTCGTTAAATGCGATGCAATCGAAATGCATTTAAAGCTTAGGAAGGAATATTGACATTTTTATGTCTTGTACGGGAAGGTCATGCAGAAATAGACTGAACACATTTGGAGTGAAAGACCCTGTATTAGCCCCTGGCATTAGGGGACCCTAACTTTTAGTTAATTGTACATAAAGTGTACAAAGGTTGCCTATAATTGGACAAATATATTATTATAGCATTTTTTTATAACTTTTAAGCAACTTGAATTTCTTTTACGTATGAGTTCATGTAGTCAGGGCCTAATTTACACTTGGGTCTGTTAGGCACGGGCACAGGGCCCCTGGTATTAGGATGCCCTAACATTTAGTTAATTGTACATAAATTGTACCAAAGTTGTTGGACAAATATATATTATAGCATTTTTTTTAATAACGTTTCGGCAATTTTTTCAAACCCGTTATATAATTTCATTGTTTTCATATGAATAATACGCTTGATATGCCACGTTTTTAATTTTTAAGAAACTATTTTTACAAGAGGGGCCCCATCAATGACATTGTGCTTATTGTACGGGACTTTCTAAATCAGTCTCTGCATGTAGTTCTTCAAAGTTTTTCTTGAATGTTATTTCCTTGACAAAACTCTCTCAGTAAAAAAATAAAAGTGAAATCTCACAGTCATAAATAAAAAAGGAATCTTATGCAATGATTTACATAAAAATATTGAATTTAGTAAAAAAAAAGTGTTAAATGTGACTAAACCTAAATTGAAGGAAATCAAATTCAAATGTATAAAGTTTTATTTACATAAATTGTAACTTATGTAGAACTGTATTTACTACTTTGATATATTTTATATCAATTAAGCGCAATCGAAAATTAATGTACCATTTCAGCAGTGAATTTCATAGTTCAACATCAAGATTAAGTAAAACAAATGCAAATTCGAAGCACTCAAAGAAATTTATATTTTTTTTATAGTGAAGGTATAAAAAGTAGTTCTGGAAGAAAAATTAAATAAAATGCTATTGTTTATTGATATGAAAATTAATATTTTTTTTAGATTTTTTATTATTTATTGATCTTTCATTTAAGGTCAAAACAATAGTTTATCTACTTCAGATTTAAAAATACACCGTTTGACCAGTTAAAAGCGGCTCCCTAAAAATAATTCTCCACCCCTTCCTGCAAGAGCCTGATTTAGTTGCCAATACATAAAAATAATAAAGCTCCATTCGAGTATACGGTTCCAACGCCCTATACGAAAATCAACGAAACAGATAGAAAAAAAAGTTAAACAATTATTCAAATGTGCCAAATACAAACGTTTTGAAGAATTTGAATTGAATAAATATTAATGGCGAAAGAGATCCATAACAAATGTTCTAACTTGATAGAGAATGGATACTTCACATAAACCAAAAACATTTTCTAGTATTTTTTTAACAGGGCATTGACTTAAGGCTTACATTCTCGGTATAAATAATCTAAAGATTTCATCCATGTCTAAGTGTGCGACTGAATATTTTTGTTACCCTTTTATTAAAAGAAAATTTACATTTAAAATAAATTTATTTGCAATTAACGGTGTAGTATTGAGGATTATAATATTACTATAATGTACATACATATTCTAACTATCATTACAATTAAAAAGGAAGCTGTAAGTTTACGCATATTTTGATAACTATTTTAAATTTAAATAATTTTCACATATTTCTTTTTGAGAACAATAAAAAACTAAATTATCAGTATACTATTTTTAATAAAGTTATTTATTTAACTATATTGTCGAAACTTAACACGAATATACAAAAATTTCATTCCTTTAAATTAAAAAATTCACAGAAATAATTTATTAATTCTTTTTTATTAAAATTCATCACACATATGAGTGAATGATTCATAGTATTTCCCCTTTTTATAGGTGTAATAAAAGAAGATTAAGAGATTAACAACAGTTCTTTTTTTTTCCTTTTCAAAAAGTGAGCTGTTGAAATAGAAAGATTAAGATCGATCAATAGCTATTTCAATCCGTATCACGGAACGTTTTCGCAATAATGGGCTCTTAGAAAGACATAAGCGCGCGCCGTTTCAATACTTCAGAAGCATAAGTATAATTCATGAGTTTTTCTTACTAAAACAATGGCACCCAAGAAAAAAATATATTTTGTAAATTGGTATTGCTATTGTTGGGTGGTTCTCTTTGATAAATTTATTCGGTATACCCTCTTTACCTTTTTATGTTAGTATGTTAGTCAATTCACGCCCCCCCCCCCCCCCCCTTTCCCCAAAAGATACATATATTTAAATAATATTTAAATTTAGCATACAGTTTTAATATGCATGTTCTAACATATATCTGTAATATAAAGATGTTATTTATGTAATTTTTACTTGCTTTTATTTAACTAGCTCTCCATATTATAAATCCTTGCAACTTAATTTCAACCACCTCCAAACGTAATATAAATTTTAAGCTTGGTATACTTACGTAATTCTGAAATCCTGAGGATAATATAGTATTTGGTGATAATGATTAGTACATAATAATTAATTATACATTTTTTTTATAGTTAAAAATAAAACGTCGTTAAGTTTTGAACACGTGCAATAAAAAATAATGGTTTGGCCACGTACTCTATGAAGATACACGACATATTTAACACGTACCATCTATACACAATGTTGAGTTGACCGAACTATCAATCCTTTAATTACTTGCTCACCACTCTACCAAACAGGCCACACAGGCTCAAATCGTGTCTTCAAAATATATAATTTTTTTAATACAATGAGCATTTTTAGACATAACGCTATCATTTTTAACATTCTGCGATCATCAAGTCTATTTTCGTCAACATTGACAAAACGTTTCGTCATTGTACGACGAAAGTGTTGGCAAATCAAGAATCCTCACACTTTTAACGAAAGTAATTTACTCCAATTCCTTTCCGTTGGTATAAGCTAAATCTGTTCTAATTTAAGTTCTTACATGTACATTGCAACAAGTTAAAACGAGTTTTCCTAGCTCGATCGGTAGCGCAGACCAAGATGAGGTTAGGTTTGAATTCGTTCTCATTTTTGATGAGATAAATTTCGCGAAAAAAGCATGAAGTAGATTTTAAGTTTTATAAACTATTTAATTGGACAATGTGTCAGACAACTGTTTCGTCAAAAATTACGAAATTTTCTTAAAAAAATGAGCAGACGTTTTTAACTCTATTTAATGTTCACAATGGTGTAGCAAGTTCCAGATATAAACATCATCAATTTAAGGGTGCTGGGTATCAAAACACGTTTCATTTTCTAGTAACAATTTCTCTCTAAGACTCCCTCGATGGACCAGAAGTGACCAATGGCCAGTAAAAGTCCTTATAATGAAAAAACGATTCCGGCTCCTTTCTATATTGCCTATAATACCCACTCACTCCAAACATCGATTTTCCACTGCCGATTTTTAGCCAGTGAGAGAGAAAAAATCGGGAACTTTTCGAGGCAGCGCGATTTTTCTGTAATATTCAGGTAATTAAGGAAGTGAGCACGACTTGGAGAACGAAATTGCTTTTTCTTTGTTGATAAAAGCGACGACAGAAATCGCTTTTTCTGGATTTTTTTCCGTTCTTTCCCGTTCAGTCTTTTTTTTTTGTTATTTTATTTTTGCACGATTTCCCTTCAATACAGATCAAAGCTTGAAAGTTTTTTTTTTTTTTGGTAGTCTTTCCACCCCTTATTCCATCTCTTTTTCCTATTTCTCTCTTCTAATCGATTTTCGTTTTTTTATTTTTTTTTTATTCTTGCAGTTTCAGATGGATTGGAAATGAAAACGGGAGAAAGAGAGAGAGAAAAAAAAATGATTGTATAGAAGAAGGAGAGTATATATACTCGAAGTATATAAAGTGTGGGTGGAGTAGGAGAAAAAAAAATTCCGTATTGGATTTTCGACTTTTTCCTATTTTCTGATAAATCGAAAGCAACATAAATAACGCGATGTAGATAAAAACAGGAACCCCCCAAAAAAACTATTTTTAGTCCAAACTATCGAAAACTATCGATTAAATTCTGGAAGAGAAACAAAAAATGCTGGAATGCGGGACTTCAGTTAAATTTTTTAATGTTTTATTATTATTTTCCTCGTTTTCAAAGCGGTGTCAAACAAAACTCTATCGCTTATATTCCATGTACATAGAAAAAGTCGAAAAGAGAATTGGAAAATTATTTTAACACGACCCAAATTTCGATCTAAAAACCAATATTGGATGGAATTGTATTATAGCTTTACTTCATGTTAAGCCAAAGAACAAATATTTCGTGTTTGGGGGTACAAGGAAAAAGTTATTGACGTCCAAGGGTGTCAGAATGATAAATGCATCCTTTTAAATCAATTCTCAAATAAACTAAATTATTTATTTTCTTACAAATTTAATAAAGTTTAATATGCAATGAATTACTATCTTCACTAAATCATTTAAAGTCTACATTATTGAGTAATAAGTTTACTTCTCAGGAAAAAATACCTAAAAACTTTATACAAGACTATTTTATACGGATTTTCCCAAGAATGTTTTTTTTTTTTTTAAATTTGAGTAGCTAGATGCAAAAGCAGCCATATGCATTTTTTACTTTATAAATTTTATAATAAAACTATAACATTGTTAATACAATAATACTTTTTTGTAATAAAAATGAAGAAGAAACACGAAGATATTTCACTAAAATATGTAAATTCTCAGTTTACAGAATAAGTCAAAATCTAAATTTTAATTTCCGCATTATTCCTTATTTTGAAAGTGGATGAAGTTTTTAACTGGTTGTTTTTTATTGTAGGCATGGAAATCTTGTTTTCTTCAAGAAGCAAAACCAACTATACCCGAATTTCAATCAGTCAAAAATATGTTAGTTGACGTTCGCATTCGCTGAATATAACTATAATTAAACTACTTTGTTTCTGTGGACTTCTTTTCTGATATTTTATTAGTAAATAACGTTTATTTCTCCTTTATTATATTTTAAAATTGAAGCCAATTGGATAAAATAACTAATGATACAAAAAAAAATTACATTTTTTGAATTTTTTAAAAAATTGTTTTAATCTCAATTTTCAAAAAATATAAATTTTTTTTTTTAAAAATCAACTTTTTTATTTATTTTAAAAAAATTAAAAATAATAATTGTACAACCTCTATATAAAGAGTAATTAATTTTAATAATCGATAACCATGAGTATTTCATAAAGTTCCAAAACTTTACTTTTAGTTTAAAAATGAAAAAATATACTTCATTGATAGTATGCAAAAACAGTGAATACGTGCAAGTGTGCAAAATAATAATTTTTACATTTTTAAATTTATTAAGTATGACTTTGGAAAAGTTATATAAAATAGAAAAGCACAATAGTTAAAACAATAAATTAAAATACATATTAAGTTATCAAGAAGTAAGTAATCGTGGTTTTATGTGTTCAGCATGAATATTTTTTTTTTCACTATAACGCCCTAATTTTCTGTTAAACGAAATTTATTCAATTTCCGAATATAGGTATTAATCTTTTTAAATTACTTGATCGAAAAAAAGAGATTTTAGATAAGAAGGTCTTTGCAAAAATATTTTGATTCATTTATTATTGTTTTGGCTACTGTATATTTTAATTTACATTGTTTTGCTACTATATATTTTAATTTACATTGTTTGGCTACTTTATATATTTTATTTACATTGTTTGGTTACTATATATTTTTATTTACATTGTTTGGCTACTGTATATTTTAATTTACATTGTTTGGCTACTATATATTTTTATTTACATTGTTTGGCTACTATATATTTTAATTTACATTGTTTAGCTACTACATATTTTTATTTACATTGTTTGGCTACTATATATTTTTATTTACATTGTTTGGCTACAATATATTTTTATTTACATTGTTTGGCTACTATATATTTTAATTTACATTGTTTTGCTATTAATTTTTAAATTACATTGTTTGGCTACTAGATATTTTGATATTTTAATTTATGTTGTTTGGGTACTACATATTTTTATTTACTTAGTTCGACTACTACATATTTTAATTTACATTGTTTGACTACTGATTTTCAATTTACATTGTTTGGCAAATAATTTTTAATTTAAATTGATTTGCTAAGACATATTTTAATTTATAAATGTACATTGTTTCGATACTTCCTATTTTTAAATTACATTGTTTGGTTATCTCTAATATACTAAGAAATGAAATATGTAACCACCTTTTCGAAACACCCTGCAATTCAATATATTTTCAAGTATTGAAAAATTGTTTGCTTTACGACAATGATTGCAATCAACGTTATGTGTTTATGAATATACATTTGGAATAAAAACTGTGATATTTTAAAACCTAAAAGATACTTGTCCGAAATAAATTGATAATTACCGTATGCTAATTCCATAAAAAAAATATATTTTAACTGTATGAATAATTAATTTCTTACCTATTTGCAAAATCGAAAGCAGCATCGAATTGGACATGAAGAATTCTTCTAATTTCGTTCGATCGAACTAAAACATGAAACAAAAATGTAAATTTTCATAACCTTTAAATACGATTTAATTAAAAAAAACTAATAATTTTTATATTTTGTTTTCAAGTTCAGTTGAGTTTTTGGAATGATTTTTGGTATAAAGTAAGGCGATTGAAAATAATTTAAAATATGTTTCTTAGTGTATAATTTTTCTTTTTAACCTTTTGCACGCGTAATTATGCTTTAGAAAGTTAGCAAATAACTCGGAATTTTTTTTCATGTTCGATCAAGATGAATTTTTTTTATGGAAATGTGTTCCAATTTAACTAGAAGGTTTACCATCCTTAAATCAAAAATTTAAAAACATAACCCCTGAATATACCCCTTGATCTAGGATGGGAATGTGGCCACATAATAATTTATTTTTCAACGTGTCAAAATAATTTATTGAAACTACTAAGAATACTTAAGTATATTACACTACACCGCATTAAAAATATAACGAACGAATCAATCTACGAACGTAACGGTGCAAATGCGATGTACCCTGTACATACAAGCACGGACGAGCATACGAGCATGGACATACGAGCACGATGGTAAAACGAGTGATGTCCCCCATACGGAGACATACGAGTGAAAAGGGTTAACATTAAAAATTGATGAATATAATTAATAATTTTAATTAATGATATTTCGTATTATTAATTACAAAAAACACTGACCTTTTGATTCGCATAAACTCAAAATGTACATTCAGAGTTATAAATTACATTTTTAATGTCATTATAAATAATAATATTTATTGTAACTCAATTAAAAGTAAAAAATGCATTTTAAATGTAACTACTACTTAGCTCATTAAAAATATGTAAAAACGGTAGTGTATGGAAATCATTCCAGTATTTTGTTTTTAAAAATAGTAATTATTAATTATATCAATTGAAAGCAGGCGCTGTCAAAAAAGTATTTGATGAACATATGCATTGTATTTCCAAATATTTTATTTCAGAACATTTTGCTTTTATTCTCCGATTTTTGGTTTTAATAGTTATATTTTGGAAATTAAATTTCTTGTTATTTTTAAGATACTGGAATAAGATGCCATAAATTAGCAAACAATTAAAAATTATTTTGTACATGATAGCATAACTTTAAAATTTACTTTATAGTAAAACACAAATAAACCTATCTGTGACTATAAATTTAAGTATAACTTTAAGTAAAGTGATATTTTATAGAAAATCACAAAACAGGATAAAAAAGACTTGAAAAGAAGTGATTTTTTAAAAAAAATTCTACTCTTGAAAAAAAAAAACTAATAAATATCACCATTTCTGTAATTGCTATTATAAATATTTAATTGTTTTTACTATTACAATGCGATTAGAATTTTGAAAAAGAAAAAATTAAAACAAGAGAGGCTAACTAATAAATCATTTAAAAGCTCACCAATGACGTTTTTTTTTTATTCCATTATATAATTAACGATTTCAAATAATATAACGAATAAAAAATTGAGTTCCAAAATCCATCAGTAACTTTAAAAATACAAAAAAAGAAAGGAATTTCTTCTTTTCAATTAAATTCGGAAAAATAATTATCCGCCACTAGAGAAAATCACTCCGATTCATCACAAAAATGATTAAAACTTGATTATACAAGTCTGCGTGGTAAACAGGGAAAATTTCAATATCGCCCGGGCAATTCATTAAACCCTCCCCCTCAAGTTCTAGAGCCCCTAATGGTCAACAGATGTCACAGATCACAAATTAGACGAGAAAAGTTGGCTGATTAATAATAGGAAAAGGCCCGAGGTGCATTAAAAAGCGCTGAGTCCGCAACTTTGGAATGCCAAGCTCGGCGAAAACTTCGAAAATTTGCTTCACTTTAAATGAGGGTAATTAGTATATGGGGGGAGGGGGCTTAAGGAAATTTGGAAAGTCTTGGGAGAGACGGGGGGAGTTTCCGACTCGCCAGCATATCCGATCACATTGGGAAAGGAATTCGGTAGCATTTAAAACGTTTCCACAACGTGATTTCGACGAGTTTGTAACATCGGAGTTAGGTCACATCTAAGGCGTGATTTCAACGGATTTATTACGTCAAAATACCAATTTCCTTGAGAAATATTTATTAGTGAGTTAACGAAATTGGGAAGGCTGTAATTAGATGTTGTGGGGAACCTGGAAATGTAATTTTAAACGATGGTGGTTATTATAATTATGATTTGTCTATAATAAACTTAGTTAAAGGAAGTTATATAAGATTGTTATTTAAAGGTCATTTATATTGTAAAGTAATTCTAAAATAAATAATGATTGATATTTGTTTTTATAAAAAAAATAGGGATTTATTTTTTGGATATTTGTAAATCTTTGTGTTTCCCATAACTGACATACTAGAGCTCATACTAGAGTGTACTGTAAAAAAATGGTTACTCAAATTTGACGGAAAACTTCTCTAAAAATACTGCGATTAAATTTTTTGTCAAAAATAAGAAGCCTTTTTTTCAGGTTATTTTTTACAAAATTTACAAATGGCTAAATTTTTGGTAATTTGTGACAAATTCATCATTTTTGAAGAAAAATTTAATGGGACCATATTTAACGAAGCTTTTGTCAAGTTTGAATAACCATTTTTTAACATTGTGTCATGCATAATTCGAATATAATTTTCAAATAATTATTTAGAGGGAAGTATTTGTTATGAAAATAATCCCGAAAAAAATATTAGCATTTGTACCACGGATAATTTAACGTGCATCTACCCTCTGTACACAGCGAGACCCATTAACTGAAAGCAATATAGATATCCTACGTTACGCAGTCTGATGTGGTACCAAAATTTACTAGCACGGATATGTTTTTATTTATGTTTACACAGTGAAGCCGAGTGTCCAAAGACTTAACTCTCGCAGTTTTCATTTTGACTTTAAAAATGTTTTTGCTCAAAACCAAGAAGTAAGTGAGTTTGTGTAAAAGAGATATATATTTAAAGTAATTTCAATATTTATATTGCTACCAGTAAGTATTATTAGTATTTGTTTTCGCTTTAAGCGAAATTGCGCTTTGTAAACGTTATAGTGAACGAACTAAAATATAAGGTTTAACACTCACAAATATTGCATTGATTAGTCACGTTTTTTAATTACATAATGAGTCATGCTGTTTAGGTGTTATTTTAATATGTGTTAGTCCCCTAACAAATACGAGCCCAGTTGCTCAGTTGGTAAGGCGTTCAGCTACTAATCAGAGGATTGGTGGTTCGAATCCGTGAAATGGACTTGACATAGAAAAGTAAAAAAGTAGTGATCTTGCGATCGGAGGGTTGCCAGCTTCGCTACAAAAATACTAGAAATTCGTCCAGAATATCCAACAAATTATACTGGCGTGTATACGAGACTGGTGTACGATAAATCGGATCGGGGTCCAAAGTCCCGACGTCTATTGAAGGCGTTGGGTGCCAGTTCAGGTGTTTCCTCGTCATCTGACCATGGTTCTAAAATAACGAGGTGCGTGTATGAATGTGTATGTGTTTCCGGGTCTTTCCTTCGAGATTGACCTCGAATCGTCGCCAATAGCCCACTGTGCAGCTCTAGTGCGACGTTAATTAACAAAACCAAACCAACCCCTAACAAATACATCCCTATACATAATTATCTTAAAATTATATTCGAATAATGTATGATACAATGTTAAAAAATGGTTACTCAAACTTGACGAAAGCTTTGTTAAATATGATCCCATTAAATGATGAATTTGTCACAAATTACCAAATATTTAGCCATTTGTATACTATGATAAAGAAACTTCCATGCTGACATACAAGTTAAATACAAAATCCTCCTTCTCTCTAGAGTTTTTAAGAGAGATTACATGTTAAATCTTTAAAATATGAGGCAAAAAAGTAAAAGAGAATACGTGACTAAATTTTTAAAAAAGTATTAAATACAATGTGTTTCTTTTTCGAATACAAATTGCTTTCACTGCACCAACATCACACTGCGCCTATTACGCAACCAAATCACGCATTAACGCTTGATTTATATCACGCAACTGCCCTCTTGATAAAAGTATCCGAATCCCACCCACAATTTCGTGTAATACGCGAACACTTCAAATTAAAAACTCGTTTCCCGCCCACCCTTGTCAGTACACCTCCCACCCAAAGCCCAAAGAATCAATTTGAAAGACTTCTTTCACATCGTGAAACACGTCTGACTTTTTAAAATATATATATATAAACTTCCAACGCAAGTATTCCGTTATGATAAATAGGTAATTTGTTCCGATGCATGCGACTTCACAGTTCATTTAAGGTCGATTTAGCAAAAGAACTTCCCTGCCTCCAACCCCCTTCAGACGATTTTTTTTACTCTCCCCTCCCCCTTTTTTATTTAGAAGGAGTAGGGTACAAATGGCGTTGAAAATTTTTCAAAAAAAATTACAAAAAATAGAAAGTAAATACAGAAAAAGGGTAAGAAGTAAAACTTTAATAACTTTATTCGTATAATCATATTACAACTTGTGTTGTAATAAGGCGCTACAGCTATTAGCACGCAAAAGTAAGCGTGTTATAGGAATATTTGTTTGAAAGGCTTGATGAAAAATAAATTGACTTCCGCGAGTTTTTTAATAACTTTGGGGGTGGGATAAGTATGAAATTGGACTAACGATGGAGTAAATGATGTTTACTTGATAATTTAAGTGTTTAAGGAAGGCGGGAATATAATTGAATATCAAGATCGGGAAACTGGTATAAAGTGTTTTTCTTATGAGGAATTAATTTAATTGAAATAGATTAAAATCCTAAATATTCTATTGGTTGAAAAGTTTTGTTGACGCGTAAGAATATTTTTTTTTAAATATACCAAATTATAAAAAAATGTGAAATTAAAATGTTTCTGCTAAAATGAATACGACACAAAATTAATTTAAGAAAAAAAATCTAAAATTAATGTATTAATTACCAAAAACTCTTAAAATCTAAAGCTTTACTATGGTAAAAATAATTTTAAAATATTCATAGATCTGGTACAATGCACAAATAATTTAATTTTCTACTATTAAATGAAACCTTTAATGCCGTGTTCTCATATCTTCTACATATATTGAATAGTATAATTAAGCATGAAAAAATACTTATAGTTTTTATTGTATTATTAGATCTATAAATGTTAACGAAGCCGTAATTAATAATTTTTTTAACAGCCTGTATAAATATTTAAAAAAATTATAAATGTCAATGGTGGAAAAAAATCCGTGTGAAGCGATTTGGCAAATCAATGAAAAGTTTATATATATAAATTAATGATATCTGCGCGATTTTTTTTTATAATGGTGAATAAATGTTCAAAATAGTTTCAAATAAAGTCAAAGTAAATTCGCTCTACTATCAGAAAAATATGTTAAAAGCTATTTTTGAAGAAAACAACTTCTCAGCTTCATACAAAAAAGACATCAATAAATTTGAACTATATATGGACAGCGTTTCGAGTCCCAAGCCAAAGACAACATCTGCATATTTAGTGAAGAAATAATTATAAATAGAAATAAGATGAATTCCAATTACAAAAGTAAATGTAAAATCTCAAAAGCATTACACCATGGACTTATTGCATTTGGATTTTCAAAGCGTGGGTTTGGAAGGCGGCATCAATGTACGCTGCGCAGACTTCGGAAAGTAACACGAGTAAGTGCGAAATGACATGAATGAGAAAAGGTCTACTTTCATGGAAAATTCGAAAACAGAGCAATAAACAATAATCATGGGTATCTGATAAAGGCAAAATGTTGCACAAATTTACATAATACACAAAAAGCGAACAAAAAAAAACTTTTTGTAATAGAAAATAAAATAACAAACTCATTAAAGCAAGAGAAATCACCGACCGTGTCCAGAAAAACAAAAGTCAAAATCTAATTAGTCCAGCACGCATCCGGCAACAACAAAAAAAAAACCGGACACACAAAGAGAACGCGCGTATAAATAAATGAAACAAAACAAATGAAAACAAAGCATCAAAAACACCTGAGAAAAACAAAAACGTAATATTACGTGCCGACAGAAACTTTAGATGGTAACAAGTGTTATATTAGAGATCAAGAAGGGGGAAGAGAGAGGGGGTACATGAGTCTCACGCAACTGTAAGGGGGGGTACAGGGGGTACACGAGGGGTGTTCCCAAAGATTTATTACGTGAGGAAGGAGGAAGGTGCGACGTGACACGCTCTCTGTAATCAAACCCCAGGTAGGGTTATGAATACTTTATTGCCGAGCCTGTTTTGAGATACGACCTAATCTAGCAGAAATGGCAGAGACGTATATAAGGTAGTTTCTGCCGCCGCGTACGCTCCCCCTCGCTCGTCTCAAAATACCATCAAACTTATTAAGACCTTCAGTCTCGGAAAGAGATGGGGCTTTACATTTTTGAGAGACCCTCTCTCCTTCTCTCTCTCTCTCTGCCTCTCTCTTTTGCCGGGAAATATAAATCCTTCTCAAAGCAAACCCATTTATTCGGAGTCGCTTCTCCCCCCTTTTTTTTAAAGTTTTTTTTTGTATTTTAAAAGTTTTTATATTTATACAATATACATTTCTTATGTTCGCTCTAGAATTTTGAAAACGGATTTGGATTTTTTTTTTTAATACGAGTACTGTTTTGGAAAGGGTTGTTGTAAATATGTCAGTTTTTACAACTACTTAAAAAAAAGTGTAAATGTTATATTTGAATTATAATTTATCACATAGTGGAGTCTTAATAAAGCATTGTTTATAAATAAAGCATTTTATTTTCGCACTAAATGATAAATTTAACACACATCTCTCTTGGTTAGTTTAAGTCAATATTTAGTAAAAGCGCCCATATTTACAACTATAGTTATATTTTATTGAAAAAAGAGTAAAATAATGACAAGAGTAATAAAAACTTATTATAATTTTATAAAAAAGTTATAAGTTTTTCTAATGTTAACGTTTCGGGCGAAAAGTGATATCTATGAACATCCTCTTTTAGATTAAATTGGAAAATACTCATCTTACTTAAATATGAAGCGTGCGTTCAATTCATATATAAATTGTCTTTGACATCACGAATTACATCACGTATTCATTAGTGAAATTTAGGTAAAGTTTTTACTTATACTTAACTAGTTTTAATTAAACAGTGGAAATTTTTATTTTTTAATTTTGTGATAATATAACTTTTTTTTTCTCGTGATTTTTTTTAAATGGGCACAACCCATATGGCAATATTGGTATCTTCGGAAACGAAAGAGTTGATTGGCTAGCAAAGTAGTCACCAAGCGAGACATCGACATCTCTGTAAATATTCCAAAATCGCATTTAAAAAAATATCTGAAAAACATGTTGTCGAACAATTCATATATACAATCCCCTAATGCAATGATAACTAAAAAATATTTTCCTTTAATTTATCATAGAATTAAATGTATCCATTTTTTTACAAATTATAAAATCACTCAATTTTTAACAGGTCATGGTAACTTTAAATCATATTTATTTAAATTTCACTTATCTCCATCAAATATATGTAAATGCAACACAGGAAAAATTCATAATGATAAACATATTCTGTTTGAATGCCCGATTCTTGAAAAAGAGAGATGTTCTCAAAAGGGAACTTAAATTAAAAAAATGTTAATTGGCCTCCTAATTGCCACCAATTTGTAAATCAAAAGCGTATTTTCAATTTTTTCTGTGATTTTATTAATCAATATTTTGTAATATATATATATATATATATATATATATATATATATATATATATATATATATATATATATATATATATATATATATATATATATTCCTTTTAACTTTCTTTATATGTTTTCTATATGATTTATTCTTACTAACGATTATCATATGTATTAGATCCTATGTACTTACATCTGTAAGCCCCGTGTGATACAATGTTGTGCACGGGGATTTCTTTATGTCTTCAATAAAATTTTTAAAAAAAACTATCACTTGAATCGCCAATCATCATTTCCTGTACATTAACACTTCAAACAACATTTAAAAGGAGTACATTGTAAAAAAAAAAGTACTTAAAAATGAGTACCTGATTCTACTAAATTTTTCTTTGAGTATAATTGTATCACAAATGAGCGATGACGTACTCACATTTAAGTAACCGTACTTTCTTAAAAATGAGCATTGTGGTTCAATATTTCTAATCCCAGCTTCTGTACAAGCCTTCTGAACAAAGCGACCTCACAAACTTAAAATAGTTGTTCAGAAGATGGCTTTCCACGTTATTTGATATCGATTACTTAAATGAAAACTGAGTTATTACAACTCGATTAGCTTACTTTCCATTATTTTACACCTCTTAAAGAAGTCGTCTGTTTATAAATTCGTCACGTCGCCCTGGTGGTACAACGGATAAGAAACTGGACTGTGGTGCCTTAGGATCTGGGTTCGATTTCCGATAAGTCTTGGCTGTAATTGTGGATATTTATTGAAAGTGATTTATGAAGGTAACCTATGTAATCTAGCATCTATTCTTTCTTTTCAAAATTGAAACTTAGCCATTCGGAGCCATACACAAAAATGAATACATTTTACTTATTTTTGAGTACCTATTTTTAACAGTGAACTAAGCCAGAGGGTGGCCGAGCGGTTAGAGTAGCGGGCACATGACAGGGAGGTTTGGGTTCAAATCCCGACTTTCAGAGTACAGTGCAACTTCGTTTCTCGTCATTAGCAAAAACCATCCTTGTCTCTAGGAGACTAGTACACATTAAATCTGATTACGCGCGTAAGGGGTCCATCTCAGATGTTCTCCTCATCATCTGATCGTGGTACAAAATTCCGTGGTAAAATCCCCGGGTCTTTCTTTCAGGAAAAATTCCGAACCGTTGTCAATAGCCGTTGTGTAGCTCTAGTGCAACGTTTCTCAATCAACAAAAAATAACATTAAGGTTTTTAAATCACCATACTATAATTTTCAAAGAATTATCGAATCGTTTGCCAAATCCTTTCACAAGGAATTGATAAACAAAATAAAGTAATATCACTCATATAAAAGTTGCTAATAAAAATATTCATCCAACAAAGCTGTATATAATTCCTTTCTTAAACAAACCAGAACCAACCAACCCAAAAACAATGGGCGTAAATACATCTCAGCGCTATTTGCCTACCAACGCAAGCAATATTTGTTAAAGCAGCTAAGCTGAATATCTTAGCCGAGCAAGACTTTCGTATATCATGGCCCTTATCGCTTCTTTGCGTAGCACAACAAAAGGAATCAGTTGGAGATGTTAAATAAATAAGAAATAAACACGAACGCAAAACCCACATTGTGGGGAGGGGGGAGGATGGTTTCCAAAATGGGATTTGATTATTTCTTTTTGAGGGGGAAGGGAGGGCGCGTTAAATTATAATCCGATTCAAACCATTCATTTTCAGATCGTGTTTTACGCAAATTGCTTTTCCGCAAAAATCTGGAAGACAATGATTTGAATTTCGAGGCGGGAAATCTTTTTCTTGTGTTGGATGAATTTTCGAAAAAGAAAGAATAATACTGGGGATTTCTATTTAATCTCGGTTCTTTTAAAAATGCGTCTTGGTTGCCTGATAAAAGATGGTAATAACAATGATAAATTGCATTGCCATTTTGAAATGTATTGTTTGTTAGAGATATGCCTGGTGCTTGAAAACTTTTGTGGCAAATATGTCAAGTTATGGATACGAATGAAATATTGTTTTGTGTTTGAATTGAAAGTGTTTTCGAGTTTAATATTTCATTGACATTTTACATTATTGAAAAAAAAATTTCGCTTTTTAATTTTAAAATAAAAATATATTATCTAATATAAATTTAGATTTTATCACAGAATAAATTTTATAGTAAATACTTTTTATTTAATTAAAAGTTCCCAATATGTAAATTTATTATTGAATAACTCAAAGTATTAAAGGATGAGTGAGTTAACATTGAACTACATCTACATAATGGTCATTAACAACAGTTGAGAATTCCATACATATTATTCATTGTAAATCATGGTAAATCTTCATTTGATAGATTAATTATTTCATTTTATAAATGAAAATGTATGCATTTCATAACTAATAATGCTCGTTTTTTTTTAATATTATAAAATATACAATCCTTAAAAAAAATGGACATTCAACTGCTTTTGCAATGCTACATTTTCGGTTTCAAATTTTGAAAATTTTGTTAACAAGATACTACTACAAACGTTTGCTTGTCGGATACATAAAACATATGTAACTTATTTTTACTTTATGTTCTATACTTTGATGCGGGTTATTTTCTAATTTTTCCCAGAAATACAGCCTTTTAACTAATTTTAAACCATTATCAGATAGACTACCCATTGTAAAACAAAAAAGGTACTTAAAAATGAGTAAATGAACCTACTCGTTTTTCTTTAAGTATAATTGCATCCCAAATGAACAATGACGTACTGAAATTTAAGTAACCGTACTTTCTCAAAAATGAGCAGTGTTATTTAATATTGCTAATCTCAGCTTCTGTTGAAGTGATATTAATATAACTTGACAAACTTAAAATAGTTGTTCAGAAGATGGTTTATCACATTATTGATGTCGATTGCTTAATTAGAAACTGACAACTCAATTATCGTATTTCCTATTCTTTTGGTATGCCTTTTTTATCATTTATTCTGTTTATAACTTCTTAATTCGAATTGGTACTTTAACAGATAAGGCACTGGACTGCGTGCTGAGGATCTGGGTTCAATTCCCGTTAAGAGTTGGTTGTAATTTTCGGTATTTATTGAAAATGATTTATGAAGGAGGCCTATGTAGGCATGCATCTGCTCATTGCATTCAATTTTGAATATATGTCTTATTCAAAATTGAAATGTATATATTAGGAGCATGAATGTACTCAAAAACGAGTAAATTTTACTTATTTTCAAGTACCTATTTTAAACAGTGCACCATAGCAATAACTTCAATCTCCAAACTTCCACACAACAACCAACGTGAAACCTTTTGGACTCTTGAAAAATTATTTAGCTGACATGCACCAGCTCTCTCTACATGTCGAATATTTTGCGGACAACGAAGTTCGAACTAATTCCTTCGATTACGAACTCCTCGCACTTCCAACCAGGCAACGCGGGGACCACCGATTTCTAATGCAACATAGCATTGTAACTCATTAAATGAGAAACGCTTCATTTTTGCTTCGATATCTTCTATTACGATAACAAAAAAATATATTAAAAAAAAACAAGGAATCAACCGGAAAAGAACACCTGTGCTTTTTCACAAGAAAGAGAATGTCTATCTCAGGTCCCCATCTCCATAGCCTCCTTCGAACAAAGGGATGGGGGGGGGGGAGCGAAACAAAGCCAACAAAATGAGCTGTCGCCATTACGGAAATCGAAAGAAATAGTTTAAGAAGAGAGGCAATAGCGGAATAATAACCGCATCCATCTCTATTAGAGAGCATGATCTAGCGGAAAAAAAGGCGGGATAAGTAGCCGCATTTGTTAAAAAGGATATTCTCTTATTGCAGCAGAGGAAGAATCGAAAATTGTTTATTTTTCCAACAAATGCAACCGGAGAGGGAAGTTTCCATTCTCAAAAGAGAACAAATAAGTGGAAATTTCCGCTCCAAAGTAATTGGATTCCACTTTGGAATATTGTTTTCAGGTGAAAAAGTATCCGCGATTGGAAAATAGAGATTTTTTTTTGTGTGTGTGTTCTTTTAATGTTTGGTTGGGGTTTTGTTTTTAAACAGAGGCATCTTGTTTGTTTTAAAAGCTTTTTACCGTGATTGTGTGTGGTGTGATATCTCCCAATGCGGGCGCTTTTAACCGGTTTTGCAAGTTCAGGGAGTGTTAAATAACTGCCTTGCGTGTAAAGAGATAAAAGCAATAAACGAAGAAATTTAAAAAGTTGGTATTGAAAATAAGTAGAATACTTAGCAACTTTTTATATTTTACAGTATTAATACAATGTTAAAAATAGATATTCAAAAATAAGTAAAATGTGCTTATTATTGCTCCGAATACATGTTTCAAGTTTGAAAAAAATATACTTAAAAATGAGTGTAATGGGTAAAAATGAATAAAAAAAGCAGTACCTTGCCTACATAGGCCCTTCATAAATCACTTTAAATAAATATGAGCAATAACAACCAAGACTTACCTGGAATCGAACACAGATCTACAGGCACCGCTGTCCAGAATTATATCTGTTTAGCTACCAGGGCAACGTGAAGTTATAAACAGAAGTAATGTTAAAAACGTGTGCCAAAAGAATCGGAAGTAATATAATTAAACTGTACTAACTCAATTTCCATTTAAGCAATCGACATCAAATAATGTGTAAAACTATCTACTGGAACAGCTATATTTTAAGTTTGTCAGTTCACTTTGTCAAGATGGCTTGAACAGAAGCTAAGTTTAGAAATATTACATCACACTGCTCATTTTTGTGAAAGTACGATTTTTTAAATTTGAGTACGTCATCGCTCATTTACGATGCATTTGTACCCAAAGAAAAACGAGTACGCTCAATACTCATTTTCAAGCACCATTTGTTTCGCAGTGTACGTTTATTTTACTTCCATATATATTAACAAACAAAAATCCATGTTCTGCAATTTGTGTTGACATGTTAAAAGGAACCGTGTTATAAAAACTTGTTTATCTTCCCATTCTTTGGAATAATATAAAACGATTGTATTTGTGATCTCATCTTAATACAACTTCAACGAAAATACAAAGTTTTTTTAAGGAAAATGGAAATTCGAAAAAACCGCTATTATGATATCTTCATTTTTATTGAATAAGAACGTAGGCTAATTTATTTCTGTGATACGTCATTACAATTAACTCATTGCAGAGTACGAGTAATTTACATATAGTATTTTAATATTTCAGTTGAGCCAAATGAAATGTATTTTCTTTTTTAATAGAATTTTCCTATTCAATTGTCGCTACAGTCCTCCTACAGCATCCTATTTCATTTCTTAACCTCTAATATATAAAATATGTTTGCAATAAAATCTTTTCATTTAGTGGGAAGTATGTCTTCTTAATTTCATTAATTCATATTATTGAATAAAGTGCTAAAGTTGAGGAACAGTTTTCTTCTAACGATAACAAACAAGAGATTTCCAGTCTCTATATTTTCTTATTCCAGTCTCTCAATTTAAAACTTTAGACAGGTGTAAAAATAGTTAATTCATATCAAGACTAGAACTGTTTATATCTGGGGTTGAGTAAGAGAACATATTTGCTTTTACCAATAAATCTTAAAATTTTAAAGCCCTAATCTCAGTAATGAGTTTTTACTCACACTAGACTTTAAATTTATATAAAATAACGAAAATACCTAAATTAAATTTTACTGCTATCACTTTTATATTTTGTATGGTGTTTTTAGAAACTACTCTTAGATTAAAATATTTTAAAAAAATATAATTGGTATAAAAAAAAATACCCTAAAAACGATTTATAATATATATTTTTTTAAATAAACTAATACAAAAAATTTCAATTGATGTATTTTAAATATATTAATTCATAAACGTTGTCACAGTTAGGCAGTTTTAAAGTTTAAAAACACATTAAGACAAGGAATAATACAGGAAATTTCACAAAAAATCCTCAAAAATAAAGGTTTTAAAATGTTATGTTACAGACCCCCGTAAATGTAATGCATGACACCGAAACCCTCAATTACATAAAATACTTTGATGTTCCATTTGTAAAAATTTTATTGAATTGAGATTCTGTTCTGTAAAGAATATGTTTTTATTCAATTGACAAAACCATTTTGCTACTTGAATGTAACCTTTCACAAAATAAGCCATTCATTCTTCCATACATATTTCAACGAATCCAGATGACTCATGTGCCCTTACCCAATGAACTTTTTAACTTTTAATGCATGAGAAACCACACGATTTGAGGACGGAGATTCGTCCGTCCCACTCTCTGGTACAACATTTGAATCTAATCCAATAAAATCCTCTTAAAAACCATGGGAAGTGCCCACCCCAAACAGTTACTTAAGCAAATGGATCGGGAGAGGGGGTTGGATAGAAGGAAAAAAAAACTTCTATTCCACTATCGCATTGTGGCTCACGTCCCGACGAACTTTCCCTTCTTTCTCAATGATTCAGGGCGAGCTCACGTATTCAGAACCCGGGTAGTAACTCTCACCCGGGCAGTAGGCAAGAAGAAAAAGAAAAGAAAAGAAAAAACCTACGCCCTAAGAAAAGTGAAGGGAGAAGAAGAAGAAAAAAATCCCGGAGAAATTGACTAGTGAATTATTGACAAAGTCAGACTCTCTCCGAAAACTTTTTCTCCCGGAAATCCCAGGAGCAATATCTGGAAAAAGAGAAAGTAAAAGAAAACAAGAGAAGGGGAAAACTCCAGGGGGTTTCCGTTTTCCCCGCTCGTGTTCTGCCAAATAATTAAGTACCCGATCGATTAATTGATCACCTTACAGAAGAAAAATTCTGGAGAAGGAAAAAGTTTTCGTGGGGGCCTAGGGGGGTAGGAGATGTATGGCCCCGGGCCCCTTGCCCCCCTAGGGCCATCAATTCTTGGGGAAAAGAGGGGCTTATCGCTAGGAAATGACTCGCAGGCAGGAGCTCTTGCGGTCGAGGGGCCTCTGAGGTGCCAGGAAGAAAAAAGAGAAGCTCCGGCCATTAGGCGAGAGAAGTATCATTAGACCTTTTCGATTAGGTTGTTTTTACGTATAGGTGAGAGAGACGACAAGATTGAGATATTTACATACGAATGCGGAATTTATTTAGTAGATTTTACATACAAAAAATGGTCCCAATTTTTATCCTTGTTTAGGTATTAATAACTAAAATGTATTCATTTGTCCGCTTCGGATAGGGTAATTCAAGATACAAAGATGTTTTTCTTAGACACAAAATTCAGAGATGTATTTTCTTATATCAAAATACAAAGACGTGTTGCATAGATTCAAGATAGAAAGATGTCTTGCTCAAATTCAGGATACAAAGATGTTCTTCTTAGATTCAAGATACCGAGAAGTTTATATTTGTCGTACGATATACCTTTAAATTCAAATAACAGAAGCTGTTAAATAATTTGTAGACAATAAAATTTAGTGCACTACGTCTGACCATTTTGTGTAACTCATAATCAAAATTTACGCAACAGAAATAATTTTTTCATCATTTCTTTTTCAGGAAAATACTTCCAGTACAAGAGGTAGATCCAGAAAAAAAAATGGCCCACAAAATATATTATTTTAATTTAAAAACTTAATATTTCTTAAATTAGTCGAAATTTGTTGGAGTCAATCTCTTAATGTTTTCTCAAGCCACGTCGATATGGAGAGGATATATAATATTATATTTAAGCTTTGGTTGAACGACGTCTGCTGTGATGTCACTTTGCTTACGCGGTTAAGGTAAAAATAATTGGAAAACTCCTTCAATCTCAAAGGTTGATTGTATGAAACCAATTTTGAGGGGTGTTTCCCAACCGACATGTATTCCAGTAGGACTATATCATGATTGTTAACGAAATAGTACTCGGAATTTCTTTTATATTTTAAAAATTTGCTTTCAAATCTTATTAATTGTACGTTTTTACTATGATAATTAATACTTTAGTACAGTTTAATTAGAAAGGGGAGTTCTTCGAAAAAATTTACAATTAGATCTCTATAACTCCTGTACTTCCACACTACATACGGATATTTACATTTTAAGAGGGGACGAACATCTTTTGAGCCTTCCCACTCGATCCGTCCTTGTTCATTTAATAGAGTGTCTCTAAGAACTGACGGTTTTTAAAACGAAATAATAATCAAATGGTAACAGATACACAAGTTATTTTTGCAGGATGTTAAGGTGGTTTGTCCCAGTTCAGAAGAGTGGATGGATTAGGTTCTTCAAGTGGCCCCAAAGAAAAAAATAGTATGGATTGAGATCCGGCGAATACGGTGTCCTATTCAAGACTTAAGTCGGTCACCCCCCATTGGGAGTAATGCAAAACCTCACCAGTCCGATGAGAAGTCGTACAATTTTTTTGAACCAAATTCGGCTGAAGCACTCAAAGCATTATGTATGGCCACAAATCAGTGGAAGATTTTAATATAACGACCTGAATTTACAGTTCTCATGTTGACAAATGAGCCGAAAGATATCTGTACTGTGAATAAAGCTGCGCATATAGTAAACCTCTGTGGATGCAGTCACAGTGATTAGGGAATGCGAAAATGATTGTTCTCCGCTTTATTGTATTTCAACTTTTCTTACGTCAAGCAGCTTCGGGCGATGGTGGACATTTCAGGAGCATTAGGGTGTGATTTCCTTCACAATATTCTCGAAAGCATTCAAATGATTATCAACCTCAGAAACCAAAGTGCCGCATGTTGGTAACATTTGGAATTAACACCAGGTAGCATACTAAAAGTAATTCTTGACCTCACATTAAATTTACTACAAAAATAACTTTAAACTATCACCGCGAGCTTCTTATTCTGTTTTAAAAACTGTCAGTCTTTTAGGGGACACGTTTTAATTGTGTATATTTGTATATAAAACCACTCTTGTCGAATTGTCTCGAATTCGATAAGGACGTTTTTTCCTTGGCCTTTAATGTGGATTAAGCCAACGTGTCCATTTATACCAATTCGCTTACATCTATCGACATAATTTTATTACACCGACCGACATAATTTTATTACACCGACCATAAATTTAATTATAACATACTTCAAAAAACTTTCATATGATCTGAGTAAAACCCTTTTTAAATATTAAGTAAATGCGAGTAAATCATTGTATAAGAAATTGCCACTTATAGTAAAATAAAATTACATACGAACTAACGTAAAACAAATATTTATGCACAATAAGATGGTCGAGAGTAGATTTGCATACAAATGTTTACTTTCGTAACAGCTCTCCCTTTGTGTTTATTAAAATCTTAATTGCACTTTTTTTTACGAAAATGCATAACAAATAAACAATATTACTTAACATCACGATATATACTGTCTAATGAGTTTCCTGGAAAAATAGTGAATTGTCACTTAACACACTCTTAGAAATAACATTATCATGTTTTAGCATCTTGCAAACGTCAAGGCTACTTTCTTCAATTTTGACAATTGTTTCGTTTTTAAATCAAGTGACTTGATGAAACAAGGCTCCTCAATTTTTTCTTAATGAAAGTAATTTAATTCGCATCCTTTTCAGTGACATCAGCTCATTCTAATATAATTTCGGTTTTTACATATATTTCGGTTTTTACATACATTTTACGTTTAAAAGTCAAGAACGAGCAATTCAGGCTTCCCACCAACAGATCCCTGGTTTGAGTCGCGCCGTCCTATTTTATTTGAAATCATCCTCATTTTTAACAAAATAAAAGTCGTGAAAAAAGGCGACATAAATTTTCTTATTTTGACGAATATTAATCGCAGCATTTTGCAGGCAACTGTTTCTTTAAATATGACGAAATTTTTTTCAAAAATGAGTACCCATTTTTAACAGTACACATATGTGCACTAAGACATCGATATTCCCTCCCCGATTTCCTAATTAAATATAGCAATCTCAACTGTGATTGGATGACAAATTACAACCAGCCCACTCCCCTATAAGTTATTTATCTCCATAAGGAGTGATCCACCCCCGAACCACTACCACCCCCACCCCATCTGTGGGTGGACTCAAGCCAGAACCGAACACGCATTGGGCTGAACTGCAACCGGGCATTAACGGCCCGATAGGCTTTTAGCCAAACACAAATCTCTGACCCGCTGCCGATAACCCCTTGACCTGCCCCCTTGGCAGAGTGGGGCTGAGATGTTCGCAGGTGATAGATGGGGAGGGGGAGTAATGAGGGGGCACTTATGGGATGCGGGGGGTGATCAGTTCGTATCAATGACTTTCTCTTTGGATCGGGTGTTGTTCTTTAATCACTCGCACTGATTATCTCTCGGTAGTGATTGGAAAATCGGGAAGGATTTTTATTTGTTTGATAGGGGGCTGGTTGGTGTTAGGGGCAAAAGGGGTGGGGGTGGTGTTTGCATTTAACTTGGATGGCTTAGCGGGAATTTGAACGTGTAATTTTGTTAACTAAGCACTATAATTATTATATTACTTGAAAATACAAGTATTGTTGTATTTTGAAATATTATACCTATAATTGATTCTTTTTATTTTAAAATAATAAAATTTATATAAATAAGTTGCTAATAATTCTCAATGTTTTTTTGTGAGTGATTCCGGCTTATGTACATAAATTACAGTCCGCAAATGTAACATATGGAAATTCTATTTTATTATGGTTCATAATTAACAGTGGTGTAATGTATAATGCAATCGTGATTAATGTATTTTGTATTTGAAATTTAAAAATTGCATGGGATTCAATTTTCCATCATGAATATAATGTATTTCCCACCACTTTGTACATTTTGTAATTGGTTGAATAAATTATATAAAAGATCAAAAATATTAATTACACTTTTCATCAGTTATACGAAATTTATTTCGTCAATTATACAATATTTATTTCGTCCCGAAAAGTAATTTCAAGGCTCATAAGTATAACGAGAAAACTAATAATTATTTTGAACATTTCAAGAAAGTTTCATTGAATTTGAGATTTTTTGCATAAGACAAAATGTAAAGATTGATTTTTTTTTATTTATAAAAAATAAATGGATTATAGAACTTGAATACAATAACGAAAGCAAGCATTCGTTGAGTTTTTCATAAATGTATTAATTTGAAGAAATTGTTACACATTGTTTAAATTTGCTAACACCGACAAAATCCCTTTTTAAAAAATTTCTAAGCATACATAGTTATTTTTATATCACCGACTAAATCATTCAAAAAGACAACATGACTACCTCTTGGGCTTTGCCGTTAACATAGCAAAATGAAATTTCTCTAAAATATTCTTGGAAATACGTTGCAGGATACTAAATATTGAAATTTTTTAAACTGGAACAAGAAAGAATCAATCCCTGCGATGCTTCTATTAATAAGGCTTTTTGAAATCGTACAAAACCATTTACACATTCCTCACACACAGAGAATCCAATTACATATAATAAGATGTATTTTCCCGTTAAAAGGCTTATTCCAATCCCCTATTTCATCTTCAAAACGGCGAAATCCAACGCATAAAGAACAATTTCAAAAAATCCCTTCAAAATGGAAGAAGACTTATAATTTTCATAAACCCCACCGCGCGTTTCCGCCCAATCAATTTCCTAATTAATATTATTAATTTGAAGTTTTGGATTCTTAGCTTCCCGCCGGTGGGATAATGTACGGCTTCCATACATCAAGAGGCATATTGCGAGTATTAAATCATAATTACGCCCCCCCCCCCTTCGGAAAGCGGCCACCGGGGTTCAAACGCTTTTAAACGGGGCGCGCTTTAAACGATAAATATCAATAATTTGTCCGCATTAATCAAAAGGTGTGGCGAGCTTGTTACAACACGCGAGCAGAGGCGAAATTCAATTTCGCAGGTGATCCATTACCGAGAGTTCTTTTAATATGAACGGATTTCCACAGGAGAGCAGAGGGGAAGAAAAAAAAAGAGTTATACTTTTGCTTCTGAGTCATTTCGCTGCTGCCTCGATAGCAGGAGGGCAGCAACTCAACTCTTCCTAGAACGGTGGGGCGGGATCCCTTGCCGCAGAACCGGCGTTTCCTCACTACTTTCGATATAGATGGGTCGCCGCGTTTTATAAAGTTTCCGCAATTCATTTTGCTAGGGGATTTTTAGGGAGAGTTTTGAGTTATTGAGGTTTCAAGCCCCTGGTTGGGTGAACTTTGAAACTTGCCTCAAGTTTTAAATTAACTTTTCTATACCTCTCCTTTCCCCCTTCTTATTGGAGGGATTTGAGATATGGTTTCGCGCTCGGGTGGAATTATAATCGGCGTCATTAGTTGTAATATGAGCCATTGGTCGAGACGAATCATTCATACAATTAGGAGGTAACGTTTTCTAATAATTCTGATTAATGAAGACTCCGAAATGAAATTAGAGTCTGATGCAAATTGATTATGAAAATGAAAGACTGCCGTATCTTTAATTATATGCATGTATATGTTTCATATATGGTACAGGAATGATTAATGTATATGAACAATTAAAAACATTGGATGATGTAAAAAGTCAAATTGACATTAGAAATTCTTTTTCTGTATTTTGTGTATGTATTCATTTAATTTAATATGTGCTAATGTCATATATTATGTGTGTATTTATGTCATATAGAAATTTATTCCATGCATTATTATTTGACATCAGAAATGTATTTCATGTATTACCGATAATTAAGTTAGTACTTTTATAAACAAAATATTTACTGGTGTTTAGTTTGCATTTTATTTTAAAATTATAAAATACAACATGTTTATGAACATTTAATGCTATTTCTTTGTGTGACAAATTATATACACATTTAATCCTCATTTTTTCTAGCATGGCATACATAATTTTTTTATATTCTTCATTTTTTGGCTCTACTTCTTAATAAAGATTCTTTATCAGTAAAAATTGGTTTTGCTTTTCATTTTGTTAAAATGTTTCTTCAGTTTTAATTTTGCACAACTTGTTAAATTTCCAATAACGAATTATCTTGCTAAAATTTTTCTTTACTGAATTGTTATAAATCTTTTTAAGTACTAGCCAGGCTAACAATATCTAAATATCTAGTTTTGTGCCACAAATCTAGACTAAACACTATTACAATGTTTTAAATCATTCTAAAAGTAGGAAATATTTGTCGTTTTAAGAAGTTATTATATTGATAACGTTCAAATAGTCGAAGCTTTTAAAATCTCAACTTTTAGTATCGCGGGTTAATTCTGATTTGTATATATATAGAACAAAAATGTCTCATTTAATAAATCTTCCTTAATATAATTTTTACCAACCGTTAAGTGAGAAAGTTAAAAGTTTTGCTACTAAAAAAAACCTGAGCATAAATAAAAAAGTATATCAATTTTATTCTGCTAATTTAATTCTCTTTTTCCTGCGCCAATACTTATCAACTGTAAATGTACTGCCACGGAGTGAAATCCCAAATTATTTCGAATACTTCATACAATACAAAACTACAATTCTTCATCTTCCGGAGATCCCGAAGACGTCAGAATCAGATCCCGAGCAATTCATTAGAAAATGCTTGAATAAAGTCCGGACACCCGAGCCAAACACCCCCTTTGGCGCTTGATGAATGCCCGGAATAACATCACCATACATTCCGCTGGAAGGGCAGGGCATCGATTTCACTCGCCAAAACATACTTGCCAAACATTACCAATTTGGCGATTTTTTAGTATTGCTTAAATTTAAAATAATTGAGTATGGCGAAAAAACTCGAGAATTTTATGATAGGCTTCTTCAAACAATACACATTTAGTTTTAATGTGTGTTTTTAACATACTTATATTAATATTTTTTTTATTGATTTATGAATTTTTGTGTGTTTGGCGAAATATTTCAAAACATTGGCGACTTTCGGAAATCAAATTTGGCAGTCCCTCGCCGGCATTGTGTCGTCTGAATGAAAGACACCCCCAACCCCCTCAGTCAAAGTCAAACCCACCCCCCCCTTCAAAAGAGTTGGGCAAGATTAATCCCCCCTCCCATCGTCCCGGGGCCTATTTGGGGAGATTTCTGCTGACCCCCTACTCGGGTCGAAGTTTCTATATTTAGACACTGACGGATATTGACCAAACAACGGGGGGATTGCTGGAACCCCTCTTCAAAAAAGGCAAAATAAAGATCAATATTGCGCAATGCAGCCAGTTTGGCGCGTTTGTTATCTTTTGGACGGCCGACTGCCCCCGACAATTCTCACATTTTTGGCGCAGCTTTCACGGCTATTAAATTTCGACAATCGCTCTTTTTGGCACGGCCGATCAGGCGATCATAACTTGAGAGATCGTTTCGTCTCCCAGGGCCTTCCCTCTTTGGCAAGGAGCGATTTAGAGGCGTTATATTTTCGATCCCAGATCCCCGATAAGTGAAAAAGCGCGTTATACCCCGATGAGTTTGGCGCTATTCTTCGCAATCGGAAAATGATGAGTGGTCAAAGGGGGAGGTTGGGTTCGGTCACTAACCCCAAGTCGAGTGCGGACTGGAATGTATATTTTAGCGTTCAAAAAAACTATATGTATGGCAGTTTAAATCTGCAAATGGAATTTAAGCTGTTTATATACAATGTTAAAAATGTGCGTTTTTCCAAATTTGTTTGGGGTATTCCATAATTCTAATAAATTAATCTTTGAACACATTTGATTAGATTTTATAGTATCCTTTGCCCAAATAAATAACTATTATTACAAAAATCGTAGAGTAACTAATAATTAAAAAATTTAATTTAATAATTCTAGTATGCTTATCTTCAGAAATGGTAACTTAGATTTATGAAAAATTTCTTATATTCTAATGAAACTTTTCTACAAATTAACAAATATTTTTTGTCAAAATTTACTAAATAATGAATTTTTTAATAAAATAAGTTATAAACTTTGAAAAAATAAAATTATTGCTAACAATTCATGGCGAAGATTTTTTTTTATTTAGATGAAGTGAAGTAATATTTAAAAGGGGAAGTGTTTACGAAACTTTCTTCCACTTTGAATAACCCTTTTTAATTCTACTCCAAAGTCGATATAGTTCTAAACTATTTAAAAAGAAAATCAGTTGTTAATCTTATTCTGTTGAAGAATCTTTTTAGCTTTATATACCCATTAATTAATTGTCTTCAGCAAAAAAGTGTACAACTTGCAGATTGATGAATTTGCCGAAAAAAATATTTACACTGTATGATATTGAAGCATTGTGTAATGAGACATACATCACTAGCAAGGGATATTTTACAGCCATTCAAAATTGATTGCACAATTTTCCTAAATGTCTTTTTTTCAAAAGAGGTCAAACCCTGTGTAGTTGGGAAACGCTTATTTTGTAATTTCTATTCACATTTCACTAAAATTTAAGTCCTGGAGTGTAAGACACACGGTCGTGGTTTTGAATCCCCAAATCTTTAATAACTTAACAATTATTATTTTTTTAAAGTTATCATCTCAAACCATTAGAATACATTCCTTTCTCTATTTTCCACATGCTTTTAATTCCCATCAAAATAAAAATTGACACTTCGAAGAATAAAAATTTCTTAATAATCACGCACAACACAACATCGCAAAGTATCGTAAACGTTAATGAATATTAGAAGAAAAATAGCGCAAAGATAAAAAAAAGAAAACCCTAAACTTCATTACACCCCTCCCCCCTTTTTCCCCAAAAGGCGGAAATCATTAAGGAAGTTAGATAAAGAGTTTCACAGAAGAGGGCGCGGGGGGGGGGGGGGGGGGGAATAGGGAAGAGTTTACTTTCAAAACAACTTTGATGCAATAATCAATGGGTAGAGAGGGCCGTAGTATCTTCCCTAACGTGCGACACTTTTCCAACAATTATCTTGCCCCACTCCTCCCCTGATGGTTTTTCGATCGCTTTGTAAAGTCGACTAATTTCCTTTTCGATGCTGGAGAAGTTTTATATTTAAACAGTCATAAAGAGACCGGTTTGCGATTGGAAATTCAGAATTTTTGAAAATTTTGAATGATTTTTGTTATCGGGAAGCGATTGGTGGGGACATTTTACCATGTTAAATCGCTCCTTCAGACGTATTCATTGTCTTGTCGAACAATAAAGATCCAGACGCCATTAAAAGTAAGGAGTAAAACAATATCCATAATATAATATCCACAACAAGAATACGGATTTCATTGCTTATACTGATATTTGGTCTTTTGTGTGTGTTAGCAGTTTTGTGTAAGTTGTTTACAAAAGGTCTCTAAAATATAATAGAAAATTATTAATACTTCATAAAGTGGAAGTACATTGAAAAACATTTATGTTCAAATCTTTTTATAACTAAATCAAGTGAATCATTGTTATAAGCAGCATATCGTTTCTGCTTCGTAAACATGTATTTTAATTTCAAAGTCAGAAAAGAAACATTCTTTTTCAAAAACGTATTCATTATAAATACGAGAATGGCTATTACTAATATTTTGATGCTCAAAGATCATTTGGTATAATAACGGCCGTCCTTCCGGTCAGGCCATCACGAGCTCCAAAAATAGAGTTTTTAAGAAGACCGAAGAATGTACTGGCGTCTTTGCGTTTGGTTTGTTAAAATAATGTCGCATAAGAGCTGCATAGTGGGCTATTGGTGACGGTCCGGGACGGTCCAATAATTACGTGAATTTTAATTACTGTGTTTTAACAGTAAAATTTGTCGTAGCGTGAAACGGGGAGAGGTGTACAAAAGGATGAAAAATAGCGTGACGTAATAAATGATTTTTCCCTTTGCTGGTGCATCGTATAACTACTTCCGTTTTTGAATGGATAAATTTAAATAGTTTATGTAGCATACGGAGTTTTGGGTAACTATATTGCACTCAAACATATGAATAAAAAAGATCTTCGTGTAAGATTTTCATTCTCAGTGCAAAAGCCAAAAACGAGATTTCATCTTATCAAACTACAATCACTAAATGCGTACAGTGGTCTAAAGAAGAAAACCAATGGAACACCGTATCAGAAGTTTGAAGAGAAAGGGGGAAAAAAAAGCGGGAACTTTTATTCGGGAAAAATCCGATTATTTCCAAGGAACACGTTTTCCTTCCTCTGGCAATCCTTTTCCTTTTGAATCTTTCCTCTATTAGATGAAAAAGGAGGACAAAAGAAGAAAAAGAAAAAAAAAGGTTTCTTAATCTAAATGAAGCGATCACGGATCCGAACCAAAGCCGAGTACTTTCAGATCGATACTCAATTTAAGAACTTGGATTCTTATTTCTTTCGTTCCAGAATCCCTTTCGAATCCCCCCCACTCCCCCCCCCCCCCAGTATAGACGAACTCAAAGAATTGGGTTCTCCAGAATTGGAGAATTATCGAATATTTTTATTATTCTTGTAGGGATGAAATCAATAGATGAGGGGTCAAGGGTGAGACTAACAATATCGGAAATATGTTTTTTATCGATAAAAATATCTGTTTTATGTATTTCTATTATTTTAATCGAATTGTAATCGATGTTTATCATCGATTAATTGTGTTTGTGTTTATTTTCTGGATGAAGACGTCTTTATCTGATACAATGTAGATATTTCCCTTTTTATGGGGTGTAAGTGTGGGTGTTGTTATAAATTGGGACTATATATTGGGAATTGGTTTTATTATTTAATTGCTATTGTGTGTTATATACTGCTGACAATAATACAAATTTAAATGCCTAAAGTAAAATGCCGAATGATTTATATCTGGATTAGTTTAGCATAAGACATTCACTTTAATTGGAGAAAATTCGTTTGTAATGTAATTTGTTTTTCTACAGAAGTCTTAGTCATGCGATTACTTTTAAAAACGATTCCCTCTATATCGCAAACAATACTGGCTGAAATTGTGATTTCAATATGAATTTGTTGTGAGAATGCAATGTAATGCTGGTTAATTTTATTTTGTAATATCACTGTAACATCCAGTGGGCTATCTTAATGTGATGTTTATTATATTGGTTATAAATAAAAATGAGACAAAAAAAAACTCTTCCTGTATAGCATTATAGTACAATGGCTTAATAAAATGATATTACTTTTTTCATTTAATTTTTTTATTCATTTTGAAAAATACTAATTTTTTTTCAATATTTATAATAAGCCGACATTACATTGTAAAGTGACGTTTTGTACACGTATCAACTCTAAGACTATCTTATAGCACTAGCATCGAAAATCTTATAAAGTTTATAAAAGCATCATAAATTAAAATCCAATTTAATAAAAATAAATTACATAACATTTATGCATGCGAAAAGTCAAGCTTCATGTTAACCCTTCAAACAAAATTTTTCTTCAAAAAACCGACCAAAAAAAATCAATCTAATAGGGCACCACAATGGATAACAGAAAACTCATATCCCGCCAAAAATCGCCCATTGGCGATCCACTCGGCGACAGAAACAACCAAGCAGTAACCCTTCCCAGAGAACCAAGAAACTATAGCTTAATTAAGCCGTAACGGCAATGTCATGTCACTAAGTAGAAGCGATGACGTTTGTCACTGCTACTCGAAGCCCCAGGCCATTTGGGGGCGCTAATACCCATCAAGCCCCTGCACCCACACACCCGCGCCCAGTTTGAGCCCCTGTGTGTTACTCGCATTAACAATTCCGATTTCTGCCCCAGACACACATACACCTTATGTTAATGCTAAAGCGGCGGGGATTTAAGTTTAATGAATTGGCGCCCCTCCCGCCAAGGAATTAAGAATCGAAGGTTTTCAGATTTTGGCATGATTGCTCCCCTGAATTCGTTTTGTCTCCCGTGTAATGGAAGTCAGATTAGGGACTGGCAGAAGTTGGGTCGGGACATTTTGGACATTGTTTATCATTTGTTCTTTCTTGAAAGAGGGGGGGGGGGGGGAGTTTTGTGTGGGAATAATAATTCAGTCCTGGTAAAAATGTTTTAAGAAAAGCGCAATCTGTTTAAGTGTCAAATGCATTTCATATCATAGAGAATATAAAATACATTGACTTTTGTTTAAGTAGGAATACATAAAACGTTTTAAACTCTCTTCGTTATAGCGATCACTCATTTGTCCCATGAGGGTTCGTTATATACATTATCTGCTGTATATTATATGTGCTGTTTTAAATAATAACTAAAATCTTTAATAATTTCCTTAATTTCGAAAGTATATAAAAAAAAACATTCACTGCATGTCAGTTTCCCTGCTAATATAGTATCAGCAAGGAAAACGTCGTTTTACAGATTTTCTTTACGTTACGCTTTTTAACTATGTGCGCAGAAATGAGTTATTATTAATATAAATGAGCTCATATACATGGAAGTTTGCTTAATGACTATAGTATTTGCATTGTATATGGACACACCTGGAAGTGGTCAGATTAGTGAATTTTTTTATTACATATTTTTGTTAATTTGAGTTGCAGTATGTAGTTTCAAATGATATAAAATAGGATTTCATTCCCCTTTTTAAAATTCCAAAAGATTTAGCAAATGTAATCAGTTTCTAAACTATGAATCTTCTTAAATATAATTTTTTATTTTAAGTAAATCCGGCTTAATGTTAATCTCAAATATTATACAGTATCGTTTTGATTAAATAGGCTTTAAAAGTTACTAAATCTTATTACCGATCGCGTAACGAATGTTAAAATATTTGTCGACATTTATAATTAGACTTTTAATATTTAATTAACATTCATTAAAATAATAACTATGCGAAATTTATAGTTTCGAAATGTTATTGCGTTTAAGGTTCGTTCATTTATTTATTACGTCACAAACTCTTGAGAGATTTTTATGGAAGTCATTCACTTTTTTTAAGTTATCCTTCCCCAATCCCCCCTCTTCGACCTATTGTTCTAATGGGATGTTTGGTAAAATGATTCTTAAGCAGATGCGCTGAAAGCAGTTGCGCCGTTGTCAAACAGCTAAGCAGATGCGCCAAGCGAAAGGTTAATGAATATTTGAGGAGGGGAGCATTCTGAACGTTTTTTGCTGAAATTTCTATACTTAGCACTGGTTTGTTGACGAAATCGCGTTATGTTACACCTGTTTAAGGCGTCGAATTTCACAGTTAGTTTGTTTTAGTTCCAATAATATTTTGGGCCCAAAACACGTTTTTACAATAAACTTGTAATTTATTTACCAAGCATTTTTTAATTTATAAATAGCATATCAATGGTAAATTTGTATTCTCAGACACCTTATCAAAAATATTAAAAGAAATTGTCGCTTTTTTTTGTTTGCATTGTAAACAAATAAATTAATCAAACATATTCAATCCACTGTACATTACCATATGGGTTGGTTTGTTATTATGTTTTTAAAATTAAATATATAATATTCGGCATCAGTGCGATGTTGTACAGCTAAATATAAAACCTTTTTTTGCTTATAAGAAATTACCTTACTATATGAGCAATTTTATTTATAAATTTAATATATTTTTTATAAATTAAAGAATGCTTGAAAATGAATTGCAAATTTATTGTAAAAACTATATTTTTTCAACAGAAAGTTTCATAGGAACTTAACCAAAATAACTGTGACTTTCGACGGCAAAAATAGATGTAACATAGCGCGACCAGAGCTAAGAACAGAAATTTCAACTTGAAATATCCTACATACTCCTCCCCTCCAAAGATTCATTAAGTTTTCGCGCCGTGCATCTGCTTAGCTTTTTGACAAAGGCGCAACTGCTTTCGGCGCATCTGCTTATAGACCGTAAAATACCCAGAATGGAAGTTTTAACTGCAAAAAATTATAGTGACATGAAATGGGAAACAGGGGGAAGGGGGAAAAGCTAAAGTGACAGTGTGTGACATAGAGGGAAGGTTTGTACAAAAAGATGAAAAATAGCGAGGAAAAAAACCCTGAAGATTTTGCTATATTTGTCAATATATGTTTTTATTTATATTATTAATGAATCCTTCTCGTATAATTTAAGGAAACAAGAATAACTCGCTGATACATCAGACAATATACATCTTCTCACAAGAAAAAATTAACTTGTACCTAAATTAATGTTTATTTCTTAAAGAATAAAAAAAAATCGTAATAAATCATGGACAACTAAAAAAAACTTCAGAAAATTACAAGAATGATTTCATTGCCTGTAACAAAAATTGGCAATTTATCATGGCCTGTTGCAAGAATCGAAGAGGTTAAACAGACTCTTTAATCTTTATGTCAGATATTCGAACGTTAATATTTCCAATCGACGGTTTTCGTTAGCCCGAAAACAGGTGTTTTTTTATCCCTTTCAAAATATTTGCAATCTAAAACGAGTACTTAAATAGACATGTAAAAAAGAAATAAAAAAAATCCTGTTTCATCGAAGAAAGAAATTACGAAAAAAAAAAACCTTTATGGTTTGTTCGCCATAATAATTATGTAAATTTGAGTATAGAGATCTTCCAAAGGAAATGGTTGCATTGAATTACATTATGAATTTATGGGTGCCTATTAGCTTGTTCTTTCTTATTAAGATATCGGTAAAACTGTTTAAAATAGTGGATAACAAATTAACGGAAGAGAAATGTACGACGTCAATTTTTATGGTAATAAAAAAAACGAGTTTTTTTTTTAATCCTCTTAAAAAAGAAAATAATATCGAATTGATAATGAAATATTTTCGCGTTCCGAGTGCAATTATTTATACCTAATTTCTCTCTTTTGTTGTTTCTCCTTCATATGCAATTTTTGGCTCGCGATTATCATCTTTCAAATAGATTCGCTGATGATGGATACGAGTTGTGAAAATGTGTGCAATTATCGTATTATGAAAGCGTTTATTAAGCGTTTAAGTTAATTCACAAAATGGCTAATTGTTTGGATGAGTGAAATGAGAAGCGTGGTGTTTAGATCCACGCATTAATTATCAAACTGATGAAGGAGAAAGTGGGTAACTTCTTTTATGGTACTTTTATTGGGTTTATTTTTCCAGATTTACGTATGAAAAACTAACGATAATAATTATTTTAACCTTCCAAATTCCTTAATTGATCCAAAGTCCTTGAGTTAATGTTAGGTTAGTTTGGTTAACGTCGCAAGAGCTGCACAGTGGGCTATTGTCGACGGTTCGGGGCTTAACTCTAAGGAAAGACCCGGTAACAATGTCTCATATTTTTGAACCATGGTCAGATGACGACGTCTACGTTAAAAGCATAGGGTGCCAGCTGAAATGTTATCCTCGTCATCTGACCATAGTTAAAAATTATGATTAAATATTCCTAGGTATTTTCTTCGGGATGGACCTCAAACAGTCTCCAATGGTTCATTGTGTAGCTCTGGCGCAATGTTATTTGAACCAACCAATCAATTTAAATTTTGTTTACGAGGGGCAAGCAAACTTCTGACTGGAGTGTTTCCAATTTCATTCCCCAATTTGAACTAAAAACATCCGCCGTTTATAGGGTACTTGTGCACGTTAATAATTTGAAATGTTTGAGGCCAATTAAAAAAAATTAAAGGACTTAAAATGAAGGATAATTGATAGAATAAAAAATAGAACTTTGAATTTTAGAAGAAAAAAAAGTTTCATCAGGAAATTTCACTGATCTATCAACCAAATTTTAACCATCGTTTTTAACATTCCTTTGAAAAAGACTCAAAACAATACTAGATGCCCAGGCATTATACAAGAAAAAAAAAGGAAAGAAACAACCCCATCTGCGATATAATCCCACAAATCTAAAGATCAAACAATACGAAAAACCCTATTCTTTTCTGATAATAACCAATACTTTATATATAGATCCCGAGCACTCTCTTATAGGCGGATGAAGAAGGAGCCCTCATTTTGTGGATTAAGATGCCTCAGAGTAGGAGGGATTTATTGTGGGACTCAATATCATCCATATAATTTGATGGAGAATCCCTGTCAGAGATATACATTCCGCGCCAAGTGGGAAGGAAAAAAGGAAGCCAGGGGGTTGCTCGCCATTAACATGTTAATAAACAGAAACGCGCCAATGGGTGGAGGTAATTTTTTTCGTATAAGGGTGGATATTAGGGGGTCGTCTATGTATTTCAGTAGATTGAAGATATTTGATTCACTTCAAATTGTTTTATTTTTTTTAAGTATAATACTTTTATATTTATTTTATAAGTATATATTTGTATCGTCATGAATTCTTTATTATAAGTTACATTTTAATATTACGTTAATAATGAAAATATTTTTTAATTAAACAAAAAATAAGGACACTGATAACCTGGTAGTCACGGCGTCGAAATTGGAACGGAAGGGTCTCCAGTTAAAGTGGCGGTTGGTTAAAAGTTCCCAACCAAAAGACTAATCTTGTAAAGGGGGTTGAAATACTTTAAATCTGACATGGCTTAAATGTCCTCACTTTGGTTGTAGTATAGAAATTTGGAGAGAAGGGTTTTTACTCAACTGATGACGTCATCACCGGACCTGGGTTACGAGATAGTATTTTCAAATCTTTCCTTGGCAATAGAGCCGTCTCCAATAGCCCATTATGTTCCTCTGAATGTGTCTATATTTATCCAACCATATAAAACAATGTGAGCAATATTTTACTCAAGAACGATTTTCAACAATACAAAAATATATGCTCAATATTTGACTATGTAGTTATACAGAACTTTGATGTGGATTTTATGCTAGAGCACTTAACTTTCGTAAAAAAGACTAAATTCTAGTCTTATCGGTAACGTTTCGATATCACTGCCCTGTTTCAGGATGTTAGGGCGATCCTATTGATCTTAGAGCTTACGATAAAACATATCGTAATTGGTGCTAAAATATGCAAAGAAAGTATCTTAGAAATGTAAATTCTATATAAATTTGTTTTAATAATATTATAAAATTGCCAATCCACATAAAAATATATGTACAAATATCAAACTTCCACAAAAAAAAGCACCATTTTCAACTTAGTAGCTTAAAATTTGTACATATAGCCTAAGGAATATTAAGCGAATTATTATTATTTTGCATTGCTAAACATATTTACGTCATATTCAACTACTGTTATTTTTGTTGAAAAATATATTTCCATGTTTTGCTGTACGTAAATAGTAAGTGTACATATTTTACCAAAGTACTTAACAAATCTGTGCTCAAAAATATCAAAGTTCTTAATTTTCATTAAAAGTACAATCACATACTTTAAACATAAACATTCGGGTCCCACATATCTAGCCATGTGTTGTGCAAATGTCAGCATTTAAATTTTCTGTTTAGTCATTTAAAATAAAGTTATATGCAATTGCCAAATCGCATCCTATTCTACTAACATACCTACAATAATTATTGAAATCTAATCACCCAAAAAAGCTTTGTCATTATACGCCAAGTAGGAACTGAAAAAATACACATTAATTGTAAAAAATATTTTAAAAAGAAAATATTTACAAACAAAAAATATAGAACCATTACATACTAATTTTTATAAAAAAAACAATTCAAAACAATTTTAAGCAATTTAAAAGAAATTACTATAACTTCATACGAAACAAAGATAAACTAAGCATTTTAGAGTAACCAATACAATTTTGTAGGTATTTGCACCAGAAATACTCAAATAAAGCTTTAAAAAAATATTTAAAGGAAGAAAAAAATATCCCCTTAAGGAAACCTATTTTTTTAAGATCCTGAATCCGACCTGCAATTTAAAACAATTTTAAGAAATTTAAAAGAAATTACTATAACTTCATACGAAACAAAGATAAACTAAGCATTTTGAGTAACCAATACAATTTTGTTGGTATTTGCATCAGAAATACTCAAATAAAGCTTTAAAAAAGTATTTAAAGGAAGAAAAAAATATCCCCTCAAGGAAACCTATTTTTTTAAGATCCTGAATCCGACCTGCAATTTAAAACAATTTTAAGCAATTTAAAAGAAATTACTATAACTTCATACGAAACAAAAATAAACTAAGCATTTTAGAGTAACCAATACAATTTTGTAGGTATTTGCATCAGAAATATTTAAATAAAGCTTTAAAAAAATATTTAAAGGAAGAAAAAAATATCCCCTTAAGGAAACCTATTTTTTTTTTTTAAGATCCTGAATCCGACCTCCAATTTAAAACAATTTTAAGCAATTTAAAGGAAATTACTATAACTTCATACGAAACAAAGATAAACTAAGCATTTTGAGTAACCAATACAATTTTGTTGGTATTTGCATCAGAAATACTCAAATAAAGCTTTAAAAAAGTATTTAAAGGAAGAAAAAAATATCCCCTCAAGGAAACCTATTTTTTTAAGATCCTGAATCCGACCTGCAATTTAAAACAATTTTAAGCAATTTAAAAGAAATTACTATAACTTCATACGAAACAAAAATAAACTAAGCATTTTAGAGTAACCAATACAATTTTGTAGGTATTTGCATCAGAAATATTTAAATAAAGCTTTAAAAAAATATTTAAAGGAAGAAAAAAATATCCCCTTAAGGAAACCTATTTTTTTTTTTTAAGATCCTGAATCCGACCTCCAATTTAAAACAATTTTAAGCAATTTAAAGGAAATTACTATAACTTCATACGAAACATGGATAAACTAAGCATTTTAGAGTAACCAATACAATTTTGTAGGTATTTGCATCAGAAATACTCAAATAAAGCTTTAAAAAAATATCCCCTCAAGGAAACCAATTTTTTTCAAGTTCATGAATCCGACCTGCAATTTACGCAAACACAAAAACACTCTCCCCGATTCATCTCATTATTCAGCATACCCATCGGGATTCTATTACACCTGACAGCGTGTAAATAGCAGCATATGCTCCAGCCATCAAAGGGGAAAACAATGGGGAAACAATATCCAGGCTCTCAATGTCTTTACATCAAGGACGGATGCTTTCCTTTCATACTGGGGATACGTCGACCTTGTGTAGGGAAAAACTAATGAATTTCTCCCTTATTCAATGGAAAGCCAGGATGAATCTATTTTTCACTCCTTTGTGTGTTTGTATTTTATTTAAAGTAAGGTGGGTTTGATAAAAAAATATATACAAATTTTACGTAGTTGCCCAGCTTTAGTTTCCTGTTGAGTTTTTTTTTTACGTATAAAAAGGGTGGGGGTGGGTATATTGAAGCACTTGATTTAAACTTATTTTTTATCCATTGAAGGTTAATGGATGATATCTATTTTAGGTGTGAGCTAAGAGTACAATGGATACAGGTGGTTCTTTCATTAAAAAAAATGAATTCTTGTAAACCATATGTTCTTTTACAATGGTCTAAGTTCTGTCATAACTTCGGGACAACACCTGTTTGTCGATAACTGTTGTTTAGAGGGGTTAACTATACACTACAGATTTTTATCGTCATTAATTAGAAAATACTAAAACACATTTTATTAAAATTGTATCCGTCAGTTCTCCATTTGCTAGGAGCAAGGAACAAATTTTTTAATATTTTCTTTGTATTGTTTTGTAACTTTATCTTGGAATACTGTTGCGCAAATTTTAATTTTAAAACTTTAAAACAATTGTGATGCTTTGTACTACGCTAAATCATTAATAGTTTTTATTAACAAATTTTAACATTTCACTCATTCTTTATATTAAAAAAATCATTTATTACTTGTTTGCAGCGTTCTTCGAAAATGAATTATTGGTATTTTGATCTCCACTAATCTTAGAGTCTCGGCTAGATTCACTGCGGATCTGACATCTTATTTTGACTGTACAGAACCCAGCTTGCTTAATATCTACTGTGCAAATTGCCCATTCTCAGCCTATATAATCCACCCGACCTCCATCCCTTCCGGTATGCAGCTACTCGACAAACTATCCAGGACTCCCGCCAGCAAAAAAGTTTTCAAAAGCCACAAATTAATATTCAGCATGGGCAGAAAAGCTAACGACTCCAATAAATACTGAGTACGGCAAATTGCCATACTCCCCCAACAACCACAAAGGCACTTCTAGTGGGTGGCAGGAGGGGAGGAATCACCCAAACCTGGCATGGAATACGTGATAGGCTGCCCCCACCCCTCCCCCGTATAAATATATATGTGCCAGGACTATGTGTTCTATAAGAGTTGCCATGCTTGGCGGTAAGTCGACAATTTGGCTAACTGTAACATTTCCTGTTATAATACTGAATGATTCATTAGATTAAAGCCACATTAAATCTACACAAATATAGTATTTATGACATTTTGGGAGAAAACCAGAGAACACTGCTTCTTAATTTTGGAACACGATCAGATGACGGACGAGGTTAATTGGATGGACTAGAGATGTACAAATTGTACTAGAGGTGCACAAATGGACTAGTGTTAATGACTTGTAGTTAATTCCGAACGAGAGACCCGGACAGATAAAGCACATTCAATTGACGAAAACAATACTTGAGCTGGCCAATTTACTTCCCAAACTAAACGTATACCTAAGCCTAAACTGAACTCAAGGTCCTTGCCAGCTAAACAACAAAACGACTCTTAGAAAATTAGTATTGATGTATATGATGAAATTTTATGCACATGCTTAAGCTTATACTTGTCAAAGAATGCAGCTAGTTAGATTCTTTTGGGTTACCAAATTTCTATTTTTTTTTCACTAATTATATTTCATGTAAACAATTCTAAGGTAAACGGATTTTTTTTAATATTTTTTTTCATTTCAATTTATATATTATTTGTGTAATACATGTTACTTCTTTATATATTTGGTTAAGGCCGAATATAACTAAATAGTTTTTTTTTAAATATTACGCCAGAGAAATGCTTTCTTCATCTGAGATATCACAGGAATTAATTAAAACTAATTGAAAAGCAAACATTCAAAATGTATTTTGTTTAAAAGTTAGATTATTACATCATTGAAATCACCTCCATATTTCATATGGAACAAAATACTTTTATTAATTCAAAATTAATTTTGTCCCATTGAAATAAACTTGCAAAGGATTTATACTTTTATCAATAGCTTTATTAAAAGTATCTGCATTTTCCCACGAATCACCTTAAGGTAAGAATTTACGATTTGAATGTTTCCTAACTGCAAATCTTGGCAAGAGTTAGCACCGCGACTATGTAAACACTAGATTTGTTAAACTGGACGTAATTTTAAACGAATTTATTAAATAAGTTAATCTTGGCGCATTCTTCACACTAAAAAACACAACACACCATAAGTTACTCACTTAAATTCTTTAATACAAAATTAATAATATTAATGTTCTTAATAAAAAAACATTTAAATATCAATACTTATATACAAGTTTCCTAAAAATTAAGCAATTTTCAAATTTTTTTTTAGCAATTTGGCGATTTTTTCCCCATTTATCTTGGCGATTCCCGAATTTCTGTGCCAGCAGCCCTGTTGTTGCCCTTACCTTCTCCAAAATGATACAAGGGGGAAAGCAAACCCTTAATCTATTCCCTCCCCCCCCCCCCCCCCATCTCTCGAGGGTTGAGGTATCTTCCCGTTTTACGAATTCCATCACGTATTTTTTCCTTCGTATACTTTTTCCCGTTTTTTTTTCCCTACTTCTCTTTGAGGGAGCGAAGCAACTTTTTGAGGATCTGGTCCACAGCTCCGGATAAAGAAGCATAGCGCGGATGAAGGAAGTGGAAGCGTGCTGGAATTCGAAAAAAAAAGAGGGGACGGGAGTAAGGTTTGGCCCCGGGGCTAGAAAGAAATGGAATCATTGCGTATTTATTTTTTTGTGGCATAGAGGTATGATCCGTCTGTCCGAGAGCTATGATGGGGGAAATACAGTCATCTTTCTGTATTTCGGAACTATTTTGAGAACGTCGACTCGGGCCCAATCGGTTTATTTTCAGACCTAAACCACAGGGATTTTCCTTTCGAAACGTTAAAAAAAATCGGTGTAGCTGTGTAGTGTCCAAACCAACGGATCCCAATCTGTAGTCCAGACCATTGAGTTAACAGTTAAACAAAGCACGGACCAACACCTTCAAATACTAACGCTAATAAAATTCAGTTATCAAAAATTATTTTATTGCTAAATATAAATAAAGTATTAAATATTTTTGGCGAATATAATAATTACACAAAAATATGAGAATTAATTTAATCAATTAATAAAATTAAGGTAATATTTCAAAATAATAATAGGCGTCTATTTTCAAATAATAAAGAAATGTTTGAGTGTATACTTGCACCTGTTTCAACTTGGTATTTTAATGGAGTACTTTTTAGTGCAAGTACAAGTATAAATGAAGGTGACGCCTTTTCAAATCTGCAGGTGAGAGAAATCTATTTAAATTTTTCTTTACAAAGATTTCCACGGACCACCTAGAACACCTGTTCACGGAGTACAAGAGGTTTACGGACCACAGGTTTTGAGCCACAACCTACTCAAATCAAATGCGTCGATAGAGATTGTGTCGATGTCAACATTCAACATTCCGATTACTTTAAAGCTACAAAGCATCACTAAAATTCTAAATATACATTTGCACTCAATCTTACGCGTATATAAGCAATCGTAATAGAATGGGAACATTATATGGCATTTTTTAAACGTTAGGTAAACGACACCGCTGCTGTCAGGCTTTCTTCCCCCTGACGGACACTGTAGCCAATCAAAAATAAAATATTAAAAATAAAGAATTTTTCACTGTGGTAATAGTATGCGACATTCAAATGGAACTATTGACCTATAACGTCAAATAGACAATGTATAACTACTTTTCCAATTATTCTGCAAATTGGAATCCGCCATTGGTATTCCCCAACTAGAAAGATTTCCTTTCAAACCCTTAAAAAAATCCTAATGTCTGAACCAGTGGATCCCAACCTATAGTCCACAGACCATAGAGTTAACAGTTAAACAAAGCGTCACCTTCAAATACTAACACCACTATTCACACCTTCAATAACCTTCAAATACTATATTTTGTAGCCCACCATTCTGGTCTGATAGACTTTATATTTGCACAGATTTTGTTATTTATTGCAAATCTTAATTATATTCGTACAAATCTGATTTTCTTTTAAGTTATTTATTTGAAATAACGTCGCACTAGAGCTACATAATGTGATATTGGCGGCGAAGCTACACCAATCCTTGCTTAAGTTCATTTAGGTGGTGGGCACTTCACATACCATGCGCATATTTCATAACACACAATATAAAAATATTTTTTCATAAATGAACACTATCATTGAGAAAATCTGCATTTTACGTATTCATCCGCTTACATACTCAATACGAAGAACGAAACACGGAGACGAAGTACGTATATCTATGCCTGCACCAAAAGTTCTTTAAGTAGGCACTCAAAACTTTTATTCTTCGGAATATGCACACGAAATACTTTAGAATATATAAATGTACATTTATTACACATTTCTTATATCGTAATCTAAAATATCGAAATTGAATATATCCAAATGGGCTTATTTTTGAGTAAGTGCGGTTACTTACATATGAATAAGTCATTGCTCATGAATGATGTAATTATATACTTTTTATACAAAAAAGAGTACATTCAGGTACTCATTTTTAAGTATATTTTTACAGAGTGTAAGACGTACGATTTCACCCTCGGCTTTTGGCTGATATCTCTATCCATCCCTTCGGAATAATAAACCAATATGAAACATTATAATCTGGATATTGGACTTTTTTACATTAAGTCAACAGCACGATTATATTATAAACACAACAAGGTGAAATTGTATATGCTATCACATATACAGAGTGATTACAAAATAATATCACAATTTTGAAATGCTATATCTCCGCAATCAATTAACTTTAGAGTGCCATTATACGTATCATTGTGAAGAGTTCATTTTGAAGGCCAGTTTTTTAGTTTGAAAGAGTTGTCACAAAGAGATATTTGGTGCACTTTCTATTTAGCTTTTGCAATGACATCCTTTTTTTACTAAATTGACGAAACTGATTTACGATGCTCCACCCCGAGCTCCATTTGTTGTGTTGTTGTTATGTCAATGGAAAGAGACAAAACCAAATTGTTTTACAATTATGATTTAGACAATTACAATAATTATTAAGAAAAAAATAATTTATAAATGGCTTCTTTCACTTTCATAAATAACAAATTTCCTTTTACATTCATACGATTGTCAAGTCTATTTTCGTCAATTTTGACAATCGTTACGTCAGTGAATCACTTAACCTATTGACAAAAAAAAAAGAATCCCAAAATTTTTAACGAATCTAACTTTATTTCGACTTCTTTTCGATAGTATCAACTCATTCGTTTATAATTTCCTTTTTATATGTGTAATGCAATTCACGCATGTATATTACGACCCACAACGAGCATTTCTGGCTCGATCGATAGCGCGCGCGCTTTCGGGCCAAGATATCCCTTGTCGATTTTTGCACATTTTTGACCAAATAAACTTTGTGAAGAAAAAAAACACGAAATTATAATTTAATCGGAGTATTTCGCAGACAACTCTTTCGTCAAAAATCACGAAATTTTCTTCAAAAAAGAGCACCCACTTTTAACAGTGCTATAGAATAGCGCTCAATATTAATTGGTTGCGAAGATGCAGCCTTTCAAAGATGTGATATTATTTTGCAATCACCGTACTTTCTGATCGCAATTTCTAATCAACCCCCTATTCTCTTTGAAAGATCCGAAATCTCCACCGAAGATCTATGCACCGCTCCGAAATCCCAGGGATTTCGGTGTTTCCCCCCTCACCCAAAGCCAAGATAGATGTCAAAATCTTTCCTCCTGCCATGCGCTAACTCCACCTTTCCTTCACCCCCCAAACATACTCCCCCATGAGGAAAAATTAATGCCCCTCTACCCTCGAATCCCCGATCCCCCGCTTCTTCGATGCATCTTCGGGATTGAAATTTCAGGTTAACCATTAATGGAATTGATTATCGATCCCTTATTGGTTTTCGATTTGTGTGTTTATAGGAATTTAAGAGGAAAAAAATATCTGGGTTAGCATGGAATGAGATGACTACAATCAAAACTTGAAATCTCCAATGCCCAATCTAGTTGCTGAGTATTGATGCATCAAAAACAAGTGAAATGCTGGAATGTATGTTAGCTGTGATTTATTGGTTAAATGAAAATGGACGAACATTCCCAATTTTTTATTTACATGGTTAATGTTACACTATTAAGAATGTTTTCTCAAATTTGACGAAAGTTTCGTTAAATATGTTCCGATTAAATTTTTCGTCAAAAATGAGAAGTAAATTCGTCAACAATAACAAATTGTTTTGTCGTTTGGGAAAAACAAAATATTTTATCATATTTGACGAAAAAATTTAATCGGAACATATTTAACGAAATTATTTTTGTCAGTGTAGGGCTTTATTTGAATAAGAGTGTTGCATAAGAAGAAGAAAATCCTCCCTAGAAGTATTTGCGGAAATATCAGATTTAGGAAAGAATATTTATTTCATAAACGGAATATCAATAATATTTAATCAGTTGACTCATATAGTTGTGGCTGATTTATTACCAATGGTTATTGGCAACCGATAAATAAACCGACCAAAGTTTTTTGGCCATAATTTTGTATGAAATTCTTCAGAAAATTCTATTTTTCAATTTTTTGTAGCAGGAAAACTAAAATAAATTAGTATGTAATTTAAACTCTCAAAAATTGAGTTAGGATATTTCAAATTAAAAATTGAAGAACAATTCAAAATTTAAACATTTTATTTACACAAAAATATTTATACAAATTTTGCAGTAAACAACTGTCATGAAAAGTTTTTAGTTACAAAATTCTTTAGTATCAATTGTTTTTTTTTAAAGTATTAATATAAAGTTTTTTTGTTTGTTTTTAACTCCTAAGTATGACAAAATTTTAAATTGTTTTAATAGATATGAGTTTTGGATATTAGTTTCATATAACGCTAAAAATACCAGAAAATATTTAATAATCTCCCTTACTCATAAAATTCGACTTTGTTTGCTATATCTCCGAGGTGAGGTGGAATCGGCATCTATATCTATATAATTATCTTACGTAGTGATCGAAAAACGCAGTTTTTCTCTCCACGGAATGGCAACATCAGTTTGTATACAAAAATAGTATATTGCTCCCTCATTTGTATTTTGCCGTTATGCATGCCATTTTGACGATTTACCTCTTTAATTCATTGATGAATAATTATTTTTATGATGTTAGCTTAAATTAGGAAGAAACTAAGCCATATTTTTTTTTAAGTTGTAAAACAAACTGCAAACGAACGGAAAATATAGGTGGCGCCATCTTTTGGTAGGTTTTCAAACTTCATTCCCATAAACTCCACCTGTATGACGTAATTACTGAATAAATTAAACATTTCTGGTAAGCAAGATTGGTAAACTTAACGTCAATTATATCCAAATCAAAATACCAATATTGTTAGAAATTTAACTAAAACGCAGGAAAGGCATGAAAATCCCGTGGGAAATAATAAATAATGGTAGCATTTCAGTGGTACCATTATTTTTTCATTTGTAGATAAAAAAAAACAACTTTAGTTTAAATGTTTTTGTATTGATTTACCAAACGAAAAAATTTATTGATGCCATGATGAATTATAATTTAAACTTTCAGTTTCAACTTTTAAAGTTTTCGGTAATGTAATTAAAAAAGTATTATTAGGACAGATTGTTATTGTGTCCTACAATACAGCGAGCGAAGCCAGAATTGATTTGAGAAGCAAACCTAGGAGGATTGCATAGCAATCAACTGGGGGATGGCGTCCCAGTTTATGGAAATAATATTTTGACCACAATTACAAATAAGTTATAATATTTCTTTTTACTATTTTAGCACAATATTTAAAAAATAAAGATACAGAAAACCACCCAGAATAAAAGGAGAACATATCATTAATTTAATAAATTTTAGTTGTCGACTTTGATCTAATTAACTTTTCAAAGAAAAATAAGATTCAATTTAATATTTTATCTAGAAGAACATTAGAGAAATAATTTTGAAATCTATTGACACATCAATTATGTAAAATAGTTATTAAGTGCATTTTATTGTAATTGACCGTTCCCTGTATTGAATTTGGATCATAATAAATAATTATTTTTATTGGTATGTACTTGTGCAAGATATCAGTTTAAGAATTTTTAATAATATAAGCCATATATTCCTTCGTAATATTTTCTCATATATAAAAAAAATTCTTTGAAAATATTCCAAAAACGAATCAGAAACATCCTTAATTAAAAATAGAATCATTAAATCAATGAATAGCATAAACAAAACAATTTTTTAATCAAAGGATGACATTTTTATTTTCTCCATTAGTTTCAAGAGTTCATTCAAAACATAAATGTTTAATTAAAAATGATTTGCGTAATTGCTTTCTTAATTTATTGTTTCCAACATTTCTAGATATTAAATATGATTAAGTATTTGATATGAAGAGCATAACTTTAGGAACTTAAAAACCCATCAAGTAAGTCATTAAATTATAATTAAAATTATTATTGAATTACTAATGAAAATGAATAAGTGGTATTAAACGAAAAATGTACTCATAACATAAGTCAGAAAGTTTATTAGTTTTGCTATAACATCAAAAACAAAATTTCTTACAATGAATATTATCAGAAAGCACGTCATATTTTGTTCTAATAAAATAATCTTTCCAATTTAATTTATAAAATTATAGCTTTAAGAATTATTGCTAATTAAAAGGAATTTAAGGAGTTAAGTCGCATATTTCAGATTATACTAATGCTCTGTTTGAAGTGGAAACAAAATTTGTGAAAAACTGCCTAAATGAAAATACTAATTAACAAACAATATGAATATATTATTTATATTGAATATATCCCTTTTACGCTCCTTACACGCTACGAATCTCTACGAGTAATGTTTCAAAATAAAGATAATTTTTCAGAGCACTAGCGAATCGTACGTGTAAATATTAAAGGTATGTTTAAAAATGTGTTTAAAGAATCATTGCATAAAGAAACATCTTAGAAAAATATTTCCAAAATCTAGCTAGAAAGTGCTTTTGCAGCATAGTAGGTTTTCTGAACAATAGGTCGCGTGTTCGAGTCCCGACGAGTGGCACTCAATTTTTTTAATGTAATATGCCTTAAAAGGTTCCCCAGCAATACGTAGCCAAACAGTTAGTAATATTTTAACATAGTATAAGAGTCAACTATCGTGGTATAAGCTGAAAAAGACTTGATAATTTTATAAATCATATATATTATTTCGACAGTAAAGATCCCTTTTGCGGGTCTCACCAAAGAGTATAAATATAATAGAGAGCGCTCTCCATGTCAGGCTCTGGCAAGACCGCGTTCTCAACACACATAAGAACCGATGCCCATCACATGGTTTTAGCGCTGCCACACCCTACATGCAGAAGTTCCGAAATTGGCGCAGTTTCTTCTTTTCGGCGATAGAGTGTTCCGTCTGTATTGAACTTCTGAACATAAGATATGTAGGTATTTACTTATTTTCAAACAATGTGCATTAAATATTTTCCTTGCATTAACGAAACGAAAATATCCTTTTGTTTGTGTTCAATGCTCTAAGAAACGAATCTCTTTACATTTCTAAGGTTTTATTGTTCATATTTTCTTATTGAAATATACAAAATAACAATTAAAAGAACTACGCTTATTGTGCATCTACATAAAAACAGACAAATATACAAGTAAAATACATAATTATGTTTAAATTATAAATAACAAAAAAAAAACATGTTAAATTGCAACTATTTATTGAAGAATTTAAGGTAAGAAATGTAATCCCACCTCCCCCGCACACACAAAATTTTTTTAAAAAAATCTACGTTTTTTTTATTGTACAATTAGGATTAAATTGTTTTTTGTCCGAAAATAAGTAGTATCGATTCGTAGTATTCTATATAAAGTCGTCCTTCCAAAAGACGCTTTTCAATAGCGCATTTTGCCTGATCATAGTGCTCATAATCCGGGTTAACGTTGCACTATTTAAATACAATCTTCTACTTAATATATATAAGTTTTATATTTGACTAAATATCGTATTATCATCAGTATTACGTAAGTATGTAAAGTTTCAAGGCTATACGTCATTTAAAGAGGAAGCATTCGAATTTATAATTGACTTTTCAATAACTATATGTAATTAAGGTTAATTGAATACATTTGAATTATAAATTTAATGTAGTAAATTTTATACTGATAACATTGCAGAAACTAATTTGAAAATATATGTACATATTTATATGACATCCCTAATTAGAAAATAACAAAGACAAACGCAACATTCGAAAATGGAAAAAATAACTATTTAATTCTAATTAAAATAAATAACAAAATATAAATGAAAGCTATTACAGAATTTTGTTGTACAACTGCTATATGCTATTTTTGGTAAATTCCGAAATGGCCTCTTTAATTTATATGTTAAATTCCTTTAAAGTATCATTCTTCAAGAAGTGATATTTAAATAGAAAATTAAACACAAAACCATATTACAATACTTTTGATTTCATTTAGTTTTGAAAGTCGCCAAAGCATGCCAAGGCACGCCAAGTAACACCGGCGCTCCACAACTAGTTAAGAAAGTATTAGAAACCTTAAAAAAACAAAATTTAATATTTACGAAACATCGAATTTGCTACCCAAGGGAAATACGAGACTGTAGCCTAATTTCCTATAAATATTTACTCAATTGAAACAGATTATATTCATAAAAATTAAGAAAAGAATTCGTAAACCTCATGTTAAACAAAGTAATTTTGATTATTTTACATGATTTTAAAATTTGGTTTGAAATAAAATTTTCAGGAAAACTTACCAGTGGAAGGTAATCGACCTCCTTTGCGAAATTTTTCTTTGCATCCATAAGCGGCACAACTATGAACCATTTTCTGTTGTGTTTTGTTTCGGATTGCCGTGAATCGTTGCTGTTCCTATTGGAACTCTATTGGGAGGAAAAAACTTTTTCGCGTGGGCGAGGAAATCTGTCCTCCGATCACGTGATTCGATGATGGACATGCGTAAATCGGCATTTTTCTTCCTCTATTTCTATCATTACTCTATGGGTCTCACACGCAACAGACCTTACCAGGCGAGGTATCAAATAGGAACTTCCTGAAGCAGCGACGAATCGTACATTCGTCAAATGAGTATCAACGGTTTTTTTTTAAACAATGCTTTTAAAAATAATTAGTTTCCAAACAGTTTTTAAACGAGCCGTTGGTAGTAGTGCTATGTAGTAGTACTACTCTGAATACTAGTAGTTGTACTACTACTAGTATACATAGTAGTAGTACTACTACTAGTATAGATAGTAGTACTATTACTACTAGTATACATAGTAGTACTACTACTAGTAGTTAGCAGTACTACTACTAGTAGTTAGCAGTACTACTACTACTAGTAGTTAGCAGTACTACTACTAGTAGTTAGCAGTACTACTACTAGTAGTTAGCAGTACTACTACTAGTAGTTAGCAGTACTACTACTACTAGTAGTTAGCAGTACTACTACTACTAGTAGTTAGCAGTACTACTACTAGTAGTTAGCAGTACTACTACTAGTAGTTAGCAGTACTACTACTACTAGCAGTACTTTACTTTAGCAGTACTACTACTAGTAGTTAGCAGTACTACTACTACTAGTTAGCAGTACTACTACTACTACTACTACTAGTTAGTAGTACTACTATGTATACTAGTAGTTAGTAGTACTACTATGTATACTAGTAGTTAGTAACTACTATGTATACTAGTAGTTAGTAACTACTATGTATACTAGTAGTTAGTAACTACTATGTATACTAGTAGTTAGTAGTACTACTATGTATACTAGTAGTTAGTAGTACTACTATGTATACTAGTAGTTAGTAGTACTACTATGTATACTAGTAGTTAGTAGTACTACTATGTATACTAGTAGTTAGTAGTACTACTATGTATACTAGTAGTTAGTAGTACTACTATGTATACTAGTAGTTAGTAGTACTACTACTACTACTAGTATACATAGTAGTACTACTAATAGTACTACTAGTAGTACTACTATTATGTATACTAGTAGTAGTAGTAGTACTATGTATACTAGTATTGGTAGTATGTGTAGAATTCTTTGAACGGAGCGCCATATATGAGTAGTTGCAACGAATATGTGTGTGGGGGGGGGGTTGTTCTTGCGGTAATTGTCGCAAGGCATGTTGTTAAAACATTCTAAAGAAATTGTGTAATTTGACAAAATTAAATAGTAGATTTAAAAAATCAACAATTTAAACATTTTTAGCATTGTCAAAATGCAAAGTAAACTTTGCATTTTGACATTGTTATTCTTTGAACATTGTATTTATTTTAAATATTTTTTTACTTGTAAACCAATAAATCTTCTACATGGACAATCAATGCTATCACGCATGTCTAAGTCCTGCAATTCCAACTCTAAAAACTTTAGCGAATTTTATATTTTAAAATTTATATTCTAAAGATGCGCTCTATTTTAACCATGCCACTCCGTATGATGCATGAAATATTCCCTTTGACTTCAGAGCAGGTACATACCTACACAAATCAAACAACAACAAAAAAATTCATCGCCAAACACTGTCTAAAATGAGAAACATCTTTCAACTGAAAAATCAGTTTCATTCAAATCCGAAAGATAAACTAAAACAGCAAAAATGGTCATGCGGAAGATGAAATAAAATGCCAGCGAATTAATCATTCTCCGGGACATCCGATAAAATGCCACCTCAGTCATCAATCTTTGGCGAGAAAAATGGCCTTTTACATACAAAGCAGGATGATGCGCAATAAATCCTTCGCCGTACGGAACTCCGATTCGCAAATATCCATTAACTGACAAAATAATATATAAAAAAAGCGCATGCTAGTCAGTTCCGTTGATCAAAATTAATATCTTCCCGTTCTGCAAAACCTGTCGAATCGCTGGGGGAAAAGACCAGATTGGTTGACACGCCATAAAAAACGGACAAGCTTTAATTGAGAAGCGCCGTCAGCCAATAGAGATTGATAATCCCAGTCCATGTCCACGGTGGAAGGGTTGACGGTCCAATGAAAAAACGGACATGCTTTAATTGGTGGGGCGACGCCGTCCAATAAAGATTGATCTTGCCATCCGCGAAAAGCAGCGATAACCAAACAAGGGTGCCTTCGTGTCCAATGATTGAAATTCTGGAACGGATTAATGAATAGCGCAACTGGTTCTATTCTTATCTGGTAATCCCCTATCAGATTGTTGGTTTTAAAGAATGAATAAGTTTTGTTTATTTTTGGAACAGTTGGGAAAAAAGGGGGGAGATAATTCACTGATTAGTTGTGCCCTCATTTGATTGTTATCCCTTTTTAGGTTTAATCGACCGTCAAAAAAGGGGTCACCTCTATTTCTTTATAGTACAGAGGGGGGGGGGGGGGGAATATAAATTATTTAAGTTGGAAGATTGTAGTCACAATTTGACATTTTTTTAAGTTTATATTTTTAATTAAATTAATTATATACTTTCATACAATGCAAAATCAGAAAATGAATAAATAAAATAAGATTGTATGTGTAAGAATATTGCGAACTAGCTAATCATCGAAATTCTAAAATGAATAAGATATGGATAAGATTTGAATTATAAATAATAGAAAGTAAAGAGCACCGACTAATTTCGTTTTCAAGGGCTTTCAAATAGATGGGAACTCCTAGCTGGAATTTTTCTGAATTCTTTATATTTTCTGATTTCTTTATATTTTCTGAATTCTTTATATTTTCTGAATTCTTTATATTTTCTGAATTCTTTATATTTTCTGAATTCTTTATTTAATTATTTGAAAGTACTTTTAATACTGCAACGTAGTGATTTATCTCGTTTCACTTTAGTGAATCGAATATGTATTTTTTATTTAATAAAGTTAAAAAATTCCGACATTGAAACAAATACGGCTCCAAGTTGCAAAATTGCCTTAAAAACTATTTGTGTAAATTAGGAAATAAAAATGAGGTTAGCCTTGTCATAAAAATTTGTGAACCGTCCATGATACCATCACCTAGTTTTGTTCAAGTGAGGGGTGTTAATATTTTTTTTTAATAAATTCATAAAAATCTTCAATGCTCTTACATAAATAAAATTATTAATTGAAACAAACATTTTGACTTTTAATTTATGGTCAAATCGGTCTGTTTTCATGTGACTATTATTGGTCGTAGACAAAAAGATCAAATCATCCACAAAAACATTTGACAAAAAGAACCAATAATTTGATAAAAGATTGGGATGGATCTTTTTATGTTTACCTACGTCCAATTATAGCTTCAGCAAGTAAAATTCAAATTCGGATACAACACAAAAAAATTCTAAGACGAGTCTTTAGAACAAACTCTTAAGCTAAAATTACACGTTGAAATAGACTTGTTTCCACGTTGAATTTCTTAACAAATACTGTTCTAATGTCACTTTGTCAAAAAAAAATGTGCCAATTTCAAAAGGCATTTCTAGATATCGAGATTCATTCGTCAAAAATCATAAAATATTTCGCCATTTTACAAGAATATCTCGCTACAGTTTCATTTAATTAGTTATTTTTAATGGCATGCCACGCGATACATCCATAAATACTTTTCAATTTTTCCTATCGTACAAAACGGTCGATACGTATAGTATGAGGCATTACAAGGATAGCATTGTGCGAGTCATATGTTAACACACATTCAAAGTTAATCAAAGACAAAAATGATTAACTTACTACAAAAAAATTAAGCAGAAATTAATATTTTATTTTCGAAATTAATGCATTTTCCCCTAGTAGTACAACGGATAAAGCACTGGGCTGCGGTGTCTGAGGATGTGGGTTCGATTCCCGGCAAGTCGTGGTTATAATTGTTGCTATTTATTGAAAGTGATTTATGAAGGGCAGCTTATGTAGACTAGACCTGCTCTTTTTATTCATTTTTACTCATTTTTGAGTGCATGTCTTTTTCAAAAATGAAACTCGTGTATTCGGAGCTATGATAAGCATCGAATGTACTAAAAAATGAGTACATTTTACTTAATTTTGAGTACCTAATTTTAACAGTGCTCCAAGAATATTAGTACTGAATATTAGTAAAATACTTCTGTTTAGGGAACAATTCCACTTTACCTGGATATTTTTTATCCCAAAACCAATAATCATCGGAAATTAAAAAAAAAAAAATTTGTTAGTGCGAGAATAAGCTAACGACAAACAAAGCTTTTTAAACTCAGAAAAATGTGATTCTCGCCAATTTTGATGAGTAGGGAAATAAGAAAAAAAATAGGTCGTTTTTTCGACATGTAGGTGAAATAATAAAAATAATTTATTGAATACAAAGAGGTGCATGACGATCGTATTGGTCCCGAGGGATTACGCGTTTTTCTACATAAGACTTGTTCCCAGGTTCAAATCCAGCTCGACAGCAGAATGCTCTTATAACCATTGCAAGATGGGGCAAATATATAATATAAATGATAATCTTTTTTTGCTAGCATACTATTACACAAAAGTTCAGAATATGTCAGCAATTCATTGGCTGCAATTCCAATTTTTTTTTATAAAAGCATTGTATTTATTTTTCTTCGCGATTTCTTTCGATTTGAATTTTAAAAAATATCCCGCCAGGCAACCTGATGCTTCTTCCATACAAAACGAAGCACCGCAAAATAAAATATATACGTATATAAAATCCACCATTCTTATCCTTATCTTCATAGATGACCTCTTCACTCGACAAATGATAAAACTTATTCAACTCGGTCAACAGCAGCGGTCCGCACGGGCAATCAACAAAATAAAGGGCAGAAAAATGCAAAAGGCCGCAGAGAATTGCCTTTTCTCTAACCCAACAATCTAAAAAATAAAAAAGAATGGCCCTTGGACTACTCGATCAAAAAATATGAAGTTTAAGGGGGGAGGGGGAGGATTTTTTTTTTAGAATTTTTTTATTTCCTTCTTCTCATAAGCGGTCCCGATTTCTGCCTCTCTGAGATCCAGGATTTCTGAGATGATTTCGGGGACATTTTTCACAATGGGACGACTGCTGTCAAAACGGTGCCAAAGCCTTTTCCTCCGGTGACGAATGGTCGGGCAAGAAAAGTCGGACTATTTGTTATGTTAATGCCCCCTTCGCGGTGCCAGGGACGGGGGCCTGATTAAAATGGATGGGCGATGCGACGATCCTTTGGACGATGGATGGGCCCTCCGGCTCTGCCCATTGCTCAAATCCGAGCGAGAGAAAAGGAATGGGGGGAAGAGGAGATAAACAGGACGGGTGCCAGTTCATTTTCGTCTGACCTTTTGTTAAGCGACCGTTGGAAAAGTGCAGAGATTTTAATAAAGGGGGGATTTTAATGGGGATTATTATCTCTTTGCGTCAATATACAGAATAACTCGGTAATGGGATAAGCGTGGAAAAGTAACTGGTAGTTCTATGGTATAACTTTGTAACTATCTAGAATAACAATTTAACTAACGGGTAAGGCAACAATGTAACTATTAATGAAGTGGCGTTGCATTCGAGAGTAGTTTCCAAAGGGAATCTGGTTAGAGAGGATGACAATTTTGTTCTAATATAAAATTAAACATTTCCTTACTGCACAGATCTGTTTAGTAATTTTTGGTGAATTTGAGGTTAAAAACACATTTGAATACTCAAACTGTAATCAATATTGTACTTAATAGTAATAAGTAAAAAACATGAAATGCAATTAGATTAATCCAAATAGGGCCTAGAATTTTTAATATTTTTAGGGTCTCTAAATAAGACTGAACATTACTTATTTTTTGTGTAAATTCGATTTTTTTTATTATTATTTTTGTTTTTGTAATTTTTTTGTAAGTTTCCCAAAAAAATTTTTAATTCATAATAGTAAAACAGCAAAATTTCAAATGGCTGTCTTGAAAATTTAGTAAACTGTCACTTATCACATCTGTTTACTAACGTATCGATATTGTTTATATCGATAAAGTTGTTATATTGTATATTGTATATAGAACCAGTCCGGTCCGGTTTAAGCCACATTTAGGCAACTTTACAGGAGAGGGAAAAATCTGAATCCTACTCTCATTGCAAAGAATTGTACTTGGGCTTTTATAGCTTTTGCTAAAAGCTTAAAAATAATTCGAGTGAATTTTAATAGTATTATTCGAATGGAAATGGAATTATAAGACATAATCTGATATAAAACAAAAATCATCAAATTTGGACTTAGGCCTGTCTGGTTCTGAGATATAGATAAAAAAAAATTATAGACAAAAAAGTAAGAAATATAGGCCATTTGTGACGGCTCAAGATTAATCCTGAAAAAAAAAGACACGGGAACATGGCCTCAATATTTTGAACAAAAGTCATAACGAAAACACCTGAGTTAGCACCCCACGCACCTGACTTAGAAGGAAGGACATTTGGATCACAGTACATATTTTACGTGCACCAGTCCTTTACATACTGCGGATGTTTTATGTGGGCGACTACACTGTTAAAAATAGGTACTCTAAAATAAGTAAAATTTACTTATTTTTGATTAAATTCAATGCTTATCATAGGTCCGAATTCATAAATTTTAATTTAAAAAAACTTATTCAAAAATGAGTAGATACTTGCCCACATAGACTGCCTTCATAAATCCCTTTCAATAAATATCGACAATTACAACCAAGACTTACCGGTATCGAACCCATATCGTCAGGCACCGGTGTCCATGGCTTTATCCTTTGCACCCAGAGAGGCGTTAAGAAGTTATGAACAGAAGTAATGTTAAAAAGGTGTGAAAAAAAATTGTGGTTTTGGTTTGGTTTTGGTTAATTAACGTCGCACTAGAGCTGCACAGTGGACTATTGGCGACGGTTCGGGGTCTATCTCAAAGGAAAGACCCGGGAACACATACACATTCACACACACACATTCATTCATACCTGCAACTCGTTCCAAATGAATGTGAAGTAAGATAATTGAGTTGTAATAACTCAGTTTCCATTTAAGTAATCGACATCAAATAATGTGAAAAACCATCTTCTGAACCACTATTTTAAGTGTGTGAGGTCGCGTTGCTAAGATGGCTTGAACAGAATCTGAAATTAGCAAAATCACACCTGCTCATTTTCGAAAAAAATACGATTATTTAAATTTGAGTACGCCATCCCTCATTTACGATGCAATTGTACTTAAACAAAAATAAGTAGGTTCAGGTACTCATTTTTAAGTATTTTTTTTTACAGTGCTGGAACGAACACGGCAAACCTTCGATCACAAACTCTTTGTACTGCCACAATCTTCCAATTATGAATCAAACACTCCAACGCCACTAGTCCCTTGGTTTTGGTGAACCTACTATGAGTTGTGTGTTTGAAGATTGATCTTTCTCCACCAAGAGAAAAATTATTCGTCTCCGAGGTGGGCGTTATGAAATATGCGAGTGTCGCGCGAAAATGCAAACGTTCGAGGAACACCCCCTCTCTTCCCCCCACCCCCCGTTCAAAGCTATGCGAAATCGAATGCAATGGCGTCATTTAACATCACCACCCTTCATCGCGAGCAAAGATCCGAAGCGAAATGAAATAAAATTCCTGCGATGTTGGAATTCCTGTGGGTTCGCTCTCTTTCCGACAAAGAATTCCTGCGGGGGGGTTGGAAAGAGGGGAAAGGACGAGGGGGAGGGGTGGGTCATTAGACTCAAAGAAAAGTCGCGTAAATCCAGGAGCTTTTTAAAAAGGTACAAATTAATAAATGAGCGGCATTTTCCCACTGGAGGAAAGACGAGGACGAGTAAAAAAAAAATGGAGTCGCGAGAAGTGGGAGAGAAAGGAATGACGAGGAATTTGAAATCTGCAAACTATGCGCGTAAATCATGGGACGGGGGTCGTAAATGATAAAGGGACTCGGAAGGTGATGCCTGACAAAAGAATGGAGAGTCGGTTGTGAAATCTCATTAAAGGAAATATTTCAGACTTCTTCTCGTCAAGGAGAATGTCTCACGTGTTAGATGAAGAATATTTGAAATGGTTGGTGGAATGAAGTCGCACTACAGCTCTATATAATGGGATATTGGTGACGGTTCGGTTGGTTTTGTTTGGTTTGGTTTGGTTTTGTTAATTAAAGTCGCACTAGATCTGCACAGTGGGCTATTGGCGACGATTCGGGGCCTATCTCGAAGGAAAGACCCGGGAACGATGCCTCGTATTTTTGAACCATGGTCAGTTGAAGAGGACAACACCTGAGCTGGCACCCAACGCCTTCAATAGACGTCGGGACTTTGGACCCCGATCAGATTTATCGTGCACCAGTACCGTATACAAACCGTTCATTTTTGTGGATGTTCTGGACGACATTTTAGTATTTTGGTAGCGAAGTTGGCAACCCTCCGATCGCAATATCACTACTTTTTTTACTATTCTTAGTCTAGTCCGTCGCACAGGTTCGAACCGGGGACCCTCGGATTCCCAGCTGACGCCTTAATCCACTCGACCACGGAGGCCTCTGGTGATGGTTCGGAAATTATCAGATTGGTTTGTTGAACTTACGTCGCACTGGAGCCGCATGTTGGGCTATTGGCGACTGGCAATTATCAGAAAAGAAAGATCCGGGAACACTGAATCGTAATTTCGAATCATGGTCATATGAAGAGGACACATCTGACACCTCACTCTCTAAACTTTCACAGTATGACTAACGTGGGGACATTTTTGGATCACGACAGATTTAACGGTAGAATGTGTAATGTGCTTTCGGATGGTTTGGTTAATTAACGTCGCACTAGAGTCTTACAGTGGGCTATTGACGACGGTTCGTGTTCCCGGGTCTATCTCGAAAAAAGGAAAGACCCGGGGAAACATACACATTCACACACATTCATATATGCATCTCGTTATTTTGGAACGATGGTCAGATGACGAGGAAACATCTGAACTGGCACCCAACGCCTTCAATAAACGTCGTAACTTTGGACCCTGATCAGATTTATCGTGCATCAGTCCCGTAACGCCGTTAATTTTTGCGGATGTTCTGGATGACTCTTCTAGTATTTTGTAGCGAAGTTGGCAACCCTCCGATCACAAGATCACTACTTTTTTTACTTTTCTTTGTCAAGTCCATTGCCTAGGTTCGAACCAGAAATCCTCGGATTCCCAGCTGACGCTCAGCCACGGAGGCGTCAATGTCCCTTCGGAGGACGCATATCAATGCCGCTAGAAATCACAAATATGATCATGTAGAGGTTTTTTCCTTCTGGCAGGACGACCTGTACTGGCCACATGAAAATTTATATTTGTCGCAAAAAAAAAAAGAAAACTGTTTAAAAATTCCGAATATAATTTTTTTTTTTACGAGAATCTGAAATTAAATTTGGAAGTTTGCTGCCTAACAAAAGTCAATTGAGGTTGAGAAACCAACTTTATGTGCATTAGCACTCATGTTTTCGATAACTTCTGTTTTTAATTCACGATTCTAATTTCAAAATCAACACAAAACACAATTTATGCAGAGGTTATTTCGGCAGAGCAGGATTTCGGCAGAGCAGCCATGTACAAAAGCGCTTCCGGAAGGTTATTAACGATCGCCAGCTCAAAGCAGATGCTTAAGGAACTAGCATCGAACACGCAACTCTCCGATTACGAGATCGTTGCTCGGGTTGGTTGTTTGAAAGATCACTGACCTTAGATAAGGATTGAAACCTCAACCCTGCGATTGTGTGGCTTCATGCGTTACCAACTAGGCCCCCGCGGCCTCAAGTGTTAAGAAAAACAATTTAACCCTTTGAACTCGGCTGTATCCTCTCAAACAACATAACGACCAAGTTCTTTTGGTTCACTGTTCTTTAAAATAAACGAGAACATTATCTTGTGTTAAAAAATCGATCTTTTTTTCAATTTCTTTTCTTGAAGATCCAAAACAGATTATGGTGTTTTACTATACTAGCATAAAAAATTATGGAAAAAAGAACGGAAAGTGGAGTAATTGAGTAGAAAGAACGAAAATATCAAAGATGTTTGTTGGAGTACAAAGGATTAAAATGTTGAAAATCACTGTATGTCAAAAATAGAGAATTGTAAATTGTAAGGTAATGATTATGAAAGTTTCGTGTGTTTTCTGGAATATACCAAACATAAACCCAATCAATTAACTTTCATCAGTGATACCTGCAAACTCATTTCAAAAATCAATCGCATAAATTTTCCCCTTAAGAAATTTGTATAAATTGTTCTGTATAACACGGTGCAAAGCCTTTCAGCAGAAATCAAGCACTATTTTTTATAAATTAAAATAAATTTTAAAAAAAATTTAAAATAACAAGTTTTAAAATTTTAAAGGTAGTCAAATCCAGAAAAATTGAAGTTTTCTTTAACGAATTTTATATAAAAATTCAAATATAACTGTTCAGATCGAGATTAAAAATTTACAATCAAACAATACTACATTTAAAAAACTAATTCCCTAAAAATATGTGCTTTATAAAATTATATGTGCACGTGTAATGCAAATTAAACTCTCAACAAGGCAATAAGTGGTTATAATTGGTCCCTCAACTTCAACGAAAATTTACTCGGATTTTCTGCCAAATTTTTAGGCAAAATAACAACTCCTTTCAAAAGTGTTTCCACAAACTTACTAAACGACGAAAGAAACTGGAGTTTTACACAATTTTCGTTATATTCAATTTTTAACGAAAACAATATTAAAAAAAATGACCCTTTCACTGCACATTTTTTTCCCTCTTAAAAAGTGAAACATTTTCCTCCTATAAAAATGTGTTCTTGCAAAATACATTCCAGAGACCTCAAAAATATTTTATTAACTATTTGACAGTCAAATTGACTTCTTATATGACTGCATAGATTTTGGATCTCAAGAGCAGGTTCCGATTTAACAGTAGCCTCGTTGGACCCGGGCATAGAGCTCGCGTCCTCATGGGTCAAACTTGTATTTAATTACACAAATTTATTTAAAAGTTGCTTGTACTTTAAAAAATTCGCTGTTATTATTAGTGCAATTTTTCATAACTTTTCAACATTTTTTCAAAAATCGCTTTCCACGGATTAATCCGTGATTTGTTCCCTCCGCAACGTTCTGTTATTATTTTATAATATGTTAATTAATGTAAAATAAACCCATTTATTTTAAACTAAAATAACTGGAAACTAAATAAACCCACTAAAAAAAATGGGTTTATTTTACATTAATTAAAATATTACAAACCACGGATAAATACCTTGGAATTCCCCTATATATTTTTTTGTTAGCAATCTAGTAAACTTTATATTAATTAGTTTTCATACCTAGGGTCTATTTTTTTAAAGAGAGGGGTGCTACCACTACTACCCTGCTTATTGCATTTCCTAAATCAGGTCCTGCTCAAGAGCACACTTAAAAATTATTACGACCTTGCAGCAATCTTTGGTACCCATTTAGCTGCAACCAACATTTGGTGCTTAGTGCCACCATTTTACGGTTCTACCACGGATTGTTTGGTGGTGAAATGTTGCACCAAAACTTATAACGTTGCATAAAACTCATATTTCGAGTTTTCTTAGTATTGTAGTAGTATTTTTGATGCGAAGCTGGCAACCCTGCGATCGCAAATGACAACTTGTCACCAATCGGGCTCGAACAAGGAATCTATTGATTCATAGCTGAAAGCATTTAACCACTGGGCCACGGAGGCTCATGGTCGTTGTTGTCTTTCTTGAAGGTGTTTGTTGATGCACAAACAGCGAAAATTTCGGCTGCAGTTAAAGAGGTTGAACCATTTATCGGTGAAACCTCACCTTTTTTTTTAATAAAAGATTTTTGGTTCAACCTAGATTCCTCCATAATATGGTGTAGACCTCTGTTTTGCACCAAGATATGGTTCATCATTGAACCGAAATTTTTAACAGTGCAGTGACGACTCTAGTACATTTTCTGTGATGAAAGATCTCCTACTTGGCCACCAAACCATAAATTTCAAAAGCTCCTTTTAAGCAGTCGGTTAACCTATTAATTAAGCGAAATATAGACTATATTTTCTTTATTTGTATAAATTAGGAATATATTTTTGGTTAAAAGAACAACCTTTATTCGAAAACTAGGTTTTTATTAAACAACATATCTCAACTACATAAAATATGTTCAACATGGGCACCTTCTTGATTTAGCAATGGCAAATTTCAGTATTTGGTCAGAATAATATAAACATTGTGTAAGATAAAAACTCGTCTTACAGAAACATTGCGCTAAGAATGTTAAAATACAAATACAACGTTAAAATACGCAATAAAAATACAAGAGATCTGGACATGTTTCGGGTGATACATCTCCCTTAATATAATTGTGATGAACACTGCGTAATATCGGTTTCAATGAATATAATTGTAACATCAGAAAGCCTTTCTTGACACGTAACGTTACTAAGTTTTGAAAAGTTTTAATTTACTAAAACTTCGTTCACCTCTACCACACTCATTGAACTGTGTTACCAGACTGACTGAACTGATGGAAGGGCAACCGGGGTACAAAGACACATATTCACCATAAATCCATATTCACCCAAGTAGTTTAGTAATGTTCCCTATTGATGTTTAGCTAAATAATTATATCAACTGAATGTACAAATAGCTATAATTTTCTAAGCGCAATATTTGATTTTGGCTCCCCTAAAAACCGCCCTAAGACCGCCACTGCTCGAAAGAGATGTGGTAAAATCACACAACAGGTGAAAAAATTCATTTGAACGTTTATCAAAACATTTTCCATGGCTAAAAATACTTAGTGAGGACTTCGATTCAATGATTGTATTTGACAAGAAAGGATAGTGACATTCGTGACGAAATCCAAAATACATGCATCGTGACCAAATCCCATTAGGGATTTGGTCACTGAAAATCCCCCTAAAAGTGTCAGGGTTTCGGTGATCCAGATTAAATGGTACCCAGTTAAGTTTATTTTAAGTTGGTAGTTTGGATTTACTCCTCTTTATTAGACATTTTGTGGTTTGTCTCCTGAGTCTTTGAGGCTTAATTTTTTTATTCTTTATGAAACTTTTATTAAATTGGAGAAATTATTTTTAACAGGTAGTCGGGCCAAACAGAACTGTATGCTTATTTAATTCATGCTGGATCGGTTTGGTTTGGTTACTTAACGTCACACTAGAGCTGAACAGTGGGCTATTGGAGACGGTTCGGGGTCTATTCCCAAGGAAAGACATCGGAACACATACACATTCACCTTGTTATTTTAGAACCATGGTCAGATGAAGAAGAAACACCTGAACTGCCACCCAACGTTTTCAATAGACGTCGGGACTTTGAACCCTGATCAGATTTATCATGCACCAGTCTCGTATACACGCCGCTAATTTTTGCGGATGTTCTGGATGACGACTTTTCTAGTATTTTGTAGCGAAGCTGGCAACCCTCCGATCACAAGATCACTACTTTTTTTATTTTTCTTTGTTAAATCTATCGCCTAGGATCGAACCAGGAATCCTCGGATTCCCAGCTGACGCCTTTAACCGCTCGGCCACGGAGGCCCATGCTGGATCGTTTTTGCTTTTTCATATTTGTTTGCGTAATCATGCAGATAAAAGTTCAAATTTGCTACATCACATATACTTATGTATCTCCTTCATAATACATAAATTTTAATAAATTAAAAGAAATGTTCTCCTGAATATGTTTATGATTTTGAAAACATATATAAAAAGGTTTGTTTATATTTAGAATGTTTCAAACATTTTTGAAACATACATAAATTAGGTCTCCTCCTCTCTTATAAAAGTAGTTGGTTTGTCCAATTGTTGGTTGTAGTCCCTTCATATGAATCTAACTTTGGACAAGGTAAAAACCACAATATAAATTAAATATCTAAATATTTTATAAAACATTTTTGGTTTATTTTAAATAGTTTTTATTTGGGTACTTTTATTAGTTTCACAAGCGTTGTTACAGTTATCTATTATTTATAGACTCGCCTTAATAAATTTATCTCTAATAAAAGTTATTTGTTTCTAAATAATTTTGAATCGTATTTTTAATTTAAATAGTAATTTTAAAATAAAAGTTATTAGAATGAAGTTAGAAATTCCTGGTCATCTAAATTTTTACATATATTTCAAACATATTCTACTTTTTTGAAAAGTTATCAACAATTTCCTTTTTTATAAAGCCCTATATCCACCAATGCTTTTCAATATATAAACTTATTATTAGTGGCAGAAATCAAAAATCTCTACTGTTTAAACACAATACAGCCCATGTCAAATATTTATATTTGATACTTGAACACCTATCTTTAAATTAAAAAAAAATGATCGGCAATCTATTGGTATCACGAATAAATTCAATTCTGCTTAGCGAACTTTTCATAATACACATCACATTATAATAACAATTCCACCCGCACCGCATATTTTGACAGAGCTTTTAAAATCGCAGTCGTATTTAACGCTGGGCTAAATCCCCATTCATTTGGTCACGTAGCCCCAAAGCGAGTCCATTTTATATGCGCGGCGATTTATCATCTTTCAGCCGGCGATTTATCTTGCGAGCGGACCGGGAATGCGCGACGTTTTCGAAAGTTTTAAGGGCATCATTGTAATAAATCATAAAGCGGCATAATAAGCTTGGGGGAACGGTCCAACCCCGTCGCAGATCTCGGCGTCTCCTGCAAAGTGTGGAACTGGTGCCGCCATCTATGATTCTCGAATCGAGTTACGAAATATAGTTTTCTCGTATTATTTCATTTCAATCGGCATTTAATAAATTAATTAAATTTATAGAAATGTAATATCGTTTGTAATTGGGGATATTGAATATGTTTTGATGTCATAAAAGAATGCTATTTATCTAAATAAAATTTCTAACAGTTAATTACAGTTTCCTAGATTGGAAATAAATTTAATCTTAATTCAAAATATTTCAGAAAAAAAAAATGCAAAAAACGGAATCGTTAACAACATTAAGAAATACATAAAATGCTCCAAAAAAAAATGGTGAAGTTTCCTTAAATACGAAAAAAAATTAATTATCATTTTGAATTAGATTTTTCAGTATTACGTAGCAAACATACTTAGAGAGAAATTAATTGAACATAATAAAAAACATTCCATATACATCCGATCAGAAAATAGAAAGGTATGATTAAAATCATAACATTTTAGACTAAGTAAATATTAATTATGAAGCGCATCTGTAATCGATAAGAAACTTATGGTTTTAAAATTCATTAACATAAAATATACGAGTGTATATTTTAGTAACAATTTTCAAGATTTTTTTTTTCATAAGAAAGTTCATAAGCATGTGAAAAATTCTGAAGTTTGCTATTAACAACACTGCAAATGTGGAGAACACATTTTAGAACACAATATGGAACACTTTTCATGTCTCCTTTTTTAGAACACTTTTAAAGTGTTCCAATGTAAGTGTTCCAAGAACACTTTAATGTGATCTTATTGTGTTCCAAGAACTCTTTTAATGTGATCTTATTGTGTTCCAAGAACACTTTAATGTGATCTTATTGTGTTCCAAGAACACTTTAATGTGATCTGATTGTGTTCTTACCTGGAACATATTCAGAACACATTTAAAGTGATCTAAAAAAGGAGACATCAGGAAGTGTTCCAAATGTGTTCTAGGGAACACATTCCAAATGTGTTCTAGAGAACACATTATGATCATTTTAATAACAAATATCTTTTACTGTAAGACAATATGGGCAATGTTGATCCATCCTTCAATTTTGGGCGACTTCTTTTGACTCGAATAGCATCGAAGCGAATGATGCACTCGTGTTCGAAGTGTTTCAAACAAACAACAACACTGTTCGTTTGTTAGGCCTCAAATCCTGCATGGCCATGTTCAAAAGTTCATTTTCAGGACAGGACACTTAAATACAGCTACACAACAACGCTCGGCCATGACGTTATCACTTGGATTTCAATAAAAATAAATAAACAAATAAAATTAGCTCGAAAAATAACGCTGCTTCGGATGTTTTTGCTTTGTAAACAACAACGACCATCGCTGCTCCGCTCCTTCGCTTTCGAACCTCTCGGGCGGCTGTCGTGACGTCACAGCTCGTAGCGCACGAGCTTTTGCGGCCAAAGCGTTCTTAAAATGATCTGTATAATGTGTTCCGATTATGTTCTACATGTGTTCTGTTAGCATGAGATCACAAATTAGAACACTTTCGGAACACTTACAGCACTAAGTGAACGCTTTAAGAGCACTATCTGAACACATATCGATGGATTAGAACATATTGAGAACACTTTGTTGGAACTGGAACACATTATAGTGATCCTAAAGTGATCTCAACATTTGCAGTGAATGTAAACAAGCGCTATACTTCGCTCGTTTTTATGTTAAAATGTCGGGATCACGTAATATTTATTCGATTTTTTTCCCCCTTTCATTTTTATGTTCAAACAAAAATGAAACGTATTCATGCGCATAAAGAGGAAGGGGGTGTCCTTAAGTATATATGTAATAGGGGCCCCGGTTCAATTTTAGTTTTAGCTAGGGGTCGTGGCTTAATGCTGATTGGGAGCCGCTGATACATAGGCTGTGGCATCAAGCTATTTTAAACGAATTCCCAAAATAAATCGGGTGGTTGTGGCCAAGCACGACCAGAAGGGTTATGTATGAAACATTCAGGTGCTTTCCTTTATTTTACACGCACCAGCGCTTAATTACCTGTCGTACGAGACTAAAATTAAATCTATCGTGCTATTCCGCACGGAATAATAGAGTGGAAATGGATCACCCTAAAAACATAACATGGCGCTTCTATGTAGATCCCTATGTAACGACCCTACTGAGATGGCTGAAACCCCGTCAAGGACACCCCATGTCAACATATTACAAAAACTCAATGAACATGATATTTTTACTAAACTCTCAAAACAATATAGTTAACACAATTTGATTTTTAACCTTCCAATTAACTACACCCCATCAAAATCTAACTATCAATACCCGAATACCCCCCTGCTGGTCACTCACACCAATCCAATAAACCGTCATCATCCAAGACAAAAGAAACAACCACGCTTATTGATCGACCATTACTGGCATCCCCCCTTCAAGAAGGGCGCATTTTTCACGCAATCGGAAAAGAAGACTTTCTTAGCAAGATCGTTAGGTGGCCATTACGGGTTTTCCAGGACCACCTGCGTCCCCTGGTCCGGATTCATTAATATTCACCATCTGCTGGTCATGGATTTAATACCCCACCCCTTCCCCCGCCCTATATCTGATGTAACTTCACGCACTTGTGATGTTCGTTAATAGCTACTTGTTATTTTTGTTGGCCAAAGTTTTGCATATTGAGACGTAGATTGGGGAGGGGAGTTTAAGATCCAGCCCCCCCCCCCCCCCCCAGTTGAATGTATTACAAACCCATTTTTAGGAGAGGATGTTTAATTAGTCTTAACCATACTGTCGTTAAAGTAGTAGTTATTATTCATAATTGGAGACGTGGGTGGAAAAACAAGGCAGCTCCACTTTTTTTCTGATTTACACTTTTTTATTTATTCCTATACAGAAAAAAAAATCCTCTATGGATTAGTACAAGAACCAGCTCTATGGCTATAAAGATATATAAAGGTGATATACTTTTGTATTATACGATGCAAGTAACTTTTCAGTGTTTTCTGTCCTTCCTAAACTGTTTTGAAAACTAGAGCGGGCTTGTTCTTCTGCGTTGCGCCACGTTTTCTGTTGGCTCAATTGAATTCGCACTAGAGCTGCACATTGGGCTATTGGCGACTGTGCCACGTCTTCAATTGTAAGGCTAAGAATTCAAACGGACCAATAACCACCCTTTTAGTTTTTCGGGAAATGACCACAAATTTGTGAGTTTCCTAAATGTCGGCATATTAGCCTGTAAACATTAAAATCTGATGTTTTACATCACACAATTTTGTGTTGTAGACTGGCTCAAATGAATGAACAGAGTTTGATTCAGTTGATCAATTGGCTTATGTAAACTATATAAACAATGTGACGTCAGAGCAGTCACTTAGCCAGAGCCAAAGTATACCATCCATCAAAATCTACGCACCAAATTAATTAGAATTTTATTTTTTATACAACCTTGACCTTTCACTGCAATTGGAGGGATGAAAATTCCAATAGATAGATTGATCACCAGGTTTATGAGAAAATTACCTTAATGAGTATTACTGGTTGGTAGGATTGAGACTCGCTTTAACGAGCTATTAGCTACGTTTTAAATTATTCATAAAACAGTGCCTCATAATTGAGGAGAAAACATTCAAAACGTGTTTTGTCACATTGAGGCGATTCGTAAACGCAAATAACTTTTCTAAAATGCATTAAGTCGTATGAAGAATGTAATTTTTGCATGCCAATTTCAATCGGACAAAATGTGTTTTGGACTAAGGAAATAATCGGAGGCGAATTCAATAAATGATGTATCAAACTAATTTTTTGAAATTTTGGACAAAACACATTTTGAAAGTTTGTGCCTCAATTTCGAATGTTTGCTTCTCAATTTTGAACCACGGTCAATTGACGATAAAAAAAAGCACCTGAGCTTGTACTCAACTCTTATAAATTCTCTAACGCAAACGACTTGAGGACATTTAACATATTAAATGTGCTTCAGTTCAATACAAATATTTTAGTCGCACGACAAAGATCGAATTATCGTTCCTCCGACCAAACTTTACAATTCAAAGCTAAGCTAATTGAACGCCGAAGGAGATATAAATATCTCAGAATTTCTGGAAGTCTCACTTGACTGTGTCTATTTTAAGAATGCGTTAGGAAATCACCATTTAGAAGAATATTTTCTGTAAATAAGAAAAGTATAATATAGGATAATATATTTTCCAGTCAATGTCTTGTATTCTTCAGTTAATAAATTAATATATTCTCCAATCAATGTTTTATATTACAAGAATGATTGCAAACAACATTACAGAGTAAATTTCAATTATATTTAGTTCATATATTTTCGACCAACCGGGTTTGCATATGCATACAATTTTTTTTCAATGTGTCTCTATTGCCATTGAGATTTATAAAAATACTTTTTAATTATTAAAGCCTTATTATTAACACTTCGGGTTCTTAATTTCTACCTTACAATGAAGGAATAAAACTAGTTAGCATCAAAAATAAAACTCAAAAACTTTCTCAAAATTGTTAAAAGTGCACATAGCAGCTTTTGCATCTGTGCTTCTCAAATATCTACTGTAAATTTAAGTTCAACGTAATATCGTTTTCTAAAAATGTATCTTTTAAAAGATTTTTTTTTAAAATCATTTAATTAAAATAAGAAATTACATTTTTCAATGTAGTAGTATTTTAAATATAAAATAAATGCAATAAGAAATATGTTTAAAGAGTATCTGAAATAAAGAAAGTATTCAAAACCCATTTTTAAATAACAAATTAATTAAGTAGTAATTTCCTCAAGAATGATTTTATGAATAGTACAAAAGAAAAGAAACACAATCACTAATATTTTTAAGGCATCATAAGACGATTTGAAAATAATCATTGAAGGAGAATATTTATTACTTGATATTAATTTTTCGAGAGGGAAATGCTTAATTATAACTAAATTTCGCTATTTAGTGAACGTTATATACGATTAAAATCACACAACAAAAACAATGCAAATTGTATCGAAAAATTCTTATTTTACGTTCATTCGGCAATAATTGTCTTACACATAACTTTTTATTTTCAAAATTACAGAATTATATGCATATTTTTTTTTTAAAATAATTACAACTTAAAAAAAAAAGTAAACAATTTCAGTATGTTAAATAAATAAAAGAAACAAATACATCAAACTCCTATATAATTATACATGCAATTTTCTTGTTTAATCAATAAACCTAAGCAATGATTGACAACCAAATTCAACATAACTTTTAAACAAATACCAATAAATTCAAAACACAAAACAACGAGCTTCCAATATTTACGACCACTATTTCACCGGCGAAGCCTAAAACCACGCTCTTCCTTATTTTCCTTCAGATCAACGCCGGCTTCCGATCGATAAAAACGACACTCAAAACCAGTTTTTAACCCCTAAATCTACCACTACACATTCCTAACACACACATCACACTACAACACACACTACACTATACTAATACATCTAAAAGTCAAAGTTACTCACCTTCTAAAAGTCTCTCCTTTTCGAATATTCTTCTGTTACGTAGCCATCTTCTATGGGCGCCGCCATATTGGCCATAACTCATTAGCGGAACGCTTTCTTCCAGCATCGCATAAACTACAAGCAGGGGAAGGCCTAGGATCCTGGCCTAGGGGATCGATTGCGGTTGAGGCCTATATTCTAGGCCGCTTTGTGTTTGTTTACTAGCGTGAAGCTGTTTTCAGAAACCGGTTCGGTTTACCTGGTTTTGAGTTCTCATCAATATTGATGAGGTCGGATTAATGAATGCGATTCGTGAGTTGTTGCTACGACACGAAAGTGGTTTCTATAGTGGAGTTATCGGAGTCTTTAAAGTGATTACAAGTGATCATGTTAGTCAATTATATTTGATGTTATAAATTGTTATCAAATCGTGTGACATTTTCTTGAAGAAGAATGAAGTGAGTATTAAAAGTTATCTAATAGATTAGGTTTGGTTAATTAACATCACACTAGAGCTGCACATTGGGCTATTGGCGACATTTCGGGGTATATCTCGAAAGAAAGACCCGGGAACGATGCCTCGTATTTTTTAACCATGGTCAGATGACGAGGACAACACCTGAGCTGGCACCCGACATAACCTAAGGATATTGTACCCCGATCAGATTTAATAATTAGAGTAATGGCGAAGAATAGCGTCGCATTTTGCTACAAAATGGGCTATTGGCGACGGTTTTGGGCCTATTCCTCATCTGACCATGGTTCAAAATTACGAGGCAGCGCTCCCGGGAATTTCCTTCGTTAACGTCGCATTAAAGCTGCACAGTTGGCTATTGGCGACGGTTCGGATTCTATTTCGAAGGAAAGACCCATATTTCCTTCAGGCTAGATCCGGAACCGTCGCCAATAGCCCATTGTGCAGCTCTAGTGCGACGTTCATTCAACCTACCAACCTCGAGATCTTTTCCGAAGATTCAATGTCATACTTGTGCTTTAGAATGGTTGGTTCGTTGAATTAACTAGTAGCGTGACTAGAGCTGCACAATGGGCTATTGGCGATGGTTCACGATCTATATCGAAGGAAATAGCCTGGAGCACACAGCACCAATATCAGACGACCAATTTTTGTACCAATATCAGACGACAAGGGTAACACAGGAACTGGCACTCCACTTGCTATAAATTAAATTAAATGTCTCAACAACTTAAGTGTTGCTTTAAAACTGAGAATGTATATATTAAGATCTTTTCATAATTTATGTTTATCACTTTCCAAATATTATACAATTAAATAATTATGAATTTTATTCGCAATGGATTTTTTTTATTAATATCCAAGACATGTCCAACTCAGCTTAAAAAGCATAGAGCTACGGGTATGCCCAGGAGATGTATTTGTATTAGGCCGCGTGGCCTGGTTGGAACAATTATGAACTCGTAATCAATGGGTTGCTGGCTCGACTTTCGTCTTTCAACCGAAAATCGCTGAATAGATGGGTCTAATCCAAGTTAAATTAGTTAAGGCTAAAGTATCCTTACGTTATACATGGTGTTGTAATTTGGATTGGTTTGGTTAATTAACGTCGCACTAGAGTTGAGCATTGGGCTATTATGGAGGATGGGGTATTAGCTCAAGCTAAGTTCTCATCATGGTTGGCTGAAATAACGTCACACTAGATCTGCACAGTGGGCTATTCTCTCTCGTCATGTCATTTAACCATGGTCCCTGGAAAGGATGACAATCTCATTTAGATTATCAGTCTTAAAATGTTTACACATAAACGTATTAAAAGGTTGGAAGTATACTGTGTATTATAATATCGAAACTAAATACGCTTAAATGTTTAATGTTAAGGCATTAATGAAAACATTTAAATGTTTTATAAATTATCAAAAGTACTAATAAACCTCTCGAGGAAACACAGCCTTTAAATAGGGTTTCATCACCCCCTGGAAACATTATTGTAAGAATTCGGTCCATCAAAAATATTTCCTCGGTTTTATAATAAGTCTTATAATTGCTGTCTTCTGAGTGTAATATTCGAAAAAGATGCCTACACTAATTATACTTCAGTATTCCAAGTACTACTTATTTCCTTAGCTACACCTCTTATACAATGCTTATTAAATATACGATTTTCAGTGCATATTAATGTAATCTTTATAAAATATTTTCGGATTACATAAACTGGTGTTACAGTTATCTGCTCATTCCGTTACGAATATATAAATAATTATACAATGCAACAGAAATGCACACACTTTCAAGAAATTGGTATTTTAAGATTAGACACCAGAGTTTAAATAAATATAAGTATATATTTTTTTCATTGTTATTGTGAAAATAATGTATATGATACCATAATAAAGTGGTAGTGATGTGTGTTTGTGCGAACTGTTCCATACAAATCCCCAATTACAAAGAAATGCATCATGCATTAAATAAATATTTCAAAATATTATGGTACACACGATATTTTAAAACAAAGCAATACGTTAAAACAAAATGAGAGTGTATTTAAACTTACATCTTCCTAGCTATAAGTGGAAGTTAAATGTCCTTTGGTGCCTTAATTTTTGCAAAGAAGGAGAACTTTTAAAAGTGCTCTAGAACAACCCTCGAACTATAATTAGAACGCCATAAAAGACCTCGGGATAATGTAATGAACGATTTTTAGCGAGGACGCCATAATTTCCTTCAAACAAAGCAAAAGAATTCGAAAACTTATCTTTTTATTCCCCGTAATATCTTCAGGCAATTACTGATAGACGTATATGATTATATCTGTTGCATTGTCCCCCATTAGCTAATGTTGATTCTTAACGGTTCTTTCCGGATTTCACCCTTATAAATGAACGAAACCACCACTTGAAATTTAAAGGAAATAAAAAATATATTAAAGAATATCCCAGAACTTTTCTCTTGTGCTCCTAGAGTGCCCCAGGTCACGAGACATCATTAAGACGCTCCGAAATTACAGTTCTGAATATGGACTGAGACCCCATATTATGCGGTTCCGTTCTATAAGAACGTGGTAGTTAGCCCATTGGAGGATGTCTCCCTTCAGAACGGGAGCAATACCAAATAGCATTTTGTCGAACGAAAGTCGGGACTGGTGATTGGTTATCTTATTCACTTATGCTGCTCACGATTTGTTATTAGGATTTCGTGTACTATTATGAAGTCTAATTCAATTTTGTTATGCAGGGTTAATGATTTTTTATTACCGGATGGTCTGATGTTTTTTTAATGCTTCTTATTGATTTGTAACATTGTAAAATGTGTATGATTATAGGTATTATAGTAGAGAAGTGATTGGCTCTGAAAAGGATAATTTTTAGGTTCACCAAATGTCAAGTACTAACAGCAAAAATCAGTTAAGTGATGGGACGGTTATTACTTATTTAATATGCGCTATAATTTTACAATGAGGGCATAACAACAACATTTGGTTATTTTAATTATTTTTAAACACAACCCTACTTAGACATTACACAATCGAATTTTATTTAATTAAAAATTATTTTAATCAAAAAGCGGCGTTTTCCTTAAACGTTGTTCACATATTCTTATATATATTAAAGCAAAAAAATGTTATCACATATTTTTTATATATATTCATTCAAAACATATTAATACACGAAAACCTGATAAAGCATAACAGTAAAATGAAGGTATATTAATATTTTATAAAAAATATTAATATATTTGCATTAATTAAATCCGCATCAATAAAATTAAATTCATCTATGAATTAAATATTTTTTTATATATGTGCATTGAGCAACATTTGAAATTTTTAATTTGTACAATGATCCTTTGTCTTTAAAACCAGTAAAATTAATTAATATTTATAAGTGATTGGAATTATTACAACATGAATTTTAAGATTTGTAAACGATTAAATATAAAAAAAATAATCTACTGGATATAAAATTAATTTTTGACATTGTTTACCTTGAATATTACATTTGATAATGATTATTATGTATTTGAGGTCAGCCGATTTTATAGTAGCAATATGGCCGCCATTCATGCGCTCTATAATCACATAGGTTTAGAACACGTTTACATTGAAGATAACTTTCGATATTGACTGTAAGACGTTTATGTTTTTTGAGGGCAGCTGTATTTATAGTAGAATATGGTTTTATAGTAGCAGGCACAAAACGTTTTCATTCGGAAATCTTTATATTTCGATTTTAAATACTTTAAGATTAAACTTATATTTTTGTCGATATTACCCACTGGGTCCAACCGAAAATATATCGATGTCACGTATCGGCGATACAACAATAAAAGATTAACGAGCAACCTATGGGACCGAAATCATTATCTGTTTTGGATCATCAATTTGGGAAAATTTGAATTTTTGGCAAGCTTTCAACGATAGCGAGTAATTAGTTGGCGATGTTTATTAAGCGATAATCGATATCATCGATGTGAAAATGAAATGCTGCGACACATTCATCATGACACGGAGCGACACTTTGCAATCGATTATCCTTTTCACATGGGGTTTCAGTCTTGATAAGACCGAACGTTACTCAAAAGGTAAAAATTTGAATTCATATTCTGTATCATATTGTATATTTTTGAATATTTATCTATTTAAATTATTTTTTATGAATTTTCATTCATTATAAAGCTGTTCGAGTCAAAACGTCGATGATTTTAATGTTTCTACACATTATAAAATGTTCTGTTACAAAAATGTTCTTTTTAAATTTATTTTTGAATTGGTATATGAAAGTAATATCTCAGGAATGGATAATGGTACGTAAAAAAATAATTGCTGTATAAGTTATCGATGTATATGATACCTGACAGAAAAGTTAATTGTCAAATTCTTCAAAAAAATTAATTAATCGAAAGCTTTCCTAACGATTTTCTTTAAAGTTATCAAAACACTTTTATGTGGTCGTGAAGTTTATTTGGTGTTCAAAAGTTATCAAAAACGATTTTATTCGATTTTTTTTTTCGAATACCCAGCCAATTTGTCATCTCTCACAATAAAGGCTAAAGTAGGAAATATTTAAATAAAGAATGCAAATCTTATTCCCTGAAAAGGAATTTTTATGAGAGCTTATGCTAATTGTTTTAATGAAAATGCTTATTAAATTGTAAAATTTATAAAGTTATTGATTAAGATTGATTATTGATTATGACAATTCTAATTAAGTTGTAAATTTTATAAAAATTCTAATTTAATTGTAAAAGTTATGAAAATACACAACAAAAAAATATGGTATTTTTGAAAATTTTATAATATAATTCATTATTGTATACATTTAAACATTATTAAATAAAAAATTTCGTATACAAAACGCGGGAAGAAGTAGTAAGTGAATGTTAGTGGGTAAATGTGGTACAAGTCTATAATTTTTATGGAGAATGTACTTTTACAAGATAAATCACATTTGTATTGTTTCGTTTTTAAAATTATAATTGTTTTTAAAGATTTAAAAATAATGCTACTTTATATTTCGATTTTAAATATATATATATATATATAGCCATATTTCTACTATAAAACGGGCGACATTGCGCCGCCATCTTGCTTGGACCAATAAATTCCCGCTTGTTGGCATTGCTGTCGTAGTTTCATGTGTGTGAGCGGAACGTCTGATTATTTTTGCTGTGCTTATATTCGTAAATACATTCAGACAATTTTCTTGTGGCAAATAATTTTTTTTTTATAATTGAGTTAAATTCTTATTACCTTCATGGGTTTCGACATGGTTTACAGTGAATGAAACATTCGATATTGATTATATGACGTCCTTGTTACTTGAGCCCAGCCATTAAAGCAGCAATGTGGCCCGAATTATAGTAGAAATATGGCTGCCATTTTGGTGTTCTAAGGTCAGATATACGTTTTGGAGATTGTTTACATTCAAGATAATTTCGATATTGACTATAAGACGTTTCTGTTTTTTTTTAGGGCAGTTGGATTTAGAGTAGAATATGGTTATATAATAGAAGGCACAATACTTTTCATATTCTGTAAAAATCATCTGAATCATGAATCTGAATTCTTATTCTGTAAATCTTTATATTTCGATTTTAAATACTTTAAGATTAAACTTATGTTTTTGTCGATATTACACACTGAGTCCTACCCAAAATATATCGATGTTACGTATCGGCGATACAACTTGCTGCGACAATAAAAGATTAACGAGCAACTATGGGACCGAAATCATTATTTATTTTGGATCATCAATTTGGGAAAATTTGAATTTTTGGCAAGCTTTCAACGATAGCGAGTAATTAGTTGGCGATGTTTATTATGGAATAATCGATATCATCGATGTGAAAGGGAAATGCTGTGACACATTCATCATGACACAGAGCGACACTGTTGAATCGATAATCCTTTTGACATGTGGTTTCATTCTCGATAAGACCGAACATTGCTCAAAACGGAAAAATTTGAATTCTGTATCAAATATTATAATTTTTAGAATATTTATCTATTTTAATTATTTTTTATGAACGCTCATTCCATATTAAGCAGTGCGAGCCAAAATGTCGATGGTTAAAATGTTTCTACACTAATAAAGTGCTCTGGTCCAAAAATTTATAATATGTTTTTAAACTGTTAAGTGAATACAATATCTCAAGAACGGATAATGATACAATAAATAGAAAATTGCCAAGTTAATTATGTTTATGATATGCGACAGAAATAGTAGCGTCAAATTTTGCCTTTGTATGATTTTGTGAATTTATAAATTAATCGAAAGCGTCTGTAACGATTTTCTTTAAATTTTTAATCGTTTTTATGGTATCGGGCATTTTATTTTATTGTAATATGTGTAGAAAATACAAATAGTGTACAAAAAAAAGAAGTTAAGTCTCACTCCTTGCAACGGATTTTTATGAGCTCTTATGTTAATTGTTTTAATGAAAATACTAATTAAATTGTAAATAATACAGTAAAATGCGTACATATTACTATTTTATCAGTCATAAATTGAATATATTTATACATGCAGTGAGCAACATTAGAAATCTTAAATTTGTACAATGATATGTTGTCTGTGAAATAAGTAAAACAATTTAATATTTATAAAAAAAATCGCAATTATTACAATAGAAATGTTAACATTTGTTAGCGATTACATATAAAAAATTATAATAAATCGTTCTGACATTGTTTATATTGAATAGAACATTCGACAGCCGTTATAGTAGCAGTATTTTCCGTTTTATAGTAGCAATATGGCCGCCATTCATGCGCTCTAGAATCACACACGTTTGGAAATTGTTTACGTTGAAGATAATTTTCAATATTGACTGTAAGACGTAGTAGCAGACACAAAACGTTTTCATTCGGAAATCTTTATACTTCGATTTTAAATACTTTAAGATTAAACTTATATTTTTGTCGATATTACCCACTGGGTCCCACCGAAAATACATCGATGACACGTATCGGCGATACAACATGCTACAACAATAAAAGATTAACGAGCCACCTATATGGAACCGAAATCATTATCTATTTTGGCTCATCAATTTGGGAAAATTTGAATTTTTGGCAAGCATTCAACGATAGCGAGTAATTAGTTGGCGATGTTTATTAAGCGAAAATCGATATCATCGATGTGAAAATGAAATGCTGCGACACATTTATCATGATACGGAATGACACTTTTATATCGATTATCCTTTTGACATCTGGTTTCATTCTTGATAAGACCGAACGTTGCTCAAAAGGGAAAAATTTGAATTCATATTTTGTATGATATTATAAATTTTAGAATATTTATTTATTTAAATTTTTTTTTTTTTACGAACGCTCATTCCAAATCAAGCTGTTTAAGTCAAAATGTCGATGATTTTAATGTTTAATGTAACAAAAATGATTTTATTCCTTTGTACACTATTTTTTTTTAATATACCCGACACTTTTGTTACCTGTTATAGTAAAGGCTATACAGGAAGCACTTAAATTAAAATTTTGTGTCTTATTCTTTGCAAAGGATTTTTATGAGTGCTTTTGTTAATTTTTTTTTATGAAAATACTAATTGAATTGTAAATCTTATGAAAATATGCACTAAAAAAGTTGATTCCTTATTTTTTTCTTAATTTCTAATATAATTTATTATTGGATACATTTAAAATTTATTAAATAAGCAATTTTATGTACAAAACCTAGAAGGAAGTATAGTTAGTGGATTAATGTGGTACAAGAGAAATAACACTCTAAAAATGAAAATGTTATTTCTGCGATTGTAAACTGACCCCAAAAATCCTACTTTGAAACAAATGGTTCTAATCTCAAATTCAAATGTCTATAACAAAGTCATTATTATGGGATACCAAAAATGCGACCTCAAAACAACCCCTTTCACTTTGCAGTCGGCCCCTTTGAACAGCAGCGTGAATCCCGTCGCCCATCAGGAATGGGAATAAGGTGTAATTTCGTGAATATTAAGACATTAACGGAAAACGCACGTTCATCACAATCGCCTGCCCAAAAGATGGGTTGGGGACGATTGCAGAGAAGAAAACACTGCCCATAAAAGACAACAGGCTCCGCTCCCGCTCCCTCAATTAGTGCGCTCTTCGGGAGTTTCTTTGTGTTTTGGCATCGACGATGGCTCCATTACAGTTCCTGTCAAAAATGGATAACTTTATTAGAGACACACGCGGGTGCTGCAAGCTGTGTAATTGTTTCGACACTTTCCCATTTTTATGTTTCGGGTGTTGTTGCGGCTCGTTAAAAATTACAATCCGACAGAGATTATCATCTTTTCCCATTGCTAATTATTTAAAAAAAAATTAATATTTAAATTGTAAGGCATAAGATTTTTTTAAATTATATTATTTATTTTTTTCGAAACAACTTTTTTTAATTAAGTATATTTAAAGAATTTTTATATAACTCCTCTCATGCTTTTTTAAATATCATAATTTTAAATTAGTATTTAACTTTTCTTAGAATTTAAATGCACCAAATTTATGTATATATATATATATTAAAAATTAATATAAATTTTACGAATATGTTAAATTAAAAAAATATTTTAAAGTAATATATCTCTCGTATCTAATTTATAACAATTTTCCGATTTTTATTATTAATAAAATCTTTCATTTTTATCCTAATAATTATTTTATAAGAAAAATCCAATTCATTCCATTATGTAATAATCAAAGCCTTATTTATTATTCGAGTAATTAAAATGTCTTTAATTTAACTTAAAGTATAATAATAAAAAATATTTTCTTATAAATTATCTTCATGTACTCAGTAGCATCATATATCAATTGCGTAAAGCGTAAAATTATTTAAAACATTACTTAAATGAAAAAATTACATAAAAATACATATATTTTCATTCAATAGAATTCTTTATCGGCATGGCAAGCGACTAAAATGATTTCCAAGACGAGGCATGGGGTAAAATAAGGTTAAAGATCTATTAACTGTCCTGACTTAGGGTAATCTGTTGAAACTCACGCTTTGTTGCTATATAGTACTTTTTTTGCATATACATTCATGAATACTTCGGTATTAGGATTAAAATCAAATCAAAGAATATTCTGATAGCTATTTTGAAATTAAAAAAAAAAAACAATATGAAATTATAAGGATTATTGAAAATGATGAAAGTTTGAATTTTTCCTAACATTCTATGCAATGCATGGTTATGATTATTATATACGTATTTTTGAACATGAGTATCGTGTAATTTTATTGTTTAAAATTTAAAAAGACTCTTATTTGAATTAAATATGGGCTACTTCATTAGAAAAAAATACAATATATTAACCCATATTTTTACTTACATCCCAGGGTTGTATTGTTTGTGTATTACCCCACATTGGTTTTAAAAACAGATAAAATATATATCGAACATTTTTAAGTCCAAAATGACTATAACCCTCCTTCAATTTAAGCTACAATCAATTACATTTTAGACCCTAAGCCTCCGTAAAACTGTAAACTTACTTCCATCATCAATTCAACTCGATCCCAAACAAAACAATTCCCGCCCACATTCCTCTTTATAAATCGTACACCGGCATGGATAGTAGTAGAAGTGGTAGTAAATGGTCCACCCCCAATACCCAATGCTGACCCCATGCCTCGATGCTTCCAGTGTGCTTATGCAAGCAGCAATTAGGCGATCAACAATTGATAAGTCCCTTCAGCACCTACTCATACGGAACGTGTGAAGAGAATGCCAACCACGCTTGGTTGGCGAGAAACAGAAGATGTCCGTTCTCGCCAAAAGCACTAATGCAGATTAATAAGTGAGATTCTGCCATGACATGGGTACGCCCCGGTGCGCCCCATGCAAGAAATGTCAAGGCTTAAACTGGATTTGGCACCCACTGAATGGGAGAAGCCCCTAGAAATAGATAACTGGTCTGGAATGGTGGATCTTGGAAGCAACGGTTAAAATCTACTTTCAATTAAAGTTGGCGACTATTTATGAGGCAGCTTACCAAAACAGTGCATTGAAGCCGTAGTACAAAAGCCACTTTGTATGAAGTTGATAAATAATGATAAAACTTGTTTGAGTTTCACTGGATTTCTGGATTTAGATACTTTCGTCAAGTACAAAATGAAATAATAATTTTTATATAAATTATCATATAATTGCTATATAAATTATTATATAAATATTGTATAAATACCATAAAATTTATTTTATATAAATACTATATAAATTATTATTACCATTAATTATTATTAAAATAAATCTCATGATAGAATACATGTTATTTGAATGCAGTGACCTATTTTCTGTTACAGTGTGGGAGACATAGAAGGATGAAAGTAATGTTTTTGCATTAAAAAGTTGGTGTCAGAGGTTTAAACGACTTTTCTAAATGATGGGTAAACAAAATTAGTGTCTATATGTGTTTGAACACACAATGTATCTCAAAGTGGTTCATTCTATGGTCATCAAATTTGGCAATTAGTGTCCATGGAATGTGATAGAAAGCTTTGGGCAGAATTTCGTTTGTTTGTTTGAGAGAGAACCGAGCACAGAAATGACAAGTCACAAAAATCGAAAAAATAATTCGTAGTGGAAGGTATGTGTGGTACTGCAACAAATATTTTTTGGAAATGTTAAATTATTGTTACTTATATTTTTCTGTGTATTGTTCTTATCCTCAATACGAACATTTTCTAAAAGTTAAATACAAACTTCAAAGATAAACTTTTCAAATAGTTAAATAAAAATGGAAATGCTGTTAGTTAATGAAAGTTATGTGAAGTTAAAATGAAATATTTCCCTCTTAAAATTACTGTAATAAAATAATTACAGAAACTTAACAACGTCAAACACACTAAAAACATCCTTACTATGATAATTATGTTATACTATACGATTAGATAGAAAAGGTAATTTCCCTAAAGAGTCAACTTATATGATCCAATACAGCAATATATTTCTAAATGAATATAACTATTTCCTGATAATTAATTGCTCATATAAATATTAGTTTAATTTCAAATGAAAACATCATGCTCAAATCTGCGTGTATTAAATTAATGAAATGTTTAAATTAAAAATATCTTCCCTAGCAATTTCAAATCTCGTATCAATAATTAAATACCGCTTAATACAATTATACGATATTTTAATCAACGACCTTGATGAAAAAAAATAGCTGACATTGATTTAATTTTTTTTAAAGTTGCAATCCATGTATAGTTTACAAAAAAAAATACTTTAAAACTTCTAAATGAGAAAGGCAATAAATATACATTATTGCTTATCTTAATAATAATAACAACTCATTTTTAGTTATATTACACCAACACTTATGTTTGTATTTAATAAAAATATTTTTTGAAGCATCAAAAAATATCTATAAATCTATAAAAGAAATAAAATAGTTCAAATTTTACTATAATTGAATGAAAATTCCTCCCCAAACCGCTAACACACAGAATGAAGAGCTCACAAAATAGCTCACTTATCGATGGAGCCACAACAAAAAAAAATCGTGTCGCGATTATGTTACTAACTCCAAGTAAAATAATCATAAACAACCTGTTAACTCTCCCACTTACAAAACAGTGAATTCAGAAGAGAGACTTTATGAGAGTCGGGGTAGAATGGGAGCGCAAAGTGAGCGCAATAAAATTCAGTGCGGCCTTTTAAGAGCCCCATGAAACGCACATAAAACTGTCGACGCACGGGGGCTCTTTCCCTCTCCATTGTATTGGGCCGATCGCCGAATCTCGACTACGGAGAGAGAGGGGACGGAGATGCGACGATCGCTATGCGGGAGGGCTCGGCAGGGAGACAGAGGGACGACCGGCGAATGTAGTACGTCAGCTGGAATTTGAAGTTGCGCACTTGCGCAAACTGGTGCCATATATAACAGGATTTTTTTTAATTGTTTATTAAATATTTTTATAATTTGTCTTATAAATGCAAACGTATACACTTTTTAAGAAAAAAAATTTAAAAGATTTTTCAGTAAACAAAAATGTCATAAAATTAACAATATAATTATATTTTTATTTTATATTTTTTTAATGGGTGTCTCTCTTTTAATGGTTATTGAGCTGGCCAACCCAGCTAAAAAATCAGCATAAAACCTTGATTAAAGTTGTGAAACTATAGGTTTTATGCTGGTTTTAAGATAAAAAATTTGACATTGAAATTTTTGAATTATACATGCAGGTTTTTAAAAGTTTTATGCACAATAGGTTTTATGGTTACAAATAAAAGTAATAATTTAACTTATTAATTATCAATATTTACCATTAATTAATGCTCATTTATTAAACTACTAATACTTTTATTCATATATAAAATTATTGTATGAATACTAATAATAGAAATACTTTTTTAAAAATCACTTAGAATATTGTACTCCGTAATTTAGATATTTATGGGCATGCGAGCTATTTAAATATAATAAATATCGGCGATTACATTAAAAATATAAAAGAAAAAACTGACATAATGAAAGTTATGCGGTATAGAGGGTAAAGGTAAACGTTAAATATGTCATGGTTAAATATTGTGATGGGGAATTTTGAAAAGTGGGGTGACAGGCCCTATTACATGAACATGGTTTAAAATTACTAATATACAGGTAATTAAAAAATGCAATTGATTGATTAAATGCGTTTCAGTCATAAAAATATTGTATGTGACATTTTCATAATTTTTTTTAATTGAGATGAAAATATCCGGTTTCGGTAGTAACAACATAGAAAATTGTCCATTAGTTTCCTATGGCTAAACTGGATTTAAGTCATTTTTTGACATCCTCATACACAATATTCCCTTAATATCATGTGTTTAAAAAGTGATTTGATTCAACACAAACCTTTGTACCTTACCCATCGAACCCCTATTTCCACACATCAAACAATATTCGTCTGAAATTAACATATATACCATATTAATTTAATCATATATGATAACTTTTGGAAGAAGTGAATGAAAGTAATATCGTTTCAAATATTTAAATAACAGCTGTTATCCGTATTTCACATGCGTTAAAAAATTATCTTCTCTTTTATTTTTTCTCTAAAGCAAAATTACTGGTATATCGTTCCGACATATGCGGGTACATATCCGAATGTTAGCCTTTCCCATTGAATAATTGTCAGAAAGAAGCAATTTTTGATAGACAACTTTCAATTGCTTTAAACAATAAATTTTTATTAATTAATTTTAAAGTACTTCATTTTGTTAATTTATTTTAAAGTATTTAATCTTAAGATTTTATAATAACGTAATTTTATAATAATGTAGATACTATACTTTTTATATGGCAAATTAGAAAAAATGCCATCTAAAACCGTTATAGACGGAAAACCAAAGGACGATTTAAAATTCCAAGCCTCATATAATTAGATGCTTAATAGTATTTATATCTAAATTTGTAAACATGTCCGAGCAGTGGAAGATAGTGTTTTGCGTGCCACGGTCTCTTTCTCTTATTATTATAGATCGAGATATGTCCAATAACTAAAGATTTGGAAGGCAAAAATTGATCGAAAATTTAGTAATTGTGACTTATTGCAACCTGATGAGCCCAATAAACAAGGAATTCATAATTTAAGAATCTTTTGTTATCGAATATTTCTGGGAATTATCAATAAAATTTGTTTTTGTAATTGCTAGAAACTGCGAAAGCTGTAAAAAAAACATACCCCCCCCCCACATAAAAAAACCCCATAAATTCTCTAGACAAACAATAAGCTAGCATATGAATACTAAAATAGTCATTCATAATTCGAAGAACATGCTAATGAATAACAAACAAGAAATCATTGCTTCAGCAGTAACCAACTGTCGTAAACAATACTTTACATATAAGATAGATGAAACTTATGAAACAACAAAACCTTGCGAAACAGCAACCACCAATCCGGAGAATATCCCAGTTAAACCCGCAATGTTAAGGGACATACAAATTTCCTGCGTAAAAAGAAAATTTGCCTTATACAAAAAAAAAACTTAAAGAATCAGACACCCATTAAAAAGACGGGAAATTTCTTCAAAACGTGAGATACCATAAAAAAAAAATTCCGCCATCCATTCTCATATCCTTGTTGTAAAAAGGATTACCCAGGCTAATCCAGGGCTGCCTTCGAGTCTAGGCTTCCGAGGCCCAAGAAGAGCGTGGGCATTATTGAGCCATTAAACGGAAGGGGGAGGGGGGGGGGGGGGGGCTTCTAATGTCGAGAAATCGATGCTGCTGAGATTTAGATGCCGCAGGTTTTATGGCTTTACATTTTAAGTCCCCCGGCAAACCGAGGCTTGACGTATGACTCGCCGGGCTGCCAGGCCCTGGCTCTCTGAAGCCCTGGCCGTCCCTCACTGTCAGCCGCTAAGTCCTTTGCGCCCGTCCTTTTCCTGACTAATAAGTCCGCTAAACCCGCCATTTTTCAGCGATCGCAGATCGAACGCTTAAAATATCACGGGGTACGTTTCGAAGAGAGAAAATTCTTCTTCTTTTTTTTTTAAGAAAAAGAAGGAAAAAATGGCGCAAGAGCACGTTAAAGGGATGCTGAAGTGAAGTGAAAAAGAAGGGGGAGAGGGGGGTTAAAAAAAAGATGGAATTGATGCATATTGGTATTTGCAGTGGGGCGCCAGGTTTGGCGAAATTAAGCCAATCTGGCTACACTTTCAGATGCAACACTCATTTTTGAGAATTCTGCTATTGTCAAGGCTATTTTTGTTATATTTAACAATCGTTTCGTCATTAAAACACATGACTTTTGACGAAACAAGAATCCTCAAATTTTGAACGAAAGCCATTTACTCAGATTCCTTTTCGGCCGTTTACTAGGGCATCAGCTCATGCTTGTTTTTTTATACTTATATTGCCAGAATTCAATCGAGTCTTCTTGGTCGAGTGGACAGAGCATTGGGTCCAAAGACGAGAAGTCCTCGATTCTAGTCAGCTCGTCAATATCGGATTCTTATATTATTTAAAATCGTTCAATTTCCTCAGTTTGAGGAAATATTTAAAAGGAGAATAGAGCAATAGTTCGTTTCGTCAAATATGATAATGCATTTTTTGCATTGTATTTCCGATGTGGTTAGGCCCTAATCCATGAATTTGAAGATACCTAAATTTAAAGAGTTTTAATAGATTTCTTAATTTATATTACAGGATGTTGTTTTCATTTTGATAAATTTAATATAATTCTATTGCTATTTATGAAGGCTTATAGATTAAATTTATTACAATTTATGAAGATTATTTTTAATCCATTCATAAAAATAAAGGGATCTACCTCTATGGTGTAAAATTATTTGTTTTGTTAAAGTTTAAAAAACGGTAACAAAAATATAAACTATTTTTCTTTGTAACCCTTTTACGTTTTATCTATAAGGACGTTTAATCCAAAGTATTAATAGTAAATGCTTCATCATGTAAAGCACCAACAACAAATATGAAAAAAATTTCAAAGATAACTTTTGAACCTTTAAAAAAGTTCACAAAAGAAAAAAACAATTCAAAGGTTTTCTTTTTAAACTTAATCATTTAAGAAATTTCAATTTGGTTTTATATCAAATAAGCAGTTTCCCAAAAACATTTATTATGTTTGTACTATCATAAACTTATTTGCAATTTGGCGATGTTCTTTATCTAAGTTGGCGAGTTCACGCCACCCAATTTCGGCAGTCCTATGTATATGTTGTTGATAACTAGGATTTTATTTCCCCCTTTTTTCCCCTTCTTTTCCCGTAATTCCCCATCCGAGATTTACACTTTCGTTTCTCCCGGTTTTTAATCAGGATTGAAAAGTTGGTCGAGCTGATAACGCAAGACGGCTATTCAAGAAGTTTTTCGGGGGGGAAATTAACTGTCTATCCTGGAAATAAATAGGGCGGTGTTATTTATTCCCGTAGCTTAGAAAACGGTATCAAGACATCAAGGATTATTTTTTTGTTATATATTTTTTGGCGTAAGCAGCGTTTTAGGAAGGATTGAATGATGGGTCACTTAGGACATTCGTTAATTAAGAGCTCTATCCATCTTATCGCTGTTACTTTTGAAGTACGATTTGGGAATTGAAATAAAGCGTTTGAAATTCATTAGATCGAGGCTCATTTCTTTATTTTTGTAATTAGAAAACGCATGGTATGGGGAAGATGAAGTAATGATCAGTATTTAAATATTCCTTAATATAGTTTAGAAGAATATAAGAGTAGAGAATAAGAAAAGTTATTTTAGAAGAATATGAGAGCAGAGAAAAGAAAAGTATTTGATTACATTATGGGTTAGCTAAGACAAATATTTTTAGTTTCTAACATAGAAAATAACCATTTTTCTCATTAAAATGCCATACTAATTGAGCCTATGACCCAGAGTTTAAGAAACTTTTTAGCAATTTAGAATTTTTTTTAGCTAATATCATTATTGATTATTTTATAAAATTATGTTATTATTTTAAGAGGATGCAACATGCTCCGAAAAAAGATATACAAAAATAAATCATTTTTCCAGAATAATTATTAAAAGAAATTTTGCTTTTTATTTTAAATCGATTTTTTTTACATTACAGCGCATTTTTGCTAAATAAGATTTCTTTACGTATTATACGAAAAAAGCGACAATGCTGTGACTTAACTAAATGAGGTGAAAATACCTTTTAATATTACAAATTTTTTTTTTCGCGAAAAACTTTCAGAAAATAAAATTTAAAGTCTATGGGATAGGATTGCACTGAATTCGCACTAAATCACTTAAAAAATTAAATAAATAAAAAAAGAGCACACAATAAAATTTCACCTACGAACAAACGTAAAAAAATGTGCCAATGACTGGGAAATTAGGGAGTAAAATGTAATAAATAACTCATAACATATCGGCACAAAATAATTATAAACAATTTAAACAAAATAAAGGTTAAACATTTTTTAGTTTGACCAAATTTTACGAGAACCGAAATTAAACTTGAAAAGATAATTTATTAAGATATTTAACTAAAAACTTTCTCCCAAATGAAAACTATGATATATTTTCCATGTCTCAATTAAAATCGAAACATTAATTTCGACAAGTGAGCAAACAAACATACAGATACTGATTTATGGCAGGGCATTCGGGGTACTTTCCCAGGGTCCCCATTAAAAATTTAAGCCGAAATAAAATTACGAGAACCGAAATTAAACTTGAAAAGATCTTTATTAAGATATTTAACTAAAAACTTTCTCCCAAATGAAAACTATGATATATTTTCCATGTCTCAATTAAAATCGAAACATTAATTTCGACAAGTGAGCAAACAAACATACAGATACTGATTTATGGCAGGGCATTCGGGGTACTTTCCCAGGGTCCCCATTAAAAATTTAAGCCGAAATAAAATTACGAGAACCGAAATTAAACTTGAAAAGATCTTTATTAAGATATTTAACTAAAAACTTTCTCCCAAATGAAAACTATGATATATTTTCCATGTCTCAATTAAAATCGAAACATTAATTTCGACAAGTGAGCAAACAAACATACAGATACTGATTTATGGCAGAGCATTCGGGGTACTTTCCCAGGGTCCCCATTACAAATTTAAGTCGTCCCCCCCCCCCCCCCCAAAAAAAAATGCTTATAAAGCTAAAAATATATTTACTAACTAATAATGTTTATAAATCAATAGTTTTTTTTTGGCAAAACTTCTACCTTTTCATCCAATCAAATCACTTTAATGTTTCCTGCACGTGCATGATGCATGTTTTCTTTCGAATCGCGATCTTCCCTTTACATCACAATTCCCCTTATCAAAATTCAATTAATGACCAAGTCGGTAAACAAACTATTTATAGTGTTTATTAATTGCATTGGGACTTGTCAAATACATTTTAAGAATACATTTTCCCTTTTCCAAACTTTCTGATATTGTAATCATTACGGATTTTCTGTAAAATAATAGAACATATCCCTATGGCTCTATTTTAAAATGGAAGAAAGTACAGATTGAGAACAGTATAATTTTTATCGAAGTACTACACCATACATTAATTTGAATTTTTTGGATAAAAATTATTTTCGTAATTTTAAAAATATGTGATTTGCGGAATTTACAATTTTATTAAATTTGATTATGTTATTTTGATGTGCTTATACATAAATTTAGCAGTTTTATTTTAAATTATACGATGGGGGTTCCCCAAATGTGCTTTTGCCCTGGATCCCTAAACTTGTAAGCCTCTGAAAACAGATTTATCTGTAATTATATTTGTATAAATAGAAACCTATATCTGAAAGAAAAGTAAATAAGCACAATATAAGTACTAAAGAAATACGTATTTAAAATCTTTATCTACCTTAGTAAAGCACCTCCATGTGCTTGTCTTAAGTATCAATTCCATTTATATCATTTCTCCAAGTTTTATTAAATTTACTTTAAATATAATTATATATGGTTTAAAAATATTTTGATTTTATTGTAATTTACTTTTATTAAACAACATTAAACATGATAAAATATAACCATAAAAAGTGGAATATTTACTAAAACTTGTTTCAAAAGTTAAAATAAAATTATTTAATAAATATATTAGTAACAGGTTTTTTTTAAACAATTTTAATTGAAATTTAACAAAACGAGCTCACTATCAAAATAAGTTTGAATTTTTTTAAATTTTATAAACGGAATAATTGTAACTAAAATTGTCGTTGAAAACTCTATAATGCAGCCCTGAAATGTGAAATTAATTGACGCAAACAAATAAAATAAAAACACGAGATATTTTTAAACTCATTATTCCTTTTACTTTTCTTATATCCTTTGTACACACTGTTCACAAACATGATACATTGGAATTAATTACAATATTATTCAAAATTTCATGTTAAATGGTTATATTCAAACACCAATGCCAAGCAAAAACCGAGAAAGAAATAATTTAAGAATATGATGTTGTACTTCTTTTTAATAAAAGGCCGTTTAAAAGACCTGTCGTTTTTTTTAAATATAATTCTACATATCAATAATTTATAAATACTTGTTGGTAAGATTTCATAATGAAATACTGCATGAATTTTTTTTAAAGACCAGGAAAGTAATTGCATCTACTGACTTTGTTTAGAAAATATTACAAAAAACAATATATTAATAGTGTTAAATCCAAGTTGATATTTGTAAATACCGAATATTTGTATATGTTATATTATTTCAAAAAAAAAAAATTAAAACTTTTTTTTAAAGATTTTTTTAAATTTTATTTTATAAATGTTCAGAGGTTCAAACTTTGACGCACAACTTAATTGCCACAATAATTAATTTTTAAAGTTAGTTTTGTATAGTGAACCGATTTTTTTTTATATAAATTGAATCAATATTTCCCCAATTAATTTAACATTTTGGAAATCTGGATGTACATTTTGGGATAAAAAGAAAACATACAGATTTCAGCAGGTTTTCAAAAAGGAATTTTTTAATTAAACTAAGTTGTTAACAAAATGTGTAGACAATCCTTATTAAATAAAGAATATTAATAAAGTATAAAAACTAAATCGCAATTTTTTTTTTATTTAGAAAAACATTAATTGAAATTAATTTGTGGCTAGCGATCCTGATTTGAAGGATGATGAATAAAGGTACAATACTAAAATTATAAATTGAAAGGAAATTATATATTAATGCAGAGTTTGAAACAGGAAACAACAACACACGTAAAAGATGATGAATATAATTAAATAGGAACTGAAGTTTAAAGTTACGTGTTTACAAAGCAAACCCTCAAGTCACAAAACGAAAAAGTAACATAATTGCCTTTAACAATGGCACAAAGCATGACTAAAATTCTAAATATACATTTGTACTCAATCTTACGCGTTGCTGTTTTCTTATAAGCAATCGTAATAGAACAGGAAAATTATACGAAATTTTTCAACTTTAGGTAAACGACAGCGCTGCTGTCGGGCTTTCTTCCCCCTAGCGGACACTGTAGCCAATCAAAAACAAAATATTTCAAATAAAGAAGTTTTCACTGTGGCAATGGTATGTGACATTCAAATGGAACCATTGACCTATAACCTCAAATAGACATCGCATAACTGCTTTTCCAATGCTTCTTCAAATTGATATCCGCCATTGGTGTTCCCAAGTATAAAGATTTTAAGGCTATTATTTGTAGCCAACCATTCTGGTCTGATAGACTTTATATTTGCCCAGAATTTTACTATGTATTGCAAATCTTATTTATATTTGTACAAATCTGATTTTATTTTACGTTCTTTGTTTGAAAAAACGTCGCACTACAGCTACACAATGTGATATTGGCGACGGTTTGGGATGTATCCTAAAAGAAAGACTCAGGAACACTGTCTTGTAATCTTACACCATGATCGTTTTATTTTCTAAGATTTAATACATTTGATTAAATTCTTTAATTTTGAAACCAATCAATGGACGAATTAAACATTCAATTGAAACCAATCAATGGATCACTAATTTAAAATCCGATAAGAACAAAAGAGGTTATGCGAAGTCCAGTCTGTTTATAGGTCAGTGGTTGGAACACTGGGAGTTTACGATTCCAAAATAACCCGAGGAATCTCTCTTGACCACACAACAAAAGCAAAGATAAAATACTTGAAAAAAAAAATCAAAAACTTACACAATCAAAACTTGAGGAAGTTATTCTTCAGTCACTTCTGGCGCACACAGAGAATAACTTTAGTTTTTTTGCATATAAATAGTCAGATCTGTACAGGGTTTTAATAAAAAGAAGACACAGGGTAATCCACGCGAGTTCTCAACACACACAAAATGACTTAGTTGTCTTCAACGCGAACTCGCACTAAGGAGAGAGTTCGCAAAAGACTTTGTGGAATCTTCTTGCTGAAAAGACGTTCTTTTCCTTAGGGGGGAAGTGGAGGGGGGATCCCAGCTGGACTTGCACCCACGGAGTGTTCTTTTTTCCCTTTTGACACCCCCTTTCACAAAGGGGGAGTTGGGGGGTCTTCCTTGGTGTGTTCTAGGGGGTCCAAAGAAGTATCCGTTTTTCATTTCGCAACTTCTCGCCACCCTATTCTTCTGGAGGCAGTGCCTATGCAGGCCTTGGATGCCATTTGTGAACTGTAGGCCAAGGCGTTCGAATGTGATTTATGGGGGGCTGTCATGGTGATGCAATGAGGGTCTGCCCTCTCTTTTTACCTTTCTGCCTAGGAACAGCCGACGAAGCGGAAATTTTTCTTCTTAGAAATGCTTAGTACGGAGTTTCGCTTTCTGGAGCCTATGCTGGTGATTAGGTGGGTTACACGTTCCGCTTTGAAACAGCAACGCAAACGATTTCGAAAAAATGATGATTCGACATTGTGATGGTGTGTCTGATTTTTTTTTTTAATACCTTAACTAAAATGAAACTTTTAAAATCTTTTTTTAAAAGTACAAAGTAGTCTTTCGCTTTAAGAAATGGCGTTGGCCTTGCTATGACGTTTCACCCGGTGAATTTAATAAATTGCTGATTCAAATTGCATAATATTGTTTTGGTCTTGTACTTAATTTTGTTGCGTGTATAAAAAAACATCGGCATTCAACTTAAAAACACTAGTAGTTAATCTTGCAGAGATGTAAACATTTAGCAATTTTTCTAAAATCTTTTCTTTATCTTAAAATGTTATTGCATTTAATAAAACATTGTTGATTAATATTGTTTACATACTGTTTACACATATACACCGTTCAAGAAATGTACCAATTTAATGATATCCTGTTATATTTCAGAAAACTTGAGGGACACCACATTGATATATTTATAATTAAGTTTATAATTACACCACCTTGCCTAATAATTTACTTTTAATAAGAAACACTTGGTGATTGCAAACGATTAGATGAGAATATTGATTCTAGGCAGAAATCTTGGTTAAAAGTTACCTATACGTATCCATATCACGAATATTCAATGCGAAGTTAAAGAATCACACCATGCCTCAAATACACGGGCCGTCTTCAGAATGCAACAGATGATTTCATATAAATTAGCGAAATTATATGTTTACCAAACGCCTCAAGAATATGTGCACACTGTTCATTGATAGTGTCATTTTCCTTGGCATCAGTATGTATCTACAAAATGAGTACCGTACGTTTGAGATTGCGCACAGACTATACCTTTGGCTAATGGCTAAAAACTGCATTAGTTCTTCACACTGCAACACTTCAATACTTTGCAAGACATTCCTGTCTTAACAAATCCAGAGTCACTGATGGTCCTACTCAATATACATTTTTAGCCAACAGGTTCTGAGGACTCCACCTCGTTACCAATATAAAACTGCCTTCAGGTTTAATTAAATCTGAGGTTTCTTTATTTCCGATCACACAAAACACGATTCAGTAAATCAAAATTAGGCTATGTACAGTTTCATTTTCCCCTTGCAGTAAAGTTCAGGTGTAAGGTTCCAGACTTATCAGCAAACGCACCATACTCAAATTTACCGCAAAAGAATGTCAGTAGGGTCCGAGTCTTGGTCAAGTCCAGGTCCATACTCGAATCTCTTTATCTCAAATCAAAGTTCCCATTTAAACCTTTTTTGAGTTCATCAAGTACTTGTCCATTGCTGAACCTTCTGCATTGAAGTGGATCCCCAGTGGGATCTTGTCCATTTTATGTACAGAGACCGTTCCGAGCTAGAAGCTGCACTGGGGTTTCACGTCGTACGGGTCGTAGTCGTCGTGGTCTGTCTGTCCGTCTAGTCATACCGTGGTCATGGGTGGTCTGTCCATGTGCATGAGCTCGTGTCCGTTGGGTCCCATCATGATGCCGGAGGTCTCCATCTTGGTCTTGTTCTCCTTCTTCCACTTCATGCGTCGGTTTTGGAACCAGATCTTGATCTGTCGCTCGGTCAAGCACAGGGCGTGGGCGATCTCGATCCTGCGCCGACGCGTCAAGTAGCGGTTGAAATGAAACTCCTTCTCCAGTTCCAGAGTCTGGTATCGGGTGTACGTCTGGCGACCACGCTTTCTTTCTGCAATACAAAAAAAAGGGAAAATGTAATTTATTTTAAACACAAACCCTTGAACTTGTACAAAAAAAATAATAAGTTAATCAAGTACTGAAACGTTTTTATAGACAATTTCTTCAAATAAGCGATTTAATGTTAGGCCCATTCTACATGAACGTAATACGATCGTGTAAAACGGGCCTTATCCCTCTTTCTCTTCTCGGTCTGTTTTTTTTTTTTTTTAATTTCCGTTATATTCATTTTTAAGAATAAAATAATTCTTTTTTGTGTGTTCTGTCCTAAATTCCAATTCTTAGTTATCCATTTGTTCTATCCTGCCTAGTATGCTATACCATGTTAATCTTCCGCTAATTATGTCCTGCCAATTGTCTAGACCTCCATGGTCTCGTGTTGCCCAAACGAGTCAGACATCAGTGCTAAACGTATGACATGTGATGCCGATCAAGAAAGTGGTTAAGGCTAGTATAAGCGATTTGCATTCTCAAACAAATTGTTGGAAGTAAATCGCAACATGTATACAATGTTACTATACAACTTGTAGTATAACTTCTATGTTGTATACAGGACTTACCCGCGGTCTTGAAATTCCAATAATTGTGTGAAATTTACTTCCGACAACTCTTCGGCATAGAATATAGATCTTAAGAATACTAACACATTTCACACTTTGATTTAATCGCTCAACTAGTTTCTTCAGGTAATATTGTGATATATGTCCCGTGTAAATAAGTTTTTCTTTTACATTTTTTTTAATTACCACGCCTTTATATATAATTGTATGTATTTCTATTAATATGAGTCAAGAGTGGAAAAATCAATGGCCTTGCCTTTTTGAATTATTTTAGAGTCCTATTTCGATACAAAACTAAGATTTTTAACCAGGAATTAGTAATACAACATCAAAATACGATCCTTCTTATATCAAAAACTATTTTTAAAAAGATTTTGATATTAATTATAATTTGAAATTATCCAATAAATTTAACTAATAAAAATATTTTATCAGCGTAAATATATGTCAACAGATTCAGATGTCGGTGCTCCAAAATCGAAGCATTCTGAGACCACTGATATAACTGATAAGTTAAAAAACAATTAAAGTCTATAAAAATGCCGAAAACAAGGTATTTTTGAAATCAAAGAAAATAGCAACAAGATTTTTTTAAATTGGTGCGTATGTGTCGGCTCTAATAAATCAAATAACTTGAAAATTTAGTGGCGGAACCGTTTAACTTTCAAAACAAATAATTTAATATCAGTGGGTTTTGGAATACAAGGAAAGGTACTTAATTTTCTTTAAAGAAATATAAAGCATATGCTATATTTAAATTTCAGTTCAGATATTAAAATTTGTAAAATTCAACCAAAACTTATGAATTATTATTTCTATACCAGTTATGTTCAGAGTAGTCTTAAAATACGAATGTGTTTTTAATTTAAAAAAAAGAGAGATTTAACACGAATACTATAAAACTGCTTATTCAAAATTTCCAAAAGTGTCCTATTAAATATGCTTAAGTTAAAATTTTCGCCTAAATGACTAAATTTCTATCGATAGGTTGTTTTAAAAAATATTTCCAAACGGTAAAATAATTGGTAGTTTTGACAGATTAATATGGTTGGAAGTGATCCATAACGAACGTTCTTCTTATGTTTTTTTTGTAATTGTTTTTTTCATACGAAAACCATAATTATTGAAAAATTTCAACAAAATTATCGCCATATTCGAGTGTACCCATCCTCAACTGATACAATATCTAGTCTGGCCCTTGTTTTTTTGGTTTCTAGTCTAGTCCCTGGTGTTTTTTTATTTCTTATTTTTGGTTTCTAGACTGTTCCTTGATGGTTTTTTTTTTACGAAAACCATAATTATTGAAAATTTTCGACAAAATTATCGTACAGTACAGTATCTAGTCTAGTCCTTGGTTGTTTTTTTGGTTTCTAGTCTAGTCCCTGGTGGTTTTTTTTATTTCTTATTTTTGGTTTTTAGTGTGTTCATTGGTGTGTGTTTTTACGAAAACCATAATATTGAAAATTTTCGACAAAATTATCGCCATATTCGAGTATAGCCATTCTCAATTGATACAGTATCTAGTCTAGTCCTTGTTTTTTTTTGTTTTTTTTTTGGTTTCTTGTCTAGTCCTGGTGTTTTTTTATTTCTTATTTTTGGTTTCTAGACTGTTCCTTGGTGTTTGTTTGTTTTTTACGAAAACCATAATTATTGAAAAATTTTGACAAAATTATCGTACAGTACAGTATCTAGTCTAGTCCTTGTTTTTTTTTTTTTTTTATACAACAAATACCACCATGGGAAACTTCCTGTGATAAAACCCAATTGTTCCCAAACAGGGCAAGAGGCTTCAAACCTCTTAGATAACAACTCAAAGAAAAAGAAAACCAAAAAGAAAAAAAGAAAATGGACCCAGAAAAAAATAAACCAAAGTGGTAGATAGTGACCCCACACCAACTCCTCCCCCTTCTTTTCAGTGTTGACAACAGAGATGCGCAACCAAAGTTTGCTTGACAAGGAAGGGGAGACGGGTTGAAATTCGAATGTAATTTCCTTCTTTGTCTATTGAATCTTCCACAATGCTCGCTAGGTCGTAAATCTTTCAAGCCCCCCAAACCCTGTTTACGGCTGTCCACCCCTACAACCTAACTTTTCTCTTTTATTTCGCTACTGGCTATCCTATAGTGACTCCGGTCTGGGGTCAGGAAGTCGCAGGGCAAGGGATGGGAACTGTCTTAACGGATGTGGTCATTATTTTCGCAAGGTTTTTCTCAGGACCATGTTTTTCTTTCCAAGAATCTATTTAATGACCATGGCTGGACTAAATGTAGAGTCGTAAAATTGGACTTTAATAGGGCAAAAAAGATTTTTTTTAACGTGCCCTACAACGAAAAATATATGTTAAATAACTGTTTCTCGTGGATATACTTTGTGAATACAGTTTAAATATTCTATCTTCTGCTCTTTTCTATAGGCTAGAGTGTGAATTCAAAATTTCAATTAATTGTCTTTGTTGTAAAGAATTTTCGTTCAAATTTTTTAATATAGAGTCTTCCAACTACACCGATCTGCTTTTTCAAATGTTTCCACAATAATAAAAGAAACAGTTTAAAAAAAAAGCAAATTTTGAGCATACAAATTGAAATAACAACAACATTACAAATAATGCTATATTGCCTAAATTATAGAACTTTTTTAATAATGCAGCATATACTAGATTTGTATAAAAATTTATGTAAAAAATACAGTAGTTTACATAGTTTTACTGTTTCTTAATTTTACTTACATTTTAGTTACAATACTCTAATATTATTTTTTTACCAAAATTAGTCATACTTTTAAAATGTGAGGTCCCGTTTAATGTAATGACTGCTTACTTCCGTTGACCCTTTGCACTTGAGGAAAATGTTTTATATTCACGTTCTTTTTAAATAACAGTTACATCCACTTGTTCTTTTATTTATGTTTAGGGTAAAAGTTGTAACAAAAAAAAGTTATGCGTGAAACTGAATATTAATTTCAGTATACCAAACACATATTTAGTATTTTATGACATTTTACAAATGTTTCAAGGTTTGCGAGGAATTTTAATCTGAAGAAAGGTTTAAATCACCAACATACTTGGTGCTTTTAGATGGCAGAAATAACTTCTATTAAAATTTGTGAGAGAATAACTTTTTTAACTTAAGAATAAATTGATTTCTTTTATTTTGACGAACAGAGGCGGAAAACACGTAGTTATTTATATTTTATTGGTTTAAGTGACGTCATATTTTTAAATTGACTTAAATGAAGAATAGGTTAATAAAAGTGTTAAAAGAACAACGTTTTTAATGTTTAAGAACATGCAGTTCTCGTTCAGTATTCCAAACACATATTTAGTAGTTTATGACATTTTTCAAATGTTTTTAAAAATAAAGGTTTGCGAAGAATTTTAATCTGAAGAAAGGTTTAAATCACCAACATACTTGGTGCTTTTAGATGGCAGAAATAACTATTAAAATTTGCGTGAGAATAACTTTTTTAACTTAAGAATATGTTGTTCTTTTTTATTTTGATGAACAGAGGCGAAAAACACGTAGTTATTTATTTTTTATTGGTTTAAGTGACGTCATATTTTTAAATAGACTTAAACGAAGAACAGGTTAGTAAAAGTGTTAAAAGAACAAAGTTTTTTATGTTTAAGAACATGCAGTTCTCGTTCAATTTTAAGAAAAGGGAATAAAAGAACAGGTCGTTAATTCGGTGACTGAGAAGTTAATACAGAAATATGACGTTTCATATATGATGGTTAATTGATGTATTCTGTTTGACACTTTTCGGTAAAAGGACAAGAAATAATTTACATTTAACTGTTCAAAATTGGGTAACAAATTAATTGAATCCCACAAACACTTTCAATGGTTTATTTGATAGATATAATTAATAAATATTCTTTGAGAACTTGCGAATTCGAGTAAATAGAACCGCCAAGGCTATAACTCCAAGAGAAAGTAATGACCGTAGAAGCAGTTTGCACCCAACCCGAATACGAAGTCTCATCCATTTCTCAAATTCAATATTTCTCACATATCCAGTTTCCATAATTAAATTCCAACTTCACACTCGCTTAATGGCGAGAGGCATCATCCCAAATGATAATGGAGATTGGCACGGAAAAGAGTTGGGGAAACTCAATACTGCATTATCAGGCAAAGACGGATGGAGTGGCAGGCAAGGAAATGCCCTTTGATATAAGTTGGCGGGAAAGAAATACAAAATATGCGGAATGAAGCGCATGCATTTTAAAGTGGAATAAAGTTTTTCGGGGTGCAAGAGATGAAGGAATGAATAAAAGATCGGCTCTGTCTTGGCTTCATTCCTACAGAAGGACTGCCAACTTGGTTATTCCGACATCGCCAAATGACAGGAAAAGATCGCCAGAATCCGGAAAAAATATTTTTTTTGTTGAAAAAGATGTACATATTTTATATATTATTAAACCATAATCAAATATTATCATACCAACATCACAAAACTGTAATTATGTACTAAAATTATATCGCCAAAACTAATTATTTTTGCATATATAATAGTAAAAATTGCCAATTTGGCGCTTTTACGCCAAACTGGCGAGAATTGTCTTAGATAAGATCCTTTGGCAAGAAGAAAGAAACCGTGGATTTGGTATGCATGAAAGTTAACTGACCTGCACGGTTGGAATACATTCCTTTCCCTAAATTTTCATTTCGGTAGGCGATATTGCAACGAAATTTACTTCTTCCGACGGCCAAAAGTCATTTTCGTTTTCCGCGTAATGCAATTCCATCAAAAAGACAAATGTCCCTGTGTTGTGGCTTCAGTTTATTAGTTCTTTGAGTAATACGCGCATCTCACCAGGTGTGTTATTTTTTTACTGGTGTTAATATGATATTGTTTCATCCAAGATGTGCTGTTATATTTTGACCTCGAATGTGCTATCTTAAATTGCAAACTAACATATGCCTTACCCGTGTTTATGAACAATAAATGGCATTTTCAGTAAAGCCAGAAAACTCATTAAATGTTAGCAAACATTTTCTTACTGAAACTATAACAGACTTTAAAACATAAATCTTTTGTAAGTAACATAAAGAATCAATTAGCAATCATTTTTTATTATTATTATTATATCTAAAGTGCATATAAATTCGGAAATTCTCAAAAAATATTGTTAAATTCCACTTTTTAAATTTAGATAATTGATATTTCTCTGAAAATTCACAGTAATATTAATTTAGTATCATTTGCAAATTTTAAAGTGTATATAGGGATCGAAAATTCATACTCGGCAAGCTGACGTATATTTTTTTAAGCCTACCTACATTTCAACATTTATGGTCCTGAAAGCCATAAATTGAAAATGTTAGTTACTTTTATTTTACAATCTTAAAAGCTTAAAAAAATTAATTGATTTTTAGGCACAGCGACAATGTTATAAGACTTTGTCCTCAAATCTAATACTGAAAACAAGGAATAAAATATTATATATTCTTGAACCAATAACAATAATTTTCCATGTTGATTTATATTGTATTAATAACTAAAGTAAAACTTTTTATATCAGAATGTCAAATTATAATATACAAAACAATAGCCAGGTTTGGCAAGTAAAAGTATCAAGCAACTGTATAGACATTCAGTTAAAATGTATAAAATTTTAATGTATTTTATTATGGGAAATTTATAAAAAATAAAATCCGCAAATTGGGTATTTTCCTTTACGTTAGAGACCTTTAATTGTTCATATGTATATAGGTTAGTTCCGAATAAAAACCGGGAAATACGGTTAATATCCAGTAACCAACAAAAATAATCTATTCTGGTTTTCATCAGAGTACGGTATATACCTTTCAGAAAACTTATTCCAGAGATCAACTCTGCATACCACAACTCTTTTTTCCCTCTGCCATTTCTAACATGATTCATTGCCACCCTCACCCCCCTCACCTGAGAGAGAACAAAATTCATAAAAGCCCCTTGCACATGCAGGGGCGCTCCCCCCCCCCCCACAAATGAGGGCGTTTTTAGCCCCGCGCAGAGAGAAAGGCTCGCACGTCATCGATCAAAAAGTTGCGTCTGGAAAACCTCGCATTCCTTAGATTCCCGACTCTTATACAAATGATGCTTTACCCCGGGTTATTGTTGTTGTTATGATTATTTTTTTTCTCCTCCCTTCTCCTTACTCTACCCCCTTCTCTGGTCGAGAAGGTGCAAGTATGCGCAGAATGCGAAGAGGGGGGTATATAAACAAAAGGCAGTCTGTTTCGGGGTAAGAACCATACCGGGCAGATTTTTAATAGGTTCTTCTCTCTTTCGGTTTAAAAATGAAACGTATGTTGTGTCGCGCGCTTTTGCGAAGGGGGGGGGGGGTTGTTAATTGATTTTAATTAAGGAAAACTTTGAGCGCCGGGTGACCCTCCCCCCCCCCACCCCCTCCCGGTGGAATTATAAAGAGGAGTTGATTTTTTCGTTTGGAGATGAGAATGTGTGAGGAAGGTACTGGGAAATGTAATTCGTTTGGCACGGACTTTCTTGGGGGCATCGCGGAACACTTCTGTCAAGTTCGGCGAAAAATCGCCAATTTGAGAATTATTTTTCCGTCCATAACAGTTCAAAAATGCAAATTTTAAGATTTATAATATTTTTATAGCGCCGTTTTAATTTAGTATGAATTCCTTAACAACATAAGTGATTTTCACAATATTTAAACAATTTATTATATTGTAAAAAATATATTGATTTTTGTTATAGTATTTGATAATTTTATTTAAATATATTAGATTTTTAAATTAAATCACAAAATTGGTTTAAAACCCCAGAATAATTTTTTTGACGAATGGGGGGGGGGGGGGGGAGATAACAATCTTATGGGGGGGGGGGGGGTAAATTGGACATCGTTTTAATACAAATAAACGTAAACGTGCTGTTTTTTATAGATGGATATAAAATGTTCCCAATTTTAAACAAAGCATAGCATTTTTTTTAATTTGGCGACTTTATTTTGTTTCGGTTTTACTTGGCGATTTTGAAATCTCAGTTTGGCAGCCCCGGCCTGGAATTTCACTCGGAGAGTGGGTGGGATGAGGGGTGTGATTTCATACAATCTTTCATTGTCTAAGGTGTGGAGGGGGAAATATCCTCTCTGATAGGAAGAATCATTAACGCTTTTCGGCGGGATTCGTTAATTCAAAATGCGCATGAAATTATCACGAAGAATGTATCCAGGGTCCTCTTAATAAAGAGGGCGACAAAAGAACATAAATGCTAAATAATAAAAAAAAAACTGTGTGAGTATTAAAATGGAACGCTTACTCATTTATGCGTGATAATTATCTAAAAGTTAATAAAAAAAAAAGGAAGATATTCGTTACTATGCACAAGGAAGAATTGTGTAAAGAATTACTGTTTAATGTTGCGAGCGTTTTAAAATCATCAGAGATTGTAAATTGTGTAACCATTGTGAATGAGAAATTAGACAAATTCCTTTTCAGGGAGGGATTACAGTCTCTATTCTACTTATGAGCAATTACGATAAATAAGTATGGCAGTAAACAGAAAAGGCATGTAAAATAAGGAGCGATGCTATAGTTGAAAACCAGTTCGTCTTACGCATAAAATAAGTATTATTCGGATAATTTGGGGTTTTGGAACTCATTCTTAAAGAGTTTCATAGTTTTCATTGTTTCTAATAGACAAGGCAAAAACGAAAGTAATTATTAATATATACTTAAATATTTATACTTTTGAAGTATAAAACAGCGGTCTTAGTTAGGAAAAAAATTATTTTAAATTCAACATACGTTATTTTCTCTATATTTTGATTTCAACTATAGAAAAACGTATGATTAATTACAACGTAAATCGGAAATTCCGGCAATTTTTCTATCCTTGTTTTACAACATAATATTGGCCAGTGGCAACCAACCCGTCGTTCGCGGACCACCGATGGTCCGCGAGAGGGTTCTAAGCAGGGTCTAAGTGGGTTCGTGGAAGCATTGTTGATTTCGTTCTACTTCTATAAAACGAATGTTGCCCGAAATGTATTCTTTTTAAAACTAAAATCCATTAAATTGAAAATCAAAATTCATATGGTATTGTATATAGGAAATAAAATTGTATCCTCGTTTTAACTCTTTCCTGTGCTCATTACATTATCAAAATTATTATTATTATTAACAATTAACAAAAATGAATTCGATATTATTTTGATAAGACATTAGACTTAATAAATTTATTTAAAAAACTAACATGTTTTTAATATACAAAATATAGAAACAAGTACACACATATTAAGTATACATTATATTTAGTAACTAAGATTTTTTTTTTTAATGTTATTTGAAGGTGGTGAACGGAATTGTCGAATATTTGAATTAGTGGTCCAAGGCCAACTACTGGTTGGAAACCACTAACAAAAACTGTAAAATATTAAAATTAACTATTTTTTTCCTATAAAAAAAACAGCAGCGTCAATATGTGTTGACTAATTGCTTAATTACTTATTGTGCTAATTTTTTTTTATCAAGAAAATATTTTAAGAAAAAACAACGATTTTATATATATATATATATATATATAAGATAATTTAATTACATATATTTGAATTGCAATTTTAATGGCTCCTAAAAAAATTTTGGTGGTCAAAATAGCAAATTTTTGTAGAATGAAAAGAAATCCCTTGAAATTCGTACACTTTATAACCAAATTGTCCATATGTGCATGATCAAAATTATTACTGTGTACGGACAATTGTTACTAATGACCAGATGTAGAAATGCCACTAAGAAACTGACTATAAGTATTTTTCAAGTTTTGCTTCGAATTTATTTTCTGAATTCAACCATGGAATGGATTCGTCAGAGGAAACAACAGCCAAAACTCCTTTTAAATGCTCGCCAAAAAGTAACTTTTAAGTGCTTTACATCAAGTGTCAGGGACAAGAAAAAGAAAAAACAGCGTAAATGAAACCTCTTCAATGAAAAATGGCGTTCAGATTTTTTTTACGCAAGCATAAACAAAATTACGAAAAACTGAAGACGCAATTGCAACGTTGCCTCTTCCTTGGAGACTTATTTAAAACCACGGCCGCTCCCGTAATTTATGAGGGTCCGGCACCAAGTCCATTAAGGCAGACAAAGAGATGTATTTCTTTCGAAAGAAGTGATTTACTAAAAGAAATACGGCGAAAAACATCTAATCTCCGGAGAAAATTAAATCAAGAACCTTTTTTTCCCCTCCCCCCGTCTGATTTATTTCTTAATTTTTATGCCCAGTTTTTTTTTACTTTACTCTTTCTTAATTTAAATTAAATGGCGACTTGAGAGACGCTCAGGAGAATTTAATTAAAATTCTGGGAGAAGAGAATCTTCGGATGTTTTTAGAGTTGTCTTATAGGAAGGGACGGAGATGGGAAGTAAACATTTTAAAATGCGTTTTGCATAGCCACTGAGCATTAACCTAGGCGAACTAATGTTTTTGTAGATTAATGACTGGACTGAGCCGTAATGAAATTCGCATTACCCTTAGGATATGGCGAAGATTTGGCATCGGTGGGAAGGGGATTTTCTTATAAATTCAGGTGTGACCGATTACAGGTCAAACCCAGCAACAAAAAAAAAGTCAGCATTAGACCTTCATCAAAATTGTGAAATGTAACTTTTTTTTAAGGCTTTATAAGGGAATTTGAAACAAAAAAACTACATTTTTTTTTTTTTTTTGTGGTTTTGAAATTTTTCTATACATAAAACCTTTTGTAAAATCTGCACTTGCCTTGCAATAATTGCAGTGATTCAAAATAAATAAAAGTTTTTTTTTTCATGTGTTTTTGAAAAGTTTTTAGGTTGTATGAAGGGATTTGAAACAAAAAACTGCATTCTTTTTGTGTGTGTTTTTGAAATTTTTCATTTTGCTACAGAAAACCTTTCGTAAAATCTGCACTTTCCTTGCAATAATTGCAGTGATTCAAAATTAAAGTTTTCTTTTCATGTGTTTTTGAAAAGTTTTAGGTTTTATAAAGGAATTTGAAACAAAAAACTACAAATATTTCTTGTGTGTGTTTTTAAAATAAGTTTCTTTCCCCCTTCCTCCTTCCCTTTCCCCCTCCCCCCCTTTCTTTCCCTCCCCGACCCGTCGGTATCCGTTTTCTTTCGTGTGTTTTTGAAAATTTAGGTTTTATGAAGGAATTTGAAACAAAACTTTTTTTTTATATGAATTTTGCTACCTAAAAACTTTTTAAAAAATATGCACTTTCCCCTTTAATAATTTCTATGCTTCAAAAATTGAAGTTTCTTTTCATCTGATTTTGAAAGGTTTTTTAGGTTTTATAAAGGAATTTGAAATAAACTCCCTTTAATTTAATAAAAAAATCAATAGAGTTAATAGATTTTCTGCATAAACATTCAATTTCACAATTTTGTTGAAAGTTTTTATGCATACTTTTTTTTCTGCAACTGCTTCCTAAATTTATACCTCTCACAACTATTTTTTGTTTGTTTCTGCTTATAGTAGTAGTACTCAGTTTAAACACTATTTTCCGTTATAAATGGATACTAGAAAAAAATCCGGTGTCCATTAAAGAAGCGTTCAGTTAATACGACAAGCTAATTTTTATTGTTATGCCCCCCTCTCCACGTGGCATCACGATTTACTTCGAAATCGTTATTATAAATTAATAATTATCTTCATGACTAAAATTTCATTATGTATCGTTCAAAAATATTCATAATTACTTTAATATAATGCATATTTTTATTTTGCACTCCACAATAATAATCATTTGTAAGTTATTCATAATTTGAAAAGCTCTATTCACCAATAATATTTGTATTATTTAAAATTATATTTTTCCAAAATTATTCGTAATTTGTTTAATATATTATCATAATATGTAAGTTATTCATAATAAGTATTTAAATTATGTATATGCAAGTTATTCATAATAAGTATTTAAATTATGTATATGCAAGTTATTCATCTGTAAGTTATTCATCATTCATATGCAAGTTATTCATCACTCATATGCAAGTTATTCATCACTCATATGCAAGTTATTCATCACTCATATTTTTAATCATATTTTTTATTATTTAGAATTATAATTTTGCCAAGGTTATTTATACTCAAATATTTTATCCTAATATTCATAACAATATTTCCCAAGTGATAAAACAATATCACCGTCCAATGAAATGCCGTACAACAATGTAAACCGCATTATATTGTGGAAGAAAACCTATAAGAGATAGCATCAAAAATTATATTATACTTTCTATAGTTTTGGCCGCTATCTTGTAATCGTACTTTAACAATACTGTATATATAACTATATATTTCTTAGGGCTCTGCAATTTTAAGCCTAACATTTGAAATAGGCAATTATTAAACGATCCCTTTCAACTAATGTGATTTGGATTCCCATTCTAATAAGCGAGTCGGTCAGTAGCAGACGATGAAATGGGTCCACCAATCAATGTCCCCACAAAGAGGAAGGATTACACCGACTTTCCTTCCTCCCCAAACCCCTCTACTATCGTCCGATTCTCATTAATGCTCAACCCCACTCGAATTATGGAATCGCATTCGTCAAAGAAAACTTTCGACGCATACATTTGCGTTTTAAAATCAAAATTCGCAAGTTTTGCCAAGTTTTATCAAAGAAAATACAAAAATGAATTTATATTTGATTTTTTTTTCCCTTTCCACTAAAAGAGATGAATTAATTTTTTCAGAAGGACCAAAAAGTTCCATTCGATGTCATCATTTAATCGATCGTTCGGTAAAGAGGAGTTGAGAGGTTTAATGACTGCTTTTGAAAGTGGATGTCGCCTCAATGAAGTGGAACAAAGAGAGACTCGTAAAAATGTGTTTTTTCAGAAACAGAAAAAAAGATTGTTTTTTAATAAAAAGTTTCTTGACTTTGGTAGAGTTCTTGTTTATTGTTTGTCTTATAGCGTTTAGAAAACAGTTTTAATTTGATAATCAATAAAACTTCTTTAGAAAAAGTAGGAAATTATATTAAAATTGTCTACAAGTATTTTAAAGTGAATGAGTAGTTAAAAACCTTACAGAAGATTCAAGTCGATACATAGAATATTTTTAATATACAACTATATTATAATGAACATTGTTTGTGAACAAAAACAACAGTTAGAATTTTGTTTAAACATCACAGTCTGTTAGCCAATCACGCAAAAACCTTTAAATGGATTTAAATAAAACTTTCACTAATATTGCCCACCACGAGGAATTAAATATTGAGCTCTTGTGCACCTTTTATCAAATAACATCTAATTTTTATTAACTGGCATAAAGCTATTGTAATTTGTATTTAATTTGCTCAATACAATTGACAAAATAAATATTTTAATATTAATTCCTACCTGTATTTTAAAAACATTTCAAAAGAATTATATTTCAAAAATCAAATATATACATTTTTTATCCATCAAATCTATACAAATTCGCATATATTATTCTTTGTAACGTTAATACATTTTTAATCCTACTTTGCTTTATAAAATACATTTTTTCAACACGTTTTATCAGCCCAAATAGTAAAATAAACGAAATGAAAAAAAAATCTTGTGAATTCCTTTTAATATTATAAGGTAATGTAAATCCGTACGAAACGATAAAATTCGTACAAGTTTGCAGGTATATTGATTTAAGTATTTTAAAAATTAATAATGTAAACACGTGCGCAAGGTTTTAACAGTGCTGAAAAATAAAAATAAAGTCAAATGTTTTCAGTCTATTATCTTTCTAAAGTAACTCTCCTAAACAACAAATAGAAAAATAACACCGAATGCAAATCTAACGAAAGTAACACCTTTTTTTCGAAAAAAAAACAACCAAAAACAGTAAAAAAAGCAGCTGAAACAGGAATTCCGACAGCTGCATTGCATCTTCAAAATGCAATTGGGCCAAAAAAAATTCTTAAAAAAAAAAACACGTCGCAATTGTGAGACAGAAAACACGGGCATTCATTCAAACAGTGAAAGGAGAAAATGTTTAGGTTTGCCACGGGGAAAGGCATAAAAAAAAAGTTAGCATCAAAAGTGGAATTCTTTTCAATGGGGAAAAACCACAGAAAAAGTAAAAAATGTTTGATTCAAAAGTTCACTTCGCGCTTTTTCACATACAGCACCACAAAATAAAAATTAGTTCGGAACGCAACACAGGATTCCCACAACAACAACAAAAAATACTGCAACACACATCCGTACACAACTCTTGATTGCTTTAGTTGGTCGTATAAACCGCTAGATATATAGAGAACATACCAGGAGCATCCCAGGAAAAAAAAAAATGACAGAACTGAAAATAAATAAAATATTCGGGATTCTGCAACTGTGTACTAGGAAACAAATACCAGCACGAGTTTCTGGGGTACAGAAGTATGCGGTAGTTTTATGAAATTGAACATTTGTAACTGCGGAGGGGGCCATTGGTATGAATAAGTAAAGAAGTAATGCATGAGAGGGCCCGTGGAATGTTGTTACTTATTCATATTCATACTGCGCACCGATTTTTTTTCCTGTTGGGTTTATTTTTCTTGGGGTTTATACCCATGGGACGAAGTAAAGTATATTTGTATTATTATTTTATAAAGTGAGTAAAGTAGCATGGTAGAAGAAATATAATTAGAAATAGATATATGCAGTTATTTATTAGTTTTTTTTTGTTTGGTTTGATGAATTTGAATTGGGGACATGTGTAGAAGAACCAAACAACTCCACTTTTTTCGGATTTATAGTTTTCCACATATTCCTAAAAAGATTCCTTTATCGATTGGTTGCAAGGAACCAAACAGCTATAGGCAATGGCTATAGAGATATAAAAGAAAAAAGAGCTGTACTGTTGTCTCATACGGTGCAAGACATGTAAAAATATGCAGCTCCAGGAGCTGTCTTGTTTTTGCACCGACTTAGTTCAACGTTTGGTAGCTTAGTTGGATCGCTTTCCAGTCGTTTCCCAAACTCGTTTGTTGAAGGTGTGTTTTTGATCCAGCTAAAAGGTGTGTTACACACATTCGAATTTCCGTTAAAGGGGTGTAATTCGGGGCTAGACTATATTTATATGTAATTTATTTTGCAATCCTTAATAAAATTAAAATTTTTTTGCTATTTGAAGTTTACAGCCACATTGATGATTTCGGAGGAATCTACAAGGATTTTTTGGTAAGCCTGGCCACATATTTCTTGTGTTAGGTATAAAACACCAAACAGCTCCTTTTTTAATAAAATAAATTTTTTAAAATAAATTTATAAAATAATTTTTTTTAATAAAAATAAATTTTTAAATAAAAATAATAAAAAAGAATCAGTCAAAAGGTTGGGAAGTAAAACAGGACTGTGATGGAGGAAGATATTTTTATGTTTAACCCAAATTTGATAAGCTTAATTTTTTTTATGTATTTTCAAAGTGTTTTCCGTTATTCCTGTACAAGACTGGGAGCTGTCTGGTTCTTTCAATGAAGTCTTCAATAACAGTTCAGTAAGGACAATATCCACTATGGGGTTTGTTAATTTAATTAATGCCGCACTAAAGCCATTAAATGCGCTTTTGGAGACGATTCGGGATCCATCCAAAAGTTGAGTTTGTTGAATCAACGTTGCAATAGAACAACAAGATATAGACTATGGCGACAGTTCAGAATCCGTCCCGGAGGACATATCCAGGAACACTTATTTTTTAAGCATGGTCCATACAATGGTCATCCAGAAAGAAAACCATAGGGGCACAGCCTCGTAATTTTAAATAACAATGAACCTATTAAATGGCACTTCATTTCCTTAACTTCCACCCACGACTGACATAAGGGCAATTCAGCCACGATAGATTAAAAGTGCGCAAGTCGTCTCTACAACGTGGATTCTCTCGGATGACAAGCTCGCTACTGTCAAAGTTGAACTACAAACCTCAGAACCTCATCGCTGATCTGACTTTTCTTTCAATGATTCTCAATTTCTTGAAATTCGACCACTCTTTTCAAAGACAAAAATAAACAGCAGACCCCTCCAGCCACCCCATAACGACTTTGAACCCCCCCCCCCCTTCCCCACCCCTACATGTCTCTTGCGCAACAATGTCTTCAGCCCAACCTTGCCTCAAGGTTGCGTCCTAGTCAATCGGGCGTCACGGGAAAGAGATAAGTCCTGTCAAAGGTGGGAGGTTCGCTACCCGAAGTGATGGATCACGTGGGGTGTCACAACAGTTGACACCCCAGGAGGGGGAGGGCAGACTTCTTTTGTTGCAATGACATCACGTTGCGATCTTCCCCAGAATTTTTTTCTTCTTGAGAACCTTGAGGGATGGAATCTAAAAACGTCATCCATGGTTGATGAAGGGAAGGATTTGTGGTGGAAAGTTTATGCAGCTGCAGAACAATGCTGACCAAATATTATGTTGCATGTTCTCATGTTCCATACACTGTTTTTCATAAGTTTTTTTTTATTGTAATTCATTATTAAAAGAAAATTGTAATTTTTTATTGGACAGATAAAAATTTATTTTACGACCAAAAGGTAACAGGTTTGTACTCTGGAACGAGACAGATTCATTACATCAGTATCATTTCAAAATTAGCTAAAAAATCTATTTGTAATAAATTAAAAATCATTTTTTAACATTAAAGAAGTAGTTTTCAATGTAAAATAGATATGTATCTTCGATCGAGAACGGGAAAAGTAATTAAGCAGCAAATTTTTCTAAAATCGAAGAAATTAAGAATACAGATTTACCTTGATAAATAAGCAGGTGACTATTAAAATGATATCTTAAAAGAGGACGGAACTGCTTATTTTAAATTAGCAAAAAATAAGAAAATCATATATAAAAGTATAAAACTTAAACGATAAAGATATTTATTTAATATGCATGCATTTACTTGCAGATGGTACAGTGTTTTGCTTTTTATAAACAAAGTTATATTAATAAATAAAACTAAATCAGAAAATAATTTCAAAGAACTGACGATTTGTTTCAGAATTAAATATCCATATTAAATTTAATTTAAAACACAATTAGGTTTAAAAAAATTGAGTTAAATTCAAAAAGGAATTAGATATTATGGTATATGATTTAATTAATCGTACTTTCGACATAAACTAAAGGTTTATAATTTTAGTTTAAATAATTATAATAAAAATCAATTCAACGAGATTTGATAAAAAAAATAACACATGCAATTAGGGATATTATTAAAATTAATTGAATATGTTTGTCAATTATTAGTAAAATATAAGAATTATATGAATTCTCTTAAAACAAGGAAATCCATTTCACCCTGGAAATCAAACACTTTACCACCCTTCTTGACTAAGTGTAACTTGAAGTCCTATTTATATCTAATCACGTGCAAATATTTTCCAATGAAATTCTCGTATTACAAATAAGCCGATGCCAAAAATTCAAGGGAAAAAAATCCCCTTCAAAATAACACATGTTTTCTTCTTCACTAGATGTCACATTTGCAATAGAAACGAATAAACAACAAACCCCAGAAAAAAAACCTAAGCAAAGCATCTTTTTATGCTAGTTTTGTTTCTTTCTTCATAAGAAGGAGAGAGAGAGAAGGAAAAAAAAAAACCAAATGATTGCAGCAGCCGCGCTCATAAAACACCTTCGATCCGGCATGAAAAAAAAAAAATCAAGAAAAGAACACCCCCTTCCAAAAAAAAATCGCCTGTTTTTCCAATATACACCCCCCATTTTCCTTCCCCCTATTTTCGCATTGGTTGAGAAAAAAGAGCCCCCCCCCCCCCCCCCCAAAAAAAAGCAAAACAAAAAACAGAGAGGGCTTTGAAGCCGAAGCAAAAAGAAAAAGCGGGGCAGCTTTCCCTTGGAAAAAGGATTTTGTATGTTTTCTGTGCGGCAGGCCCTTCTAAGCCCGGCAATCCTTCTTGCTCCCCCATTAGCCGACAGCGAGAAATAAATGGGCCAGGGCATCGTTAACCCACACAGTCTTTGCGCCTTTCGACCAGGGCGACCAGGGCCCATGGATTAGGATTACATTAGTGCGTAAGAACATGGCACGTTTCTTTCCAGAGCTCATTTAGATCTGGCACCTTCCCCTGCCCCGCAGCCCAAGAGGATTGGAAGGAGTTTTCCTTTTTCCAGGGGCTAATGAACCGAGACCATGGGAAAACAAGTTTTACTTTCTTGAATCGGGGACTCTAGATGGAATTTCACTCGTTCGGCAATCTGTATTAATACAGCGGGAGCAACAGTTCCACCCTCCCCTTCCCTTCTATTTCCCAAAGTTTTAGCGAGTATCTGAGGGAGTAGTCCTGATTAGAAGTGATATACTCATTTGGGACTCCCGGGAATCAAACGGTGCTGGTTCTTCGTCTTTAAATATTTTAAAATTGGTTTCAAATGCTGGGAAATATTTTTAAGTACGGTTAGTTGAATAGAATACAAAAGCTAAGCAATTCCAAATTTTTTAATATCCGCTACATAGGTTGGTTGGTTGATTGGATGGAGTTTTATGGCGCAAGAGCCAAACTCGGCTAAGCTGCGCCCCGCTACATAGGGAATCAGGATAAAAACATTTTGGTACAGTGTTGGAATTTATTCTCCTAAAAGCGTAACTCCGTGACAAATATTACAATTGGTAAAAATTTAGTCTAAAATGATAAGAAATTTGTCGCCGATAAGAGTAAAATATTTATTCTTATCGTATTTTTATACGATAAGAATAAAATATCAGACGAAACAACTTGTTTATATTTCTTCTGTTGGCGAGGTTCGGTGAAAACTAGTTTTTGAAATGACTTTCGCATCTACAACCCTTCTAGCCGTTCTCCGACACAGCCACACAAGGTTTTTTTAAAGACATATTTCACTCATTCGATAATCCATACTAATACAGTAATAGTATTAGTTAAATGATTATACGCTTAATAGCTGTCTTGTGCACAATAACGGATAAACCACTGGGACTTTGTCCAAATTCATTACTTTTTAAGTCCCCATTTAAAATAAAATTTAACATATCCGGAGAAAACTAGAAAGAAAACAACTAGCTATTTGACAGACACCGGAGGCAACATTTTTCTTTGTTTAAGGTTTTACACGCTTTCGTAATTTTTTATTAAACGAAATAAAATGTCTGTACAAATTCACAATTAATTTCAGTGCATATAGCCTTTACAATTTCTTGTTCCAAAAATTAAAAATTATGTTTTTTATTCTTTGAAGATTTTATATTTTTTTTTGTCTTCTTTATTTCGAAAATACCAGCTAACACTTTTCCGTGAATCGCACTTATCAAAATCTCCACTCCAAATTTGACATCATAATCCAACAAAAGAACAATAGCCTTTATGACGCGTGGCTTGGCATAATGGAGAACCTAAACAGCGATTTCTTGGCGAGAAAAATAAGTAAAACAAAAAATCAAAATAAGCCTCATATAACTTCGCTTTCCTCTCGATGGGGGCGATATCGTTATTATTATGAAGTTGTAGAGAGAGAGAGAGAACAATTTGTCGGTGACGGTGTTTGTTTGGGGTCAACACTGAACGGAGTCAAACGAGCGTTTAATGCAGGATGATTGCGGGAAGTCTTGGAGCAGTGGCGGAAATGGTCCGTGCGATATATCGCCAAAAGTACTTGCTTTCGGTACAAGAAGGATAACAATGATCTTTAAAATAAAAAAAGGAAGAGTTTATATTGGTGTTTGGTTGAGTATATTTCTTGTTTTGGGTATTGTATTAATATGCCGTAGCTTTTAAAAAAAATCTTTTGAGCTATTTCGCGCAATTTTATATCATTCTTCAAGAAAATCACAAAATCTAACCGCGTAGAAAAGTTTTATTTTGCGATTTGGATAACATAGCAACCTTCGAATTAAACCTATGCATTCTTACCTCTCAAGCTTCTTGACCTCAAATTCATTGTTCTTCGTGTGATATATGAATACAATTCCTTACAAATTTGAAAAGGTCTTAATGAAAAGAGTCAGTCAAATTTTTACTTTTGAAACCATTTTTTAATCTTGGATTTCTAGGGTACATCATTATATCCTACGTCAAACATGAATTTTTATTAATTATTATTGTTATTCGCTTTCAGGTATCTGGTCCATATTCACAAGCAAACTATATTTTTAAAACCACGTTTTTCAACTCAGGGCACCTCAAAAAAGTAAAAACACTAAAAACCTAGCATTCGATTCGAAAATATTACTCAATATTTCATACAGAGTAAAAACGTCAATAATTACTATTGAGCGAAATATATAGTATTTTTTTCCAAATACTTGAAACTATTTTCCTTAACCTCCTGCTATATTTAAATAAACAGAAAAAATGCTGTCAAGTCGACATAAATATCATAAGTGTTTTTTATTTACACAATGTTTTTTAATAAAAAAATATTTAATTTCATAAGATTTTTTTTGTGTATATATATATATTTGATAGGGGTTATAGAGAACAGAAAATATAATTTATAAGGTCCCTAGTAACCTGGAACCACACAGGACGTATTGAATAAAATAATAATAAATAAAAAAAATACATAATCTCAAGACCTCAAGAAACGTGAATTCGAAGGAAAAGGCCAAAGAAGCAACTTTTTCGTCATAAGATTTTCTTTTCCGTCCACGAAAGCTCGCCAATCCGTCTTGGACGTCTACGGGATAAAACTTAGATAAATGCGCATATTTTTAAAGAAAAACTTTTTTTTCGCTCCCCCCTCTCTCTCTCTCCTCGAAGATTTAGCTGTCAGACGGGCTATTCCTTTTTCCAGCTTACATCGAGGCGGCATGCATTAAAGGCAAAACACGAGGCATGGAAAAAGGGGATTTTGAAAAGAGGGAGCGGGGGGGGGGGGGGGGGGGGGGGCTTGGCGGAATTTTTATTCCGTCGTATGGATAGCCCGGGATGTGCCGGTGCATGTCAAATGTGAGGGGACGATAAAACTCCTTTTCTTGGAGCATTGCGACAAAAATGAAATAAAGCAAGAACTACAAAATGATGCGCCATTATTGGCACATGCGCGTCGCACCTCTCCCTCGCTCGCCTCTTGGCGACATTTCTTGTTTGGCGACGGGAGTGGAGGGACATCGATAACTTTCAATTGTCACTTGCGTGTTGACATGAAGTGGGATTTTTGTTTCTAAAAATATCTTATCTGAAATATATTTAGATTTTTCCACTACCCCTTTCCCTTCGTCTGCAAGTTCAGAGAATATTTTTTAAGGGTCAACAACTTTAAATGCTTTATTGCTAACGTTCCCATTTATTCTGTTTTATCGGTTGGTATTTGTAATGTTCATATTTTAGTTAAAAATAAATTAGTACAGATGTAACAATATTATTTTATTAGAAAATCGTGCCCAAATGTTTTTTTTTTACCAATAAATTAATTATCGATAAAAATATTTAAACGCACACTTTCCTTTTAAATAACTTACATAAACCGACTTATATTCTAAACAAATATTTATATAAAACACTCATCTGTTAAACTTTCTATTTCATAACACCACATATACATAATTATTAAAAAAAATCGTTTTTGTTCAAATACATAAATAAGAAATAATAATATTTTTGCTAAGACATAAAATACGTAATTTTAATTTTATAAACGAGTACTAATAACTACATTCCTAAAATATAAATATAATTAAAATCAAATAAAAATAATTACTTTACACTAATCATTTCTCAAATTTTACCCGTTGCTTGAAGTATCAATAAATACTAAATAATTATCTGCATAACCCCACTTTGTTGAGGCCCTTAGATATTTAATCAGAGATGAACAAATGGATGACATACCATAGACAGTTTATAAAAGAACCCGGAATAGTCCATGAACCAGTTAGTATAAAAATGAACTCGTGAGGTCAGAAATTTGTGATATCGTGTATATAATCCCCACCAAAGGTTCCTAGTTTAATAATTCCAATCAAAGATTATTTTTTAAACAAATGCATAATTCAAACAGTTAAAATTCCTAATAAAAATCTCTAATCAAAATGGATCCTGTAGAAGACCGTAAATTTTGTCTTGAAGAAATTGATTACTTTATCATTGATATTTTTTATAATTTGTTTCTAAAACAAACACAAATATTTTCCCTCGTCTTATATAACATGCTGCACGCGTTCCCAAAAATTTTTGTAATAATTTCTAAACCGGACTTGGCGAGGACTGAGCATCTAATCCTTGCAACCCTTGAAATTCCCGACAAGGAGAGCGACCGATAAAGCGCTTTCTTGGCCCCAGAAGAGGTTCACATTTTCCATGAGATATTGTTTACACACGCTGATGGCTGGCAATAAATGTGGCTGGAGATTTCGAACTTAAGCGACATTTAAACGTTTTTCAAAAACGCAGTGCGAAGAGTCACATTTTGTTTGTTTATAGTAATTTTATTACATAATAAAATAACAAATTAATATAAGAATATAATGAAATATTAATATAAAAAAAATATGATTAGCTGATTTAACATCGCACTAAAGATACACAATGTGCAATTAGCAACGTTTCAAGATATATACTGAAGGAAAGACCTGGGAATACTGATTTGAAATTTTAATGCCATTGGTCAGATGACAAAGTCAATAACTGAGCTGGAACCATAGGCTTAAACGTATTGGGTTCGCGGGTCCGAGTCCCCCTCAATATTTTTAAAAACTGGCCCAATTTTCTTAAATTTAATGCTTTTTAGTGAAAATTAGAGCCATGGGCCCGGCAATTTTTTTGAAAACTTTACGCCTCTGGCTGGAACCCCAACCTATCAACTGTCACACCATATTCAAAGTTAGGACATTTGAAATAAGACAAATTTAACGTACATCAGCTCCATTTATACGGTGAGACTTTAGTTGGCCAAATTAGAACATGAAATAGAGATAATTTACAATCACATATTCTTTGTTATGCCAGACAGGCTATCATTACCCTTTTATAAGCTCCACAAAATAAAGTCTGTACATTGTATGAATATGAACAATCTGTAACAGTGGACAGATATGGCATTATATATCGACATCAAGACTTACATTTTTTCTTTCATTTGTATTTTACGGAGTATAATTTATTGTGTTCACATTTTATTCTTCAGCATTGGTAAAACAGATGCAAAACAAGTCATATTTAAAAGTTCGATTTTTTTTAAAAATTTGTTATTAGTAGTTACTTTATCACTCAAATTTATCTTTACAATGAATAAAAAAACACAATTATTTACATATAAAAACCTCAATAAAAAAGTCAAAGCAACAAAGCTACTTGCATCATTTGACGGTTTTCGTGATTTTTTACAAAATAGTTGAAAGTAAATATAACCTGTTATGCATCTAGGTTATTCATATTTTTTTTCTATCTAAGCTACATACCTTCTACCTTCAGCTAATGATATCATCAAGTCTTATTTAGCATTACACGCCAAAATATGCGCGCCACATTTCTTAAAAAAAAAAACTTTTTTAAAAAAAATTCCAACCCCCAACCATACAGTTAATACTTCTTGGCACCACCCATATAACAGCATAATCTAAATTCGAAGCAAACAGCAAGAGCAGGATATAAATTTAAAAAAAGAAAAAGAAAAAAAAAAGAGTTGAAAGAAGTCAAAGAGGAAACTTTCCCCCTGTAAAAAAAAAAAAGAAGAAAAAAAAAGGTTCAAAAGAAAAAGAAGAAGACATCGGAAATTTATTCGGTGGTGGAAGTCTTCTTTAGAAGACTTCTATTTGCATCCCTCAAAGTTAAGGCTCCTTGGCCGGCATCCAAGTCGGTCCTTTAACCAAGGACCCGGAAAGAACGTGACTGCAATAAATAACTGCAAGGAAACTTTCGAGACTGAGGATATCTTAAATTAAGTCCAGATTAAAATATATCTTTGGACTTGGAGAAATCCGTGTCCCTTAAACCGAAGGAGATGGTTCCAGGGCTCGTTCATCTTTCTTGGTGTTCTCTTGGCGGAGTGTGATATGATTATACGTGTAATTCAATTAAACCGGCCGGAGAGAGGGAAAAATAAGATAAGATGAGAGGGGAAAAAAAGGATAAGTCTGTAGGGAGCATGGTACCAAATTTAATTTCAACGTATTCCGGAGTTATGTTTTTTTTTCTTCTTTTTCTTCTTTTTATGAGATTATTCGCGTGTTGTGGTTACGTGTTACTAAAATATTTTTTTTGTAATTGCTTTTCGATGGTATGGAGAAATAATTTAGGGTTAACTCATATTTTTAGAAAGGAGACAGCAACATTGATTTTGTATGATGTAGATATTTTAAAAAAAAAATAAATGTGGTTGTTTTTGGACTAGGTTGTTGCAAAAACTTGTTGAAAAATAGGTATTCAGTTTAGAGCACAAACTGGGTTTAGAAATGCTTTGTTTCCTATTAAACATTAACAAAACAATAGATTGTTTTAATAATAAAATGCTCATAAATATTGCATAAAAACATAAAATCGGGCACAAAATTTTATTGATTGTGAAAAACAGAACTGGCCTAACCAAAAAAACTTTTAGGTACTTATACAGTCCCAAAATAGCCGACACAAAAAAAACGGATTTGGATGGGTCACAGCATGGACCTCGCGGGTTTTAGGAGAAACACTATTTTAGTAGATTATAGGAATAGGGATTAGTGACCAACAGAAGGATGATACGCAAGTTGATCTGTTTGACTTAAGTTTTTATACACTATAAAAAAAGTTACTTAAAAATGAGTATCCGGGATGCGAATTTGTTTTTTAAAACGGGGGGGGGGGTGTATATATATATACCAGGGGGAAAAATATATATCCCAGAACTACAAATTAAATGATTTTTAAGTGTACAAATAAAATTGAGATATTGTGTTTTTTTTTGTAAATTTCCATACTACGTTACAAAATTTCGACGGTTTCAATTAATCCCAAGGTTCAATGGCATTCTAGTATTTTATAAAAAAAATGGTAATAAAATATTGCAGTCGTCTTTGTATTACACTCAAATGACTAAGCAAAATAAAAATGTAAGACAAATAAAAACAACTGATTTAAAAAAAAAAAATTCACTGCAATTATCACAAATTAAACATTTTATTTTTAAAAGAACATAAAAGTATTAGGGTGTATATACAAAAATAAATTTTTTCCTGCATCATGAAAAGGCTGTAGTACACTCTTTTCAATAGGATATAATTATCATCTTTCCAAATTTTTTTTTTCAGCAAGTTTTTTTTTTTTTATTTGGTGTGTGGTGCAGGCTGCAGTCTATGCCTAAATCCGGCCCTGGTTCCATCATTAATGGTGGAATAATTAGGCCTAAGTTAACATACATAAATTCGTTATGCAATATAAAAAAAATAAAAAATCCTAAAACTTTTTATTTTTCTTAAGCGAACGATACCTAGCTTTAAATAAGAGATGAATTATTAAGTAGTTAGTCTCGTAAAAATAGTTTTATTTATTAATATAAGTTAATTAGGCTTAGTTGGATTTTGTTTCATAAATAAAAGAAGTTCTAAATAAGAGTCGAAATCAGAAATATCGTGCATCCTAAAACAAACCCGACAGCCGTAACGATAATCGAACGATCCCTGTCAAATAAATGCACCTACGGCAATTTGACACCAAGGTGTCAAAAGGTCCAACAAAGCGCTTCGGCTGTCAAGTCTTCAAAAGTCCCTTTTATTCCGAGAAGATGAATGGCTCGAGGGCTTTCAAAACTGGCCAATAAAATGTCAAAGGCGTGGTTTACGAGGTGGCAGAGACTGCATACGGAAGCACGTGCGCAGTAGCACACTGCGCACTGTGTTTACGTCGACGACGACTGAAGGGAAAGGGAAAAGAGAGAGAAGCTTTTGGTGATGCAAGGGACATTTTGCGTACGTCTTTATAGTGTAGTAGGGATACGATAAAAATTATTATATTCGAATTAATTTTAATTGCCGACCAAACTTTCTGAGGATTTTTTTTTCAATAGGCTCACGTTATTTGTAATGTAGTAATGCACATCCAAATAAAAATAAGCAGCAATAATTTTAAAAAATTAGACATTCATTATATAAATATACTACTAAATGTATTGTGCATTTCGGAAGGAAATATGGATTGTAAGATTTATTAAAGAAAAAGCTTTGTGGCACATACGCGATATTTTCGGGGTGATTCACACTCATCTAGAATTTGGAAACTACAAGAATGTTCCAGAAACAATTTTTATTGTAATAATGCTGCCAATAATACATTTGCTTTATATATTTGCAATCGATGATTTTTAATACAAGTTTGGACATTTAAAAAAAAACTGGTCATTTTTTAAGATTTTTTTTTTTGTGTTAAAAACAGCGCCTTTTTCTAAGAATATATTTTCCAACTTAACAGTAGTCGAGATTAAAAAAAAAATCAATAAGTCTATGATATATATTTAATAGTTTCCATGAAATAAATTCAAACTCTGTTTTAATTCGTATATACTAATCAACGTACATTGGAACAAACACAATTTTAATTTAAGTTTCATATGTTTGACTGAACTCTAACGTCGACTATATATGTTTACTTACCTTGCGGATCACGTATATTAGTTTTTCTATTTTCGATCTATTTATTAACTTAATTTAGAGTTGCTTTTAAGCTGAACAACCTTACCTAACTTTTAAACTAAAAATAAATTAAATGCCTTGACAAATAAAAATTATAAAACGAAGATAATTACAGAAAGCTAAAATATTACAAATGACGATTTGAGTAAAAAAAAAAATTAAAAATCTTCTTAATATAAAGTTTGATTAGAAACTCTTATTTTATAACCTTTATCTTGAAATTAACTCAATTTCATTTGTCGACTGTAACAAAATTAATTACTATCTCTTATAAGTTATATCTACAATTGGGTAATAATTACAATTATATTTGGGTAATAATTACAATTTCTTCAGGAAATGCGTTATGACCAAACTTTAAAAACTAAATTAATATTTTCAACATCCCTATTGCATAATGTCGAATTTATATAACAAATCAAAGCAAATTTTAAAATTGCATTTTAAGGCAATTTTAAGAGAAATCTATATTCAAAAAAGTTCTTAAATTTCCTTATGTTAATCGTGAAGCGAAAGTTTCGGACTCGAATACCAGCTCCGGTGTTGCTATCATTGTGTGACCATAATGGAACATTACAGGGCAATCTTAACGAGTTTTATACGGGTTATAGCAAGGGTTATTAAAAAATAATTTATATTTAAATAATCTGCTTTGTTAAATAATAAATAAATGTCATTTTAATGTATAAAAAAGGAATAACTATCAAAATATGACAACTATATGTAGAATCGTTGATTTATAGCGAATTCTATAACACTTGGAATCGATACACGCATTTATAGTTTAAAAAAAACTGATTTTGAAACATAAAAAGCAATTTTTTCCTTCGATCATAAGCATTTTATTTTAAATTTTGACTTGCTTTTTTATCTAAATACTTATAACAGTACTGAATTTTTCCTTTCCATACAGTGTGAAAAAGGAAGAAAAAAAAATAACACGATTAGTAGGTACAATTTTTTAAAGAAATTTGGCAACTGTACAAATAAATGGAAAATCGCATATTGTACACTCAATTCGTAAGATTATTTTAACTGTAATAATACTGCCTCGTACGTAAATAGTATCCATTGCAATAAACACATTTTTCTAAAAGATAAAATACATGTTTCTAGAAAAGAAAGATATTTTATTTATTTCTAGAAAAATAGATATAATTTATTTCTAGGAAAGAGAGCATTATTTTATTTTTTTAAAAAGAGGGCGCCACTATGCAGGAGCGGAAAAAACGATAAAGTTATCAACTTATATGAACAAATGCAAAACAAATTTAAATTTCTAAGTGTAGTGCATTGTTAAATCGAATATAATTGCAACATTTCACAATGCGTAAACTTAATTGCTAATTTAAGTCAACAATGTGGTTATTACTGAAGAGTAGAAAATATTTGCTTTTGATATTTTTACGTAAAACGAATGAAATAAAATTAAAAATATAATGTTCCATTTAATGGAATCCTTAGCATCTTATTATTTAAAGGGTGATTTTCCTTTTACATTTTTTTAATTAATAAATACAAATTAAATCTAATTAAATATATAAAAATAATTTAAACTTAATGATTTTTATGCTATTTTTTAACAAAGTATTAATTGATATTTCATATTATAAGCATTTTTTTTTAAATCGTGTTAGATTCTTTTTAAAGCAAGATATAAACTTATTCCACATTGAAAAAATTGCAAATTAATTAAAAACGCATAACGAATTATTAAGTATATAGCATTTCTTTTCAAATTATAATACTAGATGGCAGCACTACACAGGGAAAAAAATACGACTTTTCTCCTTACTAAAAAAACCCGTTTCTCTGTTCTGGAGAATGATATTGAATTCAAACTCACTGCCTGGGTTTCAATTTTGATTGCCAAAATTATATTTAATGAAATTTGCATCAAAATAACAGCTTTAAATTAATTACGATGTCATTAATTAAATTATTAATGCAGTAGTTATCATTATGTGTTAGTCTATAAGTTTTTATTGCTATATAAAAAAAAGGATAACACAAATTAGGTGTGCATTTTTAAATATATTATTAAGATTCTCATAGTGTTGGAGTTTTTAATAAATATTTTAAGTCCCACGTTAAATTTTAAAAAAAAATAACTTCAAATTGTAACATTTAAAAAAAGTTGTAATTAAAATAATGAAAGATTTATATTTATAAATAAAAATTATGAAGCTACAATAACTTGGAAATTGTTATGCAAAAACTTGGTAACTTTTGTATTTGTACTTTTGAAAATTTTTCAGTAAAAGATTCAAAGACTGGGGACATTGTTTCCGGTTACAAAAGGTGGTCCAATAAAGCTGCTGCATAATGGCCTATTGGTGACAGTTCAGGATCCATCTCGAAGGAAATACCAAGGAACACCTCTTCTTCATAACTTTGAATTGTGGTTAGGTGCAGAATACTACATCTGAGCTGGCACCCCATGCACCTGACAAAATCTGTTAATGGCATCTCATTCCTTACGCATTTCATGCAGCAGTTAGTTCGAAACTTCTCAGGTGCTGAAGCCGAGCCAAAGAATGTGACATCGGAAAAATTCACCGAGTGTGACAACGCGGGTGTCGGCATTTCTTTACATGTGGATTTCCAGTCGTGTTTTCGAGGATCGTGACTTGGCAGTGGGGAAGAATTTTCCAAGAGAGGAAAAAAAAACTTCAGAACATTTAGATTGTAAACATCGTTGATGCCAATCGGGACTATTTGTGTAATACTATAACCCTCACAAAAATAACTTTAAAGTTTATTTATAATTCGATTGGTTGCGTTTGCGTCGCACTAGAGCTCAACAATGGGCTATTGGCCACGGTTCGGGATCTAATTCAAAGGAAGTCCAGAGAACACTGGTCCATAATTTGAAATCATAGTCGAAAGTTATTAAAAAAGATGGCATCCCACGCAAACTGGTATAGGCGTGAGAATAGTGGACCACAGCGGGTTTAACGTGGACTAGTCCACTTTACACGGTCGAAAGGAACTAATCTGACAACCCACTGATTACCAGATCACACGGTGTTGTACAATTTGCACATATGTTAAAAAGATGTACAAGTTGCTGTCAATCTTTATGGGTGTGTAGTAGGGTGGAGCGAAAAAAATCAAAATTTGATTATTGTAAAGTAATAGTGCGGAAAAGTTGCCTTTCGCATACATTATTCACCATGTAAAAGGATTTTGATAGCAAATAAAATCTAGAGGTTCCCCTCAGGCCTTGAAATTTACCAATAATAGGTAAAAATTTAATATGTTGTAACGCACTATTAGTCTAGTCAGCAAAGGGTTCAATTCGGAAAAAAATAGGGTGAAAGCTGGAAACAATTTTAATCGCTTCCAAAAAGTGTTCTGTATGATATATTAATTTTGCACCCCTGCACCACGCCGGCGTTGGCCGCCATCTTGGAAAAATGGCGGCCAAAATCAGTTTTTTGTGATTATCGCCTTATTTTTTAAATTTAGAGAAAATATTTCAATTACAAAATTATTTCCTAAGTAATTTTACACAAAAATGCATTTTACATTATGTTTCTGTGACTCACCATTTAGACGTTAGAGGCGAATAAAGTGGATACTAAATCACCAAGTAGCATGAAAACTCAAGAAACCGCTTTGACAGGACGTCTTTTGTTCCTTACTTTGATTAAAAACATCCCTATACCTTATGAACGTATATTTTAACAAAAAATGGTTGCTTGTAGTTAAGCTAAAGTTAATTTTACTGAGGGGATTTTGCAAATAAGTGTTATATTTCCATTTCTGAAAGAGATTTCACAACGGGCTCCAATAGAGTTGAAGAATAAATCTTCCCTATTTATTTCCAAGTAACTATTCCGACTTGGAACACCCTTCTACAATCCAAATAACATTTTAAATTCCAATATTGATATTGAATTATTATTCGAAACTTAATATATTTCCATAGAGCTAAATTTATCATTCAAAGTATGAATATAAGTACTATATTACTTTTGTTGTCTGATTGCTTGAAAAATATTACTTTGTTCAAAAGGAGGAAGAGCGCCAAAATGGCTTGCTGCTGTTAAAAAAAATTCTGAAAGTGTTCTCGGTCAAATCCTACTTAACCAGGATATGAATCACACATTAAAAAAAAAACCTATTATAAACTCAGGAAACATTTAAATTTAGCATTATGTATTCGAATTTTACAGAAATAGTAGAGTATTTTCTTTCACCTGGCTTTTAAATGATGACATAATTTTTAAAAAAAACGTTTGCTTACATCCAGTGTTTACTCTCATAGTGTGGAACTAGTGCGACGTTAATTAATCAAACCAAACCCACAGTGTGGAAGGACAATAAATAATCTTTGTCCAATAAAAAATAAATTCTTAAAAGACTTTCTAATGTTGTAATGCAAATAACTATAGATGCCATTGGAAAAATATAGTGCAAATACTCAGTCACGGAATAGTTTGCAAGGCTTGTTTCCCTAATTTTGTTTGTTACATTTAAGTCGATAATGATAGTTTAGTGCTACACACATTGTATTCATGCCTCTTATTATTATTGTACCCTGTTAATGATCTTAGACTAACGCATGTCTTTTGAAAGCTGGTGAGATCGCAAGATCACCATACAACACATACTTACTTACCATGTAGAAAAAGCACTCCAGCTGTGCTGGAGTCAAATACATGAGGCGCACTTTGTTGTACCGAACTATAATATGAAGGTAAAGAAATATTAGAAAAGATCGTAGTTGTAATTTTTATATATACGGGAACTGACTTGAAGTAAATAATTTTGGGAGTGTACATAAAGAAATTTAGAACTATCTGCATACAATGATAATATAGAAAATATTACTTGTGTTGAAGCTGAATTTTTTTTTAGTTTTATGAATACGAAATACATCACTAAAAAGTTAATTAAAAAATATTATGCGTGAATGAGGTATTGAGAAGTTTTTAAACAAAGTAAGGAACAAAAGACGTCCTGTCTAAGCGGTTTCTTGAGTTTTCATGCCACTTGGTGATTTAGTATCCACTTTATTCGCCTCTAGCGTCTAAATGGTGAGTCGCATAATGGTGAAACATAATGTAAATTGCAATTTTGTGTAAAATTACTTAGGGAATAATTTTGTAATTGAAATATTTTCTTTAAGTGTAAAAAATAAGGAGATAATCACAAAAAACTGATTTTGGCCGCCGTTTTTCCAAGATGGCGGGCAACGCCGGCGTGGTGCAGGGGTGCAAAATTAATATATCATACAGAAAACTTTTTGGAAGCGATTAAAATTGTTTCCAGCTTTCACCCTATTTTTTTCCGAATTGAACCCTTTGCTGACTGGACTAATAGTGTGTTACAACATATTAAATTTTTACCTATTATTGGTAAATTTCAAGGCCTGAGGGGAACCTCTATATATTATTTGCTATCAAAATCCTTTTACATGGTGAATAATATATGCGAAAGGCAACTTTTCCGCACTATTACTTTACATTAATCAAATTTTGATTTTTTTCGCTCCACCCTAGTGTGTAGGCCTCCGTGGCCGAGTGGATTAAGGCGTCAGCTGGGAATCCAAGGGTCCCCGGTTCAAACCTTGCGATGGACTAGACTAAAGAATAGTAAAAAGTAGTGATATTGCGATCGGAGGGTTGACAACTTCGCTACCAAAATACTAGAATGTCGTCCAGAACATCCACACAAAATTGACGGCGTGTATACGGGACTGGTGCACGATAAATCTGATCGGGGTCCAAAGTCCCGACGTCTATTGAAGGCGTTGGGTGCCAGCTCAGATGTTGTCCTCGTCATCTGACCATGGTTCAAAAATACGAGGCATCGTTCCCGGGCCTTTCCTTCCAGATAGGTGCCGAATCGTCGCCAATAGCCCACTGTGCAGCTCTAGTGCGACGTTAATTAACCAAACGTCCACGTTATAAAACCAACTTTATTTGTGTTTGTTATTGCAGGAAGAAAGAAGTTTTAGTTAAAAAGTTAGATTTTTTTCCCCTAGCCAACTGGTCTGGAAGTAGCTCAATTTTATTTATTTTTTAAAACTGAAATGTATGCAGTTTTCTTCAACATGATCCGATGGAACTTTTTGTTAAAATAATGCAGCTTTTTTTCATCAAATGGGACCGCTCCTTTAAGTTTTAAATTACAACCAGAACTTCTGAATTTAGGACTACAAATAAAATATCGTGGTTTACATTTCCAGCCCAGCCAAAATGACCGATAAAAGGCTAGTCTAGTAAATGACTGGTGTACAATGTGAACGACTTTATGTATGACAATAAGCGTTGTACGTGCTTTCGCAAACATCCCCTAAAGCTTGGGAGCAACTGTCATTAATTTTATCATGGCGCAAACAGCACAGGCGCAAGTGGCACGCATTCGCGAAACACGACAGGAATCGAACACGCGCGAACAACGACACAGTGTCTGATTATGTCGCGTTTCAGCCATACACTGGCCATGAATTGGATAGAATTCAGTAATGTTACTTATCCTATTAGCAGACAACGTATCATGGAAGCACGAGACTTTTAAATGTTGAACTCTAGTAAAAGGTGAACTTTTTGGGTACTCCAAATTGCTGGAAACTCTAACTGTCTGAACTCTCACGGACATTACTACAAACTCCTTTTCATATAGGTTAACAGTGACACCTAAGTATATTATTTATTTGAATCTATGGAAATACTCTGATAGTGAACAATGAGTTTATCACTCACTCTTCGGTACATCACTGTTCGTGTATAGAATTTAAGTTAGTTATTAAGTCTTGTATTTCCATGCATATTTTTCCAGGTACGCCTCCACATGTGGGCAACCACCCAGCATTGTTGTAAAATTGTATTCTTAAAATACCTTATGTGACAAATATTTCGAGCGTGTTGCTCACACTCACTAAGTGCTGGATATTTACGACTGCAAAATGTATATGGAGAAGAATACTTTGACGTCACAACATGTTGCCCAAATATCCTTAGGGACAGGACGGGCTAATAAAAAAAAATCCTATTAGCAGATATTTGCAAATTGTATAGAAGAAAGCCATTCAAATTGGGATGTGTATCCTAAAGCAACTCTGCGCTTGTTCACTACCAGTTGAAGGGGCTTTAAATGGCTTTTTCACTGAAAACAATCTTGAAGGGTCGATTTCCATTGAGCATTCCCTCATGGTGGCCAAGAAATAAATTGGCACGAATCTTTCCTATTAATCGAACGTGATTAGTGGTGGTAGACTAACAAAAATGGCGCGCTTTTGCACATTTGGCATGTAGGCTCCCTTATGAAATCGAACCATTATAAGTGAAACATATACATTTTACTGTTCTGTATTTGCCTAAATAAATCAAGTTGAGCCAGACAACTTTGAGGAAAGATGCATATGTACTTAAAGCTTTCATTTTCATCAATTTTTTTTTCAAAGGTGTTAGTTAACCCATTCTTCCATTAGCCTATTCAGTTGATAAAATATACAGTAATCCGAAATCCAGCCGCTAATAAGAAATTTAATTACCTTTTAATCTCTACTTTTGTACAGTTAACACTCATTTAAACTCATGAAAACATTGTAATAGAACCGCACGTAAGAAAAAATAAGACTCCTCGGATCACCTAACATCGACCTCCGGGGGTCCGCAGACCACCTTTTGGGAACAACCGTCATATATGTTAGGTGGCAAGAGCCGTTGACGATTAATGTTTGCAACTCCTTAACACACTTAAGTAATTTACATTACTGTCCTTTACCCAATATGTGCATTATAAGGCAAGGCTATGCAATTTTACAACAAGAAGTCTTACCGAATTGACTCTTCATCCACGGATACAGAGGGCTGCCCAGGGCATTGGGCTGCACGCTGTTCTGCTGCGGATTCGGGGGCGGTGCCTGCTGCGGCGGCACGTGGTTCTGCGGGGGCGGATACATGTGCTGCGGAGAATGCACGGGGCTGCTCTGGCAGTGCTGCTGCTGCGGATACTCAGCCGCAGCACCCCGATGCACAGGGTCCTGCTGCATCATGGGCTGCTGCTGCTGCATCTTGCAGCTAGGGAACTGCTGGGGCACCATGTTCTCGGTGGGCGAGCCCCTGCAGTTCTGGTCCTGGGGGACGTACGCATTGGGGTGGTTCAGGGGCGTCTGGTGGGCCGGCTGCGGCATGGCGTTGCCGCCGCCCTGCGAGCATTGCTGCGGGTAGTAGGGCGGGCTCTCGGAGTCTTCCGAGTGGGCCGTGATGGGGCGTATCTCGAGTCTGTCGTAGGGGGGGAACCTGGGGTAGGTCGCCCCTTGCGCAGGCGACGAGGACGCGTACTGGGGCTGGATGTACTGGCGCTGGTCGCAGGAGGAGTCGCCGTTCTGGAGCGGCGGGGGGTTGTAGTGGTGCTGGGGCTCGTTGCCGCCATTGAGGTAGGGTCCTGGAGCGTTGTAGTACGATGTCATGCTACAACGTGGGGGGGAAGTGTCCTGGTGCGTCTTCTGCTTCAGTGCGGGGGATGGTGAGACGTCGCCAGCGAACCGTCAATGGTTGTGCTGTTGTCACAGGACGAGATGTTGACTAGAAACATGTGTTTCACCGCATCTGTCGGGAGAAAAGGATACGTTTTTAGTTTTATCGATTTTGTTTGCATTCACTTGGCAACGAGATCAATAGCATCGAACGAAGTGAAGGCAACACTGCAGCTGAGGAGCTGGCAGCAAGTATGGCACGCTCTTGTGATAATAGGTCACCTTGAAATAAATCCAGTCTTGTATTGCATGCGTATCATTTTAGGTCAATCACAAAAAATATCGTGTCAATTTCAGTTTAAACTGAATGGCAGAAGATAATGAGTATTCTTTAAACCTGAAATTCATATCCCACCCCTTCCCCTGTTCTCGAATTGGCACTTTCTTAGTTGAGTTAGTTATAGAATTATAACAAGACATAATTCGTAAGATAAAAACTTTTTTTTATAGAAAATTGCGATAAAAATATTAAAGTGCAAATGCAACGTTAAAATTACGCACTAAAAATCTAGACATGTTTTGGAAGATAAATCTCCCTTCATTAGCAGAAATGAAAAGTTTGTGTGCATAATAAAGTGAAAATAATGAATTTGAAAGTGCTGCCAAAGAACAAAAAAAAAGCCTATCTCAATCGGTTGGAGTTAACTATTGTGTGCCAACAAGTGGGAAATACCGGAACAGGAAAGGTTTCATTGACAATAGAATCAATATTGTTAAAAAATGAAACGCCTCCAAAACTCTCATTAGAGTACAGTTAAACATTCTACTCAAAATTTAAAGACAGCTTCGTTTAACGTGCTGTGATTAAACTTTTTTCTTAAAAATAACAAATATTTCCGAATTTTTTAATAAAGGTCGAAATTGTTTGGGTAAATTTTTGCAAACTTATTTCGTTTGTTTAAAAAAAATTCAGATAAAATAATAAAAATTAAGATTAAAACAAAGCATTATTCAATTATGAGCAATAATTTTGTACAGCATATTAAGGTTTCTTTCCCTAGAATAGAATTTTTGGCGCGAATACGTCTTTCTTTTCTGTACGGGTATATTGTGGCACGGAGTCAGATAGTGAGAAACAAACAACATGGAGTAAAATCCTTATAATTCCACGTGGAATCAACCCATAAAAAAATTGACAAACCATTGTGCAGAGGAAAGCGAGACGTTTCGATAAGGTCCATTAATAATCCATTCCACCCTCTGTACTATGCGAGGAGAGATTTCAACTAACTGCAGTATACGACTCCGCCACAAAACTCCATGGAAATCAATATATAGGATAAATAATATACCATCGTTTAAAAGAAGGTAGGCCGCATTGACCAAGTAGAATATTAGCCTGTTCCATCCTCTGATCTTTGTACCACGTGGTGACGGGGTAATGTCATATTTGGCTGTAGTATGAGCTTCCGCCTTATTATTTCACGGGGAATCAGTCTTTGGGAATAAATGAGCTACAATCCTATAGAGAAAGGCAGGCACGTCAACTAAGTTGGCCAATTATCCTTTCCCACCCCCACCTTCTGACCTTTATGCAGAAAACCTTGCGGTACAGTGCGGCCTGTACCTACGCGATTATTTTTTTTAATATAGAAATTATTACGGTGATTTTTAGCATAAATTTTTAAAAAATGTAATATCGATAACGATTTTTTCTAAGGACGACCGTTTTTTGCAATTTGTATGCGGTTAAATAAAAATTGATGATAATAATGTGGGCTTGGAAGGAAAACTCACTGATTCACAAAAGCCCGTTTTAAGATATTTCAGTTTTTGTTTTATAGTCGGGGTTCTCAGAGCAGTTGCGTGACGTAGCAAAAGTTTATAAAAAAAATTCTGACATTTATGTCACAAAATTTTATGCAATTTACATTTATAGAAATCGCATTTTTGGAATGTTTTGTAAAATACACAGAATGGAAGTTTTAATAACTGCAAAAATTTATCGGGACTTGATATGTGGTACGGTAAGGCTAATGTAACAGTTCGTGTGATATAGAAGACGAGGGACGTACAAATGCAAAATAGCTCGCCGTAAGAAAAAAAATGCTCCTTAGTGGATTTTTTTAACCAAGCTGAAGATATTTCGGTCTTAAAATGAAATGTGTCACTTATCTAAAAGTATTCAAAGCTGCCTCACTATTTCCAACGCAACAAATAATTACCCCCCAGCCAGCATTGTACAAACGAGTCAATATATCTTTCCATCTACAATATATTGCAAGGACCCATCTTTTACTGTCTTTCCACAATGCGAATCCATTGAATTTCAACACAGACTTCGTCGCATTGTATCCAAATCTTTCACATCAACCCCAAGCCAGATAATCACCGACCAGACAACCGAAACGGTCTGGTCAAAGGCAGACCCCCTGACCAGCGGCTACGCAACAGGGCGTGGGAATCCCGCTAATCACCTCCCTTTAGCCTCAAGCGCGTAGAGCCCGCGAAAACCCACCACGAAGCGACACAAAAGGTTCGACAAGACTGTCTCCAGCCTTCTTGCAGTTTTTACAACCTCTCGGACAGACCCTCACAATGTTCTACAATGTTCTTGGGAAGCGTGGCTGTCGTATGTGTATTGCTCGTGGAAGGTGCAGTCATATAAAAAGTTTTATGATGTTATGGATGAAGGGATTTTTTTTTATGGTTATGGACGTTGGATTGCCTGTGATGGCTTTTGATGGGTTGAAGGGATTTTACAACCAAGCTCTTTGGATTATACTTGATGTCTTTTTTTTTTTTTACCTGAAGCAGTGGGTAAGTGCTTTTGAATGCTAAAAGCATTCTTTGAATATCAGAAACACTCAATTTTGAGCATTCTGTGATCGTCAAGGTTACACTGTAAAAAAAGGTACTTAAAAATGAGTACCTGAGCCGACACGTTTTTTTTAGTAGTAATTTAAGTAATTGCGATTAATTTAAGTAATTTTTTAGTAATTGCGATTAATTTAAGTAATTATTTAGTAATTGCGATGAGCCATGACGTACTCAAATTTAAGTACCGTACGTTCTCAAAAATGAACAGTGTGATTTAATATTGCTAATCTCGGCTTCTGTTGAAGGGATCTTAATATAACCTAAGAAACTTAAAATAGTTGATCAGAAGATGGTTTTCCGCAATATTTGATGTCGATTGCTTAAATGGAAACCTAAATTATTACAATCCAATTATCTTACTTCCTATTCTTTTGGAATAACATTTTAACATATATTTTGTTTATAATTTCGGCTAGTCGCCCTGGTACTTTAACAGATAAGGCTCTGGATTGCGATGCCTGAGGATCTGGGTTCGATTCCCTATAAGTCTTGGCTGCAATTGTCGATATTTATTGAAATTGATTTAGGAAGACAGCCTATGCAGGCTAGTATCTGCTCATCCTATTCATTTTTACCATTGTACTCATTTTAGAGTACATGTCTTTTTCAAAATTGGAACTTATTTATCGAATGTACTCAAAAATTAATGCATTTTACTTATTTTGAGTACCAATTTTTAACAGTGTACTTTCATCAATTTTGGCAATCATTTCGTCATTGACTCACTTTACTTTTGATGAAACAAGAATCTTCAAATTTTTAACGGTGTCTGCCTGATTTTGGCTCTTCAATTCGAATGAGCTTTTCCTGGCTTGGTCGATAGCGTATGCGACTTCGGACCTTCGAGCATGAATGGTCTGTAGTAGAGAGAAAATGACGTCATAATCGTGAAGCCAACATCTCAGAGCAAAAAACCCATATCACGTACCATCTCTTCAAAATTATGAATTAAAAAATACTCGCGATTGGCTGATGAATTGGGAAATGTGTAACAGTGAACGTTAATGAATGGAATGACGTCATTAACCACGTGTCTGAGGCCATACATGTTGGCTTCACTTTGATTTTAGCGAGTTGGGCGTCATGACTCCTCTACTACAAAGGATCCATGCTCGAAGCTTCGGACCAACAGATCCTTGTTTCGAGCCGTCGATATGTATTTGAAATCGTCCTCGTTTTTGTCAAAATAAATTTCGATAAAAAATGACAACATGAATATTCGCAGTTTGACGAAATATTTAACAGGAGCACAGCAGACGTTTCTTTCGTCAAAAATGACAAAATTTTTTTAAAAATGAGCATGCATGTTTAACGGTGCGTGTTCGTTTGTAATTTTGACATTTGGGGTACCTGTCATCAGGCCAGTGACCTTTAAATAAGATGTAAAGTTTGTTTTACCATTTTATGGCTGATAAATAGTATTACTATTTTAGTTCATTTGATTTAATTTATTATTAGAAATTAATTAGAAACATTTAACCTCCATTAATTAGAAACTAGGAGGCTCCGCCCCCTGCTCCGCTGACGTTCCGCCAACCCCCTCAATGTTCCTCCACGTCAATGTTCCATGCATGTAAATTAGAAAAGCGTTTTTCAAAACTTATATATTTAATGTAATAGGGTTTATATTCTTCCTAATTTAAGCTGACATCAACAAAATAATTATTTACTAATGATTTGAAGGGGCTAATCGTCAAAATGGCTTACATAATGGCAAAATAAAAATACGGGCGCAACAGAATTTCGTAAACAAACTAACAGTTGCCACTCAGCGTACAGAAAAACAGCGTTTTTCAATCACCGCGTAAGAGAAATATATATATAAAGATATTTAATATTTTAATATAACTTAGGACAAAAATAATCAAAATATAACATAATAACTATAGTAATATTAGAAAGCTTAGCATCCTGCCCGTGAAAACTTACCAATCCCCAAAATTTTCCTTCAAATTTTGAAAGATAAATAAAAAGTGCAATTTACCATAAAATATTTCGAAAATCAAGTATAGCAGAAATAAGCATAAACAGCAAAATATTATAAATCACAGACGATGAATTTGGCGATCACCAATATACTATTTTCTAACACAAACAACCACTATTTTTGAAGCACATATTTCCGAATAATCAAACATTGTAAATAATAAAGTACTAAGTAGCTAAATAAATTGTCTTCATACCCCCGATTTTTCTGTGTACTTTCATTTAAGAGAGGGCTTGCACTAAAACGCACTTTTATTTCATATATTTCAATTTATAATTCTCATAATAAAGGTTTTAAAAGGAAAATTGGAAATGTATATTAAAATTAAGATTTCTAAATCCGGTTGTCAAAAAACATATTATGGGAGTTGTATGTATGTTTTGGTCAGATTATTGGTGTTGCCAATTTGTTTTGAGAAAGAGTATTTATAGGATTGTAAAGTATCATAAAAAATTATTGATTAATTAAATAATTATATGTCATTTTTCAAAACCGCTTCTTTTTTTAAATTGCTACAGAACACAGAAGAGGATGATTTTATTACATCACGCACCTTTTTCCCACACCGGAAAAACCGGAGCCGGTCGAAGGCAATGTTATCCAATTATAACTTTTTCACGTAGTCCGATTTTGGGCATTGTATACAGTAATATTGCATCCGGTGCTGTCACCGGTTTCCCCGGTGTTTGAAAAAGCAGCTTTAGGGTGTTAAAAAGGCGTCTATCATGAGTGATTGTGGCATGACATGGCCGAGGAGGTGATCCTAGTGGTTGCATGACGTAGCAATACTTCGAGGAAAACTGCTGTCATTCATTTTAGAAACATTGATACGAATCACTTTTATATAACTCACAATGTTTTTAATGGGAGTTTTGATAAAATACACAGAATGGAAGTTCTACTGACTGCTTTTGACTGTAATGAGTTGGGACATGGGGGGAAGGGGAGATGCAAGAAGGATGAAAAATAAAGTGACATAATTAATTACGAGTCCCTAAAATGCTTGGAGCAGTAATTTCCAAATATCTGATAACGATGATCTGCTTGCAACAAAAGTTATTTATCGTGAGAAGAATTAGATGCTTGGAAGATTTTTTAATGTATGGGCTTTCGTCTTCCCATTTTGTGAATGATGTAACGACTAAAATTTACGAAGCAGAAAATCTCCAATATTTACACAAAAATACGCTTACATTCTTAAATCGCGAGGTTTGATTAATTAACGTCGCACTAAAGCTGCACAGTGGGCTATTGGCGACGGTTCGGGGCCTATCTCGAAGGAAAGACACGGGAACGATGCCTCGTATTGTTGAACCATGGTCAGATGACGAGGACCTTAAATCGCGAGGAGTATTGATGAGAAATTTCCTTACAAAATCTTTAGGTAAGAAAATGTGAAGCAGCTTCAACGGTTAAAAAAATATTAATAAGGTCTTGCGTAAAAAATAGCATTTTTAAATATAATTTATTTATATCAAGATTATGATGCATTAGCATATATTTGATATGGGAAGAAATTTTAATTGGAGAAATTTTTGTAAACAGGTTTATAATTTTTAAGGAAATTTTATAAGTTTGGATTATTTAGAAACATAAGCATCATATTTTAGGTTTTAAGTTTGTCTAACCAGGTTTTTTACATTAATTTATTTTTTATTAAAGCTTTAGTTAAAAGTGTTTAGAGGACATTAGTGAGCTTCTTGTATGACATCAATTTTATGTTATTGTTTTCTTCTTAAAGTAAAATCTTTAAGATTATAGTTTTCTAGTCATAGAGAAAGTTAAAGTACAGGGATTTTAGCAAGTTGTTCTGGAAAGTTAACAATAGTTTTTAAATCGTTATGTTCTGATCACAATAACGTTATTGGTAAAATTTACTTGTTATGCTATAATATGAGAAACAATTGGCCTATGTTTAAGCAATGAACCGAATTGTTTTCCTAACTCAACTTCGTCCCAAATATCATGAATGACACTTTAAACAATCTCTTTCGACATTTCATTTTCAAATTTTTGTGTTAAAGAATTTTTATTTATTACCTTTTGTCAAAAAATATTTTTAGTAAGTGTTTTTATTCAGGTTTTCAAGGCAAGTTAGGATTTTGTATACAAATACAACTTGATCAAGTTTAAAGGCTTTCTTAATTCCGCTTATTAAAAAAAGTTATGTAAATTTAAATTAATCCATGATCCAATGTGTGATAATTGAAATAAAAATAAAATTTGTGAAAGTTGTTGGGTGTAGCGTATCAGAAATTGATATCAAGCACATGAATTATATCCTATTAAATCTACCAATTATCGAATACCCTTTCTAATTCTTATTTTATTTTAAAAGTGAATTATAAAAAAAAATGGTTTTATACGCTTTTATATCCCCATAAATTATACTAAGCATTATAAAAAAAATCCATAAATTATACTAAGCATTATAAAAAAAAATATTTTTGTGGAAACGTTTTGGCTGGTGTTAAAATTTCTAGATTTTGTATTTTACCAAATATCACATGCCAATTTGACAGAACATGAGTTCTATAATAAATGGACTTATGTCAATGTATAAGACTTTTTTTTTTAAATTAAGAGAATATAGGAATATTTTCTTCTTATTTTGTTTTATTACGCAAAACTTGACCCTTTCTCTCATATGTCTGTACCCAGCGCCGCCACGCGATTTTTTTGGAAGGGGGTAGGGGGTTGAGCAAGAAATTTCTTAAAAATTCTAATCGTTCTATGATTAGAATTTCCAAATGAACGATTCCAAATTCGCAACTTAACGGCGTCGAATACCAGCTCAGGTGTTGTTTTCGTTATCTGGCCATGGTTAAAAAATACGAGTAATGGTTAGCGGGTCTTTCCTTCGAGATAGGCCCCGAACCAACGCCAATAGTCCAATGTGCAGCTCTAGTGTGACGTTAATTAACCAAACGAAATCTAACGCTTCGAAATTCCCAACTCCACAGTGCTAAAAATTCCCAGTTCCAACCTTATCGAAATGTTTCAACTTTTTTTATAGATTAGGTAATATTAAACAGTTCTCCCGAAAGTACTGATTTGCTGAATGCATATTCCAATGCAGTGTCCCTGAATGCATATTCCAATGCAGTGTCCGTTCTGAGATATCCTATCTGCTAATTTAAATGCAGTATCCGATCTGCCAATTTTAATTTAATCTTATAAGTTGGACAATTTCTACCCTCTCATTCATTTGTTAATATTAATTTAACATTATAATATTAATTTCGTTTAGTCATAAATTTTCCCGACTTATGGATTTTTAAAAATCGGGGGGGGGGGGGGGGTCAGTCATGCTCCCCCCCCCCCCCCCCCCGGGTGCGACGGGCCGGTCTTTACCCCTCGCCCTCATGTGCACGACTTAATAAATGGACGATCGTATTTATTTCCCAAATTTAATTTTAAAACGTCAGATGCCATCATTGTATTGTCACATTACAATATTTTTACAAAATATCTTTATCACTTGTAATATCGACTAAAATGCATTACTTTTTTTTTAATCAAATGGAAATGTTTTTATGAAGCATTGTAAAATTTAAAAGTACAAAAATATACTATTAAATAAAATTATATTTTAAAATAGTGAAATTGACTAAGAAAAAAAGCGCTAAATATACCGCTATAATATTTTAGATGATATAGCATTTTCCTCACGTCTCCACTTAAGGGTTAATATTAATTTCATACTTATTACAACGTTTTAAAATTGGCGCGAAAATTTAGGTATGGGTTTTTGATAATTGGCTGCTTCATCAGACCATGGTTAAAAAATATAAGGTATTGTTTCATATGCATTTTCGGCAGTAGAAAAACTTCAAAATGCACTTTTCAGCGAACTGGTAACTCATAAAATTACGTAATTTAACAGCTAAACATCTACCTTTCAAATGATTGTGTTTACTGGTTGTTGTAGTCCTTTTGGCGGTCAAAATAACTTATTTTAGATAAAGGAAAATTCTTTGTAACCATGCAATTTTTTATGCAAATCGTGCCCATGCACAATAATTAAAATCCGCATGTTGTGAAAATAATTCGCACATGTTGACAGATATGTACGATCCTGTTTACCGGGCATTTCGAGCAAGTGATATTTTCATCTCCACATCCCCGCAAAATAAAACACACCCAAGGCTGGAAGTCGGCTAATTCATCCTTAGAGTAGGTATAGGAATAGAGAGAGCAAGCCCCTTACTTTTTCTCCCGAACCGCGCTCCGACGTCTACCACGTGATAGTCGCTGGAAAGGTTTCCAGATTTGGCGAAATTCTTGACGCGTTCGTATTTGGCTAGGTCGCTTATTCTCTACAACCAATAATTTGAACACTCCGCTGTTTTGTAGCATTTTGTGGAATTTATCCTTTTTCTTAATAGCTAAATTTAGTGCTCTGTAATTTTGAACTTATTCTTTGATAGCTTATTTAATGCATTCAGTATTTAAAGTTTTTTAAAAAAATTCTAATTTAACTTGTCTTGCTATACATAATATTTTTACAATTTATTTTTATTGTATGCATTTATAGCGATTTGTAAGTTTGTCAAGTAAAACATTACATGAGTTTGACGCCCCAATTTTTATAAAATGTTTTTTATTGTACGCGGATTTATCACGTTTACAAAATGGTGATAAAGCATGTCAACTTTTTTATTTAAAAAAAAATGTTTTTTTACTAAGATGAAAACACAAAAAAAACAAATCGAAGCTTTAATTATAAAATAATATATCGGCGGAAATAAAGTCATATACTATATATATATATATATATCTATATTAATATAAAAATATTTAACAGTAATATATACTGTTTATCCAAGCGGCCGTTCGGACCTGAAGCCGCCCCTGTATTTAACAGAAAATTTTTGCTTGGCATTCAGTTTCAATATGATTAAGCCGCGCATTTTAGTAACGAATAAATGCTAATAAACATAATTGGCCCACTGTTTATCAATTTAAAACATTTAATTTACAAAACTCCCTGCATTTTATAAAATATCTTTTATTAATACTTAAAACAAATTTTCGATAGACGCTAAGTATGTTTTCTAAATGAAAGGTATTTATAAACTTACTTTCATAATAAAGGATTTAAATTTAATATATTAAAACTTTACTTTAAAATATACTTGAAATAAGTTTTTATTAAAAAAAATCTTCGAAATTAAAATAGTATAGGGTTTTATATAAAATCTTTAAAATTATTAACTTTATGATGAAAAATATGTAATCAGATATATGTTAAAGAACTAAATCTAATAATTTATCGAAAACAACTTCAAGAATTTGGCGACGAAATGTACCGCCAAACCCAACACAGACATAAACAAGGGATTTCAGCTAATTGAACAATATTGTAGCATATTTATGACAAAATATAACAAAGATCATAACTATATACGTTATTCGTACAAAATTGTCCAAAAATTTGCAGGATAATGTGGCTTATTGCGTTAAAAATCGAGAGTTATAGTTAGGTAAGTATCGATTAACAAACTTTATCATCATTATATCAACTTAAAACATACTAATAATTACTGATTATACATATCAGTAGAACGTTGCAAATCTTCCTTTCACGTGTCTTCCGGAACGAGCATATGCACAACCAGAAAACACCCTTTCATACAGCTTTTGCAAAGCGAAACTGTCGACTCAAACGCGCGGCCATTGAAATAGCAGGGGGAAGTGATTGACGGCAAGGAGAGGCGAAACAGATAAGCCCGGCAAACACGTGACCTTAACTCCGGACCCACGATAATAGGGTTACACTCTCTCTACTTCCTATACATGCTCTAAGAATTCATCAGTGTCTCCTCCTTTTCTGTAGATGTGGGGAGAAAATAGGCATCAAATATCTTTGTAAGGAAAAAGATGTTCTGGGACAAGTGAAGACAACAACAACACAATGTGACGTGCCGTGGGGCAAAAGCAAGGGGGAAGAATTCGCCGAAAAAGGGAATCTAGTCGCCTTCTGACTTGTAATAGACTTTTACCACCATGTGGGGGTTTTAATCGACAATTTGGCGATTAGATAAATCGTTTTTGCTAAAAAAAAACTCATTTTTTAAGTAAAATGTCTTCATTTAAATGTGTTGTATAGTAATGTAAAATTTGCAACGTTTATAAGTTTATACACCAATCCTACTTGGTATCCAAAAGATTTTTTCGACTTCTCCATGTCAAGTAACTTTTTAAATGTGAAGCAAAAATCCATTTATTCTTCAGTAAAGTTTAAAAAAAATCTAAATTTACCTTCTAATACTTAATACCCTGTCCAAGGATCTTTGTTTTTCCAGCAATGCATTTAATTTTTAAATTCATAAAAATACTCCATTTTACAATTTTTTTTTTTTAATTTAAAGGTTTTATGTGCAAGTTACAAGCTATCTCTTAAAACAATTAATTATAAATTAAAAATATATAAAAATATATTACTCCGGAAAATTCAATTAAACTTCCCAACAGTGAAAACAACTTTCCAATTGCCAAAATCGAGCGGCAGTGAGCTGATGTGAACAAATTTGAAACAGAAGTTTTTTTTTAATTCCTATACCAGTTTTGTTCAAGCTATAAATTTTGAGCAGTTGAAGTAACGTTATTTTTCCCAAATTAAAAGTAATAAAGTAGGTACAATGTTTATTAAAAACGATAATTAAAATTCGTGTAATATTTCGCAATTTTTGGGGGTTTTCGCTTTGGGAAGCACCAAAAAGAATTCTCAATGTCTTGTGGAAGGATGACTTGTCTTACAATAAGGGGCAAGTGACTGTCTAACGGAAGGATCGTTAGCGATATCCTTTTTCAAAGCACGCAGATCCGGGGTACGGTCATTCAAGTGTCAAAATACCAAAGAGCGCCACCGAAGATGATCAGTGTTAAATCACAGATGAACTTATTTGTATTAAGTGTGCTAACGACACTGCCACATGAATTATTGTTTTGTTAATTTTTCATTTTTCTAAGTGGCAACACTGTATCGATTGGAATGTCGGTTTTGTTTATTTTTGTTAGAATTCGTTGAGATTTGAAAGAGTCCGTTGGTTTTGAATAAAGTTTAAGATTCGTATTTCTTCGTGAACTTCAATGGCGTCCGTTTTATTTTATTTGTGAATAAGTTGAATTTATTAAATAATTCTACTGATTGATGATTAGGGTGAATTCCAGAGGTAATTTACTATACTAAAAGTTCAAGAAATTTGTGATCGGACAATTAGCGAAATGTCACATGTCCGAACAGGTGTAAATTACATGTTATGCAGCAAACAGCTAACTTTTTACCACAAGCGTTTTAAAACTTTTCCCCATCATACCATGGTTCATACCAGTGTCCCAATCCCATCACTAAATCTCTAGTGGGATATATGTTGTCCCATTTTTTTTTTTAATATTAATGCTTCCTTCCAGTTGTGGCCAACTTTTACTGAAATTTGGTGATATTTGGCGACTTCAAAATCGAGTTGGCAGTCCTGCGAGTCCGCCATTGTCCAGTCTGCCTTTTTGACTCCTGCAGGAGGAGGAGAAATGGAGCCTCCTTATCGTTGGCGATGAAAAGATCTCGCCCGAGGGCAGAAGTGCGATCGCCTTGGCTGTGTTGTGTAACAATGCGAAAGTGTTCAGAAAGACGTTGAAAGGAATGAAGCTGCGAGCTGTTTTCTCTTTCTTTGGCCACTGGATTTCGGCTTTGTTTGTGGTCGCGACAAACGAGTTATTTGGTGCAGGAAGAAAAGTGAAGTCGTAAAGAAATAAATTCGAAAAACGCGATAATCGGATAGCTATGTAATAAAACTTGGGGAGAAAAAAAACTTGGCGTGTTTTTAGAAAAATGTGTTTGTTTTGAGACTTTTTTTTCCTTTCTTATCAATCGAATGAAAAGACGAATAACTTCTATGAGAAGAGTGCCGCGGGTCGACTTTCAAGTGTTTCAACGTACCTTTTAAAATAACTGAAGTTTTCGGTTTAACATATTTTATTATTGGTTACCTGGACCTTTCCTTACCTTTCTTGGCAATAAATTTGTCTTGTTTATTTGGGGTAAATTGTAATAATTTGTTTGAAATAAATACTAATAACATTAGTAATAAAATTAAATAAAGAAAACCTGGAAAGTTTGCAAAATGTCCGGAAATTTGAGCTATCAGTCCGTTATTAAACGGATACAGTTTTAAGTGAATTTCTCCATATTAGACAGTTGATTTTAACTTAATTATTGCAGTGTGCTTTACTGTAAATATTGACATTGACTGGTGAACTAGTTTCATTTATGAACAAATATAGGAAAAGAAGCTTCAATATTTAAAAAATAATAAATTAATATACGTTGCAATATCCTCTTTTTTTTTAAGTACGTTTTGATAATAATTTATCCAAATCATGTGATGTAGGATACAAAAATATCACAAATATTAGCATCAAATTTTTTATTTTAAATAATGCTTTGTATATATATACCTTTGTTAAAAGGAAATGAAACTTTATCAGAAATATTTAAAATAGACTACTTTACATTGTTATTTCACGCATTAATTGTTATAAATATTATTTTCCATTTAAAAAAAAAACCTAAATCAACTAATTAGAATAAATTTTGTGTATGTGAGGGTGAAAGTCCTTTGCAAAAAATTAAATAATTAAACACAATTATTTTTAATTTATAATTTGCATAATTATTTATTATTTCACACAATTAAAATATAAAATTTTCGATTAAGATTTTTTAATTAAAAAAAACCTTTCTTTTTAAGTACAAGTTTTTAGTCTCATTGAAGTATTAATATGTTTTCCCTAAATGTCTTTAAAATAATCATTTCTATATAATAAAATGTATATTTTCCTTCCTCAATAGAGTCAATCTATCTCTTTTAAAAAAAAAATACAGTATTCCACTGCGGACTACGTTTCACTTTCACTAGAATTCCACAATCATCAATTGAAATCGCAATCGAATGTTTTCGAAATTAAATACGAGAACTCGATCTTTAGAAAATAATCGAGTGCTCGTTCGGAAGAGAGAAGCGCAAGAGCGGCAAGAGTGATGTGGGAAGCGGAGCCATTCGAGTGATTTACGGTCAATTAGAAGTGTCTCGAGTGTTTCATGCGGGCAGTCAAAACAAACGCCTCGTAAAAGAAGATTTAAAACCACGATAACGCCACTTGTCCCCCTCGGAAGATCACTCACCGGCTAGGAGGAGGAATTGGGTGTTTGGGGATCAAAGAGGTTTTTATTCGATTTCGAAAGGGGCAATCTCAGTTTCTTAATTTTGTTCTGTTACTTACAATAGTTTCTACCATTTTATTTTCTGTATATATACAAAATATAAGGCAATGGAAACGCGATTTCATTTTAAAATTCAATTGTCGGGTTTTTAAGTTTTGTTTATGAACATAGTTATAAAAAGAAGTTCATGAAAAGTTTGAATGATATACCTCAATTCTCTCTGTAACCTTCAATTCGGTTGAGGGGTCATCCATATATTGCATAACATACATTTAAGGGAAGATATATTCTGTTCAGCATGGATTTATGTTAATTGTAGGGTACTGTTAATTCATAGTTTACGGTATCCCGATATTTAGCGACAATTATTAAGCAATATAGCTAGAAGGTATATCTGTAGGTATCACAATCGAATACTCGAAGGGGGTACCATGTGCTATCCTGAGTAGTCGGGGGCCGTAGACCACAATTTCCCGGAGCCATAAATCTGTTTATTAATGAAGTCTGACATTAGCGCACGGTACGTGCATGTGCTTAAAACTGTTGGCGAAATGCCATGTATCACGTAATATATACAGTGAGAAAAGCATGGCTTTGGCGCCAAATTTCCGAATCGCGCCAAGGGTACCCATAAACTAAGAATTAAACATAAATTCATACAGGACAGAAAACCTCTTCCCCTACATGTACATTATGCATAGGCGTAAACATGTAAATTGGGCCCACTGGCCAGAGTTCCCCTCCCCCCAATATTAAACTGGCCCAATTTCCATAAATTTAATAGGTTTTAGTAAAAATTAGAGCCAGCCCAATAATTTTGAAAATTTTACGCCTCTGGTATTATGCAATACATATGGACGATTCCTCGCCCGATATGGCCAAAATTTTTTGCATTCATTGTACGGACAACCCATAAAAGATATGCAAATGACATTAAAGATTTGAATGCATACGAATCTCTTAATCCAAAATAAAAGATCCAATTCCAGTCAGAGTTTACCACTGAATATCCGATTCGCACATGAACACCAAAAAAAAATAAACACACAAGCTTTTTGTTAAGATGAATGAAAACTTTTTGTCTCATTCTTCCTTCTTAAAAAAAAATAACAGAAGCATGTATATGAATAATACAGGGTCTGTTCAAGTGTGACGTCAGAAGGATAAGGCGAGACATAGCATCTCTTTATTTATATACGCATTGAATAATGGGAAACTGCTTTTGATACTATGAAAACATCCCGAGTTGGCCTCCCACTGTCTTATGTATCAAGCTCACATTCGCTTCGGATTTATTGCGAAATCGTATCTCTTTCTTGCGGTGAATGGTGTCCTGTGACCCATATCAAACAAGTTGTCTTCTCTGAATCAGAACAGAGCATCCATTATGTAAATTTAGTATAAATCACACACATTATTTGTTAAGCTTATTTTAATTTAAAATTTGCATTATAATATGCTGAATCTACAAGCGTGAATTTGAATATTGTAATTATACAGCAGCACATCCATATGAAAAGGAAGAAACAGTCTTCAGTAAATTAATTTTGAGGGGGTTTTGTACAATATTTAAACACTAAGAAGAAATTGAAAAACAATAGGTTTATTTGCAAGGTTTCAAAGGAATTCATTTGAGCTCTCTCCATTAAAAAAAACCTACTTCTATGTTTACTTAATATGCAAGTTTCAAATTAAACCACACAATGAAGTGTTGATAAATGAATAGCATATAAGTTACATTACTGACTCTAATTAATTTACCTTTTAATTTTTAAAGAAAGTCTAATATTTTTAACATAAGTATGTGCTTTATTTTTAACATGAGTATGTATTATACGAAATTTTTACTTTGGTGAAAGTTAGTGATATACGAAAGAAAATTAATTTTAAAAAGTGTTATTTAAGCGTATCAACCTACAACAGTGAAAATAAATATCATAATTTCAAAATATAATTAAATTTTATAAAATTTATAGCGACACTAAATATTTCCAGAAACTAAATTATATACGACTTTATAATTTTTCAAGAAAAAATCATTCAAGCTTCAAGAATTAAATTATATATACCACTAGAATAAAATTGCCTTTCATATCACTAGAGTACCTTAAATCAATATTGATCTATATGATTATATTGCATTTGAATTAAACTTTAAATGTTTGATTGAATGATCAGTTTAAAATTCATGTCGCACATCAAGTAACGCAATGGGCTTTTGTTTACATTTCGGGATCTATCTCGAGGGGAAGACCCAGAAACACTGCCTCGTAATTTTAAACCATGGTAAGATGACAACGAACACGTAGTTGCTTTATTGCTTTTATGACTGTAGTCTCGGGTCTCCGATCTACACTGAAGGTTAATTGGTATTGGCCCAAAACTGTTGCGTAGTCTGATTTGGCACAAATATTCAGCAGTCCGCTCTACACGGCAAAGTTCAGTTGGACGACGAGGAGCGGACTCGCAACCTTTCAATTATGAACTCGCTTCTCATCTAACCATCAGGTCTGGCTGTGTGAGATTGTTTTTTAATTTTTTTTTTGACATTTTAATGTGTTTAAAATAATTACAACCACTTCTACTCCAAAAGCGCATTACTTAAATATAACCATATTTCAATATTAACATATAAAATAAAACTCTTCACAATTAATTTAAAAGTTATTACACTGAAACTCCCAAAAAATCCATACCTGATCCAAATACCATCCAACGACAATGCATAGCTTCCAACAAAACAATGTATCCGATTGCATCTTCTCCATCTTGCTCTGAACCCAAAGACTCTAATGGGTCCATAATGGGCAGATGTTCGCACAGGTAGGTAGTCCTTCCCTTCAGACAATTATTATTAAGAGAACGGAATCGTCTGCCATGTTGGACCCCGGGGTGCGCGAGTGAAATGAAGTAAATTAGTTCCAAAATATTCCCCACCCCTGCCGAGACCCATTGCCCAGAACCTTGATGAACGACTTCTGTTCCAGAAAGTCATTATTCCCTGTCAAAAAGGTCTTCCCCGACACCAAGTTTCCAGGGTTTTGGGTTTCTCGAAACCCTGACATCTGTTTCTGTAGATGTCATTGGCTGGAAAGGGGGCGGTATACTTGAAAAGAGCCCCTTCGGGGCATGGAATTATGAATTTTGGAAGACCTCCTCCTTTATGCTTATATCCCAGATGTCATATTTGGTGTCATTCGGAATTTTAAAACGGAGCATTTTTAAGTTGATGAATTGAACCATATTGTGATAATACGCAGAAACACATGAAGTATTGTTAATTGTAGAAAAACAGGCATATATTTGTTAATATTTCATTTGAAAATATTGTTCGTGATAAACTTGCATAATTCATTCAAAATATAATTAACATTATAAAAGTTTGTGAATATGGATTGAAAAATGGAAATGTAACTATTTTTTATAAGTTTTACTGGATGGAACAGTCTTACAAATAGCTTTTAATTTTGATGTAATTTTTTTTAATCTCGTTAACAAGTTTTCTAACGATGGAGAAAACATTCAAAACGTTTCGAACGTTTGCTCCTCGTGAAAATGTAGAGAAGGAATGAATGTAATCATGTACATATTCCAATCTTTAGCTTAATTTCAATGGGATAATAGTGCTTGGAACCATCTTTATATATATTTCTCTTACGCGGTGATTGAAAAACGCTGTTTTTCTGTACGCTGAGTGGCAACAGTTAGTTTTTTTTACGAAATTCTGTTGTGCCCGTATTTTTATTTTGCCATTATGTAAGCCATTTTGACGATTAGCCCCTTCAATTCATTAGTAAATAATTATTTTGTTGATGTCAGCATAAATTAGGAAGAATATTAACCCTATTACATTAAAAATAGAAGTTTTGAAAAACGCTTTTACATGAGCGGAACATTGACGTGACGCCATCTGTTGGCAATTTTGAAAACTAGATTTCTATTACCTTCATTTTAATGACGTATTAACTTAGTTACGTGCACACTTCTGGTAGGCAAGAGTATGGTAAGCTTAACGTCAATTATGCCAAAACAAACTACCAATAATGTTAAAAATTAAACTAAAACGCAGGAAAGGTGTGAAAATAACGTGGAAAATAATAAACAATGGTAGAAATAAAATAATAAATAATGGCTTGCCAGTGGTTCCATTGTTTTCATTTGTAGTTTAAAAGAAATTAAATTAAATGATTTAATATTGATTTACATGGCGAAAAAATGTATTGATGCCAAGATGAATTATAATTTAATTTTTTTTTCAAGGTTTAAAGATTTTGGTAATATAATTAAAAAAAGTATTGTTACTAGGACACATTGTTATTGTGTCCTACCTTTTAGCGAGCGAAGCGAGAAGTGGTTTGCGGAGCAAACCTATGAGGATTGCGTAGCAACTCTCCGGGGGTTGGCGGAGCGTTAGCGGAGCAGGAGGCGGAGCCTCCTAGTATAACTAATTTTGTTCAATAGAAAAGCTCGAGTCGAATTTAATGATGTAATAACCACATTAATTTTGGTGAAAACACTTTTTGAATGTTTGCTACTCAATTGTTGAAAAGCAAGACACTTATGATAATCTTAATTTATAGGTTTATCGTTAGATTTTTTTATACATAATTGCAATAAAAGTGTTTATAGAAACGAAATAAAACCATAAAATTTGTAGAATATCATAAATAGTTCATTTTTTTTATCCAATACATTTAAAAACTTCCATTCCTTATAAAACAGCTAAAAAAACCCACGAAATTAACTTTATATACTTTCTAACTCCACATTGGCAACATACTCGGACAAAAATGAGTACATAGAACATAAACTTAGTCGAAGCCAATCCCCATAACGCCAATTATCTGTAATAAAAACACAACAAACGTTTTTTTAAAAAACAAATGATCGTCTCTCGTCACTGGATTGTCGTTACACATCCGACCAGACCAGTCCATCCCTTCTTGAGAAAAAGACATCGGATCTGAGACGTCGCCCGTCCGTCAAGCGATAACAGACGCCCAACCCTTGTTGTGATGAAAGGAGAAAATGTCTGTGGAATCGTTTATGTCTGTTTCAGTCTTTCTTCCCCCCCCCCCTCTCTCTTTTTAGTTTTTGTTATATTTATGTCCCTAACCTCTCCCTTCCTGTCAGACCGTGATAGCCTAGTCGGCACGGCGAATGTGTGAGCTTTATTTGAGTTCTGTCAATTAAAAAACAACAAAATTTTTATGTTTATAAGCATAGGCGTAAACTTATATTGGACCCACCGGTCCGACCCCCCGCCAATATTTTGAAAAACTGGCCCAATTTCCTAAATGTAATGAGTTTTAGTAATAATTAGAACCATGAGTCCACCTTCCACCCTCTGTTTATAAGTGAGTTTCAAGTTAAATCACACAGTGTACTGCTAATATATGAATGGTATAAGCTGCATGTTTGGCTCTAATTAATCTTTTAATTTTTTTTAGAGAACATCCAATATTTTTTTAATTGTTTTGGTGAGGGTTAGTGGGATATAAAAGAAAATTAATTTTAAGAGTTATTTAAGCGTATTAAGGTATCAGCAATAGTGAACATGAATAACATAATTTTAAAAGTTAATTAAATTTTAGTAAAATTACAGCAACAGCAAATATTTTCAGAAACTTATTTATATGCAACTGTACACTTTTATGAGAAAATAAATTCGAGCATCGAAAGTTAAATTATATACCATTAGAATAATAGTGCATTTTACATTACAGGAGTACCATACATCAATATTGATTTTTATCATTTGAATTAAACTTTAAATTTTTAAATGGAATGGTTAGTTGATTTTATGCTGCACATCAAAAACTATACAATGGGCTTTTGTTTACGGTTCGGAATATATCCCGAAGGACAGACCCCAAAATATTGCCTCGTAATTTTAAACCAATGAGAATGTGAAAACACATTCGAGCTGTTACCCTATATTCTCCAAATTTTCGTTTCGCGATCAACTTGAACACTTACGACTACGTCAAATTTAACATGCATCAGCACACTCTACACGGCGATGTTTAGTTGGACGATTATTTGACACTTCGTACCATGGGGATGATTGGAAAAAACTGTAGGACATCTGTCTCACACAAAGTCATTGTCGTTCAGTGGTTTGCCAGAATGGCTTTTTCTCATCCATTTTGGCTGGACTGGAAATGTAAATTATAATCTTTTATTTGCAGTCGAAGTTGCGGTTTTAATTTTAAATGTTTAGGTTGGTTGGTTAATTAACGCCGCACTAAAGCTGCACAGTGGGTTATTGACGATGGTTCGGGGCCTACCTCGAAGGAAAGACCCGAGAACGATGCCTCGTATTTTTGAACCATGTTCAGATGACGAGGACAACACCTGAGCTGGCACCCGACGCAACCTCAATAGGCGTCAGAACATTGGACCCCGATCAGATTTATAGTGCACCAGTCCCGTATACACGCCACTATATTTTGCTGGATGTTCTGGACGACTTTCTAGTATTTTTGTAGCGAAGCTGGCAACCCTCCGATCGCAAGATCACTACTTTTTTTACTTTTCTTTGTCAAGTTCATCGCACGGATTCGAACCACCAATCCTCTGATTAGTAGCTGAACGCCTTATCCACTGAGCAACTGGGGCTCGAGCTGGGGAGGGAAAAAAAAATCACTAAAACTGAAGTTCTGAATTTCTTCTTTTAATAATAATCACCCCCCAAGCTTAGGTGCAACTGGCACTGATTTTGTCATAAATGCAAATGAGACGACAGCGGAAGTGAATTTGGGTAGGTCAACCAGGGTTGGAAAAAAAACTTATTGTGTATGGTGCACGTTAAGTCGGTTGTAAAATGGATGTTTGGAGAGTGGGGTGCCAACTCTAACGATGGCCTCCTAGTCGTATGAGGTGGGTGCTTCAAATTATGAAGCAGTATTCCCAGATTAGTTTTTCGAGGCCGATGTCCAATGGTCAAAACGAACACAAAATGAAAAGTAATAATGAACATAATTGCTGAATTATAAAATAATAAAGAATACTGGCAGTTTGATCCTGCATAGTCACATGCATTTAAAAAAAATGAGTGGACCCGTTGGAACTCGTATCCGCTATCTATTTCTCCCAAAATTCCGCGCGCTACCGACCAAGCTACAGTGGTATATTCTATCCAGATCTTATGAAATATTTTTTTTAAAGATGTTTCGTTGTTTTATAATTCTTTTAAACGCATTTTTTTTTAATAAAATCGTTGATATTTATGAAATGAACGTACGATTTGTCAGAACTCCGGGACATTTTATTACTTTAAAATCCACACTTATTAAGATTCGTAGCGTGTAGGAGACGCAATAGGGATCTAACTATATAAATAATATATGATGGTTATATTCAGTTAACTGAAAAGCGCTTTTATAATATACATATAAGGATAGATTTAAGTGAATATAATTAAATATCTTAAATAATTTATAAGAATATGTATCCATAAAATTTTATATGCTTCACAATCATACAAACAACTGTATACAACATCGAGATCTAAAATTTTATTGAATTATCGTATATACTAGAGGTATTTCTTTGTATTCAATCTTTTATAAAATTACATTTGTATTCACATAAGCATTTTCCAACACAGTATTTTTTTTTTAATTATGAAATATTTATATTTCTCTCAATGAAAAAGAAATATTTCGGATTTTAGATTAAAACATTATTTTTTCCGAACATTTCCAATTTCAGTAGTTAAAACTATTCCTTTTATAATAATATGAAAAATAACGATATTAAAATTATATTATATAATCCTCAAATGCCGTTCTTTCATAAAAATATAGTATGCAATAATGCATGGTTAAAATATGCACGTTTTCTAAAATAAATATAAATATGCAATGTATACTTAAAGAAAATATTCCTGAAATAAATTAATAAAAAAAATATCTTTTATACATAATTACTGTTGATATTTTTTGTTTCACGATTGATATTTTTAGCTTATGGCAGAAAACTATATCATTTTTCACGGAAAAACGTACAAAAAATTGTTAAAAATTTGCTTTGTAAGGACAATCTGCACCAGCTGGAAGATATACACAAATTACAATAGTATATATGTTAAAAAGTAGATGGCGCTACGTATTGAATGCAAAATGTGCATGTAACATATTAATATTACTGACATACGTATAAATCTGATTCTTGATTTATATATATATATATATATTATATATATTAAAAAAAACATCTTGTTTGATATCATAATAAATGTTTATTTTCTTCACTTTATTTTAAAATCTTTAACAGATTAATATTATTCGAGGCTTTGTTTTATAAAACTTACTAAGATTATATATTTATATTCCACAAAATATTATGTGTACCAATTTACAAAATATTGATTTTATTTATTTTATTTCAATATTTCGTATTCTTTTTAAGTTAAGTTATCTGTGACTTTTTTTACTATAATTAAGGAATACTTGAACATCTTTTTAATAAATTAAATAAATTGTAAGGATTTACAAAATAGACGTACAAATTCTAAAGTAAAAATTGTAAAAGCTAATCTTATTAGTCTTTTTTACTAATATTTAATATGAATATTATATAGAATACGAAACGTAACTTACTGTACGCATATTAATAAACAAAATATAAGTTTTAAAAATGAAATTATGCTTTCGCTCTATTAAATAAAAATAAAATATATCTTTTAGATATTAAATAAAGTTTATAAATTTCTTCCGTAAAAAAATCATTTACAAATGACCTCGATTGAGATTGTATATTTCTTTGGGTTGTATTCAAAGTTATGAAAATTATTTCCATTTTAAAATTATCATATATTGTCAGTCATACCTTACTGAACAGTAAAACATATTTATTATGGCTGTTATTAATTGTAGGTTTATCATAAATTTCTATAGAAAATAAAACCCTAATAATCCTATTAAAGGTAACCTAAATTGTACAAACAAGGTTTAGTGTTCTATATAATCTGCAGATGGCGACTGCATCGTAATGCAATATCTGCGCTATTGCTATAATATTGCGATGCTTTCTTAACAAGTACTGGTGGCGCCATCTATAAAAATAATACTGAAAGAATAGTAACGTTGATTTTTTACACCTAGATTTTTTGTGTGGAGATTTTGGAAAGAGTTTTGTGTTTTAAATTAATTCTTCAATCGTATAAAACCTTAAAATATTATAATTTTTCTTGATAGGGTATATTGCAAAATTTTTATAGTTTATCCAAGTTGAGAAAATATTGAGTATATTCATTTTGCATTGAACACATTAATTTGCTTCTATTTAAAGAAAACCCAGAAAAATTATTAATTGCAACTTTTTCCACAACAATTAATTAAAAACTTCAATAAAATGAAAAAACAAGTTTATAAATAAGCTTTGTATTTTACAAACCATGTCTAAAAACTTAATTTTTTTTCAAATGAACAGATATGAGAAAATTGTATTTAAAAGTATAATTGTCATCAAAAAATGGTATATTTTCCACTTTTTCAAAATTTTACACCTATAATTAAGTTAGTTACTCACTAGCTGCTTAAGTAATTATTATTTAATATTTTAATTGTATAATTAATTGCAGTGTTTTAAATAATATTTATTCGTCAACTCAATTGTTATAGAATTATATTTTGCACGTTACTTATGACATTTTGACGTTAATAATTTAAAAGTATTTAAGATTGTAGTATTAGTTATTTTTTAGTTAACTTCCTTTCTGACATTTTTTAATTATTATTTCTTTCTTTTTTTTAGGGTAGATCGTAGAACAAAAGTCTAAGGAATGAAACTTTTGTATTATACAAGTACTCTGCAGACAGTAGTATAAGGTAGAATTTCATGAAGAATATTTTCAAACAATTTTTATTTTTTGGAAAAAAAATGTAGATCAGATTGTACCGTTTATAAATTGGATACAGTGTATTATTAACTACGATTCCAACCCAGAGGCAGCAGATGTTACCAAGTAGAAAAGCTTTGGTAACAGACAACGTTAATTTTTTTTGTTATTAATGCAATTAATTTTTTTATATAAATTCAAACATAATCACTTACAAATTATGTTGTTTTCAAATATTTCGTATGCCACTCGAGACCGTTTTTTGATGATAAACCGTTTGATGATTGACCGTTTGATATAAAGATGTTTGATATCCAGGGCCTGATATACAATTAGGCACGTTAGGCCTGGGCTTAGAGTTCCCCAGTTTCAAGGGCCCCAACTTTTATTTAATTTTACAAATTTGCTTTTACTTTAACAAATCTGTTATTACTATTGCAATCTTGAATGGACATTTGCAAGTATTTATTTTTCTTTTAATACTTAAAAACTGTAAAATATTTAAAACTTAGGATCTAAAAGTTTTTAGTGTTTACTGAAATGTTTTATATCGCTTATGAAATTGTTTCTTATATACATTATCATGGCGGAATTTAAGCAATTTTTTTAAAACGTTATATAATTTCATTGTTTTAAGATGACACTTAACAAATGCATTATTTAAAAACTAAAAATTGTATGCAGTCAAATATATATTAAATAGTTACATTAATTCTTCTGGGTATTGTTTGTTGTATAAATTAGAAGTTTTTATTGAATATTTACTATCTTTAATTTTTCAGATTTTCACAATCAGCTAACCTGAAAATAAACAATTCCAAAAATTTGAAATCGTTATTAGTATTTAAAAAGCAGCATCCAACTGTATTAGAAAAAAATAGCATCTTGAATGGACATTTGCAGGTATTTATTTTTCTTTTAATACTTAAAAACCGTAAAATATTTAAAATTTAGGATAAAAATGTTTTTAGTGTTTTTTGAAATGCTTTTGATCGCTTATGAAATTTATGAAATTGTTTCTCATTTATATTATGGCGGAATTTTCACATTTGCAAGGTATGAAATTTTCTAATTTTCTGAGTTTTGAATTTATGTGATTAAGAGCTGTTCAATGTAATGTTTTATATATTTCCATTGTGGTTAATTAAATGTTACCGAATGTCAGCAATTAATATTTTTGTAAAAAATCTAGATTCCTCAAAAAATTAAAATGGCGACAATGGAAAATATCCAATAATGCACTTTTTAGAGTTGTTTTTCGGATTCAAGATTAAGACAGGTTTTAAAATTACTGCAACCCTAGGCAAATTTTTTCTAACGGCCCCCCACGGACCCTTAGCAAAAACTATAATAAGACAAGAGCCCTTTCTTCATATATGACACCGCATTCTGGACATCTACATGTGGTACAGATGTAGTATAGGACATTTGGCGTGCGAGGTTTTTTTTTTTGCGTGTTTAATAGGGGCGATAAAATTATAGTATGGCAACCCCACCTGACATTGTTGGTATTTTCCGATTCTTGTGGCGACTTTCATTCTGGCAACCCTATGCTATGTTTAACGGCAATTTTTCGTCGCCAAAAAAAACCGCGCCAAATGTCCTATACTACATCTGTTTTCTACATGTTTCAATTTTGTATTAAAATGAAAATAACGGGAAGAAGAATTCTGAAAATAATTTTACAATATCTTTTAATTTTATAGATTATTATATTTAACACAAATTTACACAACAAAGACAAAAAAAAGGTTACACCACACTCAGGAGGTTATTTGCTTTAAGTCTCTCACTTTGTACATTTAACACTCATTTAAACAATGAAAACGTTGTAGTAGTTACTTAAGTTAGTGAGTGCACTGATTTTCGAATATCGCTTTATTCAGAAAAGTCGTCAAGGGTGACCGTTCAATGCATTTTAATATTTTTTTTTCTTTACGACCCCGCAGAATCCTAATATTGAAAATTAGACCCCCGGCGGTCCGCGGACCACCTTATTGGGAATCCATTGTATAAGTTGTCTGATATATTTATTATTTTTAATTACTAAAATTTCTGTTCCGTTGGCGGTTAAAGTTTGAGTTTATTGTTATATGCATTATAAATATAAATTTTTGTCTAAATAAAAAAAAAATTGCCCTGTTTCGCAATTTTTTTTTTAAAGCGCAGTTCCCCCAGGCATGCTTTTAATAAATGTCACATCGCAGTTCGCAAACTAAACGAAACAGCCATCTCCACAGCTGTCTCCAACTTGTCTTCTCACAAGCACAGGCGACGCAAGAACGCCCGAAAAAAAAAAAAAGAAGAAGAAAGATGAGTCAAACCAGTTTGCGAAAAACAAGGAATTTTTCTATTTCTGGTGGTAGCAGTCTCGGGATGATTGGGGGAGGGGGGGGGGGGGGTTTGAAGAAGAAGAGCACCCCGTCCACCCCCCACCCCTCTCCTTCTCGCTCTATCGATTTCACGATCGGCGGTTTATGGATTTCAAAATGCCATTCTGGGATCTCCAAAACGGTCGTTCACACGAAGTTTATGAGCGAGAGTAACAAGCGTGTGAATGGAGACGCGGTTGTAATTCTGGAGTGTTTCGTAGTAAGGCTTGGAAGTTATGAATGAACGAGAGATCCCTGTTCATTGACTTCTCGTGGGTGAAAGTGTTGACAAGAACTGGAATCGCGATTGCAATGTTTTAACTTTTAAGATACAAGAAAATTTCAGAAAAATATCGTTTTTCAGTAGAATCTCGATTATCAGCCCCTCTTTCATACGAAACTCTGTTAACCGAGCATGTCAGCTTTTGCACATAAGTATCAAAATTAGAAAGGTTGCTTATGTTTTACAGGAGGCAAAAAATCAAAATAGTGATATAGTCCCTGATCTGGGGGTATTATTAAATAAGGATTTAAAAATGAGCCATCGATGTATAGTGGCTAGCAAAAAAGGTAATATAATGTTGGGGCACATCAGAAAAATTGTTTTATTAATATCTAATGATATAATCTTGCCATTGTATAGAGGTGTGGTAAGGACTCATCTTGAGTATGTGTACAGTTTTGAAAACCGTATTTTTAAAAGGACATTGATTTGTTAGAGAAAGTTCAGTACAGGGCTACTAAAATAGTCCAAGGTTTTTCAGGCATGGAATATGAAGATATATTAAGATATTTGAAAATATATACTTTGAAAGAGAGACGGGTTAGAGGAGATTTGGTTCAATTGTTCAAAATTATTAAACAAGGAGATGTTGAGGGTTTGGATTTTAATATAAGTGATAGAAAAAGTGGTCATAGGTTTAAATTAAACACATTTTAAGAGTAAGTCCTGTAATTAATTAAAGAAAAAATCGATTACTGGTTTACTAGTTTTTCTATTCCTATATAATTCTTTAGCACCATTTGAAAGCCTTATTTAGGTTGATACACATTTTTTTAAACCTGATCAAATAAATAGAAAGAACATGTGAATATCTTTGTTTTGAAATTCACGAATAAAATTATTTGACATAATATTCTTCATTATCAAACTACATGCTTAAAGACACTTTTAACTAAACTAATTAGTCAATTCATAAAAAGTATAAATAAATAGAATTTTTTTTTCAACAACCACCACCCTAAAAATGTATTTTAAAAAAATATTTGATTTTAAAACTATAAATTATTAACGTAAAATTATGAATTTAAATTATAATACAATTAGTAAATAAAAGAAAAATTGTAAAATGTTTTAAAGTATTGGAATTATTTGTAAGTTTGGAAGTATTTGTTTACTAAATTGAGAATATATGAATATAATTGATGGTACACGTTTTGTGAAAGATTCGGTTTTTATAAATTTTCCCATAAACATTTGAAATTACTGACACCATTTCTATACAGCGTTTTTGACATATTGTGAATTAATTATTATGGTTGATTAAATTAACTCTGCTCTAAAGCTACACAATGAGCAATTGATGACAATTTGAGATGTAACCCGATTCACGACAAACGTGAAGACTTTAGAGTAATGCTATATTTAATTTCTACCAGTGGTTATGGTTAAATGATGGAATTTTTCATTGAATTCACCGTGCGATTTGAAATAGATTTAAATATAATCATAAAGTTTAAATATATGTTTAACTATAGAAAAAGCTTATTTGTTAAAGGACAATTTTTAATCTGCAGAAAACTCTGAAAATAATAATTTAGTATCAATGAAATTTTGCAAATAGGTGAATTTTTAGTATATACATTATTACCAAAACAGATGGGACACTGTTATTATACCTTCCAAAAATAAATTAAACAATTATAGAGGATTTTCGCACAACATGACCTCCCTCCCTCCCACGTTCACAGCACAAAAACGTCCCTCCAACGTCTGCCACCGGAAAATCAAAAGAAAATTAAAAATCAACCCTAAAGAACAACCAGCTTCCTTGGGCGTCCGTCAAACTCGAACCCCAAAAATCGCATCCGGACTCCTTCAGCTTGGCATCCTGACACAGATGTGTGAGGTGCATGAAATCCTGAATGCAGTCCGTCATCATTAGCGCAACTGCCAAACAGACATGGTGCTCGCAGGTTACTCTTCCATCATTAGGTGCCGAAATAATGGGTTATGAATAGGAAAGAGGCCCGTTTAGTCACGCTTCTGCCCGGCCTACTCGTTCGCACCTGGGCATTTTCTATTAAAAGCCGAACCGGTGTCGATTTATTATTTTTGAAGGTGGGCGTTGATGGTTTTTATTGTGTTATTTGGAGACTTTGGGACGTAATTTCCTTTCTATTAATAATCGTGATTGGAATTAGATTGTCCCAAAAGGATTGGGAAGTGGGGGGGTACCTGTTCATATTAATTTTTGTATTCGTAAAGTTATTTTAGATTCGGGACATGAGCCGTCTAGTTTCAAAACCAGATAACTCCGCATTTTTCGCAAAACCGTTGTATCGCATGTATCGGGTTTTTATATAAATATTTTTGACTAGTTCTCAACGCGCTCATTACGTCGTAAAACAGTATTGACCAAAAATGTCTGAATCCAGTCAAAACACGCATTCAAAGGCAGATTTAGACACAAAAGTGACTGTAAATATTTTTTAGTATCTCCTGTAAAATTTATGAAAATGGATCTATCTGGTTTTGAAACTAGACGTGTCATATGTTGTTTTATTCTTTTTTACAATATACGATGTCTTAGAAATTGTAAAAAGGTATAAACTATGTTTATCAAAATCCTTAAAGTTAATATATTTTCAATAAAAAAAAACATTCCTATCTTTTTTTAAAGTTTGAACCACAAAAATAAAATAAAAAAATAGGTAATTAAATTACTTTTAAAAATAAAATTTATTAAACTTTATTGCTCTAATAAGTTGCATATATGTAAGCATATTTACTTATAAAATTGATAAAGATGTAAGAATACATTTAAATGTATAATAAATCTTAGAAAAATATTAGGCTATCAAAATAATCCAGGCATATTGATAGAAAAGTTGACAGTTTCAATTTTAAAACTTACTTAATTTTTATTGAATAATTTAAATTCAAATTGCTTTGACAAGCCATGTTTCTTACACTAAATCTTTTTTCCTAAATATATCAATTGTGTAAATGGTTGTATACTTTCAGATATTTACTTAATATCTAAACAAATGATTATGTACTGAAGTTTAAGTGCACTAAAAATTATAAATGAGATTATGATACTGAATTTTCCCAAGGCAAATTCTGGAATATAATATTACATTTAAATATATCTTAACACTATAACGTCTGTTTTCTTAAATAGGTCAATAACATTACTACATATGTACTTTAAGATAATCGATTAGTTTCTTAAAATAAAAATTGTTTACTGATGTTTATATGCTCCAAAAATAATTAATTGATTATAGTACTAAAGTTTTTTTTTATCATTCTCTGAAAAGGGAGGCCTAGAAAATTTTGAATTTTGAGTTTGTTATTCAAATTTGACATACATTTTTACAATTTGACAGTCCTTTTCGCAACATGAGCCCTATATGTTCACATGCAAAAAATTCATTTTAACAGCTAATAGCCATTAACGTAAATTTTAATAATTTAATCAAGTTTGGCATAAAAATTAAATTTATTAATTAAAAAAATATATAAAAATTATCATTTAAATTGTATACATTTTATTTTTAAAACAAATGGCACTAAATTATGCATTCGAAGCATGCAATTAATCATTCCAAGTAAACAAAACAAAAAAATAAAACCGAAAAACCCTTTCACCATCCAAGTTTTCGAAAACCCTCAAACCTCATTACCCTAATGGTTCTTTCTCTCTCTCAGAGGAAAGGGAATCTTGGCGGAATCTTTTAAAACAGGAAAAGGGCGCCCGATCTAATTCTGGCGCATTTTTTCTCTTTCAGGAATCTTGCATTCGGCGCCGGAATCGACCATTGTCATTCGGCGCCCTTTCATCGAGGAGACATTCGCCATTGTGGCATTCCGAAGAGCGACGGCGAATTTATATTCTCTCTTGGCGACCGAATTAGGTCACTCACAGAAGTCCTTGGAAAAATGCATCTGGAGCTACTCGGGGTGATGGGCTTGAACAATGCCGATTGATGAAGAAAGTTGTTGACAAAGGAAAGGGTCAGGTTGGGATTAACGAATTGTAATTAAGTATTTAATTAATGTATTTATTAATTAAATTGATCAGATGTAACACATACTAATCTACATATTTAAAAAATTTTAACATTACATTATATGATTAATTAAATACCTGCATCATTTTATTTTCATTTTCCTAAAAATTTCAATCACAAATTTTATTTGTTTCCTAACTTATTACACTTTAATATTATAGGAAATGATAACGCCAATAAAATATAGTTCTAATTTCTTAAATTGAATTTACAAAATATATTTTCAGAGCAATATTTTACAATACTGAAAAACCCAACTCATTTAGAAAATCAAATTTGAGATTACTTTTAATGCAGATAAGTTTAAAATATTATATGCATTCCAAAATAAAGTAATTTTTTTTCTAAAATAAAATTAATTTTCTAGAATAGAAAATTTGACATATTTTTAAATTAAATTAATGGCTACATATGGTATATGTGCACATATGAATTTTCAGTTTTGTATTAACGTGGTATAAATTATAAATTTATAAAAATGAATTTAATTTAAAATTTAATGCAAAATAAAAGTAGTTAAGAACTGAAGTAAGAAAAAGGCGAAATTTTAAGTATATTAGTACAACTGGGTGAATAAATGTAAAATATAACATTGTGTGTAACTTAAAACTTAATTTATTTTAATCACCATTTTATTGAATAATAATGATCTACTCTGTGATAAACATATTGAAGTTGATGTATTTTTATATATATTTTGCATCATTATTTTAATAGATTAGGAGCTTTTCATGAATCTGAACACTTTCTGTCTATTACAGTAATTTTTGGGCATGTCGAAGTCGGCTGAACAACTAAAACTTGGCTAGATGGAGGTTTGATATACACTTTTTATGGCATTTTCATATTTAAATTACATATAATTGCTGACAAATTATTAACTTAAGATTTGAAGACAAAACACTGCAAAACTCAGCACAACAATTTTAATATAAAACCTTCATCAATATTGCGAAATTATTGGTTTTTGAAAGTTTTTTCAATACTTCGAACTTGAAAGTTTTTTTACATGTTTTATGAAGAAGTTTGAAATAAAACCTTTAAATTAATGTTTAAAAAAAACGCATATTTCCACATCAAACTTTCAATTTACAAAAGGAGAAAATACATATTATATAAAAAAAAATCTTTAAAATTTAATATATATTCATACATGTTAATTTCCTACAAATGAACGGTTATAGCGTTCTTGGTGTTATATTTTTATATCGAATTACAAACTGAAGGCGTCCATGCAAATCAAACATGGCATAAGTCCTCAAATCGAGGAAACGTTTGTTAGATTTGAGAACTTATGACATGTTTGAATGTTTACTTGATGCATGCATTTCCATTGATATCCGGATATTGACGTTTTAAAAGGAATAGTTTGGGAAATATTAAAAATAAAAAAAAGGAAAAAATTATAAGAGATAACCTGTTATTTGTAAAATTCAATGCATATCTCATTGTTTAAAATATTATTTGACATGTTTGGTTTTGCATGCACATTTTTCAACTCTGTTTTCAACGCACACACACCACTTGATTTATTGATTGAAGTCTAAACACTTCTGATATTCTTCAGTTTTTCAAAATAATTCAGAGAGAAGCACTGTCAATATATTTTCTTTTTATTACAATACAATAATCATTTAAAGAAATGTTAATCGTACATAAAACATAAAAGATGCAATAATATGCAAGAAATAAGATATAAATTGTATTAAAATAATATTAAAATAAATTTGCAATTTATATTTCCATTACAATTTAGATTTCGGTTTCTCCAAGAATTTGTATATTTTCTTGAAAATCGTATAAATTTAAACATGTACCCTCAGAAATTTTTATAACAGCTTTACAAAAATAAATTATAGTGTTTTCTATTTCTATGTCATTTTTTAGAAAAATTATTATACTAAATTAATAATAACTAATTGGCTTAATACTAATTTGAAAGTTATAATGATAAATACTATAATGAAACTAAAAATAATTTATTATACATTTCAACTTCATTAACAATCATGTCCTTTCTTAATATTTATTTAATAATTTCTCAAAGAAAATATCAGTATATATTTAGAATTTAATATTTTGTAATATGCAGCAACTATTTTACTTTATTTGTGTAAGGATTCAGTAGACAAGCATAAAAAATACAATATAAAAAAGTCGTTTTATTGAATGTATATTAAACTAATTATTTTCTTCCGTTTATTTCATATTTTTTATACAATTATTTATCTTTTAGATACATTCATATAAAACTTGCATATTTTAATAAACCACCGCACTTATTTAGATGTTTCTTATTTAAATTGTAAATAAGTATACAATATATTAATTTGCTGCTGTTTATGTGAAATTTGTATACTGCTATTTAAAAGTGTGCATAAATCATGTGGTTTAAGATTACATGAGTTTGTAACTTAATTTATATCAAATATGAAGGAAAAACTAAAAAAGTAATCGCGCATTAATTAATTACTAAATTTTTAGTTTTAACTTATTTCTACAATTGCAGACTTTAGTGCCAAATGTACGCAAGCACATTTGAGGAGCGTGGCATGCAAACAAATATACTTGTCAAAAAAATTTTAAACAAAATGCAATATAAATAAGCACTGAATTTTATAAAAATGAATACCTCTGCCTTTTTTTCAAAAACCAAAAATATCCCTTTTTTTTAAAACGAAAAATCGAAGCTTCATAGAAACGCAGACATCTACAATTTTTTTTATTGTTTTCTGCGATATGCGATCGGACCGACATTTTATTTTTGCTTAGGCAATCCTCCTTTTTCGTACTTGTTTATACAATTCCGAGCACTTGAGGAATATGAAAACATTGCCCAGCGGAATCGTATAAACAAGTACAACAAATGTACACAGTACTTTCGGCATAAAGTCCTCAATTTCAGGTACTGATTTAAATACGAAAGGTAGAAGAGTCAAAAAAACATTTAAATACAATTTTATGAAGACACTGTAATTTCATGTTTTGGAGAGTTCTTTTTATATTTGTTATGTGCAAACATTTCTTATACGTGTTTAATTTCGTAAGCTAATAGTAGAACTAATGGTAAAATTCAGAGACATTCGTATATTTATCGCATATTTTATGCATATTTCTATAATTTTTTTATGAAAGATAAAATATTTTTATATATTACTAGCAAAAGTACCCGTTCTTCGCACGGAGGTAAATAAAATAACGACAAATAACTGAAAATATATACATTTCCTCTCCTTTCTTGGATAATCGCATATACCATTTTAGAATTCCTCGTTAAAAAAGTTAAAGTTGTTTTTTATAATTTTAAATATTTTTATTTGTAATAAATTAGAAGTTAAAAAAGTAAAAATATATCTATACTACTTGGTTGCTAATACACCAATAAATATTCCTATAAATCCTAGTTTATCCCTCAAGAGGTATGGGGTTTTAAAAATTAAACATTCCTGCACAAAAGTACTTTTAGAAATTAATAGGAATATCCTTTCGGTATGGGTAGTACATAGTTGCATGAAATCCTCGGTACATAGTTGCATGAAATCCCATAATAAAAATCGACATTTGTAAAATTCTTAACTCCAAGTGAAATCAGCTGATGGGTATAAGTAATATACTATCGTGTAGACGAAAGTCAGGCAATTTTTACGTGCCGATTTTTACCCCCCCCCCTTTTTTACTATTTCCAAATGCCCATGTTTTAAAGATTTACCATGAATGCTATTATCACAGAAGAATAACCACCAATTTTAATTTTAAGAACATTTATTTTTATTTCCGTATGAATGTATTAAAAATTTCGTATTAACTTATTTTGTTAAACAATTTTTCATAATTTTTTTATTTTGCGGTTCTATTGTTATTGATTGCATTCGCATAAAAAATACCTGTTATATAAATATTTAGTAAGTTTCCACAGCAAATTAAAGCCAAGACGCACTTCATCCAAAGAATAAACTGTTATAACTTGGCGATAGTTTAGCAAACGGTGCAGCATATTATAAACTCACCATGTACTTTCAGTCATTCAGAACATTCATTCAGAACAACATTTCAGAACATTTAATTCTTAATGATCGCCATTTAATGTTTTAAAAGGAAATATTCATTGGCACATTAAATAAAATATTTATTTTCTCAATTATTATTTGGTATATGTGGAATTTTATTCTTTAAAAAAAGCCATGTAGAGTTGAAAATTCACAGTGAAACTAAGCTTCGAACAATTAAAAAAAAATACTTGCATTAAATATTTTTCAAATTAAAAAAAATGGACGTTCATACACAGATTACTCACATTTTGGAAGAATTGTTCTAAAAGTTCGATCTAAGATAATGAAATATAGTTACAATTAACCTGTATACAAACAAAACTAAATATATAATACAATTATAACATTTTAAAATAATTTTAAACCATTTCCCTAAAATAAACTGCTGGTTGTTTTCATTTTGAAATGAATCCGTATTGTAACAAAAAGCCCAATGTGCAGACGTTTGTCAATAATTATTAAATCAAACAAAACCTATGACGTCATTTTTATAGTGACAATAACGAAAAAAATTATTTTTAATTACATACGATATGTTCATCCACGTTAAGTCAATGGAATACATTAAAATAGTTATAACATACGAATGGAACATCGTACAAACTTAAAAATTATTACAAAAAATTTATAATTTTTCAAGTAAAGTATTCTATAAATTTTATAAAGCTACGTTTTGTAGTTATGGAGTATTCCGTGAAAAGATCGGCATTCTAATTGGTTTATAATTTTTTATATTATATTTTCGCTTTTCTCCGTTGATTTTAACTGATTTTACTGTTGCCACTTCGTGAAACTTTGATGACGTATGCTAAAAAATGTCATAACATTCGAATGGAACATCGTAGAGACTTGAAAATAGTCGCGTTAAAATTCTTATTTTTTTGAACTAACTATTCTGTGAATTTCAAAGCTCTGCGTTGTGTAGTTATGGAGCCTATTTTGTACTGACAAACAAACAAACAAACAAACAAACAAACAAACCAACATCCAGACAGATTTTGGAAATTTCAGCTTTATATATTAGATAAAATATATTTATTTATCATTTAATATAAGCTCAGTCTGATAAACATAATGTGTAGAACTACATAGACAAAATAGAATGTGATACGTTTATTACACTTGAAGAAATATTTATAAAATTAAATATATTCAACTTAAAATAGTATTAACTCATATAGACAAGGCAGTATTGTGTATTCGAGATACCAAAGTTGTAATCTAAGCAATATCATCATAATCATTTAGTTGCTATTTATCAAAGCACTAACGCAATATCTAATATTTCAAATGTACTATGGTTTAAAACAAATGTTTTTTAATGTTTTGTAAAACGTTTTAAAACACACACGAATAAATATAATTAATTTTTTTTTTATTATAAACACATTTTCTTCGTAACTGACCTTTACATACAGTTAAAAATGATTATTCGCATTTAAATTAATCTAGAACTAAAATATACATAAAAGTAGTTGTACTATATAATATATTTATATATGTTATACAATGATTATTACTATTAAATTTATGAATATGTAATATGAATAGTAAAGCATTTATTATCTCATTTTATAGATAGATGTTTAAGCTTTGTGCATAAATCTAAAAGTTGCAAGATAACAAATCAAACAAGATGATCCAAAGACAAACCAGATGTTCAACTTGTAAGTATATAGTAAATATTAACAATGTAATATTGTTTAAAAAAATTATTACAGAATTATAAAAAAAATGTATATTATTATTTTAAATTATCAAATTAAATTTCCTACAATCCATCGAAATAGGTTCCTTTAATTAATTAATCATATATGAATATGAGACAAACAGCCATTTTATAATACATGTAAATATACTAAGTAGGTTTCATAAAGTGTACTGCAATCGGAATTTTATAAAACATACCCTTTTTTATATTCTTTCGAAATATATGATGAATGTGCTCATACCTTATGATGACTGTTCATATCTTAAACTGCGTTCATATCTATATACGAAGTAGGTATATGTATAGGTATATCTACATATACATATATATATATATATGTATAGGTAGGTATATGTATAGTATCGGAATTTTATAAAACATACCCTTTTTTATATTCTTTCGAAATATATGATGACTGTGCTCATATCTTATGATGACTGTTCATATCGTATAACTGCGTTCATATCTATATACGAAGTAGGTATATACGAAGATATGAACAAATGACTGTTCATATCTTTAATAATATGTAGCATGCATATTGCAGATACTTATAATAATGTTTGAATTGCCATGGATGAAGGCCAACATACATTAATAAAACAAGTTTTAAAAATATAGAAAATTAAAAAATATTAATAGAATAAAATGTATTTAACACTTAAATTCATTTTAAAAGTAATAATACTACCAAAAAGAATAAATAAATGTCTGTAAGGAAACTTATCTGTGTTTTAACATCTATATAATCGCTTTAATGAACAACGCCCGAAAATTTACTTTCTTTGTGGATATGGGGGAGTTAATTTTAAGTTTTAATTATTTAAAGTTTCCATAGTTTTTGTATGGGAAATAAACAAAAGCTTACATTAAAATACAATCATTATTACATAATAGGGTGACAAGTTAATTAAAAGAACTTCATTAGTGTTAAGATTAATCTGAAATAAAAAAAATGATAAATAGTAAATAAATTTAAATATAAATAGCCCTTCGTTAATCGAATTTTAATAGCTTAATTTCAATATCGTTTAATTAATTTATAATTAGTTTTGCTGTAATAACTAAATAATTACCTTTAGCATCTGTTTATTTTCCGACACAAGAATATAATGGGTGGAAATATATTTTCGCGTTAAATCAGCGTTGATTATCTCTACACTTTTATTGACGAAACAAAGTTTAGCGAAATTAGGTTCGTTCTACCATATAAGTAAAGGGAGAAAAAGTTAATAAATTAATGATCTTTCACCGAAAATGAACTAGGATATATGGGAAGAAATATTTGATTAAAAATTTTGTTTTTGGCGTTAGTTCTGACATATACGGAAAATTAGTATTTTTGGTAGTAGACATTTTGATACACCTTTGAATTGACTTTTAAATAAAACTATTAAATGTTTGTGGTTTTCTGTTGAATTTTACCACAAGATATGTCATCCACAGAGAATCAAATTTAGAAATAAGTTACTAAAAGTTCGTACAATCATTTATTATAACTGCTTGCCATTGTACGAACATTCCCGCAGAAGTTGAGTATAAATTATATTTATCCAGATTTTCTCTCTCTATATATATATTTCATTGTTTAATGCAAATGTAATCACATATAATGAAAATGTCCTTTTGTAACACGCTATTATCACAAGAATTATACAGATGGGTCTCAAATTGTTGGGCGATTGTCATTGTCTGGTTGTATCACATTAATCAAAATAGAATATTATTTTTTCGCAAATACTTCGCTTATATTTTAAACAGGTCGCTTAAAAAGCCAAACGTTTACCATATCCCAAGAATTTGCAACCATCCTGCATATTAACTGAAAACATCCAGTAAATAGTGTTTAACTTTCAAGGCAAAACGATTGTACTATTCAATATTTCTACAGTATTTGAAAAGTATTATTATCAATAGAAAAATTACGATTGAAAATTTAAATGTGTTTAAATTGAATGAAATAAACATTGCAATATGTATTATTTGACTCTCGTATTAGTTTATTGTTAACTAATAATACTTGCTGTTCAGATAAATATGCGTTATTCGTTTCCTACTGCGATTTTAATAAATATCGCTCTATTAAATTATTGAAAATTGTTTAAATAGGTTCGCAACGAAAAAAATTAATCGTAGTATTACATGATATAAATATGTGGACATATAAAAATAACTTAATTGCAAAATGTTTTTTTTAAAGAGCCGAGTTGTGAATTTCCATAAATAAAGAAAAATACATCTTAAATTTTTTTGTAACTTCTTCCTGCATACTAAATAGATTGTTACAACAATTTTTCAGAATGTATGACATTAGTTGTACATATAATGGGGAAAAATTTGTGAACGTTATATAAGTAATATGCAGATGTATTGCAATAGTGAAATTTAAAAAAAGTAATTCTGTGAATTTTCCATGACGATTGTTTTGCTAAATTTTTACTATCATCACTTTACAAATAAAGAGCTCATTGAAACTTAAATTCTGACAAACAATTTTGGAAAATAATTAGGAAACTAAAAAATACAATTTTTGGAGAATTATTATTTCCGAGATTTACACGATTTTGCACGATATTTACTGAAGTATCTAAATGCAGGAATTATCAATTGAGGGTGAATACTTTTTTGCAATAACGAATCTTTTCTGCAATAACACTTACCAAGAAGATTTTGATTTTACAAAGTCCTGAAAGAAAATAGATGGTTTTGACTTTCTGATGTAAGCTATTCTAATATTTCTGGTATAACTATTCGGAATTATTTTATAAAAATGTTGATGTGGGTAAATTGTATTATATGTTTAAAATATTTTATTTGTATTCGTTAACTTTACATATTAATTCCTAAGCTTTAAAATAATGGAATAAAATAATGATAAACTGTAAAAACCAGAACATGAATACTAGATGATTAGTGGCAGTACAAAATGTGAGTGCTAAAAATTTCGCATAATATAAAATGGAACAGCAATCTGATGTGTTATGATGGTTACAGCAACAATAATTTTAAAGAAAAATGAACAAATTATATTACGGAATATTTATTTTCTATGTTTATACTTCAAAGATACTTTTAAAATAACAAAATACTTTTTTTGGTACACACCATGTTAACATTTTAACGTTAATTGAAATTATAATCAATATTTCAAAATAAATTGAGACTATAGGAGATGAATTAGGAACCTAAAACATATTGTTTTTGGTGAATATTTCTCAGCAATTGATTTGTGTTAACTTGCATATACCATACATTTGTTATTCAACAAGCAGCTAAAACAGCAAGAAATTTACTTTTTAACGTTATAGTTCTGAATATTTGATATTTATGTTTGTGTACAATTTTATCAATAAGATAAAACTCCGAAATGTGAAACAGTGCCAAATTGAAATCCGTTAAATTTTACTTAAATGTTTATATTAAATTACATCAAACCATAGTCAAACAAGACTTGTCATGAGACATCATTAATTTATAAAATAAACATATAATAATAATATAAGCTATGATACGACATTTTTGAGACAAGTTTCATAAAAGTTATTTGTATTTTTATCGCGCCGATATTTATCTTTACATTGTGATTAGAGAAAATGCAAATTGCAAGAACTTAAATTATAAAAAATACAATATACAAACAAATCCAATAAACAAGGAAAAACAACATGTAAAAAAAAAGGCTCCACATTTTTTTTTACAGCAAACCACAAAAATTTGTTTACTACATTACAAAGCAATAAACACGTACTATCGCGGGGCCCGTCCACTTCAAACATAACTATTTGCAAAGAGCTCAAGCTTTACGAGCCATAAAACTACATATGCTTATTTAATAATCTGTCGGAGAGCCGTTATAGCCGGAGTTGTCGCAAACCGGTTGCTAAGCGGGACTTCACGGGTGTCAACCGGAAGACTTACGGTTGCTAGGGGCGTCACTGAATACTTTATGAGGAGGCGGGAATGATACTGCTTTCCCCCTCCTAAGTAGCCAACCAGCGATTCTAACTGATTTATATGTCAGCTTTTAGTTTAGGGAATTTTGAATATACAGGGAAAAAAGAATAGGGAAGGGACTTTTTTTAAAAATAAATATTATGCTCAAATTGTTGTTTTTGTATGATGTGTGGTAATTAAGTTTTTTTTAAGTTACAAATTGGGAATTTGTATATCGAGTATTAAATTTAAATTGTCATTAATATTTTATTTTTACATTAAATTGTAGCCTTTTATGCATTGTATATTTTTTTATGCTGTAAATTTTTCTAAGAAATAGTATAAAATTCCTAAATTATATAAAAATTAATTATGTATGTAAGTTTTAAATGCAAACAACTCGCTATGAAATAATCATTACATTATAATTTCTTATAAAAAGAATTACGAGCTGTAATTTGACACAATGCTCAAAATAATACAATACAATATTTTAATTGCCATTTCTGTTAACTTTCGTTGTCAAGGTGATGTCATATATAATTAAAAACGTTCAAACTCTATACATGTTATTGAACCAACATATAGAAAAAAATAGTATTTTAAACTTACTGCTTTTCTTTAACGATACAGAAAACTAAAAATCTAAATACACAAATGAAATCATTTTCCGTTACAAAATTACTTAAATTTGAATTTGTTTCCTGGCGATTAATTAATTACCGCAGTAAAACACCTTTTACAGAACGCTTTTAAGTTAGTAGTCATCGCAACTGTTTTCGTCGCCAATAGCCCATTGTGGAGTTCTAATGCGACGTTATTTTAACCAAACAAAATACACAACGATATATTTCGTCAACGTAATCGCTAAATTGTGATTTTTAAATGAAAAGTTAACTTCATTCAACCGTTGTTAAAGTCCAATGTTAAATAAAATATCTGGTGAGAAAATTAATTTATATTAATACATGAGAAGAGAAAACAAGCATTTCTTATAATATACAACAACTTACTTATAGAAATGCCGGAATATGTATTATATTTAAAATGCATATTTTTGATATAGTATATATATATAAAAATGTAGGTATGTATATCGCTCTACAAGTTAATTCGCTTTATGAGCCAAATGGTACGAATGCGAATTTTGGGACATATGAGATATAGGTATGCGTAATATATTAATAAAATACTTATAACGTTGACATGCAGCATATAAATCTTGGTGTAGTACAACATTCAGTATTATACATTTATAGCTTGAGAAACAATTTAAAGACTATTATTATATATATAAAAACCATGTACTGACAAGGGCAGGATTTACAAATTGTTCTATGCGTAGTTCAAGAAATTTTAACCACAAAATATATTTACATTGATTACTCCACATTAAATTGAATTTTAATTAGTGTTTTTATATCGCAGTGTTAAATAGCAAGAACTTTTGTAACAGACAAATTGTTTTTGAAAGCGATGATATCAATTTTTAAAAAATAAAAATACTTGTTTACATAGAAATTGTATTTAAGCTAAGTTTCCATTTATACCATATACAATATAAATATATTTAAAAAGGATCTATAATCAAATATAAGTTTGTAATTTCTTTATAAAGTGTTAAATATTAGTGCATGAAATATCACAGCCTGATCCCAAGAAATGACTAACTTTGAAAAATTAATTTAGTAATACCCAAGTATAACCAAATATATTTTGAATCCGTGCATTAAAGTTCAACATGAATTTTCCGGAGATTTCGTGGGTTAAAAAAAAAACAATTTTCGCAGATTAACTTTGTTATGTAATGAAATCAAACAGTACGATGACCAGAAATTTGTGTTTTCCGCAAATAATCAGAAGTACGCGTATTTTATTTCAATAAACAATTGATTTCACTTATAGATGACTATAAAAAATTCAGCCACTTTTTTTGGTGCGACTAATCAACATATTTACATGCCGAAATTACAAAATATTACAATATTTCGATGAATTTATCTCCAAAGACACACAAACTAACAGAAAATCACCGCTGTCAGATCGACAAAAAAGACCATATCTCAGAAACGGGAAGCCAAAAAAAAAATTAGAATTATAAACACGTTTATCAAACTTAACAGCTCTTAAAGCACCTACCCACCTATAAATTTACCATGATGCGATGATTATGGGCTACGGCACCGCTAATTCCCATTATCAACCTTAATTATCAATTTCGCTCGATCTCTAGGTAACATAACAACGATTCATTCATAAAATTATTAATCTCTCGCATCATCGATGATGATTATTATCATTATCGAAATAATCAATCATTTCATTCTCTGCAGGTGATGTGATGAAATAACACGTTGATAAACGGCTCAAAGGATGCTTTACACACCTTTAATGACACGTTGAGACGCCTCAGCAGTAAGTACGAGTCTTTGTTGCTGTATAATTAGTTCTAACGATGCACACACGTTGTGTAACATATCGACATCCGCTGGAAAATTACAGCGGTGTCACACAACGATGAATGTGTCGTTGTACATTGTATATTTTATATTGGAATGAAGAAGAGTATCTTTATATTGTTCCTTATTTGTAAAAATATGTTATACGCACTGAAATACATCTTTGTATTGTTTGTAAATATGTTATGTGTAATGTATATTTTAGAATATCACATAGTCCTTAAATGAACCGCAGATGTTAAAATGCTGATTCATTTCTATTTATCGAAATATTCTATTCAGGTATTCTAGAAATCATAGTTTTTCTACAGATTTAGAAATCATAGTTTTTCTATAGATTTAGAAATCATAGTTTTTCTATAGATTTAGAAATCAGTTTTATAGATTTAGAAATCATAGTTTTTCTATAGAATTATAAATCATAGTTTTTCTATAGATTTAGAAATCAGTTTTCCTATAGATTTAGAAATCAGTTTTTCTATAGATTTAGAAATCAGTTTTTCTATAGATTTAGAAATCATAGTTTTTCTATAGATTTAGAAATCATAGTTTTTCTATAGATTTAGAAATCATAGTTTTTCTATAGATTTAGAAATAATAGTTTTTCTATAGATTTAGAAATAAATGTTGTTAACGGTTAGTGTAAATTCAATGGACTCTCAAAAATAACACTCATGTCTTAGAAATATGTCGATCGTCAAGGCTACTTGCGTTATATTTGTCGAAACATAAAACTACAACTTTTGAACGAAAAACATTTACTCATTCCTTTTCGGACTTTCTCTGGGTCATCAGTAAATGTTTGGTGCATTGTTAGCATTCAAATGAACCTTCTTGGCCGTGTGTATAAACCGCTGAACTCTGGAACGAAAGATCCGCTGTTAAAGTCGGCTATTTGATAGATTATTACATTATTTAAGATTTTCCTCATTGAAGAAATAAGTTTCGTTAAAAAAACGACAATAAAATTTCTTAGTTTGACGAAATATTTAATCGGAGCATATAGCAGGCATCCGATTCGTTAAAAATGACAAAAGTTTCGTCAAATATGATGTTAAAAATGTATTATTGCATTATCAAATAAAAAGAACCTGCTGTTAATTCTTAAAAATTCGGAAAATTTCCAGTTTGTTAAACATTTTTCGTACTTTTCATCGCTTGTGACTGTCTGGAATACAATGTATTGGATTTTGGTGTAGAAACAAATTATATAAAATGTTTGTTTTCAATGGAGCCAGTAGAGTTTAAAGTTATTGTACCGTTCGTGTCATTAAAATTAAATAACTAGGTATAAAAGTTTATTCTACATAAAAAACAAAACAATTGTATAAATTATCGATATATTCTATCTTAATTAACAAATAAAGGCGGTAACATTCGAAATATATTCAAATATAGCTTCAATTACACATATTTGTAGTTTACTAAGTAAACAATTATTTTAGACAATATTTTTAAAACGAAATATACATTTCAAAACTATCTAATTATAAATATGCCTAAAAATCAATTGAAACAAGTTATTGTCTTGACCCAAAGTGTGTGTATTCTTAATAAATAACAGGAAGGGGTTGTTTCCTGATTAAAACAAAAATTGAAGAAGTATTTTTCACAATATGCTCAAGTCTTCATTAACATTTGTATATTTTAATCACATTTCAACAATTCAAAAACAATCTTATAACAAGTTATTCTTATAAATAATAATATTCGTATAATTGTTACAAGTAATGTCTTTAAACAGCAAAAAAATTGTTTCTAACTGTGTTTTATAAATAATCGATCGACATTGCAATTTTACATTTTGTAAAAATAAAAGTATATAAAAGTATTAAAAAAGATAAACGAAACATACATATTATTTTTCTTATACTAGAAACTGTTTATGAAACAAATTTTTACTTTTTTCTTCTTCCATAGGGATTTATCAAATGTGAAACAGAAAAAAGTTATAAGCATTTAGCTTTTCAACTTATAAAATTATTTGAAAAAAATATTATTACCTGTATTTGATTTATTAAATTTGGCGAAATGTTATTTTAAAAAATATCACAAAATATGTTTTTCGTAAATTTATTTTAAAAAAACAGTAAAATATCGCGCCATCTTAGAATGGAATATGTTTAAGTAAGCTTTTGTGGAATTATAGTTAAAAAAATTTAATATTGTGACATCAAAATATACTTTTTATTAAATTTTACTAAATATTATATATCTGTAATACAAACAAATAGGAAAACATTATCGCTTAGTTCAACGCAACAGAACCGCTGTACGAACTTCAAAGATTGCTATGTTAATAACGGTTACTTGGGATAACAACATTGTTTTAATAAATAAATTATAGAATTGATAAATTATACTTATTTGCAGATAAACTGATGTTCATTTAGCAAAACATTCAAGTACTAAATAATCCAAGTTTTTTTTATAGTTTCGTTGCACAGTTGTGACTATATTATCTTTCCGTAAAAATGTATGAACAACTTAAGCAATATTTTGACATGCTGAATAACATAAACAACTGTATTTATTCAAGTATGCGTGATTTTCCAAATGAAACAATTGCACAGTTATGGATTTAACTATATTTAACTATATTTAATTGTAATATTTTACCAAATCTGTAAATACGAATGATCGCTTCAAGATTTATGAACAAATCAATAAGGTATATTTTTTGTACTGATATATCGTTATTTTATGCAACAAATAACAATAGAATGCAATATTTTGATTAGTCATTGCCAATAATAAAGCATAGCTGTAGTATTAGGAGTGAAAATGAAATTCATAATATGCCGCAATTGTTTGTCGCATTTTGCAAATTCATTTTTGCTACAGAACATGTTCTTGTTCTTGTCAACAACAAAATATTGTATCATTTTCAAATCAGAACAATTCCGTTTAATTCAAAACGGTCGTAAAAACATGGCAATTTCGTTATAGCTTGATGTTATTACGAAAATAAACAGCTCTAAGTTAAATCTATTTTAACCCAAAGTAGGATTTGTTTTATTTAAAACAAAACGTCACTCCAAGGAAACTTTGAACATAATAATCAGTTTGTGAATGAATATTTTCTTAAAAATATTTCAAACTTGGCAGATATCTACAAGTTTACGAAACATATATCGTCAGCATTTTCAAACCAATTTGTCGATATTTTTTATTATTAAATCCGTAAAACTGGCGTTTCGAATTTTTTTTTTTTATATATGGTTACTCAAATTTGACGAAAGCTTTTTTTTATATTTACTAATTAATTTTTTTTTGTCAAAAATAACAGATAATTTTTTCAAATATAACAAATGATTTTGTGAAAGTATTTGTAATAATGTCACAAAGTTACAAACAATTCTTACAATCTTGAATTTTTATAAGAATCTTTATATGTCACTAGATTACTTATATATTTTTACAGCAAGAACAAATAAATTTAGTGAAAATAACGATCGTTCGGAAATCTTATTCCTAAATTTACATGTTGCAAAACATTATTTAATTTTTAATGAATTTATTTTGCTATACAAGATTTTTAAAACTATAGATCTACCTTTGATGTTTGTTTCACTTTATGTATAAAAGTTTCATAAAAAAAAGTTTATTTATTAGTTATAATTATTTTACATTTAATTTTTAAAGTAATATACTAAAGAAAATACGTTTATATAAAACAACTACATTTTTAATTACAAACATTAATCTTAAACTTTACATTATTATTTTTAAAAAGATGGTAGTATTACAACATACAATAAAAATTAATAGTTATTACACATTTAATCTACACTGTATAATTGTAATTTCGTTTGAAAATTTCATTCACAAAATTTTCATGATGCAAAACATGATGCAGTTTTTTACGAAATGATTTTACAATAGATAATTCGAAACTAGGTGTTTCTTTAACGTTGTTGCATATCATGAAGAAAATCTGATCAAAATATTATGTTTATTTATTAGTTTCAATATTTTATATCGAAGTATAAAAACAATAATACATTTATTACAAGACTCATTAATATTTATATTAAGTATTTATAAAAATACTATTATTTGTTTAAATTTTACATAATTATTTTTTAAAAAGATTGACATATCAATATTTATTCTATTACAACACATATCAATATTTATTCTATTACAACACATATCAATATTTATATTGTTATTAACTGTTATATTAAGCTTTATAAGTCTATCTACAATATATAAAAATATCACCCAGAAAATACCACCTAGACAATATCCCTTCCCTGATCAATAAATTCCATCGGACATAAAGAGAAACAAAACTCCCGAAAAGCGAAACCGAATCGGAAATTGTCTCACAAAATAGAAAATGAGCTCACCGTAAACGAGCGAATAATATAGCGAAGGGGGAATGCGGTTAAGTTTTATCGGCCGCCCGGTAGCAGCGTCGCCGGCGCAAAAGGGGGGCCCATAACCGTCGCCATAAAACCGACAGATATGGCCTCCGAAACGGCCTGTCGGTGTCATCGCACCGCGCTCGTAACTCTGCTCCGAGATCGCCGGAGAGAGAGAAACACGTGAGAACTTTTTTTATAGGTGGTTTTCGATGTTTTGTAGAGGAAAAATTATTTTGTCACGTGGTTTGGGTCGTGTTTGATTTGAAATTTTGTAGTTTTCGATGGAGATGTTTTTAGAATTAATTTTATCCGCAATTATTGCATGTGTAGATGTAGATGCAGATGTAGGATATGTTTTCAAAAACAATTTGGTTAATTGAAGACTTGTGTGCAAGACAGTCCTACTTTTTTCTTGATTTACACTTTTTCATTTATTCCTATAAAGTACACAAATTCTCCGTCGATTGGAGCAAGAACCAGACAGCTCTAAGCAGCTATACTTTTGTATTATACGATGCCAGAAACGTGCACATGTATTTCGTCCTAACAGGACAATTTTTGAAAACTGGAGCTATCCGGTTCCCACACCCACATCTTCAATTGTGAATAACAAGAATTATAGAATGTATTGAATTCAATTCGTCAAAACACTTCACTGGTTATTGGTTTTAAAAATTTGAAAGAAAAACTAATAAAAGATATTTCGCCATTTTTACGATAATTTAATTGGAGCACATATGAATATAGTGTAATTAAATAACTTCATAACAACGCAAATAAATTACTTTAACTATTCAAAAACTTTTTTTAATATGACTGTTATATAAAACCTTTTTGTATCTGATATCCTACTCATCCATAATTTTATTTTTGTAGATTTTGCTACAACTTATTTGTGTTGCTATTACTTTTTACTATCAGCAAGATAGTTAAAACTTAACATTCCTAAAAAATACACAGAAAAACGCGATATACGACTACCATACAAATTTCGCCCCACAAGCTTTAAAAAAACATTTTTAAATGTTTCAACTCCTAAAATGAAATCCTAATACAAAAAAATACGTATTTCATTACTATTCCGATTCCATTATAATTGTATTATGGATAGTTTAATAAAATATTTTTTAAGGATTGTATAAATAGGAACAAGTTCGAACGATTATATTCTGGGATTTTAATTAAGTTTCATATTAATAATTACTAGTTTCGTTTCCTTATACTGTCTTCATCGCCCTTAAAAATAGTTTCGTAAATTAAACAAACTTTTACTTAACTATGCTTATATTAAAGTTATCGTTTATTACAAGGTTTCTATTAGACAATTTAAAAAAAAATATACGAAACAGCGAAATATTTAGTAGCTATGCATACAAAAGGAAGTATGCAGTAGTAGGTAGGTTATACTTATTAATAACACATAAATAAATCGAAAATAACGATTATTCAAAATTATCGCATTTACTTCAATTGTTTTCTTTAAAGCCAATAAGGTAATACTTTGTTAAAAGCCAAATGTCTTTATTACTTTGATGAATTACTTACATAATTATTTCAAACTAGCCCAAGTAAACAACGGTTTTTCAGCGCAACTTTAGAATCGTCTAAACAATACTTAAAATTGTTACGATTAACTTAAGAAAAATAATATAATTAAGAGAGGAGGCATTTAATTCTTGTTTGGGATTTAAATATTTTCGATTTTTCCGAACAATTATGCAGTAACATCTAAAACGTCAGACTATTTTAAACAATTTGATCCGACTGTAAGCAATTTAGTCTGTAAACAAGTTTTTACTGTAAACAATTTAGTCTGGTATTTACAAATATTGCTTTGTAATTTATTAATATACACAACATTATATTTATAATTGAGAATACTAAAATGTAAAGTGATAATTATGCAACGAATGATGTTTATTTTTAAACACTAAATATTTCGGGAGACACACATATTTTACAAACTATTGTTGATTGCTTTGTTGGTGTATAACAGGTTTTCTTAGCTGATTTAAAATAATAATAAAATATAGTAAATATTTATGTTTTGATGTATATTTGCGATATTTCATAACTATTATTGAACACGTATTTATCGCGAAAATGTAATATGTAATACAATTCACTTTATGGAGTAGATATCGAAAAGAATAAGAAATTTGTTATTAAAAATATTAAATCTATCGCAAAAGGAAGATAAATATTGTTATTAATAGTGATTGAACTTACACATATTTTATCAGTTTGGGAACACTATTCACCTTCTAACAAATATTATGTCTTGTAGAAATATACCGTTACATTCTTATAATATAGAATAATAGGCTGAGAATTTGTAGTCAGATTAAGAATTTAATACTTAATATCTGTTATTTTAAAACAGTTGAGTTTTTTTGATTTATTGAGTATTTTTTGATATTTCAAAACTTTAATATTTAGTGTTGCGTTACAATAAGTTTTTAATATTCATACACTGTTAGGATACAATTATTTAAACAAATAGTACGAAGCTTTTCTTCAGACTTTCCATTAACTTACAAATATGCTGAATTAGATTTGTTATAAAATTTTTGATGGCTGTTTTACAAACTTCGCAAGCACGTTTTTAATAAAAATGTATTTTTTACTCATTGGAGAGTTAAATAAATTTTCCAGAAACGTATAAAAAAAGAGTGATTTAGAATTTTAGTGTGATTAGAAATTGTTCGTGACTTTTTAAATATTTTACATAAATATGTTCGTTCTGAAAGTTTCTAATAAAAACATATTTTATATTAATTTTTTCTAGTTTTTATAACTTTTGGCAATTTTGTATTAATCTCTCATGTACACCAACCAAACCATGCTTATAGATTCTTGTAACACAGCTTACCTTTCAGCTCGAATCTAACATCAACGAAACTCTCATATGTTCGATGCCGTAACGGCATATCGAGAACTTCCCTCCTATGCAATAACACAGCAAAACATTGAAGTCCGGACTCAATGCTCAGATATTTAATCAAGCAACAATGCGAAACAATGAAATTATCTCGACGTCCTCAAATTTTTCACTCGGGACTGGAAGTCATGGTGTCGAACGTTAGGATGTCGGTTGCTAACTACCCTCTCGCGGCAAGGAGTGATGTTGCGATGGCATGATGGCAGAAGGCATCGCAACTTTGAAGGAATCATAATGGCAGTGCGCACACGTAAGTGATCTTGCACATACACAGCGGCAAAAGGGGGGGAAGAGAAAGAGAGAGAAAAGAAAGAGAAAGAAGACGAATAAAAAAAAAATAGAATCGCAAGGCGCCTCCCACCCGAACTTTATCAAAATCGGAAAGGGGGGAAATAAAATAAAAAAACAAAAAAAAAAATAATGGGACAGCGCCAGCGCAATGCTAACACTCCTTCCTCCCGCCCCACTTCGTCCAAAGGGGGTAGAAAGGAAAATGTCTTCTTTTATAGTAATTGCTACTCGTAGAATGGAAAAGTGGGCAATACACAAAAGGGGTGAGGAAATTATTATATGGTACAAAATTCGTTTATATTCTTCATGAAATGGAATAATGGACAATGGGGGGGATTTCAAATGCGTTGCCACTCCATTGCTGGGGATATAAACTATTGGACTATATTTTTCTGTATTGAGTGTTTATCGACAAGTTGGATGAATTTAGGGGGTGGTGGAATGCTGGAAATAATGTAAGGATTGCTTTGTTTTATGATTGGTCAATACGGTTATGGATTGGCTAAACAAGTGCTTAGGGGGGGGAATGGGCGATGTATTGAAGGGTGGTTGTTTGTATTGAGATTTTTATTTTATGATAATGACCTTGGGGTGTTTAAATTGGCGCGTATTTGGTGAGAGTTATTCTGGTTTGGAGTTATATATTGGTTTTAGTGGGGAGGTTATTTTATGACAAATAATGTAATGGTTTCTGTATTGAATAATATTCAATCATGGGTTGTAATCGATATCGAAAATGATTTGTGTTATGTAACGAACGGTATTGATATTAAATTAATATGAAAGTGATGACAAATATGGGGAATATACTTTATCTTATTTATTTTCCTGTTAGCTTATTTATGAAGCCAATACTTCCATGATAAAATCATATTGTATCACAGCTATAAATTAAATTTTAACTATATTTAGAATGTTGCAATATGAGGATCGAATAGTCATACCCTTATGTCAAGTTTTAATCTTATACTTATTAGTTGAAATCTGTAAAACTGGAAGTACAATCCTATTCCTTTTGCCACTTCGTAATACAATAATAAAATATATTTTTCTCTTTTTAAGCAGAAGTTTAAATTTTTTACATAACTAATTTTTTGGTTAACGTTAGCAACACTTTTATACAGAGAAAAATATCGATAGAAAAGATTTATTATTATTTTTTTAATATATCATAACACAGATTTAAAACGTTTGTCTATTAATACTTTTATTATCAAAATAGTTTAGGAATTATTGGTTGATATCACATTTACGTTTTTTTTATACTTATTATTCTTGATACTTTAAGTTCATTATACAATAGCCTAACTGAAAACACTTAAAATTTAGTTATGGGGTCTATCTTATTAAACTGTACATTAAAGAGAAACAGGGCAAAATTCATATTCATTGTTTTTGCCTACAATTGTTTATTATTTCAAAATTTTGCACTAAATTCTCGAATTAAAAAAAAAATGATCAAAATATTGACAATTGTAAAATAAAATTATAATTTATATTCTCATACTATTACTGTATTTGATAATATACAGTTAGATGAAGACTTCAAGAAACTCATTTTTAAATTAATAATTTGTTTATCTATATACCTCGAGTTTATCATTTTTGTTATAAAATATCCCGATCTTGGAAAAATCACTCCCAATTTTAACTGCAAAATATATCAAATGATATAATAAACCGACATAACTTACCCGATTTTCAATAGCTTATTCAACAAAATTTCCACGCTCATGATATCCACACCAATGAAAACCAAAACACACAATAGCAGACGTCTATCTCGCACCCGAGCTATTCTACCCCGGGTCCGACACACTATAACTATGTAAACGGCCCAGTATCTCCAACACACCAGGCACCCCTCCAACAGAAAAAAAAATCTCGACCCAGTGAAAATAAAATTAAAAAATAAACGTCGAGATAGCGTTTCTGAAAGTGATAAATTTCCTAAAAGCCCTGAGGAATCGGCCATGTTCATTTTTTTTTATAATCCCAGAGTCTTCTGACAAGGGTGGATAGAGACCACGTGAATTGCATAGTAGACATCGCAAAGCGCTAACGAGCGTGCCTGGCTACCTGTCAAGGGTACGGCATTCTTTGGCTGCTGTCTTTCCTGAGCCATCTTCCTTTTTTACCTTGAACTTAAATGACGGGATTTTATAATAAGATGCTGCGCACATACTTTGCTTTCGACCGTTACATGATTTGGTCTGCCGCTTCTGGGAATCTGATTTGGTTGTCTTTACGGGTTGCTGATTGGATGTTAATGGTTTTGGTGAAAATGTAACAATGTGGTTATGATGGATTTGGCGATGTTAATATGCTGCATCACTAATTCACCATGCTTCGACAGATCACTAATGTTATTGTTAAAAATGGGATTTAGATATGGATCTATCGGATGCTGATCTATTCTAATTGAATTAATTAATTTTTTTCCCATTGTAATCAATGAGTGGGGATGTGTCGATGATTGATCATTATGTTTGCAAAAGCTGATGAATATTCTTATCAATAAGCCAATGAATATAACTATGAAATCTCTGGTGGGAAATTTTAGGATAGTTAAATGTTACACAAACTTTTTTTTTGTTTAGGAAATAATTTAAAATAAAACATTTTTCAAAAACATCACAAATTTAATTATTTTAAGTTATCACAATCCCATTTAATAACAAAAAAAAATCAGAAAAACAATATTTACGATATACTTAAAAACAATTTTGTGTTTAATTCGGGAATACATATACTTTTTTTAATCAACGGCATGCCTTTTAATTTTTTTTATATAACCCTTTCTTAATTTATGAAATCAAATTAAAATCGATTTCTGGAAGTAAACAGGTTTACAAACATTTAAAAAAAGGAACAATTTTATACAATCAATATGGATACACATATAAAATATAAAACTCAGGCAATTTATTTTAAACAATGTTTTTAGAAATAGACTAAAATGGAGAAATATTGTTTTCAGAATATTAGAGGGGCAATTAATTTTAAAAATGGAAACATTTTCTCAGGTTGGCATTTTCTTTTTGTTGCTTTATGCTGATGTTATTATTTAAAAAATTTCATTAGATAATTTCAATTATAATTAATTTCGAATATAATTTATACACTCTCCCACTGTAATTTTCGTTTATTCGCATACTTTTGATTGCACCGGATACTGCTAATTTTCAAAGCAAAATGCTAAATGCACAATTTATTTTTATAATTGAAAAACCGCATGTCTACAAAGAGCTCAAATGCATGCATACAGAGCTCAAATACTGAGGTTTTTTTATATAAAAAAATTACATAAAAATATAATTATGTTAAAGTTGAAAATTACAAAATAGTCTTAACCATACCTGTGCTCTCAGAAATATAATTATCATTTTTGAGAATACTGCGATCGTCAATGTTACTTTCGTTATATTTGAACAATCATTTCGTCACCGAATCACGTGACTTGACGAAACAAGAATCCTCAAATTTTGAACGAAATTCATTTACTCAGATTTCTTTTTGTTCCTTTTCTGGGTCATCAGCTCGTGTTTGGTTCTTATACTTATATTGTCAGAATTCAAACGAGCCTTTTTGGCGATGTGGATAGAGCATTGGACTCTGGAACGAGTGATCCCCGGTTCGAGTCAGCTCGTCAATATTGAAATATTATATTAATTAAAATCGTCCTTATTTTTGACGAAATAATTTTCTTTGAAAAAACGACCAAATAAATTTCCTCAGTTTGACAATATTCAATCGAAGCATATAGCAAACGTCTGTTTCGTGAAAAAAAATTTAAAGTTTCGATATATACGAGAATGCAATTTTAGTATTGTATTTATTTTGTAATCGTATGCGCTAAAAATTCTTAATATCTGTGTATGGCAGAATAAGCTACACAACATGAACTCAGTCACGGTAAAATCTACGAAAAATCCATCAAGCATCCCAGTAAGAAAAAATACACAACTAACCAACATTTACAAAAATATTTGATTTTTTATAAAAATACTTTACAAAAATATTTTATTTTTTATAAAAAATATTTTACAAAAATATTTCATTATTTATAAAAATATTTTACAAAATATTGAATCGGAGAAAAAAAGCAGACGTGATATTCGTCAAAAAAACCCCAAGAGTTTCGTTAAATATGAGAATGCATTTTTAGCAGTGTATTTATTTTTTAATCGTATGCGCTAAAAATTCTTAATATCTGTGTATGGCAGATCTACGCTACACAACATGAACTCAAACTCAATCACGGAAAAATCCATCAAGCATCCCAGTAACAAAAAATACACAACTAACCCACATTTACAAAAATATTTTATTTTTATAAAAATACTTTACAAAAATATTTTATTTATAAAAATATTTTATTTAAAAAAATATTTTATTTATAAAAATATTTTACAAAAATATTTATTTTTTATAAAAATATTTTACAATTTTTTTTTTTTTTATAAAAATATTTTACAAAAATATTTAATTTTTTTTATAAAAATATTTTACAAAATATTGAATCGGAGAAAAATAGCAGACATCATATTCGTCAAAAAAAACAAGGGTTTAGTTAAATATGAGAATGCATTTTTAGTAATGTATTTTTTCTTATGCGCTAAAAATTCTTAATATCTGTGTATAGCACATCTAAGCTACACAACATGAACTCAAACTCAGTCATGGTAAAATCCATCAAGCATTGCAATTTAGAAAAAATACGCAACTAACCAATCAGGAGCACTGGTGCGATTAAACAGTTTCGAATGCAAATTCAAGAAAAGTCGTTCATCGCGACACGCGCGTTGACCATTCATCATTCCTTTGGAGCGAACGTGGGCGCATTCATTTTCACTTCCATAGAAGAAAAGGAAAAGGGCGTTGGGAAGACTGAGACGAAATTAGTAACATTAATTAAGGGCGAGTCTAATTTGCAGTCGGGATACGTTTCCTTTCAAACGGTTCCTTTCTAATTGTAAGAATGAATTAAATATATGGGGAATTTTGACTTATATGTATACTTTGTATTGTATTAGTGTATTTACGGACACACAGAACGGTCAAGAACATGTAAAAAGCTTATAAGAAACATGTGTGTCTGGAAATATATGAAACAATGTTTTATCCATTAGACTTTTTTTAAATTACCCTATTATAAATGGTTGCCTCAAATTTGATCAAAAGCGTTGCTAAATCCATATAAATATTTTATTCAAACTGACGAAATAAATTCGTTAGTTTTTTGCAACATTTATTAAATATTGTATGATTTTTGAGAATAAAATTATTTATTTAATTTATAAAATGTTTTCATCAGTTATACATCCGTTATTGATGGCTAAAAATTACTGCAAAATATTCCATTTTAATTTTTAACTGTAAGTCTATAAAATCCCCACTTCTTAAGTTTTTAGTTATGTTACTTTTGTTTTTGTAATACGAAGAATTCATAATCTTTGTATTTTAAAATGCATAATGTGTTTGCATTAGTATAAGAATATTTATTTAACCTTAGTAATATGTACAAAGGAATTTGTTTTCTCTATAGGTTAGAAACAGTGTTGTCAAAAGCTGGACATTTCGAAAGGAGATATACATTGTAAATGTAAATAAAACAAAAACAAATTGTTAGAAAGGTAAGTGAATTTTAATATATATATATATATATATATATATATATATATATATATATATATATATATATATAATACTAAATTTATAAATATTTGAATATAGTGAGCAATTTAATACACAACAGAACACTATTTAAGATGGAAATGATTTTTCTGTTGTTAAAATTCAGATTTTTGAAAAATGTAACGGTAAAACTACGCAATAACAAAAGAGAGAAAAAAAATACTTAATGTCAAACCGAAGTAACTAGCTTCCAAGAAAGAATTGTTAAATGACTCACGAACAAAATAACCTAAATCGTGCAATTATCATGAATACTTTAGATGTTAGACAAATATTATCCTACTTTATTTGAGTACAATACGATTTTTTTATACCTTATTCGTAATATAAATTTATTTTTAACTCCTTTTGAACAGGTTGCACTTATGTTTACTTTTTATTATAAATCAATTGTTATTAAATATACAAATTATGTTATAAAATTACACAAGATATATGTAAAAATGCAATCAAAGGTAAATATTTAAAAAAAAGTGTGGTTTTTACCGGAAATATTGCAATAATTAATTTTAATTCAAACTTCAAACAATTTTTTTTAATACCGACTTTTAAACACAAAAAAATAAACTAAACAATTCAACACCCACTAATAATGTAAATAGTATCAAATATTTATAAAATAAAAGAGGGACGCAACCTACAATACGCATGAGCCAGGAATTTTATATGAACATAGCAATAAATCAAAAACTACCCCCTTTTATCACATACCCAGCACATCAAAAACAAATATACGTTGGCACCCTTCTACCTTATTCAAAAGCTTACAGAAAAAACATTAAAAAAAACTAAAGCCCCCCCTTTCCTAACCCAGGAGAATGGAGAAAAAAAAAACTCCATTCGCACATGCAGACGAACCCAAACCTCCCACGTAATTTTTTTCACACATAAATATTCGCAACCGTCACTGGGAAGAGCGCGTGTTTATTTAGGTGATCGTCAATCAGAACCGGTGATCTGGAATTAGTTTTAGTGCAGATAAAGGAGCCACAAAAGTCGACCTCCCCCCGTTTGCAGCGAATAAATCGGGGGAGAAGGGGTGCCGTAAAATTTAATTGGCGCTCTTTAGTTGGCTCGTTTTGGAGTATTAAAGTTATATTGGTGGGGTCCGATGGAATAGTCGAGGTAGAGTTGGAGACATTTTGATAGAATTTCTATGCGAAATTCAAGAGTATTTTTCAGAATATTTAAAGTTTCTATTTTATCTACTATTTGTAATGTATTATTAAAGGATGTTGTTACAATAATAAAATGCATTTTTCATAACAATTGAAATGCGCATATATATATGCGTAATTATAATTAAAGGGATAAGTGAAAGAAGGGGTAAACTAAATTTTTTTTTTTAAATATAATTTTTATATAGATAAAAGCTTTAAGAACATATGTGTCATCCCTCAAAATTGTATGGCTCTGCTTGATTTATTTAGGCAGATACAGAGTAGTAAAATGTATGTATTTCATTTATAAAGTTGCGATTTATTCATTAAGCAAACCTAAATGCCAAATGTGCGAAAACCGCCAAATTTGTTAACCTACCACTACTGATCACGCTCACGATCGTTGAATTGGAAAAAATATCGAGCCAATTTTTTTCTTGGCAACAAATAGTGGATGCTCAATGGAAAGCGTCCCTTTTATTCAAGATTGTTGTCATTTAAAAAGCTGTTTATTTTGGAAAGTGATTTTTGTCAGTTTACTACCCTACCCCTTCTTCCACTTGCCCCTTCAATTGATTTAATAAAGTCATTTTATTTAAACACATTTCATCTAATTTTTGATAATATATAATTAAAATATTTTATAGATAATTTTGATTTGATAGTTTTTATATAAAAGAATCGTAATGAACAAATATATGCACAGTTATAGGCAATTTGTAAGCATATGATAACAGAATAAATTCAATATAATCGTGCAAAAAATTACAAATAATACATCTACTTTTAAAGATTGTTTTAAAGCTGTACTAAATTTAAAATAGTTAAAGATAAATTACAAGAGATTAAAAACAAATTAAAAATATATTTAAAATTGTTAAAATAATTTTCAAAAATATGTATGGCAAATTTGTTATTATTGAATAGAATAAAAAAATATTTTTCGTTGATATAGAAAATAGTTTTCCACAAAAATTCCACGAAAAAAAAATGAATAATTTGGGTGTTTTTTTACAGTAATGATGAAAATTGCAGGAACGGAACCATATTTTACATTGCATCACCCCCTTTCACATAACAACGAACAAGTCCCACAAACACCTAGACCAACATATCCATGCCCCTCAAGTCTCCCACTCAGTCCACAAACCAAATGTGGTATGTTTAGTGTAGAACTCGATCAGCGTCAATAGAATAAAGATTTCCTCCCTCCCCCACAAAGCACTCTCTGTACTGCCCCCGCTGTGGCACTGCAATAACTTGCATCAGGAATCCATTTCAGGTCCCCAAAACCTCCACGATGGCAGGGCATCAGAAGTGGTTCTTCGGAGAGAAGGGGGGCGATGGAAAAAGCCCATTTCCGATGGAGAGCACCCAAACTCAATCAAGTGCTCGGTCGGGGCTTCGGAATTGCATTCCAGGGGCGATGGAAATGCGGTTGTTGAGTGGAAATGCGTGTGTGACAAACACGATTTCCCTTTTCATTCAAATCGCGGGTGATGTGCAGGCTCGAACTAAGAAGTTTGGATTGGATTCTATTTATAAGAGGGAGTTCGGATTCGAATTTGATTCATTTTAAATGGAAAATTTGGATCAAAGAGGACTAGGAATAGCAAGAGACGGTCTAAGTAGATGTCTGGGTATGTGAAATCTAAATGATAGAGTTATTTTTGAAAGGAAACAGACATATTTCCAATTTTTTTTTTAGCCGAATGGTGCTTGGCGTTCTGTTTAAAAGTTGTATCGAAAACTGATTTTCATAGTTAGAAAATTATCACTATAACCTAAAAAATCACGCCAACAAAGCAGTAGCGGATTTAGCTAAAGATCATTAAGGGCCATTACCCCGTCTAAGATTTTCTAACTTACACTACAAAAAAGTGACTTTTTTTTGTTGGGAAGGATTTTTTTAAAGAAATATTATATAATTATTTACATAATTTTTATTATAATGGTCTTGCATTTTTAAAAATTTGTATAAATTTTCCTCCTATTTTAATGACACAGGCAGAGGAGAAGGAGCAATATTTGAGCTAAGACCCTATTTTACAAATTTCAAACCAAAACCAATGCGAGGACAAATAACTATGACTGATTATACGTATAAACCTTTACACACAGAAATATCCAATACGTTTATTTTTAAATCTCTATTATTTCGCTTTCTTATAGTTTGTAATAGTTCACTAGTGTAAATATTCTTGAAAAAGATAAATATACTATTAAAGATGGAATTAAAAAAAATTATTTTTAGTGCTGTTTGCACGTTTAATTATGCGACTCAAATGTGAGTAATTAAATAGATCTGCATTAATTAATACAAAATATATCAATTCCCTAAAACAATTTAATGTGGGTTTTTATTTGTAACTATGATGCAAACAACTTGCAAAAAAATGTATCATCTATCTCCAACGTTAGCAAACCCAAATTTGCCAATAATTGCCCCTCCCGACAAAAACATCCTAGATATGTCCTTGCAACAATGTTGCGAGCTTTTGAATGAATTAACTTAGTTTTTTTTTTTGTTCACTGCATGGTGTGTCTCAAAAGAACTAAACTAGAAAACGGTACCTCTAAAGATAAACAAACCAGGCAGCATTTCTCCTGGTCCCAACCACATGAACACGGGTCGCCATATCCCAGCCACAAAAGGAAAGGGAGCATTTGGTTTGTCCACATCGAAACATGTTATCGAAACGCCGTACGTCAACTTTTTTTACCGTGTTAAATAAAATCATTGAATCGAAGTCCTTACTAAAAAAAAAATATTTAACCTGTTCAAAATAAGTTTTGAATAAGGTGCAGAGGAATTATTTGTTGCGTAATTAAACATTTTTTCCTACGCCTCCTGAGAACCAAAGCCCTTTTGAGGTGATGGGGTCTATTTGGTTGTTGAATAGTTTAAAAAATATTTTTCAAACCTACGGAAAATATTATGTATACACACCGGTTTTTTTTTCACGAAGAAAAATAATGTAAAGTAAAAGGTTAACATGTTTTTAAATTTTCATTAATTTTGTTTTTAAAAAAAATTGGTTGAAAATTAACTTTTTATAGTTCGGTTGTAAAAGTACTGACTTTTTATATGAACAAATAGGACATAGGAAATTCATATATGTGATGTCATATAGAATATATTCATATATTTGACGACACTGGTATTTAAAAATCGTTTAACAAACGTATCTGGCTGTCCTGAGACAATATCACCTTCCCGAAATAATATGTCTCAGATCATATTTTAACAAAAATACTCAGATGACTCAAAAAATAGCCACTTAACTAAATTAGTTACTATAAATGCTAAATAGCTTTAGTGTATTATTAGAAATAAGTATTCACCACATTTTAAATTCTGTATTCACTGTCTGGCATAACAAAAATTACCTTTCATGTTATAAATTCGATATTAAAACGGTCCAAAATTGCATTGGTGAAATATTACACAAACCAAATTTCAAAACAGGTTTTTTATTTTTTTTTCGCAGTCAGGTTTCCCAATATTTTTTTCAGCGTATCCTGGTAGTGTCAAAATAATAGAATATAAGGAAGCTGTAAAGGAATGCCAAACCCAGACCCAAAAGCCATTGATCAAGATGAACTTCCCAGTGATTATAAAGTTCGAATGATTTTGAGGGTCAGGAAACCAGTTTGCTTAACCCTTGTATAAATCTTTGAAAAAACTTCCGTGCATTTTGTTTAAAGTTTTCCTCCAATAGTGAAAATTCTTATTTCATTTGTTCCGTTTGCTTACCAGGAAATGTAGGGTAATTTTACATATAAAGTACAGGAAATACATCTAAATAATAAGTACCTCGTCTATTTTTAGTTCAACTCAAGGAGTCATTTCTTGACACTAGAGCAGCAGATCTCATTTTTGTACAAAACTAGTGACATCTTTATTTTGCAATTGCAAGTTTTTCTATCACTGTTAAAACTGCAATCTCATATTTTACGAAACTATCGTCATTTTTGATGGTTTGGTTTGATTAAATAACGTCGCACTAGAGCTGCACAGTGGGATATTGGCGACGGTTCAGAGTCTATTTCGAAGGAAAGACCGGTGAGCGATGCCTCGTATTTTTGAACCTTGGTCAGATGACGAGGACAACACCTGAGCTGGCACCCAACGCCTTCAATAGACGTCGGGACTTTGGACCCCGATCAGATTTATCGTGCTCCAGTCCCGTATACACGCCGTTAATTTTTGTGGATGTTCTGGACGACATTCTAGTATTTTGGTAGCGAAGTTGTCAACCCTCCGATCGCAATATCACTTCTTTTTACTATTTTTTTCGTCTAGTCCGCGCAAAGGCTCGAACCGGGGACCCCTTGGATTCCCAGCTGACGCCCCAATCCACTCGGCCACGGAGGCCTTCATTTTTTATGAAACAGACGCCTGTTAAATACTCCGATTAAATATTTTGACAAACTGAAGAAAGTCATTTTTAGTTTTTTAACGAATTTCGTCAAAAATAAAGACGATTTTTAATATTACAATATCGGCAAGCTGGCTCGAACCGCAGACTTCACATTGCAGAGTACAACAATATGTCCACTCGACCAAGAAGGCTCGTTTGAATTCTGACTGTATAAGTATAAGAACCAAACACGAGCCCAGGATAGGGACGAAAAGGAATCTGAATAAATGACTTTCGTTCAAAATTTGAGGATTCCTATTTTGTCAAAAGTTACGTGATTCAGTGATGGAAACGATTGTCAAATATGATTAAAGTAGATGTGACGATCGCAGAAATGATCTCAAAAATGATAATGTCATTTCTGAGAGTGCAATATCTATATCAATAAATTCGATAATTATATTTAACCAAACAGTTGAACATATGTTAGCAATAGTCGTATTAAGGATTTAAAATAATTATTAAATAAAATTAAGAATTTTATAGTAATATTGAAATGGTCATTTTTTTACAATGATTTTAATATAACGGACGATCTCTTTCAAAATGACTAATTTTTATATTGTTAACTGGCATTTTTAAGGCAATTATTTTCTAAAAATAATTTGAAGCAGCAAAACTCAATAAATCATTCCAAATGACCTTCAGTTTTGATATTATACTTATTCTCCATTAAAACTAATTATTATCATTTAGGAAAATAAATATGTGATATATTTAATTCAATCGGAGTACAAACCAGCAATCTTCCAACTCCGTTCACCGAGATTAGTCTATTACGGTCATTGCTTGATGAAAAATTACAATGTGTAAAACGAAAATGCAATTTTATATTTAAAAAAAATAGCCGTTTTAGAAATTTTGAAACATTACATAAAACTGACATCATTATTTTGTACGAACACAACATAGATCCCGATAGTTACTATGTTATGCGTTATGTACAGGACATCTGTATGTAAAACTATATGTATAAACACGCAGTACTCGGAAGTGCCGTGTTACGAGTTTTAATTAAAATCTTAGTTTCATTAAAAATCGGAAATTCCACTGTTATTCAAGGGATATATTTAAAAATCTTAGTTTCATTAAAAATCGGAAATTCCACTGTTATTCAAGGGATATATTTAAAAATCTATTAATTTTTATTTTGAAATAAAACATTGCAAGTCATGTATTAACGAATGTATTGTGTGAAACATTTAGATCTTACAGATATATTTTTATGTGTAATTGAAATGCATGGTTTTTTTATTTTGATTGCTTTTAAAAATCATTATATATTATAATTCCATTATACCACCAATATATTAACACAAATATTTTAAATATGCAGAAAACACATTATTTTTTTTCAGGACATTCAGTACATACTAAGGAATTGATATGAGAAACAAAAATTCAAAACGTTTTATCCAAAATTTATAAAAAAATGTATTACGACACCGAGTTCGCCTCCAATATTTCTATCAAACTGAACTATTTTGTTCGTTAGATATTATTTCTATCAGACTAAACTATTTTATTCGTTAAATATTATTTCTATCAAACTAAACTATTTTATTAGTTAAATATTATTTCTATCAAACTAACCATTTTATTCGTTAATTATTATTTCTTTCAAACTGAACTATTTTATTCGTTAATTATTATTTCTTTCAAACTAAGCTATTTTATCCGTTAAGCAATATTTCTATCAAACTAAACTATTTTATTCGTTAATTATTATTTCTATCAAACTAAGCTATTTTATTCGTTAAATATTATTTCTATTAAACTAAACTATTTTATTCGTTAAATACTATTTCTATCAATCTAAACTATTTTATTCGTTAATTATTATTTCTATCAAACAAAACTATTTTATTCGTTAAATATTATTTGTATCAAACTAAACTATACTAATCGTCAAATATTATTTCTATCAATTTAAACTATTTTATTCGTTAATTATTATTTCTATCAAGTTAAACTATTTTATTCGTTAATTATTATTTCTATCAAACTAAACTATTTTATCCTTTAATTTACTAGCTAAATTTGGAATATGTATTATATTCGAGTAAATGCTTATGTAAAAGAGTATTTACGTTTTCCCATCATATACCAAAATGTAACAAAACAGTTTAATGTTTGCAATTCATATATAAAAACAAAAAGACAAGTATAATATAAATTTTAGTTTAAAAAGATGTCATTGATATTTCGTAAGTGCATTACAAATTAATTCAAACATCTTATCTCTATATCTTCAATTTATAACATTTACGGCTACATTTTGTTTCTATATCTAAAGAGAATACGTCTACCGTTTCGTTTTAAATAGAGTAAAGCGGGAGAAAAAAAAACACCTCGGTTCAAAATTATAAATATACGTTCATGTATTTATATCTATAAAATGAATTCAAGACACCCAATGAATTCTTTTTAAACATCTTTCTTTTTAGAAAGAAAAAATTCGCTCGCTGAAAATGAATTTCCCTTCTTCCTAAAAGAGATCCCGATATTGCCCTCAGAGGAGCCGTTGATGTCAAACTCAAAATTAAACTTTCCCAGCCACAAATATTGTACGCTCGCCGTTGTAAACACGAAATTTCTTCATTATAGAACAAAAGAAACGGGCAATAAAAAACAACTAAAGATAGATATTTATGGTTTTAATTTTAAAGTGTGCAGACATAACTGTGAGAGTGAGAGAATATATATTAAATAATTTTTTTGGCGTAATAATGGTTAATTTCTTGCATAAAAAATAATGAAAATTACCACAAATGTTTTTGAAAAAGTTGTGTCGATAAATAGCGACTAAAAATATAATATACGAAAAGAATTCGTTACTATTTACAAAACTAAATACGTCATATTGTTTTAAGGATACTGAACACACTGTATAATGTAAAATTATTATGATTGATGTGTTTATGTGCGTGTGTGTTACATGAAACAAAAATATTCTAATGGCCATAAAGTAAACTAAATTAAACACGAAGTTTGTTTACAATAGAATATATTGCAATAATGTTAAATAATAAATATGGCATAACAAAAATTGGTATTGAATATTCGTAATTTTGCATTTAAAAAAAAAGGTGCCTAATATATACACTGCAAATGTGGAGATCACTTTAGGATCACTATAATGTGTTCCAGTTCCAACAAACTGTTCTCAATATGTTCTAATCCATCAATATGTGTTCAGATAGTGTTCTTAACGCGTTCACTTAGTGCTGTAAGTGTTCCGAAAGTGTTCTCATTTGTGATCTCATGCTAACAGAACACATGTAGAACATGATTGGAACACATTATACAGATCATATTAAGAACGCTTTGTACTTGTAAAATTCGAATTATTATAAGTAAGAAAAATACTATCAAAGTTTTACATACGCGCACACAATACCATTATAAATCAAAATAATCGCCGGAATCACCAAATTGTGTCATATAACAGTACCTTTAAGCGAAATTTTTTACATTACAAATGATGAATTATTCAACTTGTATAAATACTGACATAACAATAATTTCAGCTATTAATCAATGATGTGTATTGAGATACGTGTAACGTTTTAATTAATTAAATTAAAATATTTTTGCTGAATATGTTTTTATAACAAAGAATATTTTTCACATTATCATGCTGTGCAGTGTTAGAATAAGCACAGTTCAAGTTCAATTCAATAAGCAGTACATAAAAAAAAGAGAAGGAATGCTGAATTTTGCCAATGTTATTGTTTATTTTCCTTTCTTTTATAATTAGTTTTTTAGCTCATCCTTTAGTTCAAAGATACCCGACTTATATTGCATATCAAGAAAGCTGTGTTTGTTCAGGTATATGTACTACGTCCCAAAATATCATATGGAAGACGTTGTGCGAATACGATCAAAATTCCGTGCTTTTCCAGAAGGTTTTGAAAAATATTACTGACCAATAATTACTTGTAAAAATAAAAAAAAAATTACCAATGAAAAAATAACTCTCAAAATATTATATAGAAGGTGATGTATTTTTACACTATTGCTTATAAAACCGGGTTTCCACTCAATATTAATATCGAAAACCCCTGCTTTTTCAGGAGGTTTTAAAACATTACTTGAAAAAAATATCTTATTTTTTTTACTAATAAATGTTGACGCTGATAAAAATGAACTGCCTTTAAATAACTACCTAACATTGAAAAAAATTCCGGAAATTTAATTGATTTTTTTGGAAATTAATAATTTAACAATGAAGAAAGATTTATGTCAAAGAAACAAGAAAGAAACTTATTATGCAAATTCATCTAAACATTTTAAAAAATCACCGTACCTGTTCATGAAATTTTGGAAAACTTCATTTTTGACAATTGCTTGACTTTTAAGATCGTTTTCATTGTCCGAGACAATTCCAAGTTTACCTTATAATCTAGGTGTGTGGCAACCAATTATAAATTTTACTATAACTTTGATTATTCTTTTAAATGATTAAAACTCGATGGTTTCAGTCCTTTTGAGGATGACAACGAGATTTTCCGCGTACTGGGTTTCGAGTTTGTTCTGCAAAGCTCTCATTTTCAGAAAATCAAAGGACAACAAATTTCGATGTCAAGGACAATATTTTTTTACGACTAAAAATGTTTATGAATATGTGTGTTTTGCTTGTCATACAAATGCTGAATTCTCAACTATTTTGAAATATGCTGCAGACGCATGAAAAAAAATGCGCTCGTAGGTTTTAACAGTTAATACAATTTTTTTTTAACCGATTAAATACATTCTCTTTAAAATCGCTACATCTAAAACAATGAGACACCCTCTTCAAATATTATCCTTATCCACTATTATCCGCTCCATTATGGGCCAATATGATCACCAATGTAATACCCATTTTTGAAAAATTTTGTTTATCGACACACGTGCTGAATTATTGGAACATAAATGACCCCTAAAAGCTCAAAAACTTTATAAACCTGATAACCAAAATATTTCGATCAAAGAAATATTATTGTTAATATATATTTCACGTCAAATTGTTATAATACGCACACAAGATGAAAGTGTGGACAAGCAAACCATAATAGAAGCTTTTTGAAGTAAATACAATAATATTCAAGAAAAACTTAAACAAATATTCGGCACATTATTGCGATTTTGTAATAAGGCCATTAGAACAGCTTCCTAATAAATTGCCCGCCAATAAGTGATCAAATACAGGATTAATCATAATCAATCAAGAAGGGTATCGGAAAACGGAAGCCTTTTTAATGGAAGCTAACGACTTTGAAAACCACACTGTAAAAAAAAATCTTGAAATTGAGTATACGTGGACGCACTCTTTTTATTTGTTTAGTACAATTGCACCGTAAATGAGCGATGACGTACTCAAATTTAAGTAATCGTACTTTCGCAAAAATGAGCAGTATGGTTTAATATTGTTAATATCAGCTTCTGTTCAAGCCCTCTTAACACAGCGACCTCGCAAACATAAAATATTTGTTCAGAAGATGGTTTTCCACATTATTTAATGTCGATTGTTTAAACAGAAAATGAGTTATTACGACTCAATTATCTTACTTCCCATTCCTTTGGCCACACCTTTTTAACATTACTTCTGTTTATAACTTCTATGCGTCGCCTTGATAGCTTAACGGATAAGACTGGTTAGCGGTGCTGCAGACCTTGGTTCGATTCCCGGTAAGTCTAAGTTGTAATTGTCGATATTTATTGAAGTGATTTATGAAGGCAAGCTGCTGCTCTTTTTATTCGTTTTTACTCATTTTTGAGTACATGTCTTTTTCAAAAATGAAACATGTATTCGGAGCTGTGACGCCACGTTTTTTTAATATTACTTCTGTTTATAACTTATCCCCGTCGTTCTGGTAGTACAATGGATAAGGCCCTGGACTTCGGTGCGGATGACGTCAGGTAGACGGGGTGAGTTCGATTTTCGGTAAGTCCTGGTTGTAATTGTTTATATTTATTAAAAGTGATTTATGAAAGCAGCCTATTTCGGCAATCAACTGCCCTTTTTTTTTTAGTACACGTGTCTTTTGAAAATGAAACTTATGTATTCGGATCTATGATAAGCATCGAATGTAATCAAAAACTAGTAAATTTTACTTATTTTTAAGTACCTATTTTTAACAGTGCAGATAATAAAGGAATCTCAAAAAATTTTGTGTGTGTTTGGGATGTTACACTTCTACCACCACCCACACTAAATGAAAAAAAATATACCTAAATAAATCTACTTTTAAAAGCAAACATTGATTTCATACACTTCTTAATATATCCGTATATATTTACTTTATCAATCGTATAAGCACAATAAAAGATGGCTCTATTTCCGAAAGCCGTGCCCATATCGAATAGAGCCATCACGTAGTTCTGACTAATAAAGACATCAGATGCAGAATGGTTTGAACTGCGGATAGTTTTTTTTCAACGCAATTCGTGATGTTTCTCGCCCCAAATATGGAGATGCCAGTGCTGGCGAAGCACGAAATTTTGAATTCGCCAAATATTTCAAATTATCGCCAAATATAAAATCTTTTAAGAAAAAGCGGAGAAAATGGTACGTTTATTACCGTTCGAAATAAAATTGTCTTGTTGTTCCTAGCAGTTCACTTTATGCGAAAAAATTATATATTACAAAAGAATATATATGAAATTTAGGTTTCAGATTTTTCCCAAATTGTTTGTTCACTTATTTTGAAAAAAAATTGTACACATACAAAAGTGTTCAGTTATAAATTCACATTTTTTTATTGTAATATTATAAAAAGCTACTTTTTGTACATGTATTATCTGTCTAAACATATCTTGTTTTATTTTATAACAAGGAATTAATTAGACAAATCTTCAGAAGAAAATGTTTGCCTTAAAAGGAAACGTGAAACGTCAGATATATCATTATTTTTATGGTTTTACGATTTGACGATTGTATATTATGTAGTAGAAAATACACTTGATCATACTAAAATTATTTCTTATTAAAATTAAACAAAACTGCTGATACAGACTTTATCAAATTTTTACCTTATAAATAATTCTCTAACCTTCCTTTCGAAAATTTTTACTACCTATAGAATCTTCGTTTTCAAAAAAATATTATTACATAGCACAATAACCGATGAAAACGTGTTTGTAAATTATTAGTTTTTGAATCTACACTATCGGTTAAAGTTCACCGTATGGGCGATTTCCTGCCAAATCCGGTATCACTGGATAAACTCCTTTGACCCCTGATCCCTAAACCAGTGCATCTGTTTTGCTTCCTACGCTCCTCCTATTGTATGGGTTCCGCCCACCGAAATGTTTTGTAGGGAGAGAGGAAGTGAGATAGTTTAGTGTAGTTTAATGGCGAACTCCAGTCATAGGTCAACAAGGGGGCCATGTAAGTAAACAAATTAGCAGCTAAACAGTCGATCGAAGAGTGTATCAGATTTCTGTGAACGGTAATTTGAGACTTCACAGCCAAAAGTGCGTATGTACATTTGCTGTACTTGTTATACAATTCCGCTTGACAATTTCTCTTGTCTCAATCGCTTGGAATCATATAAACATGTACGTCAAATGCATATACGGAATTTTCGCAATAAAGACTCCAATTGGAGAATCGATAGTAAGTATTCTAGTCGATTATAAAAAAGAGAAAAATTGTTTTTAAAGACCCTAAAATTGGCAAAGGAAATAAAGTGAAACTACCTGTTTAAATACAAAATAATAATTGAAATACATGACATTTTTTTTTAGTTTCTGTTTAGACAGATGCATTTTTTGCTATCAATGTATGCATAACTTATACTAGCGTTCAAATATACATAATTGTTTTCTAAAAGTGCGTTGCAGTATTCGTTTATTAAAACCCAGTGGCGTAGCTAAGATGTTTCTCAGGCCTCCTCCGAAATTTATATTCGAGATAGAAAGAGCATTTTTAATATTTCCTTGGATTACTTCATTCTATACATATGTAATAAAAAATGTTTCCTTTGACAAAACGTTACTTGTACGTTTCAAAACTAAGTGCCATAATGCCATCGACACAACCGAAGGCTCACCGTATAAAGGGTACTTGGCCACATTAAATCTGAGAATGCTGGCGTTTTCATGTTAATCGTGGTGTGGTCTTTAATAAATGGGGCTTTCATATCGTTCTTCGATCGGGGTTTACAATTATAGAGATATTGTTTCCGGATATTTACAATAGCTCATTGTGTCATTAAGAGGACTAACAAATATTTCACAGAATAATTCATAGAAAAGTTTTTAAAAAAGGAATTAGTATTTTTAGTGTTACAGAAGTATACATAAAAGTTATTATTCATTTAATTATTTAAACATTAATCCCTTCACTGTCATGGTTGGTCACATGAGACCAAAACGAAAAAACTTCATATATATATAAACATGGTTAAAACAAAACCATCCTTTACTGGACAGCAATTCCTACGATCCCTAAATTCCTGACTACCTTGAGAGCGATTTTCAGCCACAAAAGCAAAGAAAGGGCATTTGGTTTAGTACAATACATTGAAACAGATTATGGCAAGTACATCATTTTCCTTTCTAGACAAATAAAGTCATCGGATCGAAGTCCTTACTGACAAATTTAGCCTATGCAATAGTAAATAAAAAAAGGTTTTAAAAAATGTTCAAATTGGTTATTTTATTTGTTACGAAATTTTACTTCGCCCCTTGAGGTCAATTTGGTTGCAAAATGTTTTTTCTTTTAAATATTTTTTACAGATATCTGGAAAGTATTTTGCGAGCTAATTTTTCCCCAAGAAAAATAAATGTGCAGTAAAGGGCCAATATAATAAAAAATAATAAAACATAGCGAATTTGCTCATATCAAATAACGCATTTAACCTGCTTTTTTTATTCAAAAATTAGGACAATACCCTACAAACATTTTTTCCTGTGATCAGAAAATCACGTTATATAAAAAAAATTCCACATTGAAAAAGCAAACAATTTCAACTGCTCTATTTCTACAAATCTAAACCCTTCCACTACGGAGGACATTCTCTACTCGCCCAAACAAACAATAAACCCGAAAAGGAAGCATAACAGAAATAAAATTACGCACAAAGGGCCATTGCAGAGCTCCCCGCTCTTTACGATCGTCGGTTGTTTGTACACCGCGTAGTAAACGGCCCCGGTGACAAGAATATGAGACCGCTCTTCAACCCTCCCCGATAGCCCAGCGCACCCAAGTCAAGTCTTTAGCCTGTTGACTTTATGAAGCCATCCCGAACACCTTAAGTGGCCTATAAAGAAAATTTAAGAGTACAAGCCGCAGAAAAACTCACCTGGATCGAGGGGGGCTGCCACATTGGGCGGTTTCTCACTGGTTTGGGTGCGGTGTTGGCGTGGGAAATGTGAAGATTCTTTAGCTTGAGCTGGAAATAGATATAAATTCGATATTAAAATTGGTTAAGTAATGCATTGATGTCATAGATTTATGATATATAAGTCAATAAATTTCAAATTCGCCATATTTTGTAGATTTATATTTAAAAAAATTACTATTACACCCTTCTGAAAATGGCCTCACGAAGTCATTCTGAACACTTCTTTATAATGTTAGTTTGTATGTAATATTTTTTTTAACTCTTTACTGCGACTTTTCGTTCTAACGAATAGCTTCTAATTATCCTGTATAGGAGGTCCTTATTTAAAGAGTGTACGGTATTAAATGCTGAGACAAGTTTGCATAATGTTAACATTTGTATTGTAAATACTAAATCTATAATAAACTTGAATAAAATATTTTAAATACGTTTAAGCTTAATTTAAAATTGTAAATACTATTAGATTTTGAATAACATAAATTATAAAAGATCTAATTTTTTTTATACATTATTTTGTAATTTGCCATAAAACTTCACTGTTAAAATTGGATAGTCACATTTTGGCGAAAGCTTTGTCGTTCGAAAATAAATTTTTCCTCAAAATATTTTTCGTGAGTTTTTCCATAAAATTTTCTGGACAACGAAATATTTTATTTTTTCAACATTTTTTAGAATTTTAAACGACACTTTTGTCAAATTTGGATCTTTACGGTGTAAAATATTTTTAACAGTGCTGGAACACCAAAAGTTTTTAATTAACTAAACAAATGTTATAAGATGATATTGAAGTTTATTGGATACTAGCAATATGGCCCGGCGTTGCTCGTGGTCACTTTGCGCAGTAAGAGCTGCGCGATTTTGTCAGCGTAGCCATGGCACTGTGCACTGTGAAAAATGAACTTTATCCAAATCCAGATTTATTAAATTACTTTGAGTATTTTTTGAGATACTTAAATCTATTTTTATGTTCACGACTTTACATGCTATGTCGACTACCTACTATTTAAACTGATGTTTTTGTAAAATGTTTCTTTTTGTGAAATAAAAATTCCTAACATTTTTTTAAATTGCATATTTTTTGTATAAAAATTAACCATTTAGTGACAATAAACCCATGTAGTAAACTTCACATACATTAGTTTTAATATTGGCGACGCAATAATATATCAAAGAAACAATATTGAATTCTTCCAAATCAAAATAATTTATCGTATTTGGTGAAGTTTTTTTTGTTGTGCCAATTGGCGACCGGCGTCTATATATCCCTCTTTCAACATAATTTCATATGGGTCAATATTTACGGACAATATGTCTTATAAAAATTATTTATCAAATATTTATTTTTGAATTCCAATAATATGTTTCTGAGGCGAAAATTTAAAAATAAGGTACATGGAGGTATAAATATATAAAACTTTAAGTTAAACTTTTAGGGTGGCCCATTTCAACACCATAGTAACATTCCACTCCGTAACAAATAGCATTTTTGTCATAAAGTTAAGTTGTTCGGAACATGAATACACATGGCGTCAGTCGAAAGAGCTGGTTTAATTCCCTCCTTCGGTTGGCGAGGTTTTTGTTAACTGGACATATTTTTGTATTTTGGACACTAATTTCTCCATTGTGATGATATTTTTAAATATAGGACCTCTTTTTAGCTCATTTGGCAACATTTTTATTCAATTGGAGAATTTTTTTTTATTAATTTGGCGACATTTTGAATTCATTTGGTGACATTTTTAATTCATTTGGCGACATTTACTCATCAGCCAATCAAAATAAATCGTTTATCCCAGTATTGTCTAAAAATATTTTTGGTCGCCAAGGTGATTTTTAACAATAATCTTATGAGGGGAAGATCGAGATGTCAATTTCCCATAGGCGTAATGTTAGAGAAAATGGAAAAAGTTCTATAACTTTTGAATGGTTGCAGATATCCACATGAAACAAAGTGCATGTTTTAAACTAAGAAAAGTTTGTTCACATGGTGCAAGTTTCATAAAACTCCGTGCAGTAGTTTTTGAGTTAAATCCGGACAGACAGACAGACAAAAAAAATTTAAATGTGATTTTCGGAATCAGTGTATCCTAATTCGTGGAGAAAACTCAAAATGAGGGGTTTTGTTCGATTCCACTGACAGACACTCCATTCTTATATATAAGTATTGATAGAAAAATGGTATAAATAAAAGTTAAACGTAAAATACTACGGCAATATATTAAAGGATATGGAATATAGAAAAAGGTACAAGACATAAAAATTATTGGTAATAAAAAAAGGCGTCGGAATTAATAAACTGGGATTTCTTTAAGTTTTTTTTATATAAAATTTTGGTTTATAAGAAATAATTCATATTTTTTACCCATGGAAAACAATCTATAACAAAACGTTAAAAAATCAACTGTTTTGGAAAACTAACAAAATTGAAAGCTTAAATTTTATACAAAAGTTCATGCTCATCAAAATATACAGTGAAATAAAAATATCGTAATAATGAGAAGATACTCATCTTTAGTTAGTTAAAAACAAAAGCGAAATCTGCCTAAACTTTGATAATTTAACTTTAGTAATTTGTCTGATTTATAGTAAACCGAGAAATTATATCAAATTATTTATAAATGTATATTTAATTGAAAAAACGAGAACATATTGATAAATTTAACTATAATACAAAACAATTTTAATGAGATGAAATATATTTTAATATTTTTTTTCAATATACGTTTTATCTTGTTTGGATTGAACTTTGATATCAGCTTTTACATTTTATTATCGTATATGATGTTTAACATGTTTTTTACAAAATGTTCAAACTATTTTTATACTATTTTTATTTTTGTGTCTTCAGAAATATTGTAAAAGTGTTTTTCTGTCTGACAAAGACTCTTTGCCAAATACTGAATAATTTTTATTAAGTTTTGTAAAGGTAATGCTCAAAAGTGAATAATTTTACTTCTATTTAATGAACAATAATTTTAAATTCAATTTGCATCAAGCATTTTAATTCACCAAAAACGATATATCATTTTACATTTTAACTTGTCCTTATAAATTGAAAAACATTAAAAATTTATTTGACAATCTAGAGATAACATTTCAAAAGTAAAGTTCTACTTCCCTGCCGATGTGTTTGATCCACACATAGTCCAAGATTAAACTATTACCAAACATTTTCGACTCTTCGTAAGCGAAAAAAAAAATATCGAAACCAAAACTTAAAAATTATTTAACAGGGTCAAATAAGAAATTTACGAGGTGCGAAACTTACCTGACTGCGAGAACTATTAGGTTTCAGGTGACAGAGTCATTCTCCTGACGTCGTCGCGCACATAAACTTGATAGCACAAAAGACTCAAGAGTAATATCGTAAAATGACTCCCGGGAAAAGATGACGTTCAAGGCGGCCATATTTTAACTCGGGGCAAAGCCTGGCGATCCGAAGGGGGAGGGGTTACGGAGCTGTCAATCTGTCAGTGCGCTCGCCAATCACTGGATGCTGTAGGCGGGCCCATAACTCAAGGGCGGTCGTTACTGTCCTGATGGCGTGTGATGATGAAAATGAAATTAGGAATCACACGGGGCCGCTGCTGATAAGGTGGACGGGTGGATGTCGAACATGGAAGCTTAGGTGTGGGATGTGCTTGGAACACCTGGAAAAAGATAGAAATTGTGTTTTATATAACGAAAAATAACTTTTAATGTAGGAAATTTTATTACCACATAAATTATCTAAGTGAGATATATGATATTTGGATTGTAGTTATTTAATCAATCGGTGTAAAATTAGTAGGTTAGTTATGGGAAAAGAAGATATGTTGGTTTTTCTGAGTATTTAATTAATTAAACTTGGATATATATTCTTTATTGTAGAAACAATAAAAAAAGCATTAACATAATAGTAAACGTATAACTGTAATTTTATATATAAGTTTAAGAATACCGTTTATATATGAGCCACATTAAACGTTTAGTAAATTCTATATTGTAAGATAAAATCTCGTCTAATAGAACATTGCGTTAAGAATATTAAAATACAAATACAACGTTAAAATACGCAATAAAAGTCCATACAAATCTGGACATGTTTCGGGAGATATGCATCTCCCGAAACATGTCCAGATTTGTATGGACTTTTATTGCGTATTTTAACGCTGTAATTGTATTTTAAATTCCACATTGGTTAATATATATAAATTAATAAACTTACACATTAGTTAGTTAAAAAAAATATTTTTTAAAGTAAGACTTTACGACAAATTTATTTTGGGGGAGGGGGGAATAGTCTAATTTTCAATAAGAACTGTTATCATTCCAATTATACAATTTATTGGTTCCTTTTTCGTTCTAAATATAGTTCAGCATTAATAGTTTTTTGCCTGCACGTAAAGATAATTTAAATTTATCTATCTTATATAATTTATTTCTGAATCGATAATGTCCTACAACTTCTCATTTTCTAAATTATTTACTAGAAATGTTGTTAAAACTTCTGTAGTCTTGTTTATAGGCAATGCTCGAGTACCTAAAATTCGTCACGGTATAATTAATCAATGAAATGAGTAACCAAAATGCAAAAGTAGTTATATCCAAACCTTCCGAAAAACGAAATTTTGGTGTTCAATAGGCACTTTATAACTTGGACTTAAATTTTAAATATAATACAGAAGCAAGATCCGTTATTTAGTAGCAAAAGTTGAAAAAAAGATAGCAGTAACAAAAGTAGCTATATCCACCCCAATCAAACTTTATACAGATGCGAAACCAGTTATATCCTTATTCCAGTTGCAAACCAAGTTATGAAAAAATTAAAATTTAGAATGTAAATCATTCAGAAATCTTAGAACTTACATTCTAGTAAAACATTGTATTTTTTTCTTCATTTTTACAAAAACAAATATTATTGTGATTGCTTTGGACAATAATTAAGTTTTGACAGTTTTTCGTGATTGACTCAAAAAAGCTTTTCGTGCATAATTGGCGTTTAAAATTGGCCTACACAAATATAATATTATATTGTAATTATATAGTAAATTAAACAATATAGTAAATTAAACAGGGCTTCAAATGTTATTAATTAATGCACTAGAAATATGACGGACAAAACTGAACATATTTTTAAGTTCAGAAAGTAGCACTTTACCAGTCTTCCCAGTTTTTAAAATATTATTAAAAAATATATCTACATGTTTAACAAACATGCAACTATTATTCATTTATATATTTTTTTGGAAATTCCTGAAGGTTATGTTTGAAAAATAGAGTTTAAAAATACAAATTTCTTAGGCAACTTGAAAAAAACTATTTTAGTTGACTTTAATTGTATGTATGATATTTTGAAAATGTTTTAAATATTCCTAACGTTTTAAAGACTAATCAAGGTTTTTAAGTTGTGCTAATATTTTAACTTTCACATTAGCATTTATAAATTTTTGTTAACGTTTTAACGTTTAAATTAACGTTTTTAAGTTTTCTAGCAAGTTTTGTAACTTATAAATTAACGTTTTTAAGTTTTCTAACTTATATATTAACGTTTTTAAGTTTTCTAGCAAGTTTTCTAACTTATAAATTAACGTTTTTATGTTTTCTAACTTATAAATTAACGTTTTTAAGTTTTGTTGCCACGAAGTTAATGTCAAGCTGCAGACTTGTTAATGTCAATGCGTTAAGCTTTTGCGTTGCTTTATACGTATATTTAATCTGCATTTTTATGCCTTTATGAAGTTTTTCGGACGAAAGGAATAGGGCTACTGATTGCTCCTAAAATAGCTTATAAGTATAGGGTCTACTCTTAGAAATAACCCGATATTTTTATAACATTCTACGATCGTCCAGTCTATTTTCGTCTACTTTGACAATTGTTTCGTCATTGAATCACGTTACTTTTGAAGTAACAAGAATCTTCACATTTTTAAAGTAAATAATTTACTTTGACAGCTTGCCCGTGGTATCAGCTCATTCAGTTCTAATTTCATTTTTACATACGTGTAGCCACAAAACGCAAAGTGTTCCTGGCTAGAGTCCTGTCTTCGAAATTTATTCGAAATCCTTTACATTTTTGACGAATTAAATTTCGTGTAAAAATGGACGAAATATTTAATCGAAGTATTTCTCAGACAAAAGTTTGCCAAAAATGACGAACTCCATTTTTAACAGTGTTACCGCATATTTAAAATGATCAACTCTGTTTTATAGTTTTTAATTAGTTAGGGTTGCCGCAGATTCTGGACTTTGAACGGTAACTTACTATTTATAATTGCATGGAAATATAGAAGCACTTCAGTTTTTACCAAACGCTTAATCATGTAAATAGAAATTGAGCAATATATTTTGAAAATATTGAATTTATTTTAAATCAAGTTATTGAAATAATATTAACAACAGTAATATTAATAGCTTATCCTTAAAACATTTTTTTTATGAATTTAATATAACGAAATTAACATTAAAAGCCATGAAAAAACATTTCATTAGATGAAATACCGACAAATTAAAATTCAACATTCTGATGAAAATTTAATTGGATCACAAAATTAGTCTCATTGAAGCTCAGTAAGTATTCTTAACATTGTAATTAAGTAATTAATTAAATTAATGACTTAACGACAATAATTGTTAATGATGATATGTTATTAATACGAGTACAAAATACAAGTCAATCATTTTTTTACTCGTTACAATTTTAAAGATATTTATTACTGAATTTATTACACATGATAATATCTTTCTAGAGTGTTTGTTTACATGTGTATTTCTAACTATTTCACATATTCTTCATTCTCACTTTCCAGACGGCAGATTCAAAGTTTTCCTGGGATAACGAAATAAGTGCAGGGCCATAAATTCTCGCTGTTAACTGGAAGGTAGCATCCCGACAGCTGATGTGTTGAGGGGAGCCATTGACCACTCCACCCCGTCAATGGTTGCGTCACAATGAAGATGTTCCTCCAGGGGAGTGCCATAAAAAGGTGGGACCCCCTGTTAGGGGGTCAAAGGGCGATTTTATTGACCACTTAGTCGGCGACAGAGTGGCGGGCTAACTAGCAAATTCTTTTGCTACTGGTATTGAGTAGGAGTGCCCATTATATTCGATTCCTGTATTCGAATTTATGTTTTTCTTTTATAAAAGATAATATTTTTTATATGCTAAATATTAATTAGTAAGCATTTTGCTGAATTAGTTTCAGTTTAAAAAGGGAATGGAATTTTTTTTTATTATAAATATTTTTAAGCATCTAGAAAAGAAATGAAGTATTTTAAACTGCTTTATTAGTATGCAATAGCAGAGTGGCAAATTATATTGCATAACAAAATGTTTTAGTGTTATACGGGATTAATGTAGTTATGCCATTTAAATTTCTGTATTTTAGTTTAAATTTAAAATTCATTGGATAATAAGATATTGAAAATAACAAATTTATTTAATAATATTGTAAACATTCTCTTTTTGAATTTGGTTAAATAAGTTTAACAAATATTATTCATACAATAAAAGGGTTACAAATTACAATAATGAATTGTTAATATTCATTCTTCATTCTAAATCAAATAATTTATTTTAAAACAAAATAGTTAAAAAAAAATTTAAATCACATTATTTTAGACATATTTTCATGAAAAGTTCAGGACTATTAATAACTTTATTATTCCATAATTTTCATGAAAAGTTCAGGACTATTAATAACTTTATTATTCCATAAATTCCTTTAAAAAAATTGACATTAATTTCATATAAATATTAACAAGTAATATTTTTTATCATGTAATCAGTTAGTGTTAAAAAAAAGTTTGGTTAAAGATATGTTTTTAATTAATTTATTTTTTACTTTTAACACACATGTAATTAAGCAAATGATCTCAATGCCATTATTAAAGATTTACATCAATTTAACATTAATATAAAAGCTCGAATATAATTGTTTTTTTACGTTAACGAATATATTACGTAAATACAGTCAATAGCGGACTTTATAATAATTCATGAAATTTACAGGTTTTTTTTTAAGGCTGACAGATAATAATGACCTTTATTTTAAGGCTGATAGATAATACAATTAAAATGTTTATTAACGCATCCGGTTTAAAAGAACATTACTATTTTATAGTGAAAATTATAATATTTCTATACATTGGAAAAAAATGATATTTTAACAGAGTAATTTAGAAACGTTAAAGTACACTATTTATTATATAGCCAGACAAGTATGACTGATAGTTTCTCTTTCCGTAGCCTGTTTTCGCTAACAAACATTTCCGCTTGCGGAACCCCAAGAACTATTCATCCACCGTTCTACCACATGCTTTCTCAAGAGTGCAGAGCCTTTGTCAACCCTACGCAAGACGTCTTACACAACTCAGCGGGCAGCCAGCATCAAAAGCCAATGCATTGGTCGATGACCAATACACATTGCATCGAGTCCCTTGTCGGCATTCACGCTAATCTCACCGTTTAGGCCGTAAGTCACCACTTATGCCACTGCTTATGCTCACAGAACAGAAATGAAATATCGGCCAACCTGAATTTTCCCAAGATTTTATACATACAAAAAAAAATATCCAGGCCATTGTCACTTTCTCGCCAAAAGGAAATGCGTCTTTAAGAAATGAGAGGGGGAATCGAATTCTAAAGGCACTTTGTGGTTTGGCGATATTTTTTAAAAGCGCATTCTTTACGACTTTGTGCTGGAAATATTGAGATTTCATGAGCCACCTGTTTGGCGAGGTTCGGATCCCCGACTGTGATTTTGAGGGGTCTGTGTAACCGCATGGTTGAGATGGAGAGCTAGGGTATTGTCCGTGTTTGTGTGGGTCAACTCTGTATGTGTCGACATTCAGATTGGGGTTTTATTACGATGTTGACTGACAATTCTGAAGTCAAGAGATTTTCTCGAAATAGCAATAAAATTTGGATATCTCTGAGACCATATGAATGGTTCAGTGATCAGCAGGGACCGACTTACAAGTTTAAGGGTCCATGGCAAAAGAACATTTGGGGAGACCGGACCTACATTAAAATAAAACTGCTAAATTTACGAAAGTGAGCATGCTATACTGCATGAATTAAATTTTGAAAAGACCCTTTGACAAAAGCAATGCGAAAGATGAAATGTATCATGAACGTGCAAAAAACATGAAAGGGATTTAATTGGATAGAATAATAGAAGTTTTGAAAAAAAATAACAATACACCTATTAATTTTTTTAAAACATATAAATTAATTAGTAAATTTATCAAACTTTTACACATTCTAACATAACCACATTTTCAATACAATTTTACTAAATTTCCCGTGTTTGTATGAAATCAGTAATGCTTTTAAATTAAGTTTTGTTTTGTTTAAGAGGAAGATTGTTTATTTTTAAAGAAAACTTCAAAATCGTAGCACATTCCAATTTTTTTAAAAAAAAGTATATATATATATTTGATGTTCACCATTATTGTTGTTCCCGTGCTGTGTTAAGATTAAAAAGTTGAAACTTATTCAACTTGACATATAAACTTAACTTATCAAACACATGTTTATTATACTTAACAAATATTAGTAAATAAAATGTCATTGCAAACACTATGAGGGTCCTCATTTTGTTAAATCTATATATCTACGCCTTATATTCGCTACCTGGGCTGTAATTTTATTATGATAGTTGACAAAAAAAGGAAAATTATTATGTTGTGCATGTTCATGAGAAATTAAACTTTGTTAAAGTATTGCGTTTTATGCAGAATCATCGTCATCATTGTTCTCCTGAACCTTTTAAATACAAATTGCTATCAGTAACGTTTAGAAAATCTACCATGTTTCCCCGCAGGGTCTTTAGAAAGTGATCAATTGTAATCGAATCGCAAATTAATTGCTTCTTAGCAATCAAAAATAGGCAAATAAAATTTTCTTTAAAGAGCCGTTCATTCCATTGTGTTTCTTATGAATACGTTTGTTTTAAAATTACAATTATACATTTTTAATTTAATAATATAAAAATTCAAATTTCAGATATGAATATCCACAAGGAAGTGTCTGAATAATATACAAGTTTACTTAGAAGATTGATTTTTGAAGTAACACAACGAAGAAGATTCTTTTATCATCAGTTATTCGAGATGTTTGGACAAGTAGGAGCAATAAGGAAGTAACTTGAATATTTTCCTGCAATTGCTAGACATATAATTACTATGAAACCAGTTTTTATAAATATTTTATGTAGCAGTGGCGTATCCAGAGGAAAGGCCAACGGTCCGAGGTTCACTCTGTAATGCATTGCAAAAATACATGACCCCTGTATAACTCCTTAACCGTTATGTGTCCTTATTTTTTTTATAACAGTTAATAAATATATTTTTTTTAATTTTATTTTAGAGTAATAAATTTTTATTTTATTTCAGTACTTATCCTTTGGAAACATCTATTGGTAATGTGTTAAAAATTTAAAATTTTCGGAATAAAGTTATTACAAATTTTAATTTATTAATGTTACTTTTAGATAACTCAACAAAATGTCGTAGTACTTAAAATGCAATTTATTACAGGATGATTTTGAGGAAACAATAAACACAGATCTCTTGACATAAACTTGTTTGGACCCCGAATCAAATTTTAGCTACGTCACTGCTAGGGGTATAAAATTATGCAACCAACCTTTGCATTTATATATTTAAATACTCAATTATCAAAAAAAAAATTTTAAAGTTACATACATTAGTAAAAGATTTAAATTAAATTTTCAGCGCTTCTGTTTTTGCATATGTTGAACGTTTTTGAATATGTTTTAATAAATCAAATATTTGATGAATTAAATGATAATTGTTAATTATTTTTATTATTCTACAATAATGCAAGGGAATTTGAGTATATCTGACAATTAAAATTCGTAAGTTTGGCGTAAAATCCTATCTGAAAATTATCCTATTTCCAAAGATAAAATGCTTTTCTTCAAAAATATTATATATTAAAAATTGTTCTAAAACTATTAGATTTTTTTTAAATTAAGCTGTTGTAGAGTGATTTTTATTGGTTCATAGATATAACGTAACAAATTTATATATAAATGTTAATTATCTTAAAATGCATGTGGATAAAACAATGTATGAAATTGATATGATTGAAATATGTCCGTACATGGGCACATTTCAATTGTTCCGTACAATTTTATTATAGACAATAAAGCCATAATAAAATGTGAAAAATCGTATTTGTTCGGTTAAACTACACATTTACATATCTGTCTGTATGCATATATAAAAATATTCGATTTGAGTTTACATTTGTAAAAAACTGTTTTATTGTTTTAAATTTTTTTTGTTTCAAAATAAATTCTTGGTACGATGTATAATACTCGGAATTCTTTTTTTAATTAATCGCAGTAAAGACAGATTTCTATTTTATGGAGAGCACCGTTTAATGTAGACTTATAAAAATTCAATTAACAGGTTAAATACTATTAAATAGTAAACGAATCGTCGTAGTAAACGAGAAGATAAATATAACCAAATTTTGTTATTGCTCTTGCAACCTAAATCAAAGCTGTTTTCCCTGCGACTCAACTCTCAGTGCAAACCTCGAACAGAGACAGAATCGAAATAAAGAGATTACATCAACGGACAGCTCCCGAGTAAACACCGCGGATTTCAACGTTCGGCGTCGCCCCCAAACACACACAAAATCCAGAATTAAAAAAAAAGAAAAATCTCGTGAAAAGAGAGCTCACAGATTGTGAATACAGGTTTTCGAAACGGTCCTAACTTAAAAGAAGACGTCGAAGCAAATCGGGACTCTTGATTTATGTCCCTTCCCACACATTCGAAAAAAGAGCCCTATAATAGAACGTCCCGACGAACAAGACAAAACGGCCTTAAAAGTCGGGCCGTAAATTTACGGCCCTGTCTAGATCCCCCCCTCCCCTCTGGCCTGGAGCCACATGTTCCCGCCTGTTTCAAATAAGGGGAATTATACAGGCTTTTAGGACCCCTCCCCCCCTCCTTCTGTATAATAGTTTGTGGATTACATGCGAAACCGGTTACAAAGGGTATTTATGAATATTCATATAATTTTTCTTTTTTTGGGGTTTTTGGTGTTTCCAGAAAGAAAGGATTAGAGGTGTTTTTTTTTCTTTGTAGAGATCGAAGACTTTGAGATGAATGGGGTTTAGTTTTTGAAAAAAAATGCCGTGTTACTTTTTGATGTCTTTATATTTCGGTAAAAGATTTTGGGCAGCGGTAGATTTTCGGATAAGCATAAATTGTGAAGTTTTTTTTTGTTGCACGTTTCTATTTAATATATTCGACCAGCCGAGTGAGATTTAATATTTATGTTTTTTTTCTACGCAGTAAATGGTTTAATATTTTACAACTATGCATAAATAGGTATTTTGTTTACTTGAATTTAATTTAATTTAAATACAAACTATTAGAAAAAATAACTTCGAAAAAGCACCGTTGGAATAAATAAAATTTTAAAACCAAAGAAAAAAGACACGAATTAAAATAATAATTTTATTCTCTAACAACCACCTACAAATTTGTAAGTTTTAATTATTGTATCATTAAGAATCTATTATAAATAAGACCACATTTTAAATATAAAAATATATTTTCAACTATTTAAATTTTTTTTTTAATTTGATGATTTTTAATTTATTGTAAAATAACTACATATGTGTTCGGAAAATCCGTGCATAGCAATGTGCTGAATTTATATTACTTGTATATACCTTGGAAAAAAGTTAATAAAATTGTAAGGATTTCCATTTTTTTTTAAAGAAAAAATTCTTAAATGGTTTAATAAAATATAAAAACAAAATTAATTTGTCTTATTTAAAAAAAAAAAAAATTAAACTGTTTTTAATAGTTTTTTTTATATAAAGCAACGCATGTTAAAAGAATCGTGTTAAAAGAATGCCAAGTTTTATTACTTTGGCATTACCCTAGTTTTGAAACATTATTAAAAAAATACACGAGTATTTAAAAGTAAGGAACGATTTTTTTTTAAATTTGATTTTTAATAATTAATTTTTTTTATAAAGCTTACAACATAATAAAATATTACAAATACAAATACAAGAGTAATAGCAAATTTTTTTTTTTTTAAATATAGCTTGATTTATGAATGTATATAATAATGTTTTAAATAAATTCTGAAATTCAATAAGAAAAATTTTATAGGCCTGCGGTTTCCATTTAAGGTTAAGCCATTGTCCCTTAGCTAAAGCTAAAATAGAACCAAGGACAATATATATTAATGGAAGTTCCCCCGCTTTCTTTTTGAACAGGGAAAAATCAAGGAAATAAAATACTGAAACTAATTTTAAATTTCTTTTAATTTTATAATTTTTACATTTAACTTGTACACAAATTTACGAAACAAATACATAGAAAAGATAACACCACAACAATCAGATATTTAATTACATTTATTATCTCTTTTTCATTTAATAATCTCATTTAAATTCATATGGAAATATTGTAATAGTCACTTAACTTACTGCAATGATTTTTTAACTGTATGAAATAAGTAAAATATTTGTTTTTGATTCATGATCTTGTCCAAGTTTGATTGCAATATTGATATTTTCACTCTTAAAAATAAATGCATTTTAATCATATTTTCTTCGTGACCCCGCGGACCTCCTAACATCAACCAGCAAAAACCCACAGTCCGCGGTCTACCTTTTGGAATCCACTGTTATAGACAATAAATAGTTTAATTTACATTTCGGCCACTATGTTGTCAAAGTAATAATATTTTGTCAAAAAATATTTTTCGAAAATTTAAATTCTTTTGCAAAACATAAATATCATATATACTGAAATATATACAAAATTATTCGATGAGCCAATAATTTAAGATATAAACTACAAGCGAAAAATGAAATATAAAAAGTTATTTCTGAAACCCTCACGATTTATTAAAAAAAAATCCGATTAAAAAAGTATCTAAGTGATATGATTTATTGCATTACATTCATCTAAATAAAAAATTGTATATGTCCATATACAATTTCAGATGTACTAATTTTAAACCGTTTATATGTATACAATATATATTTATACAGTATCCATTTAAAATTCAAACATGTATTTCAGTTAATGCAAAATAATAAAAACTTTAATACTTTATGATGTATTTCATGTATTCAAAATATTCTGCATTTATTAGCCAGGGATTTAGAAATAATTGCCTAATCCGTTCTGCTCTATATTTTTTCTAGGTCGAAGGAAACTAAAGCCTTGCAGAATAGAGAATCTCTATGCACGAACATGATGTTTCAAATGGGAGAACCGCAGATGACCATAAGATGTTTATTATCTGATGTCTAAATAAGTACAACTATATTTCCCTATGCTGACAATAGTTCTTGGATTAACCTATTTTGAGCAATGTGAATGCCAAAATATTTATATTTTGTATTATTTTATTAGTGTTTCGTTGTGGTATTTAAGTATTTTATTTTAAGATTTTTTTTTTTGTATTTATTAGTTTGATGTACAAATAATTGTTTTAAATTTTAATTGAATGCGTTTGAGTGTTATGAATGCATTGGTTGTGAAAATATAAATGTATTTGTTAACAATGTGGCACATTTTTAAAACAAGGGCCGTCGACTTTGTTTAAAATTGAGAATATTTTACTTTTAAAAAAGTGCCGATTAAAAGTACAGGAATGTAATTGTCTTACACAGTGATAAAAAAACGCGGTATTTCTGTTCGCAGAATGGCAACATCAATCGTTGTGTGCAAAAATCTATTTCGTTCGCATTTGTATTTTGTTTTTATGTAAGTCATTTTGGCGGTTAACCACTTTAAAATAATTGGTGAATATTTATTTTGATGATTTCCTTAAAATAAGCCTTATTATTTAAAAAAAAAAATCCATATTGTAAACGATCAAAAAATTGGGGTAGCGTTATCCGTAGATAGGGTTATTCCATTAACCAAGTTATGAAAAGGTTAAAACAATGACAGTCCGTTAAATTAAAAAAAAAAATGTTGTTTACATCTATGAGACAAAAGTCAAAAACTTTATTTTTGCCTTTTCTTTAAAAAAAACTCCGTATGAAGCGTCATCTTTCTTCTCCACTTAAAAATGACCCACCAATGCTGAAATTTAAGTTTTTAAATATAAATAATTTTTCGCCCAATTAATCCCCTAGAATTAATTTTATTTTAACTGTACGTTTGATATTTGTTTTTATTATAAATATTATATGGCACAATGCCTTCTGTACCATCAGAAATATTAAATAATAAAAATAGATTACGGCAGCTTAAGGGTAATCTAATTTCATAAATATATTTTGTTTAATTCAACCACCCGAAGGTTCGCATTTTACAGCTACGCGAATATAAAGTAGAATTTTTATGAAGGTTATTAATATTTTGCATTGAAGAAACATGTTTTATTTCATATTTATCTTTAAATAAAAATAACAATTACAATATAATAAAAATTTATAATAAAATTATTTTTATAATAGGATATTAAGGTACTTCCGCTTTCTAGGGCAAGACTCCCTACAAATTATATGTCCAACTATACTTATCTATAATGAATATGTTTCGATTAATTTTAGAATTTTAAACACTTCCGATTTAACATACAAGAAGAGCTTCCACATATCATTTAATAAAGTAATTTTTATGCAATGAACAAACAATTCGATGGTTTCTTAAATGTTACGCATATTTCTAACTAGTAAGAAAGAAACGCAATATTTGTTTTCTTTATACAAAACAACATTTTTAAATATACCAATAATTTTTTTTTTCAAATCAATGGATTTGTTTAAAAGGTTAAGTTTTATTTCGTATAGTCAAATTAATTTGTCAAATAAATTAGTTAAATTAATCGTACACAGAGTAAGTTCAGCAAATATTAAAAATTAAAAAACTTGATAAAAGAAATATTTAGAATTCACACTACAAATTTTATATTTTCCACACGAACATTTTAATCGGATGGATTACACAATAAAAATAATATTGAATTATGAAACAATTATAAATTTTCATAGACGACTTTAAACATAATTTTTTTTAATGTTGTTTAAATTTATTTTTTATATATATTTTTTATTGTATATTTCATATATATTTTTTACTGTATATTTCATATATATTTTTATTGTATATTTCGTATATATTTTTTATTGTATATTTCGTATATATTTTTTATTGCATTTTTCATATATATTTTTTATTACATTTTTCGTATTTATTTTTTATATATTGCATTTTTCATATTTATTTTTTTATATATTGCATTTTTCGTATTTATTTTTTTATATATTGCATTTTTCGTATTTATTTTTTTATATATAGCAATTTTCATATTGTATTTTATATATATTGCATTTTTCATATTGTATTTTATATATATTGCATTTTTCATATTGTATTTATATATATATTGCATTTTTCATATTGTATTTATATATATATTGCATTTTTCATATTGTATTTATATATATATTGCATTTTTCATATTGTATTTATATATATATATATATATATATATATATATATATATATATATATATATATATATATATATATATGTAGTACTTTTTATTTAATTTCTTTTTATGTATTTCCAACATAACTTTAAAGAAATATTTAAAAAAAGTCAACTACCCGATTCCCAGAAATGTTCATTCGAAACCGGCACAAAATACCATTCAAAGAATACAAAAAATAAAATCCAACGTTGACAAATTTAAATGGCCATCCACCAGCCATAGAACTCCCAGAAAGATTAAAAAAAAAGAGCCATTCTGGACCCTTAACAACACCATCAAAGTCATAGGGGTCGTAAAACTGACACAAATGGAGTAGTAAACAGGAGGTCCGCTTGTTTATGGCGGGAGCTATTCTTTTTTGACGCAACACTTGATGAAAAGAATTGTAAAATGTCCCCACGTGATAGCTCGAGGCTCTGATAGGACGTCTCTATTCAGACAGGGATGTCCGAACTGGGATGGAAAGTCCGACTGGGAAAATAATCCAGGTTGTGTTTTGCTCGGTGAAAGTTTTGGCCGTGTGTTTTCTGTGTGTTTCTTATTAATATCTGTCGCATGGATTAAGGTTTGGATAGAGCTAAAGGTAGGACGTCATTAAAGGTATGTTGGAAAATTAAAAAAATATATATATATTGAAGTTTGGGTTATTTTTCCGAGAGATGGAGCGAAAATTTAAATAAAATAGATTTTTTTTGAATTATAAATAATCCAAATTGTTTTTAAGGATCAATTTAATTTCAACAGTCATACGAAATTATCGCAAACGTAGTATGGTGTTTAATCAATGTGAAAAACGATCGAAATTATGTTATAACACATGATGACGAATGTCGAGATGTGCACCGGAAATCTTTGTTGTGAAGGAGTGAGAAAGGATGAAGGGGGGGGGGGGGGGGGAAGGGGTCCTTCAAATTTTAGGTATTAATGCTGGGCACATTGTATTTCTTTATTCAATAAATTATAGAAATAAATAGGCATACAAAGAAATTATATTATTACTTTATGTAAACTTATATGTTGAGTGATATTTTTTTTGTTGCCTATTTTAAAACGTTTATATAACAGTTCTATTCTAAATTTTTATTATTTATTTTTACTTATTACTTATTTTTGAAAATTATTCTACGAGATTTTTATTTTAAAATGAAATGTAAACATTTTTCTTCTGTAAAAATACAAATTTTAACATTATTAAACAAAAAAAAAATTATAATTATGTTTTCTCATTATAATTTGGGAAATTTAAATAGTTATAACATTTGTATTATTTAAAAAACAAAACAAAAAACATACATTTTTATGTTAATATTTTTTTTTATTTCTATACTATTAAGATAATTTCTCATAATAAAACTATTAAAAATTGTGACATTTTAAGAGAAGTAATGTTTTAAATCATTTTAACAATATATTTTAACTTGATAGTTATTCAACAGTTATTTATTCATTACTTAATAGTTACTTCACTGTCAAATATAAAATACCGGGTAATATCGATTAATAACAATGTAAGAATATATTCTGCTCATGCAGTGCCCTCTGGTTTGAATTGATATACACGAATCTAAAAAAATTCGTACATAAGTCATTAAGAATACAACAAGTACTTTCCGTTTACACGAGTTATAAAAAAATAAAAGGGAAAAAAAATTTGCGGTGCACTTTGATGTTCAAAGGAGGAAACGACACAGGATGCGACAGATGCATGGGATGTGGTAACATGAAGACGGCTTGACACAGAGAAAAACATCCCCATGGTTAAAAAGAACAGATGAACCAAAAGTAAGGGAGCACACATTTACTTACGTCGCGCTATTTTAATCAGTTTGATCACTTTAGCCTTACCCTCTCTTTCCCCTATATCACTTCACGATCAATTTTTTTTTCATTAAAACTTCCACTGTTGATTTTACAAAACATACCATCAATAGAAAGATTGTGAGCTCTATAAAAAATGACTCTTATCAGTATTTGTAAAACAAATTTTAGCATAATTTAGAGTACACTACTACATCACACAACCACTATGTCTCCCTCCTGTGCCCTGTCACGCCACAATTATCTCATCTGCCAATAATGCGTGACTTAATAAATGTACAATCGAAATAAAAATAATGTATTTAGTTATAAAATTATTATGAAGTATTCAATGTTCAATAACGTATAATTTTAATTAAATTTAATAAAAAAAAATATACTACTTATCCTAAACTTTTTTAACTCGATATTGGTAACTGAGTAACAACCTAACACTTCAACTGCGCGAGTCGTTATTTAAAACACCATCTAACATACTTAAAATTGGTAATTATTATAGTTGGTAATAATGGTAATAGTATGGTGTGCATCGAATTTACTTTAGTATGTAGTTTATTTTAGTTTTTACAACTGATTTTCACAATTAAGTACATAAAATTAAAATACAAAAGTATTTAGCGATTAGCAACATAAAATCTTTCAATACTCTTCATCTGTAAAAGTACTATACTTGTCAGAAACCTATAAAACTCTATTTTGATAACAGAGTGTCTATAGTTCTCTATAGCAGCGGTTCTCAATTAGCATAAAGTCACGGACTCCTGTCAAAAACTAAAATAGGACAAGGGGACCCCTGTTTTCATATATAATCAAGGAAGTATACTAGAAGTAAGTATTGTAGGTAGTATACATTTGAATTTTATTTGAACATAAAAATGAAGGAAATAAAAAAATGCTGAAATTAATTTTATAATTTCTTTTAACTTTTCACAGCTGTTAACTAAGAATATGGGCACAAATTTACCCAATAAATGCATAGAAAAGGTAACACTATAATCAAAAGTCCAAGTACTTTTACTCTCTTGTACATTTAACACTCCTCAAAACATTTTAATAGAAATTCATGTAAATATTTTCTTTTGTGACCCCGCACCACCTTTTTAGGAACTATTGAAAAATCAGTTATTTAGATATATTTTTTGTAGAACCTTTAATATGGTATAAATAGCAAATGCGAAAAAAAGTAACATTTACAAAAATGTGTATTTACGAATGTTGAATTTAGTATTTTATGTATTTAAGTTTTTACAAATGTTTTTCACACTAAAGAACATTCGTTTCCTAAAGCTCATTTTACACCTAAAGCTCTAAAATGGCAAGTTCTTTTATACGTATACCCAAGACGCTTTGCACACGCCGTTTCTCATGGGAGACATTTATTAGCTAACTTCTCGGTGGATATAAATCATTTGTTTCTTTTTTTCACCTTTCAGCATGATTTTATGGGGTTATTTATGAAGAGGATAAATATAGACTCCTCCTTTTTGCTACAGAATGAAACACAATTCATTTTCTTTTCACTTAGTTTTGTAGATGTAGATTATTTGTAATTTTTTTAAGGGTTGTGGATTTCTAAAATTTTCTAATATTACACTGGCCCAATTTTAAGACATATCTCAAATAAGTTTTTTCGAAAGTGAATGCTGGAATTTCTCTGTACATACATATTAACTTATAGAAGCCTTGACAGGAACATACAACAAAAGAAAAGTATCAGACTAATATTTTCAATGAGAGTTACATATCAAATTTAGTTAGAAAATTGTACAGGACGATTCAAGAATTTTTTTTGGGGCACATACAAGCACAATTTTTGGCCCCCACTCACTTTTATACAAAATAATTGACGGCAACCAGACAACTTGGTTATGCTCCAAGATTATTTCAAACTGTACCCTAAGGTAGACATTTTTCATGTAATAAAATATTAAATTATACATCCTCTATGAAATATAAAAGTTCAAATATTTATATAAAAATGAAGAATAATGTATCTTTAGTTAACCATTTTACTCACAAATTTTGTACCCTCATTTGTCAGCTTGGAATTTAAGCCACGCCTGCAAATTCTGTCAATGAAAGTAAATAATCCGCTTCTAGTTAATAAGGGTTGTAAGTAAAAATAAACCTAATTTATAAAGATTTTTTTTTTAAATCGCGAAGGTTTTTTTTAAATTATTATTTTTGTCAATATTTTCAATTGTACATATTTTATTACTTATGATAATTTTGCCTAATATTACTGATATTATAACTACACATTTTAATTATTATGGAATGAAAAAAAAATTAAAACAATTTAAGCCATTAAAAACTGTATTAAATGACTGATAAAAGGCGAAAAAAGTCAGGTATTTATTCGTAGACTGGCCTCTATTCTTGCAAGCATCAAAAATTTATTATGTTTATAGAAACGATACATCAGTGTAACATATTCATTAATCCTATTTTATTCAAAAGTAACCCTAATAAATACATTAAAACGCACATTGACAATACTTTATTTATTATACCCCATGGTTTGATAGCTCCATTCACTTTATACTCATTACCAAGCATCCCAACACAAACACCAAGAAAGAAGATTGAAACCACCCAAAAAACGATAAAGAAAAGACGGAGAGGGGGAAAGCATTGAAGGATAGCATTCCACTCGCATTATTGCATTGAAGTCTAATCCAATTCGATTATCTCCAAGAATAGAAAGGAATGCCGGGAAGCATGCTCCCCTTTTTCTAATAGATGCCTGCCACCCACACCTGGGCCTTTCGTTTCCGGGTGAAAAACAATTTTGAAATCGAAACGGGGGCTAGGCGGCCTAGTTTGATACCTAATAACGGCCTTTCCGTGTATCGATCCAAACGGTCTTTCGATGGGCATGGAAGGAAATGGTATTAGAAGATCCAGACAGAAGGGGACTTTGCCAATATCTAAGAATCACATGGCATACCACAAGGGAATGGGGGTTGGCGAGCGATTGTGGCGACTTTTTCTGTTTGGGAATCGATTTGGGGGCAATGTAATTTCATGGATGACTGACCCATGAAGGGATCAGGTATTTCCTTTTGTTGAGTTCAATTAAAGCTTAACCAGTGACGTATGCTTCTTATTTAATGTAGGCAATATTTAAGAATAAAAACAAATCAATTAATTCTGCAAATGTATTTGTCTATAGAATATTGTCTTTTTATGAATTTTTCTAATAAAATATTCAAGATTTGTAATCTAAATCTGAATACTTAAATATATATTCCAATTTTTTAAACATTCAACGATATTAGTTGCAGAATATTGTGAAAGTATGTTTACGTCAAGAAGCCAATGGACATTTTCTGTTGAAAACAAGGAAGTTAATTTATTAAGTCAATATTTTTTTTTACTTATAAAAACATTTCCTTCCACTATGTCACATTTCATAACTGTCACTTTACCACTTCCCATTCCTTATGCACATTTTTCCAACTGTAGAAGTAGGAAAATCAAATTCTGAAATTTTAAATGGCAAAACATACCATGACCACAATCTAATAATCTGATTTATCATAGCACTAAGAAGCATGTAGAATTCCTAATTAAAACCACTCTACTGACAATGGGCGTCCACATTTTAAACAGTTGTCCAAGTTTGAAAACATGAAATGTGCATGCAATATAACCATACCAGTTGTTCAGATTTAAAATGAAAATAGTACAAGCCGTTTCCAAACATAAAAAAAAAGTACTTAAAAATGAGTACCTGAATAAACTCGTTTTTCTTTTAGTACAATTGCGTCGTAAATGAGCGATGAAGTACTCATATTTAAGTAATCGTATTTTCTCAAAAATAAGAATTGTGATTTAATATTGGTAATTTCAGCTTCTGTTCAAGCCATCTTAACAATGCGACCTGGCGAACTTAAAATAGTTGTTCAGAAGATGGTTTTCCACATCATTTGATGTCGATTGCGTAAATGGAAACCTAGTTATTACAACACAATTATCTTACTTCCCATTCTTTTGGCACACCAATTAAATATTTCTTGTGTTTATAACTTTATCACCTCGCCATGGTAGTACAAGGGATAACGCATTGGGCTGCGATCCCTGTGGACCTGGGTTCGATTGCCTATAAGTCTGAGTTGTAATTGTTAATATTTATTGGAAGTGATTTATGTAGACCGCCCATGTAGGCAAGCAACTGCTCTTTTTATTCATTTTTACTCATTTTTGAGTACATGTCTTTTTCAAACATGAAACTTGTATTCGGAGCTATAAGCATTCAGAAATCAGTACATTTTACTTATTTTAGAATGCCCAATGCACCGATCGCCTTTACGTCAATTACGGCCACAGTGGTTCTATACAATTTACGTACATTTAAACAAAAGTTGTAGCCACTAAAACAAAAGACCCCTATCTTCACCCAGTCCCAACGCGCCAGGGATCTGCCTGTAGTATCTCTAATGCCCAGTGAATCAATCCACAAAAAAGCCATTATAGAAGTTTCTCTCAATATTACACTCCGTAAGCTCCTCACGAAATAACAACGGATCACCCCAAGAGCAATCTTCCAGCCAGCTCTTCTCCCAACACGTAGCGCCAAGGGATGGGGAGAGAGGGAGTGACTCAAAGTCCCGCACCCCCCTAAGATTTATATCGCAGACGAGAAATATAGCTCACGCGTTGCACCCCTCGCGTCTCCCGTTTATTTTCCGGAGGAATTTCCCTCTGAGCGTCCCGGATATTTACCTGGGAGGAAGGGGATGCGTGGGCGTACCTCATCTCCAGTGGCCGTTTGCAACACTTACCGAAATGAAGTTCGCATACCCTGCATCTGGAGATGAGTGTATGGGATGTATTGAATTAGCATAAGGGATGTGACATTTTGGAAGGAGGGGGCAGTGGTGCTGGGTGGATTCGAGTGCCCGATGTATTTTTTTAAAACCTAAAATTAATTTAAGTAACTTTTAGCTATCGAAATACATAGGTGATATAGTGTAATCGTTAATTTAAAAAATCCGCTAAAGTGTACTATATCAAATTTTCGGGAAACAAAAGTTTGGTTTGGTTAATAAACGTCACACTAGAGCTGTACAATGAGCTATTGGCGACGGTTTGGGTCTATCTCGAAGGAAAGATCCGGGAACACATACACATTCACACACACATTCATTCATACATACGTGCACCTCGTTATTTTATAACTATGGTCAGATGATGACGACGGGAAACAAATAAATATATTTTATTTTTGATATTAATATAGATTTTGGCTTTAAAAAATTATAGTATTAGTTAGCATCTTCTTGAAGTGGATGTGGCTTGTAATTATATTATTATGTTTATTCCTTACTTTTTAAAATTACAATTAGCGGGTTTCTGCAATAAAATACGTATTTACTATAAAAACGTACATTTTTAAAGTTAATTTGACAGTTGACGAAATGGCAGTTGACAAGATTGAGCAAAAAATATCGATTAACGATTGTTAGTCATTAAAACTTTGGCGGACTTAAACCAAATTTTGAAGCTTTACATCCTGGAAGCCACAATAAAATAATAAAGATGGCTTTATGTTCAATTTTAAGTATAGTTTTAAAAATAATAAACATTAAAAAAAATTATACAGACATTTTCTTTGTTTTTTCAAGTCATTCTGGTTCTATTTATTGGAAGAAACCTAGAACATGAACATATACAATGGATTTGAGATGATGAATAGTCACATGGTTAATATAATGTAGATATTCTACGCTTATAACTATATCCAAACTGCCCAGAAGAAAAAACAGCATGAAACCTAATTTTTTTTTTAATTTAACGTTTTTTTTAAAGATATTTAAAGAAAAAACTACATTTTCTTGAAAGTTTTTACTTTCCCTGCATAAAATGTCAATGCTTAAAAAATTGAAGGTTTTTCAAAGTTTTTAAAAGAATTATAGGTTTATGAAGGAATACTGAAGCAAAGGCCAATCTAATATAGATCTAAAAAAAAAACCTTCAGTTTTCTAGAATAAAACCTTAAATTTCTAAATTTAGATGAAAGTTTATGCTGACTTATTTTACTGTGGGTGTTGATGAGTTCGTGGCAGTTTTGAAAAACTTTATACTGCCGACAATTTTGAACCAATACTAATTTTTATACTTTTATGGGTTTTTTAAGCGGTCGCAAGTAAACAATTGCCTGCATAAGTGTGAATGGATGAAAAAACTAGTTAAAACATTTTAATGAAAACAAAATATATATTTGCGTCATAGTATATACAGTATTGAATATTGTAAAGTGTTACCTTGTCTCCAACGTTTACTAACTGCTAAATATAAAATCTATCTTTGTATTAATCATATCCTCAGCTAAATGGTTCCATCATTCAATTGATTGGACTTTCAATTTAGTAGCAATAAGGTAAAAAATTACATTATTTTTATTGCTGTATCATATTACAATAGTCTGAGAGTTAAGGCAATATTACTTTACCATAGTGCCGAAGTTACCCTAAAAGTTTAATAATTAGTATTCGGCATCTGAATAGGAATTCATTGCGTTTCTGTGCCCATTAATCACAACGCTTTTTGTGTGCAATATGATCAGTGATCTATCAATATCCAAAACAAAATAACACGACCCACTTATCTACACTATTGACAACCTATTACCTCATCGATCAGATACACACCAACATCAGTCAAGCCGAAAGTCCGAACCCGGACTTGTCTTATTAAAAAACGATCACAGATTACACAAGAATAAACAAAAACACCCAACCTGACCCATCTCTCGTCAAACCATCTTTCCACACGCATCTTTATGTCGCCATACCAGCCAAATTATAAGCGTCTCATTTAAATCTCACAAGTTTATTTACTTCAGCGCGTGGCCATTGACCGAAGTTGCTGTTCCATAAACTTCGGCGGAAAAAGGGTTCATAGATTCACTGACAGAGGGGGTGGAGTACCGAACCGATGAAGTGTAAACGATGTCGATGAGAAGGCTTGGACAATTAAAGAGACTTGCCTCCTACTCCTTGTATGAAACGGAAGCTCGGCGGTACCTGGCTGATTATGGATGATTTATGGACGTCTAAAAGAGGTCTTATCCTTCTCGCCGCTTCGTTATCTTTGGCGTGTTTGTCAATATTGCCGGGGCAATGGTCACGCTAAAAGCAAAATGTGAGACTTGTGGGCGGGGGGCTGAAAAGAAATTGCGAGTTGGATAAAAATCGTTTTACGGCTTTAACATATCTCTTAAAGAGTGAAAATAGTATATCCATGATGTACCCTTCATTGACAATTACCAATACAGAAGTCGTTATAACGAAATGTCACTTAAAAAGTTATTGCAATAAATACTAATCAACTGATTGGAATTTTCAGTGAGGGTCGTTATAAGGAAGTGGTCGCTATATCGAATAGCCATGAGAGACTCGTAAGTAACTCAATTTATTTATGGAAGTACTAAAGACACTGTATAAGACAAGTAGAAATAAACTTTTTTTTTAAATATTACTGCTCTAAATATAAAACTATTTAGTTTAAATGGTGACATACTTTCTTAAGATAAAATAAATTACTATAGTTATTAAAACACAAATGCGACTTTAAAACTATGCATAAAAAATACATGAAATCTAAACATGTTTTGGAGATACCTCTCCTTTCATCAGCAGAAATGAAAAAGTGTGCGCACAATAAAATCAAAATAAGCCTAGAATGGAAAGTGTTGCCAAAGAACAAAAACTATCTCAATCGGTTGGAGTTAACTATTGTGTGTCAACAAGTGGGAAACACCGGAACAGTAAATGTATATATTGCTAAAAATTTGAAATGCCTCCAGGAAGTAAAGTTCGACTGGAGATTTGGTTTTGCAAATTAGATGCGTGTTAGAAAAATTAAATATATGATTATGTTCAGAAGAGTGCTTGACAATGGAGAACTTCTTTATTTCTTGTTTGACAGTATGCATCGGTTCTTATTGCGAAATATTAATGCTCTTTGCTTTAGTGCTATTAGCTACACATGATTAATTATTATGCAAACAAAATTTTAAAACTTAACGAAAGAAATGACGAAGGATATATCTGTCCGGGTATAATCAGTTTTTGAAGGAAAACACAATTTTAAAATTTATAAAAATACCCTTAGTTTCTGCATTTTTCAAATCTAAATTATAGAGGAACTTTAAAAAAACCTTCTAACTAAAATAATATATTTAAAAAAAAAATCAAAGAAAAGTATGCGAATTAAACTCTTGAATTTCAAACTAATTTTCAAATAGGGTAGTTTAATCCTTTAGAGTGTTAATGATTTATTAAATATCACATTATAAACTTGCAACGTTCTCAGTAAAGTCATTTTATCAGAATGCACGTAGTCAGTTAATATGGGTTTGAAACTTGCTGTTCTTCAATTTTTAATATCAAACTAAATTCTTTATAAATTAATACAAGTTTAACTGTCGAATTACGAAATTATTCCAAGTTTCACACAGAAAGAATTCGTGGAAGAGGAAATTATCCTGTGTAAAACTAAATTAAATTTATAGTTAAACTATTGTTGCAATTTATCGCCGAATCATTAAATAATGGTCATGATTAATAGAGGTCATGATTAATAATTATTCGTGTTATTTACATAGATGTAGGCAGTTAATGACAAAATCTGACTTATAAAATGTTTTTATTTTTGTCAAAAACTTGATTTATGAACTACACCAAAGTCATGACTATGCAAGGCAATCACAATAAGAATTTTACGAGTACATCTGCACTTCATGCAGAATTCGTTCGTGGTATAAACTCAGTTCTTTCAATCAAAGAGTTTAGGTTCAAGGAACTTGAAATCCTTGAAGTTTATCAGCGATGAGAGAAACCTCACTCAAGAAAAATGAGATACACAAACTTCAGAGTTGGTCCCCAGAGAGTTTTCCTACGCAGCAAAGATATAGAGAATAGTTGAAGGAATCTATCATTGCCTCCTTTAGGAGGGCAAGCATATATCTTGCATCTCTTCGCCGTTCTTTTAAACAGCGCAAGATTGCATAGGAAAAAACAATTTATCAATCATCAAAAGAGTTATATCTGTTTCAAGATGTTTTGAAATAACATGCATTAAATACTCTGTAACGAATATGTTGTTTTTATTCATTAATTACGAAATGAGCTGAAGAAGTTTTATTATCAAATCTTTAAAATGTTAAGAGAAAATAAGTGTATCTAGAATTCATAAATATTTTTTTAAATAAATTTGAAGAAGAAATAATTGTTTCTTTAAATAATTTCAATGAGAAATGCTTTTGAAAGATTTAATTAATGAACGATATCAAATATAAAGAATTATATTTAACAAAAAAAACAAGGAAATACATACATTTAATTCCATTATGATAGTGGGTAGGTTATCCTGGTACTACGCATTCATCCTATAGAGATGATACATATAAGGGAGAGATGGAAAAGAAATATATCCAATAACACGGTAGATGAGTAGAATTGAAGGGATTAAGCCGGTCATCGAAATAAGTGTTCTATCGGCACCCTTCACACTTGATGAGGTACTGCCAGCGGACAAGGAACTTCTAATTGATGATTAATTCATACAAGAAAAGAACTCAAGGCATTAACTAATAATATTAACAACTTTAATAATTAAACTAAACAACAAAAAAATAATTATTTACAAAAATATTAGAAGCCATTACAATCGGCACAACGTCCGCCGTTATACAATCCGCTTTCGGGTATCGCCTTCGCTGCCGTGCCAGGACATCATTTCAGTTCGCATAATACATAGTTCCTTACCAATTGGCGAGAGTGGCATGGAGTGGTTTGGTTAATTAACGTCGCACTAGAGCTGCACAGTGGGCTAATGGCGACGGTTCGGGGTCTATCTCGAAGGAAAGACCCGGGAACACATACCCATTCACACACACATTCATACATGCACCTCGTTATTTTAGAACCATGGTCAGATGACGAGGAAACATCTGAACTGGCACCCAACGTCTTCAATAGACGTCGGGACTTTGGACCCCGATCATATTTATCGTGCACCAGTCCCGTATACACGCCAGTATAATTTGTTGGATATTCTGGACGACCTTCTAGTATTTTTGTAGTGAAGCTGGCAACCCTCCGATCGCAAGATCACTACTTTTTTACTTTTCTATGTCAAGTCCATTGCACGGATTCGAACCACCAATCCTCTGATTAGTAGCTGAACGCCTTACCAACTGAGCAACTGGGGCTCCTATCTCGAAGGAAAGACCCGGAAACACATACACATTCATACATGCACTTCGTTATTTTAGATTTATAGGTCAGATGACGAGGAAAACACCTGAACTGGCACCCAACGCCTTCAATAGACGTCGGGACTTTGGACCCCGATCAGATTTATCGTGCACTAGTCCCGTATACACGTCGTTAATTTTGCGGATGTTCTGGACGACTTTTCTAGTATTTTTGTAGCGAAGCTGGCAACCCTCCGATCACAAGATCACTACTTTTTCAAGTCCATCGCACGGGTTCGAACCACCAATCCCTCTGCATGCGGTGGGCAGATTTGACCTGGGCTATGGAACAGATGTGGCCCGCGGTAGACAGGCAGGGGGCAGCAGTGACCTGAGCTATGGAACCAATGTGAGCCCGCGGTTGACAGGTAGTGGTCAGAAGTGACCTGGGCTATGAAGCAGATGTGGCCCGCGGCAGACAGGTAGTGGTCAGAAGTGACATGGGCTATGGAATAAATGTGGACCGCGGTAGACAGGCAGTGGTCAGAAGTAACTTGGGCTATGAAGCAGATGTGGCTGCCTGCGTCCGGATCAGATTCAGAATCTGGGAGTGTGCCACTTCATTTCATCCTATGCTGCTGTGAGCAAAAGCTATGTCCGAAAATATCTGCTATACTGGAGGCGAAGGCCACTACGTGGCCATGTCCTTCGACAACATATTTAAACAAGTCAAGCAGATGTGGCCCGCGGCAGACAGGTAATGGTCAGAAGTGACCTGGGCTATGGAATAAATGTGGACCGCGGTAGACAGGTAGTGGTCAGAAGTGACCTCGTCTATGAAGCAGATGTGGCCCGCGGTAAACAGACGTTGGTCCGAGGCCACGAGGTCCGACCAGCCGCCACACATTTTTATTACTATTGTGAAATTAAACTTTTTTCACTTTAAATGTTCTTTAACGAATAAAAAACCCTAGATCGCGATGGGGAGACCAGTGGATAAAGACGTTCGGCTATTAATCAGAAGATTACGAGTTCGAGCCTGACTGATGGACTTGACAAAGAAAAGTAAAAATTTAGTGATCTTGCCAGCTGCGCTACTAAAATACTAGGAAGTCGTCCAGAACATCCAACAAATTATACTGGCGTGTATATGGGACTAGTGCACGATGTCTGATCGAGATCTAATGTCCAGACGCCTATTGAGTTTGCGTCGAGTTCCAGCTCAGGGGCTGTCCTAGTCATCTGACCATGGTTTAAATATGCAAGGCATCGTTCTCGGATCTTTCCTTCGAGATAGGTCCCGAACTGTCGTCAATAGCCCACTGTGCAGCTCTAGTGCGACGTTATTTAATCACACTAAACAAAAAAATATCTAGCAATTTATACTGGCGTGTATACGGGACTGGTGCACGATAAATCTGATTGGGGTCCAATGTCCTAACACCTATTGAGGTTGCGTCGGGTGCCAGCTCAGGTGTTGTCCTGGTTATCTGACCATGGGTAAATACGAGGCATCTTCTGCATTTTGAATTCCTGGGTCTTTTCCTTCGAGATAGAGCTTAAACCATCACCAATAGCACACTGTGCAGCTCTAGTGCGACGTTTATTAACCAAACCAAGGCAGGGAGGGAAGATATGAAATTGTGTTATATGTTTTTGATTAATTAACGTCGCACACTAAAGCTGGAAAGTGGGATATTGGCGACGCTTCGGTACGTATCTCGATGGAAAGACCCGGGAACGATGCCTCATATTTTTGAACCATGGTCAGATGACGAGGACAACAGATTTATCGTGCACCAGGCCCGTATACACGCAAGTATAATTTGTTGGATGTTCTGGACGACTTTCTTGTACTTTTGTAGCGAAGGCTGCTCTCGGATCGCAAGATCACTACTTTTTTTTAATTTTTATTTGTCGAGTGAATCGCTTGGATTCGAACCCTCAATCCTCTGATTACTAGCTGAATGCCTTTATCCACTGGGCCACTGGAGGCCTGTATTATATGAATAACGCGTTTTGAACAGTTTGCCGAAAAGGCAGTGATAAAGACGCCAAATATGACGACTTTTATACATACACATTTCTTGTTTGTTTTTTAAGGCATCGGATGAATTATTTTCAGCCAGTTAGAGCCATTGGTTTGTGCAATTGAGCCTTTTTACAGTTCGCCTTAAGGTCTGGTTAGGTTGTCCTCGAGAATAATTATATATTAAGTAGTAAACAATGTTTATTAATTTCTGAATAGTTAAAAATGTTTGCGAGAACTTTTTTGTTTAATTTTCCTTAAAGGAAAAAAAAATTAAATTGCTACACATTTTCGACATAGATCTTTTTGGAAGATTCTTTTGTGGAAGCTGAGCTTAAATGTTTTACCCATGGCTGGTTTGGTTAATTAACGTCGCACTAGAGCTGCACAGTGGGCTATTGGCGACGGTTCGGGGTCTATCTCAAAGGAAAGACCCGGGAACACATACACATTCACACACACATTCATACATGCACATCGTTATTTTAGAACCATGGTCAGATGACGAGGAAACACCTGAACTGGCACTCAACGCCTTCAATAGACGTCGGGACTTTGGACCCCGATCAGATTTATCGTATACATGCCGTTAATTTTTGCGGATGTTCTGGACGACTTTTCTAGTATTTTTGTAGCGAAGCTGACAACCCTCCGATCACAAGATCACTACTTTTTTACTTTTCTTTGTCAAGTCCGTGGCACGGGTTCGAACCACCAATCCTCGGATTAGTAGCTGAACGCCTTAACCGCTCGGCCAAGGAGGCCTTTTTTACCCATGGCAGAATTTTTAATAGTGCTTAACAACCACCATACTTTAGAAAATCCAAAAGCCTCTTACGTTGTTACTAAAATTGAACTTTGACTCTTGACAAAAGTCACGAACACGGAAGGGAGTTCGAGGTAAACAACCACACTAAATTGTCGAAGGGCCGCCCAAAAGAATGCATCAGAAATGGAAATCACGAACACGTTTGTTGTTTGCGGCCACGTGCCGAAAAAGTTATCCTGAAAGGGTGTATTCCCAAATGTTAAACATGACTATCTATAAAGCAGCACCGATTAATCACTGGTAAAACCACAAAGTAACTTTAAAAAAATAATAATGGGTAAATGTGTTTCAAGGACATTTATTTAAAATAGATGTGATGTGATGCAATATTTAAGCGTCATCAAACATTTGGATTAGATATGTGCTAAAATAAAGAAAAATGAGACTATTTTGAACAAAATAGCAAAATATAATTTTATTAAAATATTTTTAACCGAAGCATAAATAAGCGATAGTAATGCAACAGTTTTGTAAAAATAAAAAGCTAAATATTATGCACAGTTTTATCGAACGAATAGAATTTCTTTATTTGCATATGAGTTGTCTTTGCCCATACGTTAATCTTATAACATAAAAATCTAATATAAATATTCGTAAAATTTGAATTAAAAAAAATTATAAAAGTTGTATACCACATTTATCAGTTAATTTATGGTGACCTAGAATTTACAAATAAATAATCTGTTGAAAACTTACATTTGCAATACAAACAGTTTCCTAACAGACGTACAAATTGGCACAATGGTATTCATACAAACGCACAAATAATCACAACTCTATTCGTACAAATTGTAACAAACTGCATTAGTACAACCGTACAAATTGTCAAAACTGAATTCGTACAGCCGTACAAGTTGTCAAAATTTTATAAAATTCTTCGTGAACACAATTCAGCAGACATACAAAACACTCACTGAAATCAATCAGTCCAAATATTGAATATTTTACATATGCAGAGAACACAAAGAGCCCGAAATTGAAGTTAAGTTAATTTGATCAAATTCTTTATAACTTATTCCAACACCACGTTTTTTTTCCCCGACTTCCCCCTCCGATCGGATACAGGCCATTTAAAATCACTGGCCACACATGACTTCCCTTCCACCGTGGTCATAATTCAGTGACTCATCTTGAATCAATATTGATTCATTGGGTATCAGTGCGACACTTGTCGCTGCTCATCCCCCAATGCATTTACAGGCTGTGACGGGGACCCACCTATTGTACCGGGAATGGCACTGTGTTATCTGTGCATCGTTAACGATAACAGTGTAGCGAAACAGTGCAGCGTGTGAACTTAACTTGTCTGAAAAAAGGGTTGAGGGTTGTAAAAAGAGGGGACGTTTTTAGGAAATATTCTTATCTGTAATGGCGTGAGAATCTTTGTGTAAGCTCGGAATTTATGCGCTTGGAAATCTCCATTGAAAATTGATGTAGTTTTTTTTTTTGTTATTGAATTTTGTGGAAATACAAGTCATTTTGTAATATTCTTGGTAATTTATGAAATGTTAACGGAAGGAATTGAGGTAATTTTCATACACGAAGAAGAAAAAAATTATATAATCCTTTTCGTAATCTCAAATTTTACAATGTAAAAAGTGTTGTATAAATTAGATTTTGAAATTTTATTTTATCCCAAGATAAATATCAAGCTTTAAAGAGAAAAATTATGGCGTATCAGCTGATAAATCAATTTAGAGAACGATGACCCTATACTAAAATATCATTTGGAGAAAGATGATTAAATTGATGGTGACAATGCTAAAACAGTTTTATACGTCGATATACAATAAATCTTTTCAGCAGTAAAACCTTTAAAAAGTTTTTTTTTTCCTATTAAATAAGGTTACAAAAGTTTGACAAGAAAGTATAAGATATTCTCTCACTAAGTTTTTTTTAAATCGACGAAATTTCATCTTTTAGTTGCTTTTATTCGATGTGTTTTTAAATACATGCAAGTAATGATCTATGCTTTTAGCCTAAAGTTACTAACTTCGGGTGTGGCCGTGTAAAATTTTTTCATGAAACGCAATTTCAGCAAGTAAAATAGTAATTGGTCGCTAGTACAAAGAAGATGAACAAACTCTTCCACTTGACGCAGTGGACCTCCAGTTGCTGGACCTCCAATTTGCTTTATTTAAAACTTTTACACGTTTTAACGTCTAATTTTCTATCCAACGACATGAAGCTTTTGTCAATCATGCAATTTCACATTAGGTCTAGTAAAAGATAACTTTAAAAAGGTACACTGTAAAAAAAAGTGCTTAAAAATGAGTGGATGTACTCGTTTTTCTTTCAATACAATTGCATAGTAAATGAGCGATGACGTACTCAAATTTAAATTATTGTACTTTTTCAAAAATGAGCAGTGTGATTTAATATTGCTGATATCAGCTTCTGTTCAAGCCATCTTAACAAATCGACCTGAACAACTATAAGCATCAAATGTATTCAATAATGAGTACATTTTACTTATTTTTGAATACCTATTTTTAACAGAGTAACATGTTTCTATATTGATAACCCATGTAAATGATTTTAAAAGCATTTCCCGCTCAGAATTTGCCAATCAAAGCTTGTATTTTGTGCAGCTTCATCTCTAGCTTAAAATAGATTCCAATAAATCGAGCCACACCGACAGTCAAATTCTTCAATTTCCAAATAATTTGGAAGCAATTTCGTCAATTTAAAGAACATTTTGAACGATTAAAATAAACCGAATATACAGAACAGATTCACATTGTTCCATTGAACAACCCCACGGATATTCCGCAAGAAGGGGACGGGGTGGTGGCGTTGCCAGATTCATTCCACCCCCACCTCGAACTGGCGTTGTGATAGATGTCTCTCTCTGTCCGCGATCCGATTTCGGCGCGGGAGGAGGGAGGGGAAGAAGAGGGGGCGGGGGGCAAACTCGCTGCATGTCCGAAATGAAAATTTATGTCCCAGGATTGAATATCGCATTGAGGGGGTTGGGAAAGAAGGATCCGTCCTCCCCTCCCTGCAAAGAGTGTGAACATACCCCCTTCCCCTTTCTACGAAAGCAGGGTTGGGTTGTAAGCGGTTGTGCCAGATTTGGCCAAAAATTTACAATTTGGCAATTGTTTTTTAAAAATATTATTTTTAATAAAAACTGGAAGTAAGGTTTATTAGATTAATATATACAGAGGGACAGTTAAAAAAAAATAGAATTTTTCTCTTTGTTAAAATAGCTATCTTGCCATCAATGAATACGAAAATATTGTATGATAATTTTGATAAATTTTGTTTTTGCCTTCAAGATGAATAATTTAATAAATTTTTGGTTGATATTTTTAGTTAGAATGTATCTTAAGGTGTTTTTAATAAGAATTTGGACACTTGTGACCCAGTAATGTAACCAGAATTTAGTTTCGGTGGGGATCGAAGTAATTTTTTTGCCAAGACAGTGGCGTAACGGTTCCGGCCTGAGCCCTCTCGAAAAAATGCTTTAGAGTAAGAAAAAAACACCCACAGAGTATAAGAATAAACATATTGTCAGTTTAGAATTTTTACCTAAATAAAAATTTAACTTGAAAACTTATTGAAAATATTAATTTCAACACAAGCGGCCCAGCATTCATCATATATAAATAACTATTGCCATATAGTAAATTGTGAAATTTATGCTAGTAATAAATAGAGCTTGTATGCGGACTCGCTGATAGTAAGTAGTCTTCGCTCAAGGAAAAAATATATATAATTTGCTCAAAAGCCTGTGTTTTTATGACAGGCCATGGTGCACTATATATATATATATATATATATATATATATATATATATATATATATATATATATATATATATATATAGAGAGAGAGAGAGAGAGAGAGAGAGTAAGAAATATATATATATATATATATATATATATATATATATTGGGATTTAAAATTAAAATGATTAAATATTGCTTACAGTATACAATAAAGAAAAACGAAAAAATACCATCGTTTCTCTCTAATATAAATTTTGAAGGAGAATAAATTCTATAATCCTATCCCCGGCTACGACACTAAAAAAATAAATTTAAAAAAATACTTTAAAGCGAAATATCCTCTTATGTAAGTTCGCCTAAATGATTTCATATAGAGTAAAAGCTAATTAAAAATTATGTTTTAGTCTACCAAAAATCCCATCAACGTTCGATTTTCAAAAATTTGCATATTGACATAAAATAAAACACATTTTTTTAAAACTAAATCTCATATCCTATCATTTCATTTTTTAATGGCGATATTTCCATCACTTGGCGATTTAAAAAGAAATCTCGTTTCGGCAGCCCTGTCGTGCGGGGAGGGGGGGGGGGGAGGGTTTGTGGGGAGGAGGTGGGGGGTAGGGGGGAGAGATCCATTGCTTCCCTATCCAAGCACTCGTAACCATCCAGAATAAGTTTGTGTCAAAACGACGATTTATTGGCGGAATCTGCGCGTATGGGATAACGCACGACTGCTGCTGCACAAGCGGCTGCTACTGCACGGCGGAGATTTCGGGATATCGATTGAAGCCGTTCCTTTTTGTTGTGTTGTTGGTGTTGATATTGGAGAGATGATACTGGGTGACTGCAGATACATCGTCCATGAACGTACGGGGCCATAAAGTAGTTTTTCATTTTACATCCGACATGTATTTCTTGGCACGTAATAGAAGATTTGGCTTTTTTCTGAGGAAAAATAACGAATGAAGCCATATATGACAAGAAACTAGATATTTTTTGGGGCTTTAACATTTTGGGTGAATTTTTTGATGAATTAACTTGAATATTATTGGGTATCTGTACTAAAGAATAAAAACTAAGATATATTCTTAGACACATTCTTTCTATGCATTTTGCGTATTTAAAAAAAAATTGGTTGCTACTTAATTGATAAAGACTCAAACGTTATTAGAACTATCAATGTTTGCAAGATATTAATAAAATTTTAGTTTTAATATTTTTTACAAATGTTCGGATGTTTTAGTTCATTTATGAAGGCAGAACAAAATTTATGACCAAAGTCTTTTCCAGATAAAAGTTTATAGTTAGCTTTCAAATTGTTGGAAGGAGATATAAAAAATGGTGCGATCGGTGTATAAAAATACTACATCATTCAACAGTGGTATGGTTTCTATTAACTCTAGCATCAACAGCGTGGCTTTCGCAACGGTACAGATGAAGAAAAACTTGCATAATATACGCTAGTACGGTCAGCTTTCAGTCGCAATGAGGTGAAATCAGCTAAATTTGAAATACTCTAAGATACGTGTGATAAATAGAGATGATAAAATAACGCTAAAGTAAAATTTATAGAAACTGTCAAAAAATTCCAACATCCTAGTAATTAAATTAGTCAACTTTTGGTTAGAGCTGAAGGGGAGATTTCAGGCCTAGGCAATTATCATATCTGCAACTATATAAAAATTATCAACAATTACAAATCATTATAATTATCATAATCAATAATCAACACAATTTCATTTCGCAAAGGGTTGTATCCTGAGTGGCCGATATCTTATGACCACAATCATTTCCATATTCCTTCCATATCCCATACACTGAATTTTGGAAATCTGAGATCCTTGAAGAAGATCATAGAATAAAATCTGCTGTATTTTGCTGCACTTCTGCCCTTCGGTTGTTCCTTACAAATCTGGACACTCTTCTTTTCAAACATTCGGAAGCCCAGTGACAACTTCAATCTTCAAACCCTTGCACTACAGCTGATCTTGAACATTTCACAGATGCATCGATTTTACTGATAGTTACCCACATTCGTCCCACGTCCCAAAGTCCGTCAAATTGCGTTTTTAATCCTTACTTATTCGAACAAAACATTTCTATATTAATGCTCCGAGAAAGAGAGCGCCTTCTTTATTTTTAATACATCTCTCCCGCTTTGGCGGAAACACAGTGAAATCATAACTCATTTACTTACAAAAGTCACGTGATCATAATATTTTGGCCACTAATTGTATAAGAGGTCAAATTCAAGACTCCCACAAACTTATTGAAATTAAATCCTATTCAATTTTACCGTTCAATGGGTACTATTCAACTTTAAGAAAGTTCAAAGCAGTGGAGGATGTAATTTGATACATGTGATTTATTGAGTGTCGGGTTTGCGCTCGCGAAACTTACTCCCAATAACTCTTTGAGGATGTATAACATTTTCAGCAGTGATGAGCCGATTGGTCTATAAGTGAAAGAATATAGCACCGCCAGCAGTGTTCGCTAATAGTTTCTTTTCATGAATTTAAAGAAAAAATATATAATTATTTTTGCAACGTAATCCTGCGAATTTTCCTTTTTTGTCACTCATTAACAATATTTAGGGGGCCACAAATGATGTAAACCTGGGGCAAGGGGACACTTTGTGAGAAGGGAGGGAGGGGGTCACAAGAAGTGTGACATCACACACATCGCCTAAAAACATCGCCAATCAACATAAACAAAATTTTCAGGAAAATATACCGTTTAGCTCCTGGTTTGAATCGATATAGTTTCAGTAGAAAATTCAAGTTGTAAAATAAAATTTTAAATACCATCTATAACTTTTTTTTTCGGAACTGCCAGTATATGTCTATAAAATTTATTACGTATTAGGTAGACATTGTTGATAAAAGAACGTGGAGTAGCAATTCAAAAATTATGGGTTAAGGGCTCAGACATTTCCATTCCCAGAATATTTATCAAAATAAAAAAATAACTTCTAATTATCAGTTGTGCTAATTAGTAATTAGTCATTAATAATTATAATTTATGTTAATTAGCAATTAGCTAATTATTGATAAATTTGCATAAATTTCTAAAGATATTAATTTTGGTAGAAAATATTGACTATGGGGAAGGGCTTGAGCCACCCTGCCCTACACCTATGGTAGAAAAATGTGACAGGTGACATAGGGGCGGGAAAGAGGGGGTTCAAAAATATGGAGAAAAGATATGAGATCATTTATGGACTATTCCTTATGGTCTTGCGCCTCCTCAAACCTGATTTGAGTAAAATTTTGTCAACTCTATAAGCAACTTTTTATGATTGGTAAAAAATTGTACTTTGTAAAGAAAATACTACAATTTTTACTTGAAAGAACTCCTGTATTTTCTGACTACTTTCTTCCGTGAAGTTGGTATTTAAAAAAAAAACCTTTAAACTAACCTAATCATTATTGTATTCAGGTTCAATGTAAAACACATTCTACTGATTACTTTTTATTTGGGTATATTTATATAGTACATGTTATTCTCATGTCACAGTTTAAAAATTATTTTTCAATTGTAAATAGTTTAATTTGTTATTTTCAGGTTAATAAATGTCAAATTTTTTTCATAAAATTCAAAAAATGTTAGTGTATTTTTTTTCTTTTAAATTACCGATTAACTAATAAGAGTTGTTCCCCTAAAAAGTGCAAATCTAGTTTAGATCGTTTGACTCCCCTTTTCTAATCTCTGCATGAACGTGCAGTGTTGATACCCAAACCTTTAAAAATTTTCTACACTGCCAAATACGTTAATAAATACGTTAACCAAATTCCAAATACGTTATAAACTAATATAATCGGTAATAACCAATCACTTTAAATGTGTTCAAAACATAAATTAAATCAATAATTACAGATACAAAAAAAATTCCGATTAGAAATATCTTGATATATTTCCACTCACTCTGAAGATACCATATCAAAATTCCATTTACCCAAATCGGAAAGGAAAGTCATGCTTGGCGGAAAAAAAAATATCCCTATCTGCAGAAGCCAGGCAATTTTGCCAAGAAATCTACAGATTCCCCCAGTTGCAAGTTGGTTGGGGCTGATTGCGGGGGGGTTGGGGACAAAGACCGGTAGCTCCGGGGCAGACGATAAGAAAGGAATTGGGGGAGGACGCAGGAAAAGTCCTCCTGGATGGAAGAGCCGTTTCAGACAGGAAATCGTTTGGTCGTATCCGACTTTTGGAACGGATGGAAACATGGCATTGCGTAAGGAAGGGAGCCAAGCTGCCAGAAGAAATGTTTCAGCACCAAGAAATTCACGCCAAATTTGAGAAAGAGTATCCAAAAAATTATAATCTTAGAAATACATATTTTTAATATCCCAATACAAATGTTAAGTTATTAAAATAAAGTTTATAGGTTTTTAACTAGGCTGTAGTGTAATAAAATTGAATTGAATAAAAAAATTTTAGCTGTCATCCTAAAGCTTGTTTTATCCACAAGCATGGCTCCAAATAATGTCTTACTCACTTGTATGTAAAGATAAGATAGATTATGGAATTATCATTTTTTTTTTACAAAAAATAATTTGTTTATATAAAAATTCCTAATATCAACATAAGACAGAATTTATGCAGCACTTTTATAAGTAATAAAATTTTGTTCTGAAGGAACTGAATGTTCCATACCGTTTTATTTCCGCAACTAGTTTTATAGTTTATTTACTCTGCCAACACTTGTCTAAATCATCATGTTATCCCAAAACTTGTCTAATCCAAAATAACATTTGAAATAACTTTTATGTTTACCATAAAGATTTTCTTAATTTTACTGAATGAGTTGCGGTGGTTTCATGTATAACTCATACAAACAACAGTTAGGTTAAAATAGACACAGAAATTCTCAATAAGTGTTTTTATGTAGTTTCCAGAATACAGCAAACACTGGACGAGGAAGGTTTTGGAATTGCATGCTCATGCAGAGAGTGTGATAAATTATCAAGCCAGTAATTTTAAGAGAGCCCTATTTTTCAGAGAAAGTTTTTGAAACATTTCTAAATGTAAGGAATTTGGATAAAGTTTCTGTTCTGAAAAATTGTGAATGAAAAAATGTTCCTTTTATATGTTTCTTGGAACACGGATGGAACAATGTAACGATATATTATATTTCGTTAGATTAAAAAAAATATGTAAATAATATGTTGATGGTCACTATATCTGTAACTATAACTTCGCAGTGTAGTTTCACAATGACCAATTAGAGACAGTTCGGGATCTATCCCAGAAGAAAGACCCGAACAACTGCTTCAAACTTTTGAACTATCTGGACGAATAAAATAGTTTCCCCTGTTAAAACTTGTTGTTCTGGGAACTGTAAATCTCGCGGGAAAAAAACAACGTTGATTTCAGTGACTTCAAGCGACATTCACGCCAAGTTTGAAGAAAATTGAACAGCGCCAGTCGTAAATTCGCAACAAACAAGTTTATAGACAGACAAAAGACGAAATGATGAAAAGTCAAGTTGAAACAGGGTCCTCGTTAAACCTCGGTCAATTAACTTGCAATGGAATTTGCACGTGGGGAATGCAATTAGTAAAAGTTATTTGTATTTTACATTAAATTGCCCTAATATGATATGTAGGTGTATACCATACATAAATATCATACGGTTTCCTATATGCAAAATAACTCATTGCGTAATACAGATTGCCGAATAATATATGATCAGACTACAACTAAAAAGATCTACATAGAAAATTCACGGTCTGTTAAAATTAGTGACTCAAAAGCTCAATCCATTACTTGTTGATAATGTATAGAGTATTTACCCACATCATATTTGGAATGGAAAATTTACAACTCATATATAGATTCCCCCCCCCCCCAAAAAAAAAAGTCTAAATAACACTGAAAACAATGGAAATCGCTTTTTAACAGAAACTAATCTGCCGAAAATTGCTTGACAAACACTAAAATCTCACAAACTATGTCTTAACAACTCCTTGCATTCACATATATTCATGTTTACGTCAGGACTGCTCATTCCACTACATATTTTGGCGACCTAATGGGTTTTCGGCAACCTCCCGCAACCAAAATTCTCTCTTCATCTGAGGAAGTGAAGTGATTTCCTTCTACTCCCCCCTCCCCCTTCGGGCATTTTAGCATGCGGATCTAATGGCCCCTGCTCCCTACAGCTCCCCAACCCCTATAACTGCACCATGCTCTCAGCAAGCCATGCAGTGGAAAGTCCTGTCTTATATCAATCTTCTGTTTCATGTATTAGGCATGTTAAGAATGCATACTGATAGAAGTGCATGGTTCAAGTAGATATTCTCAAAATACGATTTCTATTCGAATGCAATTCAATCAATCTGTGGAATTTTACTTTTTGTGTTTGATCAGCATACTTTTAGTAAGCAATGTTCATGATTTTTGATTTCTATTTTCTTGTAAATGTGGAGTAATTAAAATATGCTTTCGACTCAGAATTAGGATGTCGGGTTTCTGTTGAATTTACTTGTTTTGAGATCAAGTCCGAAAAAAGGTTTCCGAAACTTGACCATATATATATATATATATATATATATATATATATATATATATATATATATATATATATATATATATATATATAAATTTCAAAAATGAAATCTTCACGATTTCCATGTTAACTCAAACAAATAAATGGCGTAGAAAACTGTTTCGGCTGATTTGGACTTTAAATCAAACATAAATAATTTTATTTTTTTTAAACACAATTGTATTTTTTATTATTTTTTAGTAGTAGCATAAAAAGTAATTTCCTTTTTTATTAATCATTTAAATATTTTGCTATTACATTAAATCAACTTCATTTTCCAGATAATAAGGAAACTCTTTTTTTACATATATTCAATAAATTATTTTTTATTTTTTCAATTAAATACCTTTAAAGTTAAGCATGGACTTGTTTGCCAAAACACCCAGAAACAAAAATTGTCGATTAAATCCATAAAAGAACTTTGAAATTTTAATGATTATTAATGTATTATTTGTAAAGGCACCTTTACCATTTTGTCTACCTGTTACGAGCCTGCTGTTAGCGTTAACCCAATAAATATTTAATAAAAATTGCCTGCATTTTCCTTCTTGTCGTCTTTCTATTTCAGCATTTTTCAATAAAAAAAACATAATCACATAAAAAAAACAATAAAAGCAGGCAAATACCAATAAAACATTAACAAAAAAGAAATGTACAAAACTAATTTTTTTTTTGTAGGACTATATAAAATCTCCAATTGAGAAATACTGGTATAGTTTAAGCGCGGTTTTTCAAATTTTATTATTATTTATACACGCCGTACAAAACAGTTAGATTCTATAGTGTACTGATAACCCAGACAAGTAAATATATAAAGTGCAAAATAAAATTTTAAAAGTGAAAGTGTATAATCAAATGAAAATTTAAACATTGCTCTTTCCCGTGTACAAAATCCCTTGGGGGGGGGGGGCATGGGGTGGGGGGCTTAAGTTTTCAAAAGAAAAGCCACAACACATCGTTAACAGCCTCCCCTAATACCCAACCCCCAAAGGAGGAGCAACAATGAATGCCATGCCCATATATTAAGATTGACAGGAGGGTGTCAGCCAATAGAATTATGACCCTCCATGTCAGAGAATAGAATTATGGCTCCAAGGTTTGCGGCCCCTTATTATCGTTAGCGAAGTGAGGGTTGGCTGATTTGTAGACGTCGATCAATACAATGGTTTTCCCCCTTCAACCTAAACTGTAATTAGGATTTGGGAATTTGTGAAACTGCACATAAAGTTGTTGTTCTTTGGCATATTTTAAAGTTATTTATTTGACAGTGAATGCATGGGGTTAAGGTTAGGGCGTGAGATCAATGTCGTATGCAATGCTGCAAATGGTTAGTTACAGTTACCGAAAACGTTGTTAAACATCCCCCTAATTAAATTTTTCGTCGGAATAGAAACCGAATAAATTCTAGAAAAGTCAAATGCATTCCATTACATATGAAACTTTTGCTATTTGAGTAATTAGGCCCGTCGCACCGGGGGGGAGGGGGAGAGGGAGAGAAAAAGATCCCTCCAATAATCTGGAAACCTTAGAAGTTGTGAATTTCGAGTTTTAAAAAGGGGAAATTTGTGTCTGAAGAAAATTAATATTATTGACAAATGATAGCGAGAGAAGCTTAACAATTGCCCAACTTGTGAGAATAGACTTAAATTATACCTCATAACGGACACTTCATTGGAACATGCGTGCAACAAATCAATACTTTTGAGAGAACTGCTTAATATTACAATCTATAAAAAAAATTGATAAATGTCGATAAGTTGGAAATGAAATTTTTAACACGGTTGAGTTGAGATTTTCGTATTGTTAAGTTTGGTTTGGTTAATTAATGTCTCATTATAGCTGCCTGCACATTGTGCTATTGGCGACGGTTTTCGAAGTTAAGACCTGGGAACAATGCCTCGCATTTTTTAACCATGGTCAGATAACGAGATAACACCTGAGTTGCCAACCGATGCCGTTAAGTTTGAAATTTCGAATCTTTAAGTTAGGAATTTCGAATCGTTACGTTAGGACATTTTCTTGTTTCAACCCCTTCTCCTCCCCAACACAAAATTGTATGACGTCACTGTGTATGACGTCACTGTATACATTTTCAAAGGATAATGTTTAATATAAAAAAATATATAATCTAAAGTTATTCAAAAATAAAACAGTTTATGTTACGTACTACTTCTAGAGTACCGGCGCTGGTTAATTAAAATGGACTGTATATTTTTGGTAACAAACGATTTATTAGAAAGATATTATGCAAGCAACCGGTCATTCTGAGCCGGGAAACGGAGAGACGGTGAGTTTGGTCATCCTAGACCCATGCTAAAACGTCCTAATCGTTGGAACGCAGTCTTCCGAATGAAGGTTTGCCAGTATGCCGTGAGGAGAAAGAGCGCCAAGTGCGCCAACGCGCGAGAGAAAAGATGCCAATTCCCGATCGTCTCTCGTCTCCGCAGCTCGCATGGTACATAACATTCCGCCCGGCGTTGCAATGTGAAACATTCAAAAAGAGGTTATACATAAACTTACAAGACATAAGATATATACAGAGTTACAAATAATATTATACAAAGTTACATTTCACATTACATAGTTGGTAAAATACACAGTTTGGTTATAGGTCTTTTTAGAGTACCAGTTTTGGTACGCACTAACACAACTCTAGTTTTCCCATCTACACCTGGAAATAACTGTACTATTCTACCTAATAACCATTTACATGGAGGCAAGTTTTCGTCCTTTAGTAACACCACAGTGTTCAATTTAACATTTTCCTTGGTGAATTGCCATTTATTTCTTTGCTGCAAATGATTTAAATAATCGCGATGCCAACGTTTCCACACATACTGTGTAACTTTAGTTGAACGTTGCCAACGTGTCAATCTATTGTCTGGGGTTTCTGAAAGATCTGGTTCTAACAATGCATTTAAAGGTCGACCCACTAAGAAATGACCAGGAGTCAAGGCTTCCAACTCATTGGGGTCAGAAGACAAGGGAGTTATTGGCCTTGAATTTAGAATTCCCTCTATTTGCACAACTACTGTTAGAAATTCTTCATAAGTGTAACTAGCACTACCCATAACTCTTTTCAAGTGAAATTTAAAGGAACGGACACCCGCTTCGTAAATTCCTCCAAAATGTGCAGCTCTAGGAGGATTAAATTTCCATTCTATGCCTTCGGATGACAAATAGTTAGCCAAAACTTCGTCGGGATTCTTAACAAGATTATGCAAACGTTTAATTTCAGCACTGGCTCCCACAAAATTTGTCCCGTTATCTGACAGTAGCGAGGAGCATAAACCCCTCCTAGCAAAGAATCTCTTCAAAGTTGCAATGAAGGCGTTAGAAGTTAAATCCGAGACTACTTCAAGATGTATAGCTCTAGTTGCCAGGCAAACAAAAACAGACACATAGATTTTGCTCAAAGATCCTTTTCTTTGACCCTTGTACTTAATAAGAAAAGGTCCGCAAAAATCGACACCAGTATTGGAAAATGGGGGTGCAGGGTTAACTCTTTTAGTTGGAAGGTCTCCCATTAATTGATTACCTACAACAGGATTGCTTCTAGTGCAAGTAACACAATCATAAACTATTTTTCTACATAGATTTTTGCCATTAAGTGGCCAATATTGTTGCCTAACACAATGTAGTAAGGATTGTGGGCCAATGTGAAGAAACTTTTTATGGAAGTATTCCACAACTATTTTGGTAAATTTGTGACCCCTTGGCAAAAGAGCTGGATGTTTTTGTTGATAAGTTAAATTTGAGTGATTTAACCTACCACCCACTCTCAGAATTTTGTCATCATCAAGAAAGGGATTAAGAGATTTCACTTTACTTTGGGGTTTTACTTGTTTACCCTTATTTAAATCAATTAACTCATCATGAAACTCCCTTTCTTGTGCCCATTTGACTAATACAATCTCAGCCCTTTTAAGCTCTTCAGATCCAAGAGGTCCCTTTTTCCTTTGCATAGGATATTTCACATTATTAAAGAACCTAAAGATAAAACTTAAAATACGAACAGTTTTAACATAACTATTAGAGATACTCATTATATAATCACTTAAAGAATTTTCTAACAACACTGAAGATGAAGTTGTTGCAGGTGAACCACTGGTGCTTACAGTAAGAGCCAAATGCCCCTCATCACTATTCTTGGGATTTTTGAGCTCGTTGAAATACTCACATGAAGGTGGACCTACTGCATCATTTGGCACATGAGGTTCTCGTAGAAATAGAGGACCAGTGAACCACAAACTATTGTTCACTAGCTGTTTTGGATCTAGACCTCTTGAGATGAGATCTGCAGGGTTCTGTTCAGACGGCACATGACGCCATTGTTGGACCTCTGTGAGCTGCTTGATTGTAGCAACTCGATTGGCGACAAAGGTCTTGAGGCGCATTGGATCACCTCTTAGCCAGGCAAGCACGATTGTAGAGTCTGACCAAAAGTAGCTCTCTGCTACCTCAAGCTTGATGGATCTTGCAACTTTGTTATAAAGCTGCGCTAGTAATACTGCTGCAGAGAGCTCTAGCCTTGGAATAGTGACGGGCTTGATTGGCGCAACTCTACTTTTACTGCACAGTAAACTGACTTGAATTTCACCACTCGAAGATGAAGACTTAATGAAAATAGCTGCTCCGTATGCTTTTGCAGATGCGTCTGCAAAACCGTGCACTTCATAGAAATTCAAATTTTCACCTAAAACACATCTTGGCACTTTAATATTATGCACTGAAGGTAAAGAACACAAAAACTGTTCCCACTCTTGAGCCTTTTCTTTAGGAAGGGAGTCGTTCCAGTCCAGTGGTAATGACCAAAGCTGTTGCATGAAGATTTTAGCTTTTGTGATAATAGGGCCTAGGAGGCCTAGGGGGTCGAAAAGCTTAGCAATGGTTGACAAGACTGATCGTTTTGTTAGCACTGGTGAAGGCTCCACAGTCACTTTATAAGAGAAAAGATCTTTATCTGGGCACCACAAGAGTCCTAGAACTTTTGTTTCTTTCGCAAAAGTATAGCCTTCAGAAATTGCTGAACCCTGGCTAACGAGTTCAGGATGGTTTGCAGACCATTTATGCAGCTCCATGCCACCTCTTTGCATCATTTGAATTAATTGTCGCTGCAATTCCTTGGTTTCCTCGAGATTAGAACCACCAGAGAGAACATCATCCATGTAAAAGTCGTTTTCAACAACGTTGGCTGCCTGGGGAAAATCGATCTTTTCGTCGCAAGCCAGTTGCTTTAGTACTCTGGTTGCTAGATACGCAGCGCTGACCAAGCCGTATGTTACTGTAGCCAACTCGAACGTCTTCACGGGCTTGTCAACACCTTCTTTCCAAAGGATTCGCTGAAGACATCTTTGCTCAGGATGCACCCAAATCATTCGATACATCATTCGAACATCTGCAGTGAATGCAATTAGGTGCTTTCTGAAACGTAGAATAATTGAGAATAAGTCATCTTGTATGATTCCACCATTATACTGCAAGGAATTCAGTGAGTTTCCATTAGAACTAGGGCTTGATGCGTTAAAAACCACTCTTAATTTTGTTGAGCTCTTGTCAGGCCTATGAACGCCTAAATGTGGAATGTAGTACTGACCACTTTTTTCGCTATTGTCCTTAACTTCTATCATGTGACCGAGATCCTCATATTCTTTTAAAAAATCTTTATACAAAGATAGGTATTGAGCATCTCTTCCTAAACGGTTCCATAATGAATTTAATCTTTTAAGGGCAATATCTTTTGAATTTCCCAAACTAGTTGGATTTTCTTTAAAGGGCATTTTAACGGTGTAGTGCCCATCCTGCTCTCTTTTGTGTGTTTGCAGAAAATGTGTTTCGCAAAACTCTTCTTCTTGTCCTTTCATTACAGGTTCCTCTAGGGATTCGATTTCCCAAAATTTCTTTAATATTTCATCAAGATTGTCATTTGTAATGGAAAGTCCGCAATGCAATGCTTCATTGGACTTGAAGGAACCTTCTCCGCTAACAACGTATCCAAACTTGGTTTCTTGTAAAATAAGGTTGCTATTAGGAGGTCTGATTTGATTTGATTTCAATATCTCAAAAAATACATTGGCACCCAACAGTACATCAATTTTCCGAGGGATTGAAAATTCAGGATCAGCCAACTCTATATTTGAAGGCAAGGAATGTGCTGGAAAATCAATAAGAGATGAAGGTGTTTTGGCCACAATTCGTGGGACAATTAGAAATTCCATTTTTTGTTTAAAGTCCTCTTTTTTATTAGATACTAAAGAATTAGTTTTAGACTTTATTTCAGTTGTTAGTCCATTTAATCCGTATATTGAGGATCGGAATTTTACTTGAGTTAGTCCTAACATGATGGCACAATCCCGTGACAAAAAATTGGTTTCGGAGCCTGAATCTAATAGACATCGAACTGGTATTTTTATTCCCTGCGAATTTCTAATCTTAATGATGGCAGTGGGCAATAACGCTGTTTTGCTGCGCAATCCTGAACCATCAGAAGAAGCAGCTGTTGTACAAACAGACTGTTGATTTATTTCATCGGTTTCAGTTGAAGCCTCTTGAGCACGAGTAACCTCTTTTGATGTACTCGGATCGTGCGAAGGTGCGGGATTATGTAAAAGCGAATTATGCATCTTCTGACAATGTTTGCATTTAAACTTAGATTTGCAAGCTGACACTCTATGAGCTCCAAAACAATTAAAGCAAAGCTTCTGCTGTTTGATAAAGTCAAATTTTTCATTGATATTTAGTTTTTGAAATTCCACACATTTGAAGAGAGAGTGCATGTTTTTACAAAAAACGCATGGTTTTAAACCATTGCTGCTAAGCATGAAATTGTTTGATTTATTTACTATTTTGGGCCTAAAGGGATATGTTTTTTCCGGCCGCACATTCTCTAATAACTGACATCTGATTTTTAGAAATTCAATAAATTCATCCCACTGGGGCGGATTATTAGAGTTTAATGACATTTCATATTGCTTACGCGTTTCTTGATCAACTCTACTCAACAATATATTAATTAAAATAGCTCTACTTAAATCATTTTGCTTAAAATCGATCGACTCTAATGCTCTGACGTTTTTGAGCACTTTATCCAGCAACGATCTAAGTTCTTTCGAAGATTCGCTTGTTAATTTTTGCACATTTATAATTTCATTAATGTGGCAGTTCACAATCATGCGTTTGTTGTTGTATCTCTCTTCAAGCGCTTTAAAAAGAGAGTCATACGAATCTTCAGTTGTTTGAATGTCCTTTGCGTTACCCTCCAAGGCCGATTGCAAATAATACAGTTTTTGTTGGGGGGTTAGTTGTTCATTCTCTTCAATTAACGATGTGAATTGCTTTTTAAAATTATTCCAATCAGCGTAAGATCCGGCGTATTTTGGAAGTGGTATATCCGGTAACTTTACTGTTACCCTACGCGGTGACTCATCACCTATTCTCTTTTGAGTGTTAGGCGAGCCCAAAGCATTACTATTCAAGGAGTATAAAAGTTCTTTCAGGCTTACCTCAATGTTTTCAGTATCGTCTTCCAAACTGCAAAGTATATCTTCATGCTCTGTGAGATCTTTATCATCTTTTATCAGCTGGTGATACTCCAAATGCAATTCTTCCAGTTGAGAGCTGATCTTTTTAACTTTTTCTATCTTGACATTTAAGCCGATTTCACTCGTTGAACTGGCTTCTTCCTTTATGAACGTTGAGATCTTCGTTATTTGGCCTTTGAGCAGGCCGCGCTTTCGGTTTAGTGCTGATATATCCATAATCGAAACCAAAAGTCCAACGTTTACACTGAAAAGTTCAAAGCTCGTGCGAAAATGTCCAAGGTCCTTATTTTAATAATGACATTTTAGTTTTAAATTCTAAAGCTTGCTTTTTGCTACTGTTTCGTTTTCTCAAAATCAAAACACTCCGGGAGATCGGACCATGTTACGTACTACTTCTAGAGTACCGGCGCTGGTTAATTAAAATGGACTGTATATTTTTGGTAACAAACGATTTATTAGAAAGATATTATGCAAGCAACCGGTCATTCTGAGCCGGGAAACGGAGAGACGGTGAGTTTGGTCATCCTAGACCCATGCTAAAACGTCCTAATCGTTGGAACGCAGTCTTCCGAATGAAGGTTTGCCAGTATGCCGTGAGGAGAAAGAGCGCCAAGTGCGCCAACGCGCGAGAGAAAAGATGCCAATTCCCGATCGTCTCTCGTCTCCGCAGCTCGCATGGTACATAACAGTTTATGTAAAATATAAATGGCATATAATGCCTAATAGTTTTTAATCGCACATTATGTTTGCATATATTCTGAATTAGATAATTACAGATCCCTAATTATCAAATATACAACTTAAAAGATAAAAATTGTTTTTAAAGTATTTTAAATTAGTACATCCAAAAGAAGTTATGTGATTGGTTGAGACGTCACAGTTCATGGCGTTTCTATTTTGATAGAAACGAAATTTTCGATTTTAAAATTCAACCATGATATTACAGGAACAAATAGTTAGCTGATAGGTCAGGCAATAAACTATGTTCACATTGAATAAGTTTTCTAAATATAATTAAATTGTACGTAATACTTTAATTAATCCCTTACACATTTATCTGACATTTTTTTAAAGAATAACTCAGTTTGAAATGATGCATGATATCTTATTATTGTTATTGACTGGGTGGTGTGACGGTAATTAAAGGCTGAATGGTTATTTAAGGTATTTAATAATTTTATATTGTAGTTTAATTAAAGTATTATATGTAATTATCTTCAACTTTTAATTTATAATATTGAAGTTTCAAGAAATTATTTGGAATTAAAATCTTTGAAAATTACAATTTTGCCCTCATTTAATTATACATATGTTGGTAGTTCGTATTTATAATTTTTTTTATTTGTGTTTTATTTGTGAAGTTATTTTTAACTAGTTAGGATAAATAATTATCAAAACTATTATAAACAATATAAAAAAAGGATAAAACTATTATAATACTCTTATATGAAGAAATGTGTTATATGTAGAAATATTTTTTGTTCAAATAAAGAGAGCACAATAGCGTCCATTGCAAAATTATCTTTTCCCCGCCGAATTTCCAAATGATATTTCAATTTTTTTTTTACTCAACTGTCTAAGCTCAAAATTTAAAAAACAAACAAGTACTATTCTATATATGTGCTATTCTGTACTATTTTATGTATTGTATATCTGAAAATTAAAACAAAATTTCTTCATTGAGCAACCTCAGAATTGTATTTAGGATATAAGGTTATGAATAAATCAAAATCACACTATTGGATTTAATTGGGAGAAGGAAAACATTTCATTATTCTCTGAAATACAATTTTGTATTTGCAGATTTCACAGCCGTGAAAACATGGGAAAATATGCATCACTACCATGAAAGTGCGATAATTAGCACATGAACACAACCCTTCACCCCTCCACCCCTCCACACACACAGATTCGTTGTAACTACTCATAGATGACACTCCGTTCACAAAATTCTACCCATAGATGTCACCACTACCAACTGCTCGTTTAAAAACTACTTCGAAACTAATTTTTTTTTAAACGCATATTTTAAAAGGACCCGAACATCAAGAGATAAACGTACAATTTGTCACTGCGCCGAGAAATTCCTTTTTTTTATACTTCACATGGTCAGATTCGTTGTGTGTGAGACCCGCAAAAGGGATCATTACTACTGAAATAATATATATTAGCAACGTCGTACAATAAATATTGCATGGACAATCCTCACCCCCCCCCACACACATTCGTTGCAACTACCCATAGATGACACTCTCTGTTAAAAGAATTCTACCAATAGATGGCAGCAGTACCAACGGCTCATTTAAAAACTGCTTGGAAACTAATTATTTTTAAATTTTTTTAAAAATATCCATGAGACAAAAGTACAATTTGTCACTGTTCCGGGAAATTTTCTTTTCTTTTATACCTCACCTGTTAAGGATACGTTGTGGGTAATACCCGCATTGATTTTTGCTAATTGATTTTTACTAATGAATTGATTTTTGCTAATTGATTTTTACTAATGAATTGATTTTTGCTAATTGATTTTTACTAATGAATTGATTTTGGCTAATTGATTTTTACTAATGAAATATTATATACTACCATGCCCGTGAGATAATTATTCCATGAATATCTCCCCCCCCCCCCCACACACACTCTTTAGAGCCATAAAATAAAGAAAAGTTGAACAGGGCATGTTAGCATCGGCTTGTTTAAAATAAAATCGTTAAAATGAATTATTTAAAACACATTACAAAAAAAAAGCACGTTGATATTTATGAGGTGAAGGTACTGTACTACATCACTGGTCACTGAAATTCTCTGTCTTTTGAGACCTCATGTGTTTATTGATATTCGGTGTGTGTAAGGGGCGTAAAAGGGATCTTTACTACAGAAATAATATATGTGATACTTAATTGCAATCATTTTCCAAAATATTATATATATTTTTATATAATCAGTAAAACTAAGAAAATATACCAATAATACACACACATTTGAATCGAAAGATATAAAAAGGGGATATGTTTCATATATCACACTCTATTTTACAAATTTCGTTTCATTTAGTAGTCTATACCTTACGACTTAAACTTTCAGAACAAAGAAATCATAACCGAATTAACAATTCTGTAAGATATTCCTTTTGCAAACATCCCGATGTCTGCCACCCCTTTTAAAGTCCAATTCCTTTTAATTCGCATAACTCCTCCGCTTTACCATCCAGTTTTATTTATATTTTCTCTCCGGTGTTTGAATGCGTGGTGCCGGGATCCTTTCAAAAGCTTCCACAACTGCGAATACAAACGCCTTTACGGCAGCGCAAAGCTTATTTGCGAACTTTTTGCATAGGAATGGCCTCATTTCGAACTCGCACCCTCTCCCTCCCTAAGATCTCGGAAAATAAATGTTTTCGCATGAAAATGAAGATGCTATTTCTTCGTGCCACCGTCCTGGATCGCATCAATATACCTTGCAACAGAAGAAGGGGGGGATTTTTTGTCTTTTTAAGTATTCTGTTTGAGAAGTTGAGGGGGCAGAGGGAAATTTAACATGTGATTTTAAAGTACACAGCGTTAAAGATAGTGCAGTTTGGAACTGGATATAGTACTGCAGCGCAAACGTCAGTGCTTTTTTAAACTTTAGACCCAAACAAACGTACTTTCCTTGTTTTCTAGTTTTCCCATCAATACGTAGGAGTATTAAATTCATAGAAATACTCTATTTTGAAATATATATATACATATATATATATAATTTAAAGCATTGGTTGTCGAACTAAATGAAATATTATTGCTTGCCATCGTTCAGGGATAATACAGTTACGCTATGGGCTTGAGCAATTATTAAAATATACATGTAGCCAATGTTATATTTTAATAATAATATAAAAAGCAATTAAATATAGCCTCACTGATTACTTTATTTAATATATATATAATAAAAATAATGACTATACTTACACCCAGAGGCTTTTCTAATCACAATTTATAATTGTCCGATTGCTTCGAAATTTTAGGAATTCCCAATTATGATCCCAAATTTTAATTCAGTGAAAGAAAAAAAATTGCTATACACAATTTTTTTGTTGAGAAAAATTAAAAAAATTCTAATATATATTTAGTTTGACTTGTTTTACAATATATTTAATTTTCAAATGCACTAATAAGGGATAAAAACTTTTTCATATGGGATTTTGTTGATCAAAGAAACGGCTATCCAGTTCTCAAACAAAACGTATATTAATAAAACGACGAAATCCTTAGAATATACTGACAAACTTATTCATAAACGATTTGTGATTATATGAATTAAGTAACACAAATACTTTTTGCTTAAGTGGAGAATACTATTTTATTTGGTATGAGATAGGTAATATAATCAGATTTGGTGATTTATATTTCAAAAACATATTTATAAAAATTATTTCCTCTCTGAAACACACTTCCTAATGAAGCAATTCACATAATATTCGCATTTATTCGAAACCTCTGTGGAAATTCACACCACCCCATGCGACTCATATAAATTAAACCCTTTTCCCTACTCCCAAGACCACTGTCGCATTCCCCAGCAGAAGGAATTTAATTAATGCACCTCCCCCCTCCCATATCCTAATGGGACCGACCGGCAGTTAAGGGGGGAGGGGATTACAACGAATGTCGTTATTTTAATAGAAAGAAAGGGCGTCCCCTTCGAGGAAAGCGTACAGGGGCGCCACATGGGGGCGGCCATTTTCATTTATCCGCCTTTGTTCGGTGCCAACCGATGAATAAAACATGGCAGTTAAGCATGCGCTGCCACTAAGACCCCCCCTTTCGCTGTGTTGTGGAAGACGGTGTTAGGGTTATTTAAAGGATTGTTGTAATGAATATGCAGGTAATCGCGTTGATGATATCTTTGATTCCCTTGAACTTTAAAAATGCCTGAATATGATATATGATTTTAAGATCGATTGTCATACCTATACCATAGCAACAATTCAAAAATCAAATTCGTTCAAAAGTTGGTAAAAGGCTTTCATATCTAAGTAGGCTAATTTTTTTCAATTCTCTGCTATATTCTATATTAAATCTCATGCAAAAATAATATAGGTTGGCTACAAATTGTTGGGCGATGGTCATTGTTGGGCTGTTTAACTACCACAAACTCAACAGTTTGCTATAATTGAACTGGTTTGTTTGTTGCTACAAAAGCAAAGCGACTTATTTATGATATAAGCGAAGCTAAGAGCTAAAAACCCCCCTTTTGCTGTGTTGTGGAAGACGATGTTGGGGTTATTTAAAGGATTGTTGTAATGAATATGCAGGTAATTGTGTTGATGATATCTTTGATTCCCTTGAAGTTTAAAAATGGCCTGGATATGATATATGATTTTAAGATCGATTTGCATACCTACCATAGCAACAATTCAAAAATCAAATTCGTTCAAAAGTTGGTAAAAGGCTTTCATATCTAAGTTGGCTACTTTTTTTTAATACTCTGTTATATTCTATATTAAATATAATGCGAAAATAATATAGGTTGGCTACAAATTGTCGAGCGATGTTAACTACACAAAAACTCTTCTGTTTGCTATAATTGAACTGGTTTGTTTGCTGCTACAAAAGCTAAGCGACTTACTTAAAATATAAGCGAAGCATTGGGAAAAGTAAAGTTTTATTATGCCAATACTGCTAACTGTGATACACCCAAACAATGAACATATGACCATCGCTTAACAATCTGTATAAATATTGAATCCGAGCTCGGCTCTAGATAATTGGTTGCTGTAACGTCACATTGTTTATACGGATAAGATAAGCCTATTTTTACAAGACTAATTAACATTACCCATTCGCTAATTAATCGGAGCCATGCTATACTCTAGAAATGAAAGGTTGTTGTATTCTAGAAATAAAATCACAAAACTAAACCTTGACACTGTTATAGTTTGTGGAATATAAAATAGTTTTTCTCCGTGAAACCAGCTACATGGAGTATAAGGATTGAATCGTAATTTTTCGCTTTTAGGGGGCTCCATTCCGACACTGTAGCTTCGTAAAAGTAGCACAATTGACAAATCTAATTTATAGATAGAGCTCAAATTGATATTTAAGAACAATTTAATTTATAGATAGAGCTTAAATTTATATTGAGATAAATCTAATTCATAGATAGAGCTCAAATTGATATTTAAGATCAATTTAATTTATCGATAGAGCTCAAATTTATATTGAGATCAATCTAATTCATAGATAGAGCTCAAATTGATATTTAAGATCAATTTAATTTATCGATAGAGCTCAAATTGATATTGAGATCAATCTAATTCATAGATAGAGCTCAAATTGATATTTAAGATCAATTTAATTTATAGATAGAGCTTAAATTTATATTGAGATAAATCTAATTCATAGATAGAGCTCAAATTGATATTTAAGATCAATTTAATTTATCGATAGAGCTCAAATTGATATTGAGATCAATCTAATTTATAGATAGAGCTCAAATTGATATTTAAGATCAATTTAATTTATAGATAGAGCTTAAATTTATATTGAGATAAATCTAATTCATAGATAGAGCTCAAATTGATATTTAAGATCAATTTAATTTATCGATAGAGCTCAAATTGATATTGAGATCAATCTAATTTATAGATAGAGCTCAAATTGATATTTAAGAACAATTTAATTTATAGATAGAGCTTAAATTTATATTGAGATAAATCTAATTCATAGATAGAGCTCAAATTGATATTTAAGATCAATTTAATTTATCGATAGAGCTCAAATTGATATTGAGATCAATCTAATTTATAGATAGAGCTCAAATTGATATTTAAGATCAATTGAATTTATCGATAGAGCTCAAATTGATATTGAGATCAATCTAATTTATAGATAGAGCTCAAATTGATATTTAAGATCAATCTAATTTATAGGTAGAGCTCAAATTGATATTTAAGATCAATCTAATTCATAGATAGAGCTCAAATTGATATTTAAGATCAATTTAATTTATCGATAGAGCTCAAATTGATATTGAGATCGAATTGATAGAGCTTCGATGCGTTTACATCTTGAAATAAAGCAAAGCGAGGTTTCAGTTGGTGACGAATCCCTATTTCTACAATCTCCTGCAATGTTTTTCCCGTAAAACCTTCCTGACCATTCTCCGACACTGCCACATCATTTGTCTCATTTCGATTATATTTTCTAAACAGAATACCAAAAATAAAGACCTAATAAGTTAGTGTTTTTTCTGTGTGCGTAGGTAGGTTGAAGTTCTAACATTTACCTGTGCAAAACATTACCCGGGAAGTCGCCGTGTTCTCTCGAGAAGGTCACTCCTCCTACCTGAGAGATCATTGGCAAATCCCAGGAAGAATAGAAAAAGGGAGGGCAGAGAAGAAGGAAGAAACCCAATCCCCCCAACCAGTTTTCCTTTCCCGAGACTAATTATAATCCACAAGAATCGGAAAAAAGCAGAGTAAATGTGGCGTGAACATGCACGTGACAAAGACGAACCGCGGGGTCACAGGGGACGACCATTCGTCAAGGCGATACCAAAGGGAGGGCGGCTCTCTTCTCTTTTTCAAGCAACAGAGGAGATTCCTTACTGGGGATTCATTTTCTTCGGTAGGATGTAGGATTCCTCCGAAAGGGAGTTTAATGAAGGGCCTTTTGTGAGGGATGTCTTGGCGGGGTTGTTGTTTCTCATGCCAACTTATGAGTTGTGGCCAGGAAGCGGGGGCTGCTTTTGAGAGATTGGCCAGGATTGTAAATAGGGATGCGTTTTGTCAGGGATTGGAATGCCTGGTGCGTGTTTGGGGTCTATGGGCGTTGAACAGGACATTTCTTGAATCTCTGTCTTTTTATTCATTATGGACTATGATTGCTTTTTAACTTTTAAAATTTTGGTAAATATTGGATGCCGTAATGTCAGCATTAACGCATAAAAAGCTCCAGATCGTCGGTGTCCATTAACTTTTGAATTTGTCGAGGAAATTGTTAGTTAATCTGTCTTTCACGGTCACCCTGATTTTTCGCCAAATCTGGCAACCCGGTGCCAAACGCGATGCAGGGAGAAAATGGAGGAATTATTTGATTGGCAACCAAACTGGTTTTTCTCGCCAAGCAATGTTTTATCGTTGTGGCTATAGGATTTTCAGAAAAGTCGCCAAGGGCGACCGTATAAGACAGATTAACCAAATTGTTCAATCTATAAGAAAGTTATTATGAATAACGTGTTTGTTTTTTTTTAAGTCAGTGGTTGAATTATTGTTTATGATAATCAGTGCAGATGACCTTTTTTATAGATCATAGCATTAGCTTTAGGTTCAACTTAGGTTGCCGCATGTATAGGTATCATTTGGTGCGATTTTATATAAAGTTAGCTTTTAATGGCCATTAATCATGTTGAATAGCTTTACAAAGAGATTGAGGATATTGATTTTTTAAAAAAATCAAGAGTTGCTCTTATTTCGAGCCCATTTATTGGAAATCCACCAAGCACCAAAATATTCCCCTGACATCCCAAATATACCGAGCTGTGCACATGCAAGTCGGAAGGGAAAAGTCTCACCGTGATTTATTCCAAGAAAGGAAAAGAAAAAAATAGAACAGAGGAGATAAAATGAATTAAAAACACTTTGAAAAAGAAGAAAGAATAATAATAAAAGCGCCATAAAAGACAAGCGCTCGTGGTAGAAGCCGAGTCCACAAGAACTTCATTAAAACTTCTTTTCTGCTCCGTCGAACGAATGGCGAAAAAAAATGGCGTAGATTTATTTTAGTCGTGAAAGATGGCGCTCTTTCATTCTAGGCTTTTATGCTGAAGAAGAGTTTTCTGTCAGCGTTCCTTGGCGAATAAATTAGAATTCTTTTCTTTGATATGAGGAACTTTAACCGGCGCTGGGGTTTGAATAGACGTATCCGACTTGTTTTTGTGGTGCGATTTGGTATAATATCCGCTATTGGATGCAAGAAAAACAAACACAACTTGGATCAAATAACACAAGTGTGGATTTATTATAGTCTAAGTATTAAAAACTGCAGGTTTGATTTAAAAGCTTATTTCTACAGAGCGTAATTTTTTTATTGTTTATTACAAATAAATATACAACACAAATAAAGATATTCACTTACTTTTCTTGTATTTAATATAGAAAGCATGAAAAAAAATTTTAAACAAATTTTAGAACATTTCAATGTACATACTATCAGTCGCACGAAAAACATCGTGGCGTTAGAAGGGACAAAGCGGTCTAGTGCTATGCTCCACATACCACATATTTGGAATAGTTTTTATGGTTGGCTATACGTGAAAAACATCGTTAAAATTTTTCAATTTGTGTCACTGACTAACTGAAAAGTCAATTCAGTGGCCATTTCTATCTCTATTATCTCTCAATTATTTTTGCTACCTCTCTATTTTTTGCTACTCTCTACTTATTCCAATGAACAAGACTGTTTAATGACACATATTTTATACATATACATATGTTACACATTTTATAACTTGCTATTTTATTTGCATTAGGTTATGTAGCAGAAGAATTGTTAGACCACCCCCTGTTGCTGAGAATCTTTTTGAAGTATGTAGCTCAAACAGAAAACTCTATGTACTATATAAATATATAATATAATTTACTGTTATACATGCTTCCTATAAATAAAACTAAAATACTTATATCAAACTTAAATATATAATATAATTTACTTTATACATCCTTCCTATATATAAAACTAAAATACTTATACAAACAAATATATATACATCCTTCCATCATACATATACAAACAACCCTTTGATCAAGACAATCGACAATTCACATACAGTAGAGCTCCAATTATTCGGATCAATTGAGACCAAACCCCATCCGGATAATCGAATATCCAGATAATTCACCAAAAAATGGTGTATTAAAATGAAGATTTTGCTGATTTTTTTATTTATTTATTTCCTTAAATCGATCCGGATAACTGACGTTCGGATAATTGGAGTTCTACTGTAGTTTTAAAAGCTATTATACTACTTATACAAAAAGGAGGGGAAAATCAAGCGACGATGGAAAATCAAACAATGATTTCAATGTTATTATCCATCATGACTCATAACTTTTTTTCCCCTTAGCTTCTTACAAATCATTTTGAAACAGTGCAATAATCAATTACATGCATTCCTGGATTCCAAATGCAATAGTAGGCTTTCTGATAGAGAGTTCCAGTCCTGAAGATCAAAGGGGCCGCTGTACTTTCTTTTAGGCCTGTCAGAGTGATTCTTTTCGGCACTCTATCTTCAACTCCTTATCTTAGATTAAAGGAAGCCTTTCAAGTATAGAGGCCTGAAATCTCTAACACGCACTGGAACCAAACTGCTGCGAAGAAAGCCAGAAAAGGACGTTCAACCCCTTACTGTGGATATTCATTCAATTCAAAAGCATTCGTCTTATTCAAAGAAAGCAATCAGCCTGGCTGAAAGGTCAAGCGGTAAATTAGAAGCTCTAAGACTGAGAATGGCGCTAAATTTTCGAAGCCAATGGAAAATGAAAATGATTTTATTTCGAAGTTTGTTGCCTACATTTAATATTGTTTTAAATTTAGTGATCCGTCTAGTTTCAAAACCAAATCCACACTTTTTTTGCAAAATCGTTTTTTTGTTGTTTTTTTAAATATTTTTTACAATGCTAATCACTTTGCTAAGCGGTATTGACCAAATCGGTCTGGATTCAGTCTAAAAACGCATTCAAAGTCATGGGTATAAGTGTGTGTCAATCGTTTTTGGTGTCTCCTATACAGAATTTATGAAAATTTATTTATCTTGTTTTGAAACTAGAAGGCTCACATATTCTAATTCAAGCCCATTTTACATTTAGATAAATAAAGTTATTTGAGGTATATATTCTTTTACATAATTCCTATATTGTTTTATAGAGTATATATAGCTTTGATTATGATTACTGGCCTTATAAAAAGCCTTTTGACACTCCATACTAGCAATTTTACTCAGTTTGGGATATACTATCTTAGTGGATTTTTTTTGTGTGCTTAGTTTGGAATTTAGTATTTTAAAAATAAATATAGCTTTTCATGACAAATAAAAGATAAAGTCTACTAAAATATACTCAGGTTTCCGACTCAGAAACATCAATTGATTTATGCAAATTAGAACGCTTATAAAATGTTCTCTTACGTCACAAAAATTTCTTGAACTCCTAACGCGATTTTCTTCACATTTGGTATGAATGTTCCTTGAAGTCATTAAAAATGTCGTATATGTTTAACTTTTTTAAGGTCCCCAGAATTACTAGTTACGTTATATTTATATCTGTATAATTTTTGACCGAGCGTCAGCGAGGTCCTGTTTTAACTCGACCGTTCTACATTTCGTCTTTTTGTCAATCTGTAAATTTGTTTGTTACGCAGTGACGACCCAAACGCGTTGTTCGATTTTCTTCAAATTCAGCCTAAATGTTTCTTGAGATAATTAAAACGACGAATACGGTTTTTTGTTTTGTTCGCAAATGCCTACTGTTCATAGAACTACTAGTATAGAAAATATTTAGCTCGGATTTCTTTTCTTTTTTGCTTGAAAAAACACCTCTTTATGCTACAGGCCAAAGGCTTCCTTCAAATGTTGGAATTCTTCACATTAATTCCACTTATATCAGTTTCTGAGGTGACAAAATTAGACAATTCTAATACTTCGAACTATGGCGTATTTTCGAATTTGCCAAACAAAATTATTTGTATAAATTGGAACGCCAAAATCATGTTCTCTTTATGTCACAAAAAAAAATCATTGAATCGCCCCTGGAAGGGAGAAAAGGAGCTAAGTTTCATGCTAATGTACTAAAATTGCAAAATGCAATCTTAAAAATTAAGTTTCTAATGAAATCGGCTTCATTATTGCATATAAGTATTGAAAGCAATTAAAAATGCACTTAGGTCCATCAGCAAATAATTTCAAGAAAAAAACTAGATGATGTTTTTAATTTACAAATTTAATTTTTATTTATATTTATTTTTTGTAATTAAAACAATTTGAACAAACAAAAGATTAATTAAATAAGCTAATTTAACAATTAGATATACGTTTTATGAAATTGACATACAATTATTGTCGAGGTGATTATTCTTTTTTTTTCAAACCACGTAAACAAAGTGATGTTACAGAAGCCTTTATCCAGAGTGGAATAATAACATGTGTTATATTCAATTTAATTGTTTTTATAATTGTGGTCAAAATATAATATTTTTACAAAAAAAAAAGTTAATGAAATCCGTAAAATTGTAAAAGACAATTTACAACCGAACCGAACCGAACAAAACATTTACAATCGGTAAGAGACATTTTATGAAATTGCTTTGTGCAGTCGAAAACTAATACAGTATAGCTGTTCAGAAAACATTTTCAGTAATCAAGGTTTCGGATATTGAATATTTAATTTTCTCTCCAGTTGTAAATATTAGCACATCTGCAAAACTTCTACTTGTTAGGTTGGGCCGCTGCGACAAATCAAAAAATAAATATTACATCTTAATAGAAAATATTAAAAAAATTTTACTAAATGTTGTATTTAAAAATATTTGTTAAAAAAAATTGCAAGAACGATTGCTTCAAAGGGGGTTAGATGCTCATAACCCAGATCAGTGAAATCGAGATTATACACCATATCTTACAATGAGGAACGGCGCCATCTAGTGTAAAACAACGGAACTTTTCCTAGAAAATAGGAGTAAATGTATTTTTTTTTAAATCCCGCTTAGATTTTGGAACATAATAGGAGAACAATGTAACCATTTCCACCCACAATAACATTTTGCACAACAGATTAGATTATTTTTTTTGTTCTTTATGACTCTATAATGTGGTCCTAGTACTAAATATAGTATATCAAGAATTAAATTTTTGGTTCGGTTTGATTAATTAACGTCGCAAGAGCTGCACAGTGGGCTATTGGCGACAGTTCGGGGCCTTCACAGCAAAAAAAAAGTCAGCATGAAACCTTCATCAAAATTGTCAAATTGATGGTTTTATAAAGGATATTGAAACAACAAACGGCAGTTTTTTTTAAAGTTTTTAATTTTTCTGCATAAAACCTTTAATATCTGAATTTTTTTCTTCATAATTAAAAAGTGAAGGATTTTATGAAGGTTTTTTGCAGGTTTTTATGAAGGTTTTTTGCAGTTTTTATGAAGGACATTGAAACAAAAACCTTTAATTTTATAGATCTTCAAAAAAACTGCAGTTTTCCTGCATAAAACCTTCAATTTCAAAATTTTGATGAAGGTTTTATGCTGACTTTTTTTGCTGGGTTGCTCGAAGGAAAGAATAAACTGGGGATTTGAATGCTTTTTGAACATTTTCGGTAACTGTTAAATAAGTTTTGAAAAGGGATCATGTTATTGAAAATCATACATACCAAATATCGAAAGAAGTAGGAAGTGAATTGGATACATTATCTGGAATATTTCAATGCAGAGGAACAGGGGTGTAAATGGAAAGGAATTTAGTCATTACCAGATTTAAAATATTTGAAGCTCTAGGACCATTTTCGGAGACCCCCTCCTCCCCTCCCGTTTTGTTATTTCTAAATAATATATGTAGTTCAGAAGTCACTTGATGACACAGATTTGTACTACCAAATTTAAAAACAGTAGGGAAATGCGCGATTAAATTAATAAAACTGAGTGATTTCAATTAGAAAATAGTTTCAAAATAGTAAAAGAATGGTGCATTTACAGGTAAATCCAGCACAGCGTCTAGTTCATGAGGCCGAAAAGGCATGGCCCCAATAATTTAAATATATATTTATATATAATTGGAATGGGAAAATTGATTAATTTTATTCAGTTAATTACTTACTATTTAAATTATTACTATTTAAATTATTACTATTTAAATTACTTACTATTTAAATTATTACTATTTAAATTACTTACAATTTAAATTACTTACTATTTAAATTACTTACTATTTAAATTATTACTATTTACATTATTACTATTTAAATTACTTACTATTTAAATTACTTACTATTTAAATTATTACTATTTAAATTATTACTATTTAAATTATTACTATTTAAATTACTTACTATTTAAATTACTTACTATTTAAATTATTATTATTATTTAAATTACTTACTATTTAAATTATTTTTTCCTATATTTCTCCTAGAATCTTGTGCGTGATACATTTTTGTGAATAAATTAAAGGTTTGTTCATATTTTATTTTCTAGTCTAATATATGCTATTTTTATTTTTAAATATCATTAAATTTGTATTAGTTTTCAGTTTTGTTTATGTTGGCATATTTACAAGAAAACTTTATAATTTTTTTAGAATACTTTATTCATATTAACTATTCAATGACACCGTTATGCTTGAATTCTCTTGTGGTTCAGGATCCAAACTTCTGATACTCACAAGCCGCCACAGGAGTAATGCAGGTGAGCTTTTAAAAATGAATGTGATTTATTTATTTTTAAATACATGCAATACTGATTTTAACTTTAAAAACTACGTTTGAAATGAAACCTATTTAGCTTGACATTATCAGACCGTGATTTAGAAATTACAATATTAAGAACAATGACATTAATAGGGGCCCGACTCGTAAAATATCATTTCAAAGAATTAACAATTTCGCATATACAGTTAATTCATTGTTTAAAAAACATAAAATACATCGCTTTGGGAAAATTTGCTGAAAAATTATGCAAAAATACAATAATAATAACGAATTTTTCAGAATATAGGTAACTTTACACATGTGTAATTAAATAAAAGATGGGAACTCTTATTATGGGGGCTCTAGGTTCGGGCCTAAATATCCCCGTTCAGGCCATGTAAGTTGTGATATCACAGTAAAAATACAGTTTTTCTAAAAATTATGCAATCTTTTTCAGATTTGCTAAGAGCGCCATCTATATTTAATGACGCGAACTTTTCAGCTGAATTTTTAGCTTCATTTCAATAAAATAGCTATTTAAATGTTTAAAATAATCCATAATATAAATTAAATATATTTTTTTCTGAAATTCAATTCTGTTATTTTTTTTAACCTAAATATCAAAATAACTAAGTTTTGCGGTTGATATTTATTAAACATGAAAGCATATAGAGTTTTCAATAATTTCCAAAACAAAAAGAGTACACTGTAAAACAAATTCTCCATGCGTCTATACTTCTTATATTAGCATAAATTGTCAATGCTCTTTCGGTACAAAACAGGCATTTTTGCCTATTAGTTAGATAATTAATATTTAATTATGCTAAGTAAAACCCACTAGAATTGTCATAGTAATTGTTATGCAAGTTATATTGAAAAGAGTAAATGAATGTGTCATAAATTAACCTCTAGATATGCCCTTTTTACAATTTTTTTTAACTTCGATTTAAAATATTTGAAACTTAAAGATAGTCAAATGGGTATTTCCAGTTACTGACATTGTAAAAATGTTGCTTGTCGGAGTACTTTAGTTAGGTATTCGTTAATTAGCAAACACTTTGTAACAATAATCATAAATATTATCATTAACACAATACCATCGTTTGACATCAATGCTGCAAGTTGAATTTTTTAGAATTTCACAATAGGTATTGTGATCTATCTTAACAAATAAATATACGATTTGTCATGCATTCTAAAGAGAAGAAAAGAAAATTATTTAACTTATAATTATACACGCTTTTTTAAAGAAATTTAATTAGGCATATTTCTCACTGTCCATACAAGACGCTTTCAAGGGTAGCATCTCAATATATACAGTGACATTTAATATAAAATCCATTTATTTTTTAATTTTGTTAATATTGCTATATATTTTTCAAAAATGTATGCAAAACCTAATAACAAAATCACATGATAAAGAAATTTAATTTTTCTTAATTAAAAAAAATTGCAAAAATAAAAATTTTCTCATGATTAACTCATACCATTTATCATGTGATAAAGAAATTATTTTCTGTAAAACTAAAATGTTGAAATTTAATAAACGGAAACGTGTATTTAACAAAGTATCCTTACAGGCTTTTGTAATTTGCGAAAGATTAAAAAAAATTTGAAGATAAAAAATCTATATTGGATATATGTTGAAGTAAATAAAAAATTAATTTATATTTTGCTATAGAATCCCTGAAAACAAATAAAGTAATATATTTGAAAATTTACTTCAGAAAGTTTGAAAGAGTTTCTTAAAATTGTTCTAAATTTATATCAATTTGAACTTTACGAAACGTTGCAAAAATCTTCACTAATTAAAATCAGTTTAAAGTTACAAATTCAGTAAATCTTGTGCTAAAACTTAATATTGTTTCGCAAAAAATAAAAAGTTGTACTTCACAAATATAATTTTCGGGTGTAGTAATCAAAATAAAATTATATATATTTTTAAACCAATAAAATATGTTTACATATTTTTTAGATTTTACGTCATGGATTGCAAATATAAATTAATTAATAAAAAGTAATATTTTAATACTTTGTATTTTTTTAATTGTAAAATAAAAGATTTTAATTATCTTGTTTAACTATTTTTTACAAAATAAAATATTTTAATTTCTTTATTTCTTTGCAAATTAAAAAAAATGTAGAATATTAAATATTTTGCAATACATGTTTTGCTATATGATAAAATATCAGATTTGATTTTTTAGCATATCTTTCTTATTGTCCTCCTTATTTTGCAGGTCTTAAAAGATACCATAAATATAATGACAAACTACATGGATCATCAAACTACTGCTATTGAAGTTTTAAAAAAATTAAAAGTCAGAAGTTATTTTTTCTGCAGATTGCGCTTATCAACTGTGAAACATAATGATTTCTTAATCGCAAGCGTCGCGCCATCTATCGCAGGGTAACGAAGTTATCTTTTATCAGTTTTTTTTTTTTTATCATTGGCTTTTATTTTTGTTTCGATTGGAGTATTATTTGAATACTTGTTTTACAAATGTCACATTAATTATTTTTTATTTATTATTTTAAAGCATATAGTAATTATATTTTTTAAACTAAATAACTCAGAAAGAGTAAACTTATAAAATACATTGTGTTAAATTTAGCATTGTTTACCTAATTAGTTTGATGAAATAATAATCTTTTTTAATTTGATTTTTTTATGAAAATATACATTTATTTTAAATAATTTTTTAAGAGGAATATTGGACAAATTCTGATGATGGGAAGAAGATTTCTTGTGCAGGATTGCAGCAAATTCCAGAAAACAGTCATTGGTGATTTTTCAACTGTACCTAAGAATTGTTTTGGTTTGAGTGAGACTTTGTTAGACTTTTGTCACGTTTTGTCCCAATGAAATAAATTAAAAAAATTAGAATGTGTTTATAAATCAATGCATTCATAAAAAGTTATTATTGTTTTCTCATGAATCGCCTCAATGTGCTTTTAATGTTTACACCTCATTTATAGAAATAAAAAAAATATTTAAATATATTTTTATGAGGTAATTAATAAATGAAAACAATTTTTCCATTTGCATGATTTCTTTTCGGTCACAATTAAAAATGCATTGTAATTATATCAATTTATAAAAGCAAAGGGGGACTTCTTAAAATCCCAATTAATATTATAAGAGTTTACTACTATCTTTTTTTTTCTTGAAATCTTTGTTAAGTATTGAAAAATAATTTACTTTCTATTACATTTTAAAACGTATGTTAACTATATCAATTTATAAAAGCATAGTGATATATTAGTAATGTATATACAAATACAATAAAGTTTAATTTAAAATTAATGAATAAATTAAAATGATTATTTAAAGTTTTAATTTAATTTCCAACAAATGTGGAGAGGTAAATTTATATAAGTCTTGTGATAAGTTTAATTCCCCCCCCCCCCTCCCGACCCCTCCACTCATTTTCTTAATTACTATATAATTTCTCTATCAAAGTTGTTAAAATGAAATTGCTAATGAATTATTTATCAGGCATTATTCTTATTTATTACTCATACTGGTTAGCTAGTATTCCGTGTTTCATTTTAGTATATATTAAGATTATGAATACTTTCTATTCCCAGTTATGGATTCTCTGACGCACTTGAAATATTAGAATTTTAACAATGAAACAAAAATAACACCAGATGAAAATTTTACGAATCATCACGAAAGATCCTACCTACTACACCTATACTCCGAGTAAGTTACTAAAGGTAAATTTATATCTTTTTGATTTGCGAAATTTTGTGTAAAACAATGTTTAAAATATATTTTGGATGTGTTCGTAAAAATGTAACAGTTATATCCAATTACATATAAGAGATAAATTTTGATGAACCCTTTGATCTTTACTTTTAAGTAGCAAAATATTTCCCTATTTTAATAATTTCCCTTTTTTATTCAGTATTCTTCAAATTGAAAGAGAACAACATGTTCTTGAGTTTAAAATACGCTGTTCTTTCGTTAACTCTTTTCTTACTGACTTCTATTTTTGTTATCCAGTTACACACAATTTCAGAGAAAAATAATAGAAGTAGATTTAACTGCCCAAAAAGACGTTATTGGACACTGCGTCTACCAACGTTGAATAAGTGTCAAGAAAAAATACTCTTAAATGTTTATCTTGCGAGGGCAATTTTAAGAAATATATTTTAAAAAGAAACTGGTTGCATTTTATCGCATTTTGTTTATTTAGTTTAAGCATTATAAGATTATAAATAACAAAACTATAACTATATTTTATAGCAGTTATAGTTTATCCATAAGCAAAGCATTTATTAATAAAGTAATTATTATTTTTGTAAGTAGTATTATATAACTTAACAAAATACCTTTAAACAGGTTAAGTGATTTTCCTTTTTCGGCAAAATCTTTAAGAATGGTTAGTTACACAGTTAAAAATATGAACTCAAAAATAAGTAAAATGTACTCATTTTAGAGTATATTATTCCCTGCTTATCATAGCTCCGAATGTTTCATTTTTAAAAAAGACATGTACTCAAAAATGTGCAAAATTAAATAAAAAGAGGAGATATTTGCCTTCACAAATTACTTTCAATAAATAACGACAATTACAATCAAGACTTACCGGGAATCGAACCCAGATCCTCAGGCACCTCAATCCAGTGCCATATCCGTTGTACTACCAGGGCGATGTGAAGAAGTTTTAAACAGAAGAAATGTTAAAAAGGTGTGCCAAAAGAATGGGAAGTATGATAATTGAGTTGTAATAACTCAGTTTCCATTTAAGCAATCGACATCCAATAATGTGAAAAATCATCTTCTGAACAACATTTTGTCTGGTCGCTTTGTTAAAATATGGCTTAAACAGAAGCTGAGATTAACAATATTAAATCACTGTTCATATTTAAGTCGGATTACTTAAATTTGAGTACGCCATTGCTCATTTACGATGTAATTGCACTCAAAGAAAAACGAGTATGTTCAGATACTTATTTTTAAGTACCTTTTTTTACAGTGTATGCACTGTTAAAAATGAATTCCTATATTTGACGAAACTGTTGTCCTTTTTGATGAAACAGGCGCTCGCTAAAGCTCTGATTAAGCCCAAAATTGAGTTGAATGATATTAATATTTACATTATATAGCTAAGTCTAAACGTCTTTATTTCGGAATCCTGTTTTAGGACTTATATCACTTGGCATCCAACCCGCCCATTTCTGTTACTCCTAAGTCACACTAGGTTTAAATACCAATGAATGGAGTTCCATTACTTAAAAACACAACAAAATTGTAATCACCAAATGAAATCGCATGTGCAATAATCACAGGGGGAAAAAAAAGTCCACGAAATTCCACGAACGAGCATACACATAAATATAACTTCATTAGCATAAAACTTATTTCGAAAAATACAGAAATTATGCACCGGAATATCTCACGCACATTCCCAAATGAATCTAGTTCGGCGAAAAATGGAATTAGAAAATTCCCTCCCTAATTTACGACGGGGAAATCGTCCTAGGGTAAATCGCCATTCTTTGTCTCTCAGGGTTGGATTCCCATAAATAAAGTCCTGGGCTGAATCGAGGCAGAGGTAATTACCAATCCTGTACCGGGACTCATAAATATGCCTGCACACCCTTTCTAATATTGGTGGAAGAATGGGGGGATCGAAATGAACTCTTCCACAGCACACATAATTAGGGGAGGAAGAATTGCTGGACGATTCTTAGAGGAAGCCGGAATATTAAAATTAGTGAGAATTAGAATTTGCAATGGTGTAGGTAAGAATTGATGTGAGAAAGTTCAGATGTGATGCTTTAATTTACTAAGGTTAAACGTGTTATTACCTGTCGTTTCTGAAAATTGTTGGCGAAGTAATACTGTAATTATAATTGTATATATGACAATAATTAAAAAAAAATCGAACGAAAAATAACAATAATTTTGCATACATTGTTCGATGTAATTTGATATATTCGCTATATTCTGAGTATACATTCGATATATTTAGAGATTATATTCAAAAATTGTTTAATATATTTCGAGTGTAATTAAAATGAAACATAAAAAAATAAATTTAATTTTTATTAAAATACTTTACATTTAAATTAATATATATGTTTCATTGGTACTAACAATTTGCTTTATATTATTCAGTTATAGTTAAATTTCTAATTCAGTTAAATTGTATTGTTGTTTTCCATAAATGTTTTTTGTTTATTCCTCTGTTAAAAAGTAATGTGTGTTTCTTTTTAAAATAACACGTGCACAATCATTAAATGTATTTTGTTTTTTATTACGCCTGTACTAACTTTTTGTATTAGAGAAATAAAAATAGTTTGGTAATATAACTTTTATTCATTACTAAAAATATATACACTAAATAAATAAAATAAATTTTATTTTAACGTTTTAAGAAGTATATATTTAGTTGTAGTAAAATGTCTTATTTATTTAAAAGATCTAACTGCATAGCTATTCACAGATTTTTTTAGAAACATATACTTATATATAATTTTAAAAAAATTAACAACTAAGTTTTAGTCTTTATTTTATTATTATAAACAGTAAAATTCATTGTAAAATGATTTTTTATCTGTACAAAAATAAAGCGGATCATTGTAATGATTTTTTGTCTCTTTATACCTGTCAACTGGTATGGATTGCTTTTACTACGTAGACAGTTTAGCGATTCTATGTTTGATTCTGTGTTCTGCGAACGATTCATTTAACAAAAAAATTATATTTTTTTAATAGCCAGGAAAATAAATACAGGGAAATCCTTCACACTTTTTAAAATTTATTTTTTATTATCATGATTAATTTTTTAATTCTACTTAATGTATTCATTTGCGTTTGTAAACCATGTTCAGAGTAAAATTAAAATAAATAGCTAGTAAATACATTTTTAAAGCTAAAAATTTTATTTTAATGATCCCAAAACACTCAAATTTCTATATAGATTTATTTCCATTAAATTATAAGATATAAGATGTTGTACTTTTTCATCGCAATAATTAGTTGTGTAATTTTTATTACATGTAGCTTTTATCTGTATATATATTTTCAAGCAAACTTACATCTTTAATATACGAATGATAAGTATCTTTAAAACTATCATTGTATTTGCATAGCACTTGTAAAGGTAATTCTCATTTGCCCTGTATTTTGGAAAAAAATATGGCAACGGTACTTAACCTGTGGTACCCGTATCACTGGGGGTACGGGCAGTGGCGGTTTTAACAAGTGGCAAATGGACAGTTGCCGCCTGGGCCCCCTTGTCTTGGATCCATTTGGGGCCCCCTCGACCCCAAAAATTAGAAAAGGGAGGAAGATAAATAATTGTTTCTTTTATTTTTTAAAATATTTTAATTTTACTAAACATTTCCCTGGAATTATCTGTTTGGATTCCTTTATCCTTATGCATATGAGTAGACAGGTGCCCCTTCTTCAACGGGCCCGGGCCCACTCCTCTTTACAGAGCCCCATTATCAAATAGGTTCGTGCAAACAGCACTTGTACTTAAGTTTCTGATCTGCCCCCAAATCATCTACGACGCGAGGGCAGGGCTCTGCTTTTGTAAACAGGTCAAACGTGGGGCCCCTTACCAAACCCAAGGCCCTGTGCAAAGGTAGCTGCAAGAATCCATGAACTATAATATAGATTTAAGATTTATAATATTTTTAATAGATTTTAAGATTATTATTATTTAGGAGAGGGGCTAAACAATGACACTCGAAAATTAAACTCTGAGCTCAAGTGCATAGAGAACGACAATTTCTAATCATTATTAAAAATATTTATTTTAAATTAAAAAATGTAGCAAAGGGTCTAATCTAAATATTTACAAAAATTGTGTTTAGAAATTAAAAGACAGATTAAGTTTTTTTTTCTTGGCACAAGGCTCCCAACCCAAAGCACGGGACACTAAGAATGTTTATGTATAGAAACAAGTCGAAGCTCATTTTAATCTTGAATAATATATAAATTACATATAATAAATGAAATTTCAATGTAGCGAATTATTTATTAGAAAACGGGCCCTCTTCAAACATTTTTGCCGCCTGGTTCTTTTGTCTTAAATCCGCCACTGGGTACGGGGCATCCATGTTAGGTGCGAAAATAATATTAGTAAAGGCGGAAAACAGATAACATTAAAATAATATATGTAATAAGTAAAATCAAAAATAATAACCTGCAAGTGTCATCAATTTGAGTCGTTTTATTAATTTTCCAACTAACTTAAGAACATTACTACAAAACAAAAACAAACTATTTTTGTGTAGATGGATAAGTGAAAAGGTTTATGGGAGAAGGGGATACTCATAAATTAAAAGTTTTATTAAAGATAAGTAAGACATAAAAGATTGAGAACCACTGAATTATGGCTTGATAGCGGAATTTTAGTCGCATATTCTTAGTCTTATTTCGCTATGAGAAAAATTAAAATTGATTAGTATGTAATAAAACATTAAGAAAAATAATTTCACAATATAATATTTTTTAAAAAATCCTGCCATTTATTTAAAATTAAAAAAAATTCTCATCGCATAAAAATACACTAATCTATACATCTGAAATTTATCTGCAATAATAATTAAATGGCGCACCGTAATAATTCATTCAAACACACAAACCCCCCTAAAAAATCCCCAACTCCCATAAATTCCAAAAGGAAAGCCGCCCCATACATTTCCCGCCGAAAGAATTATCCCTTTCATTTCTTTCAACTCCACGAAAAACGGAAAAGAAAGAAAAACTCTTATTTTTCCGAAGAGAAACCATCTCCATCCTCCCTGCGCAATCTTTCATTTCTTCGCGGACTATATTTCTCCGCGCGCTCCCTCGCATCCCCATCTATACTTAGGTCGGCGTGGCGTAATGCGGCTCGCTCGTTAAGTGAGATATGTGCCACTGACAGCAGCTTCTGCGGTCCCATGTTACTGGCAATAACCGTGGCTGCGAATGTCACAATACACGAGTCGGGCTCGATATAGGAATATAAAGGGCCATAAACTAAACATCTTTCCGCCTGGTGCGTATATGTATATTTATATGAAAGGATTCTTTGGCGGGGTGATATAGTTGGGAGAGAATTGCGTTACAGAAGATGTATTTTCTGTTTTTGAGTTGTGGTTGTGTTTCATGGTGAATAGTTTCATATGTGGATTGCTTAATAAAAGAGATGTCAACTTGTTGGATGATTTTTATGTTTTTCTATTAATTAATAAAAGTCCAAGTTGTATTTAAATTTATTATAGGTTAAAAGAAATTCGTAACAACGCTTTTCTCAATTGGGTTGCTGGTTTGGTAAAGTTCTATACTAACTAAAATTATTAAATTTAGAATTTTAAATGTATTAGTAAAAAAACTATCATTACGGATTTTGTTCTCCTTTAAAAATTCTTATGTTATATTACTAATATCATAAATTTCAAATAGTAAGGATATCTGCTCACTAGCAAAATATTTATTGGTTTTATGCAACCAAGCAACTAAAAAAACACAGTAAATACGAGCGCTTATTTAATTGCATCCATCTCAGGGCTACTAGGTCTCACAATTTGTAATCGTCAAAGTTTAGGTGACAAATCGTCAAACTCGTATTGCTACAATCTATATAAAAAACATTCAAATTATTGACTATTTGCCAATGCACTGTTAAAAATAGGTACTCACAAATAAGTAAAATGTAATAATTTTTTTATTACATTCGATGCTTATCGTAACTCCGAATACATAAGTTTAATTTTTGAAAATGACATGTATTCAAAAATCAGTACAATGAGTAAAAACGAATAAAAAGAGCAGTTGCTTACATAGGCTATCTTTATAATTAATCACTCTCAATAAATATCATCAATTACAAACAATACTTACATTGAATCAAACCCATGTCCTCCGGCATCGCAGCCCAGTGCCTTATCCGTTGTACGACCAAAGTGACGTGAAGAAGTGATTAACAGAAGAAATGTCAAAAACACGCCAAAAGAATATGGAAAGTAAGATAAATGAATTTTAATAAGTCAGTTTCCATTTAAGCAATCGACATCAAATATTGTGGAAAACCATTTTCCGAACAACTATTTTAAGTTTGTCAGGTCGCTTTATTAAGATGACTTGAACAGAAGCTGATATTAGTAATATAAAAGCATACTGCTTATTTTTGAGAAAGTACGATTACTTAAATTTGCGTACGTCATCGCTCATTTACGATTTCACGTACTCATTTTTAAGTAACCTTTTTTTACAGACCTATTTATTATACATACAGACATATATTACATATTTTGACAAAATCTTATTCGTAAAGAAAGAGGAGAAATAAGTCGAAAGTGATTAGTGGCTTTAATCAAAGTCAGACTTGCATCACTTTTCTGCCAGTTGTGTCAATAATCTACTGTTTGACTACTGAACGCAATTGGCGAAAACATGGTGCAAGTCCGATTTAGACTTACACCATTATTAATTTCACCGCCTCAAATGTATCACGTTCACGACTTAAGAATACACCAGTATTTATTGATTATACCAAGAATGAAAACAGATTTTGGCATTTTCGAGGCAAACAAAACGAATATGGTAAAACTTCAAAGTTTTAAAATGAAAATATTATCAGGGAACAATATCTCTTATTAAAATGGATCGTCAATATCTCAATTTTTTGGACACCATGGGCAGTGGCCGCCCGTGGTCGAAAATGTTAGTGCAGCCGAAATTATGTGAATCTCTCTCTCTCTCTCCCCCCCCCCCCCCCATTTTCCAGAAACTATACATGAACAGAAATTATTATTATTTACTGCTCAAATCAAAGTTTCCTTTCAATTTTCACGAAATTATAATATGCAAAAAAAAAAAAAAAATAGAAAACACTTACTTATTTTTGAAATTTAAAGCAATCCTCCTTTCTTTTAAACATGCGAATCGGTCAATTTTAATATTAAATTAAATAACAAAACAACAGCAGGACCATAATGGTCTTGAAGCAACAGCACACAGTAAATTCATCACAAAAACCATTTCCGGTTGGAGTGATTCTCGTAAGTTATCGTTTCTCCCACCCATCCCCACGATTCACAAACGCGCCAATCAGTTTATCAAATACCAAGTGCAGCCCAAACCAAAAAAGTCATTTCGGCTGTACCTTCTCACAAATGCAGTGCATTAGCATAGGGGGGAATTTCCATACTACGTATAGAGGTTCCCATGGCAACGATGCAGCCAATTTCGAACTTCGCTTTTTGGCTGCAGTTCTGATTGAATGGAGTTTTTTCGCCTCCTGAATTGTGCAATACGGCAACAGGCTTGCTATTTATCGGAGATTTTGTTTACTACTGTAGAAATTTCATTTTCAATTATTCTTCATTTAAGAAAATGAATAAAATATCTGATTTTAGTTTTAAAATACACTAATGTACTTGCCTGGATGTACTTGCTGTAATTTCATTTTAAATTATAATTTTCATTTAAGAAAATTAGTAAAATATCTGATTTTAGTTTTAAAATACACTAATAAATTTAGGTACAGCCTGAATGTACTTGCTGTCGTCCATGAGCCGCCCCTGGCCACGGGGTGCTAAAGATGATTTAGAACATCTATTACAAACTCTACATACACATATTTATTTACAAACTATACATCATTCAGCATTTTTATAGTTTAGGTGTTTGTGTGTTGTTTCCAAGTGTAACATAAATGTTTAAAATCAGACGAAATTAAAAACAAAAATTGTGGAACAGAAGGATTTCTTTTCTAAAAAAAATATAAAATTACTCCCTTCAAACGTTATATGAACAAATTAATTTTTAAAATATATTAACATACACAACACCGATTTTCGTCAGACGTTCCTCTGACTCATCATTTCTTTCTGCCGTTCAAAAACCAGCCACTTCTTCAAAGTCATTAACGAACGGAAAAGAGCGCCAAAAGAGGAAGAAAAAACCCGCCAAAACATTTAAAAATTAACGACCATAATTTTTATTTTATGGCTCTACAGATTGTGGTTCTTTTTGGACAGTTTAGAACAACTCTTCCGTGTGTCTGTTTTTAGAGAGGTGAAAAAACGTCCTATCTTAACAATAGGGGTTATTAACGGGGGAAGTTAGCGTTGGCGTTTCATACAAAAGAAAGAACATCGTTACGGCCCCTCTAAAAACAGCCAAGAAATAATTAACTTTTGAAGTATTTATAGCAGAATCGACAGTACGTAAATCATAAAGTAATTTTTCAGTTTCAAGAGAAAACAATGGCTAAAACGATCCCCAACTTCGAAACTCATTTTTTTTATTGAAAAACAAACTTGAAGTCTTCTAATAATTTAAAAGTTCTAATGGCACTTTGGTTCTTTGTTCTTTAGGGTGTTTTTTTTCTTGGCTTTCCCGATGTTGCTTACAAAAACGAAGTTTTATAAAAAAAGATGTTATTAAATTTATAGAGGTTATTAAAGTCGCCGGTATTCTTTGAGAAGGTCTTCTGGCCTTTGATAAAAAGTTTGTATTATTTTCTTGACAGCTTTATAAAATAGCTTATTATGTTTCCTGTTAAGTGTTTACACAATTACAGTTTGCCTACATGTGGCTTTTGTTAGAAAAATAGTTAAAAGCAAGATTTTGTTCTGCCCTAAAAAAATTAATTTCTTATTTGTTCTTGTTTTAAATAAGTTAGTTTTTATATTAAAATAGTTTTTAATTCTAATTGTGATATATATTGTTCATATTGATAACATATATGTTATGATTGTGAGATAACTTGTAATCTAATTATTTTATTTTAATAATTATATTTTATTGAATATATGTGAGCAAAAAATTTCAAATATCTATCATTACATAATCGATTCTTTAGTCCTATTCTCTGAACAAATATTCTTTGTAGCGCATTTTTTGTAAAACTTTTTAAAAGTTTATTTTTAGAACAGTTACTTACTGCACCCTTTAAAGGAGCATATGCAATTGAACTTAAGTTAGTATTTGTAAATTTCTTGCACAGTTTGAAATTAATTCTAAAATCAATAAAATATATTCCTTGGTTACGTTTTATCATCCCTATTATATACATCAATGTATTTGTAAGGCTTATTGAAACTTCGCTGTATTTTTATTTGCGACTTATATTTATACTTATTTTTCTTACTAATATTTATTTAAATAAATTGACACTACTGAAAAATCCCAATATGGAATTTTAGATAAAAATAATTTTTCATATCGCATGGCTATTTGTATTTCCACAATACGACAACATTTTTCTATTTAAAAGAATTCTACAATTTTTTAAATGTTCGTCAGTAAACAAAATTTTATGTATATATTCTTCTTTTTTTTGTTTAAAATATTACATAATAAAACTTAAAAAATGGTGAAAGTATTGGTAACAAAATTTTAGTTTATTTTCTAAAAATTCAGAATAGAACAGAATGAGTGTATCTAGCCCATTTTAAGATTTACTTTTTTTCTATATTTTAAAATCGTATCTAAATATTTCAATTGACACCAATAAATATTAATTTTTTTTTCATATTAAATTTTTCAGACAAGCTAATAGATAGTTGCTAATAATAGATTAAGCTAAATAGTTGATAATAATAGTTGCTAATAGATTAAGGTAATAGATATTTGAAATTTATTTCCTTATTATTCGTTACTACGAAAAAGATTTTTTTTTTTTTTGGAACTCAAAATTGCTTATAGCATACATTTAAAAACAGCAATATAAATATAGTTCAACTTATAATAACAATTTTCTATAAATTTAATAATCGTTATAACAAAACGTAAATGTTTTAATGAACGTTCTATAAAAATGTTTTGTAAATGTTCTAAGGAAATATTTTGGTGAAACTAACTAAGTTTTCTAAGTAATTTTACTTAAAATTTACTCTTAAATTTCTTTTAATTCGTATAACTTTTCATATGCATCTCGAAATAAAAATATTTTAGATATTGCTCTGTAAAATGTAACTAATTTCATCTAGTAAAAGTGTAACGAAATGAGTAATTAAACAATTGAAAAATATTATTTAGTAAAGCCTAAAAAAATATTTCAAACTTGACACAAATGAACTACTAATGTTACGAATAAATATATGTACATTTTGCTGAAAAAAAAGTGTATTTTGATTTGATTTTTGAAATGTCGACAGGTCAGGGCCTATTCTAATGTGCAGCCTTAGCCTAATTTGCTCAGTCGTAAATTAAAAATGAACAGTTATACTTTCGATAAAAGGTAGCACTGAAATATTAACAAGTTGTTTTTAATCGAAGGAAATAATGCAAATTTTATATGTATGTATATATATATATATTTATATATATAAAAACATTTAAATTATTTCCTAAATGACACTAAGTTGTTGTACAATAACAATTAACATGTTGAAATGAAAAGCTACTAGTAAACTAGTAATGCTACAAATAAAGTGGTGGAAATGCTACTAGTTGTGAAAAGAAATGTGGTGGATAGAGAAATGAAATCGCTTTGGGAAGGAGGGAGGGGGACAAGTCAGGTTTGAAGCTAGACATTTCTACCCATGTAGAAGCGTATATCCTTCTTTGTATGAAGACTTTTTAAAAACAAGTATTAACTACTTTTGTATTTAAATAAAATTATATTTAAATACAAAATATAATTAGGTAATGAAATGTTTGTTATGAACATTAGGCAGTCAGTCATAATAGTTTGTCAAGTCGTAGTAATACATTTTTAAAGTACACAACTTTCATACATTTTAAGGGTTAAAATTTACTCAAAAGAATAATTATTAATAATTAATAAAAATTATTCTATAGAATAATTTTTTATACTACTAAAATAAGTAAATCTGCTAATTTTGTGTGTTTATAACCGTACGATTTTTTTTTAATATTTTGTGCAAATGTTTATACGTTAGATATTTATTAAGGATGTCAATTAGAAGGTAAAAAATTCAAATTGTTTTTAGGAAGTATTAATACTAAATCAAAAATCAAAATTAGGAAAATAAAACATTTTGGGCGATTTAAAGAACATACATTGACAATGCTTATAAAACTAGCTGTGTGTGTGCGTCGAATGTTTAATTAATATGACTTGTGAATTTAGGCATTGATTTTTACTAATATTTTTTTTTGGCTAAAATTTCATACATTTTTAAATTTATTTATTTTTTAAGAAATGGTTAAATGAATTTCTTATTGCAGTTATAAGCATCTTTAAAACTTTTTTGTGAATATTTTCAATTTACATAGTTTTATTGTTAGAACAATGTTATCCAACATTAGAACACATTAATACATTGATAATCCATATTACTGAGCTTTTTTGATTAGATAAAATGAATATTTAATTTGACAAATATGCATATTTGTTAAAGAATGAATGTTTTTAATTTTTTTTAAATAAATATCTAACACATTTTAAAAATTAACACTTCAATATGCTTTCAATTAATATATATTTATTTATTTCATTGATAAGTTCACTTTAAATAAGTCACCAGTTTACCGACATAGTGTTTAATTTTTTTTTAAAAATAGGGTTTGTTAGAATTGGTGCAAAATATAACAAAACATCCAATTAAACAATATAATACTGTTGAAAGAATTTAATCCATACCCTCCAACTTTACTTATTCAAGTTTTTTCCTTCAATTTCCCTAGATATAATTAAAGAAATATTTCTACATTTTTCACTCATACGCCTTGAAAATTCATTGTTAATTTATATTGTCTCACACCATTCCAAAATGTGGTAATAGTTTTCATTAGCTTTCATTTAAAAATGCAATGCATTATTAAGTTGAAGTATGCATTTGCATTCATTAATTGCTTTTAAAAATGTATATTTTTTAAATTATCCCGTAATAGTTCTCAATCAATAAATTTACATTATAAACACTTTGGTTTGAAAAGTGTTAGATACATGAAAATTTTAATGATAATGCTGTAAGTTTGAAAATAAGTTTTGAAACTTTGAAAATTTTCATTTATAAGGTTTTGAATAGTTTAATTATACAGCAGTTAGGTTATCGATTTCGTTTTAAGATTGAAACTTTGCTGTTCAATATGAAAAGGTTTCTTATAAAATAGATTTAGTTAAAAACAGGCGCGCTCAATTATTAGTTTCTTAAAATTCTCTTAATAATAATAATTGCAATGTAATATAATAGATAAAATAAATTCTTTTGGTTTCTTTAATTTAAGTGTATCTAACCTATGTTGAAAAGAAAATAATTCCAAGTTCTGATATTTACACTAATCCAACAATACAGTTTTATATTTCAAAATATCAATATAATTTCTACTTTGCAATCAAACAGTGAATACAGGGTGGTCCCAAATTGTTGAGCGATGGTCATTGTTTGACTGTTTAACTGCACGTAATAAACCATTCTTTTCGCTAAGCTTTAACTACGTTACTACTACGAAACCTAAGCAACTTGTTTAAAATATTAGGGATGAAGTTGGGGAAAAATTAAAATATTATTTTGCAAATATAGCTAAATGTGATATAGCCAAACAATGGCCATTGCGCAACAATTTGGGATGTAGGTAATTTTGGCAACTGTAAATTTGGCGGAATCGTGAAAGGGGTCGTCCATGTATTGAATAACGCAAATAAAGGGAAATTATTTTCTCTCTTGCATGGATTTATATTCAATTTCTAATTTACGATACTCTTTGTTGCGATTATTTTATGTTGCGATTCTTCTATTTTTTTTTGTCCCAATTCTGAAAATTAGCGTCAAAGGCTTTTCTCTTTGTTTGAATTGTGTCATATACGCGGCATATCCACAACAGTTTTAAACGCGCATGAATTAAGATACACAGATTCAGAATATCACATTAGAATTTTTTTGTGTGACTGTTTGTCTGGTTCTAACTCAAAACCGACTGAACGAATTTTTATAAAACTTGCAACAATAGTGCCTCAACTTAAAATCTGCATTTTGTTTCATTTAGATATCTGCAACCGTACAAAAGTTTTAGAACTTTTCCATTTTTCCATACATTATTCCTATTGGAAATGTATATGTAGATCTTCCCTTCATAACATTATTGTTAAAAACCACTTTTGGCGGCCAAAAAATTTTTTCGACAATACTGGCTGCCTTCTATTATTGCGATGTACACTGAAAAATAGAATTGTTAAGCAGTAGATTATAGTGATTGGTCGTTAACAAACCTCGCCAACCGAAGGAGGAAGATAAACCAGCTGTTTCGTCTGACGCCATGGGTATCCTTTATGTCTCGAACATTACTTTGTTTCAAGATCTTAAACGCGTCGGTGCCTAATTTCCTATTCAACATTATTACATTTATGTCAATAGTGCTATTTGTTACGAAGTGGAACAGTGCTATAGTGGTGGAATGTGCCTCTCTAAAAGTTTAATTTAGTGTTTCTATATTTGTACCTCCATGCAGCTTATTTTAAAGGTTTCGTGTTATTGAAATTCCAAAATGAATGTTTGAAAATTAATTTTAAAAGAAATATTACCTGTTAAATATTGACGCAGGCATATTTTAAATTATATTTTAAAAGTACATGAAATTTCATAATCAATAGTTATAAATAAAAATAATTCGTAATTTATATTTCTTTGAAAATTATGTTCAAAGACGGATATATGTACTCCAGTTGCCAATTGGCACCCAAAAAAAACTCCAAATACGATAAATTATTTTCATTTGGAAGCATAGAATATTTTTTCTTTGGTATATTATTGCATTGCCTGTATTAAAAGTAATTAATGTGAAGTTTACCACATGCGTTTATTGTCACTGAAGGGTTAAATTTTATATTTAAAAAATACATCTTTTAAAATAATATAAGTTTTTAAAACCAATTTGCATTGAAGAAACATCACCAAGTGTTTTATTTTTATTTTAGCAGAATACATTATTTTTATTGACGTTATATTACAAGGCTAATATTCGCAAACCCTTTTTAATCATTAATATTTAGGAATTTTTATGTAACAAAATAAAACATATTACAAAAACACCAGTTTAATTTGTAGTCGCAATATCATGTAAAGTCGAAAACATTATAAATAAAAAGTACTAGGTTTAGGTATCTTGAAAACTATTCAAAATAATTAACTATACTAGGTTTTGATAAAATTTATTTTTCCCAGTGCACAGAGTTACGACTGGTTACGGTAACAAATAAACAAATCGAGCAGCTGTAACTTCACAAATTGACCACGAGCAACGCCGGGTCATATTATTAGTATTAAATAAAATTAATCTTTGGTTAATAATGGACTATGTGTTAAAATGCTATCCGGATTACATAATTATGCCAAGTTACAAGTCGTTTATTTTGTTTGAAATTTTTTTAATTAAGATGCCATATATGAGTAAATAAAAGCGGGTAAAAATTGGCACTTTAAAAGAAAAATATATGGAATTATATTTTTTTTGTGCAACCCAAAACTAACATGAAGTAATATAAAGTAAACTTATTTTTCTAAATACACATGACATTTTCTCAAAAGTAAAGATATATTAATATTTCTTATAATGACATCGTTTTTGTAACAAAAAAAATCAACATTAATCGTTTGAAAATGCGGCACAGTCTACAATGAAGTGAAAATTGGTTTCTTTATTTTATATTTATAGAAAAACATAACATAAAATTAAGGCCACTGTAACAAAAATAAATCTTTATGCATTTTAGATCAGTTTTATGTAACAAGTTAATACTTATTTCTTATGAATAGTTAGACAAGAACAGTATGTATGAGATTTCCGTTGGCGAAGTTCCCCCTTAATTCAATCTTTATAATCGATCCCTATTTCCTAACAGACACCTCGAGGTACGTTCCATTTCTATTATCTATCATACAATATACTCCCACCCCCTTTCCTCCCCCAAAATAGAGAGATAAAGAAAAAGAAGGAAATGCCTTTTACGAATACCAGACGGACATCTACAACATGCGTCAGAGGAACAGAAAAACAAGATAGAAAATAAATAGAAAAAAATAATAGAACGAAACATAAAAAAAAAATGAGGGGAAAAAACACCCTCTCTTGCTTGCACATTCCAATCGAAATCCAGATAAGGAATTCGAGCAGGGGTTCGTTCCAAAAAAGAACGACGCCTGTTGTTGCCATTTCATAGATTCAAACTTCCATATCGAACGGTGGATTGAGATAAAAATAATGTAGGGTTCATTATAAAGCCTAGGATTTATGAACTACAGAGGAAAAAAGCCACAAGGAAAATTTTCAAAGCCTAGTTTTTGTTGTTAGTCGGAATTAATTTCTTTTTTACTTAAAAAATACGCAAATTTTTGTTTGCAGCTTTCAATTTAGTTGCAGAATGTCACATATTTGGAATATCGTAATAAGATCAGAAGAGCTTTGGTATAATGCAGTCGGGGGAAATAATATTTTTTTTAAAAATTGACAGAGAGAAAAAATGACTGATTTTACGTCGAATTTAGAGAAAATATTTATTGCCTTCCTTAAAGCAAAAACAAACTTATGGTTACAAAAATTTCAGCCATTATTATAGAGAAATAAATTACAGATTTAATTGTAACTGCCCTTTGGTAAGTAAATACAATTGACAAAGTCAAGTAACACTGATTGTACGTACATAATGAACAAGTAAAATTCAATGATTGATGACCACGCTAAGAAAATGAAGCAAATTTCTTTACAAAAATTCAGACAATTTTTCAAAAAGTTTATTCAAATGTATACTTTAAGTTAGATTTTTCGTTATTGATATAAATTTTCCTAAATTGTGAAAATATAAATTTGCAAAAATTCGAATATCTGTATTTTTCATAATTAATACATAGATAATAATTTAAAAATTAAAGTTGTAATACGCATCAAAATTAGGCATCAATTTAGATAATTTTTTGTGAATTAGCACTAAATCCAAAAAGTTGTAATATGCATATAATTTATATAACTGTTTTATATAAAAGTTTAAATATAATTTAAACTTCTTATAGCATCTTTTCTAAGTCTGCTTTTTAAGTTTACTTAAATTTTTGTTTACCTATTTTTATTAAACATGGTCTTTAAACGTTATTTTAATATTGAAAGTATTAACTTTTCTGTAGAACGACAAAAAAGAATTGTCGGAATTGTAAACAATGACCACAAAGTCCGACTATTTTGGCTTAATTTTACATAAAAGTATATTCTAAGTAAAAAACAAGTTGGTTAATAACTAAATCTTTAAACAAATATTTTCCAAAAAGGTGCAAGATCAAATCACTACGCTTAAATTCTTAAAGAATTTTGATTGAAGAATTTTTAAAAAAAAATATATTAATAACTGATCGTCCTTTGAAAGTTTAAAAAAATTATTAATGTTTGAGAAAGACAAATTCAATTATATCATATGAAAAGTTAATGTTGTAAAATATTTACAATTGAAATTACCCAACAAAAATAATCAACATAAAACCTTCATAAAAACTACAATTTTTGATTTCAAAGTCCTTCAAAAAAACCTAAATGAAAACTGCAGTTTAATGCAGACAAAAGCCTTAAAATGTCCTTTACCGGCAAATATGAATAACATGTTTACAAAGCAGGAATTTCATAACTAATTTTTTAACATTAAAGTGCAGTTTTTTTTAAAGTTTTTATAATTTGCCTTCAAAAAACCTTTAAATAACTGCAGTTTCCTTTCAAGAACCTTTCAGAATTCAACCTGCTCAATTTTTTCAGATTTAAACCTTAAAAAAAAGGAGATTTTTTTTTTAAAAAATAATTTTCCTGCATAAAATTTCCATTATTATTGAAGTTTTTATGCTGAATTTTTTTTCAGTAAGGTGTACATCATATTGTTATGTAAATTTATTAAATGGCATACTTTCTCCCTCAACTGTTGATTAAATAATCTAACCTACCATTAACTGTGAAATTGACATTTTATATAAATTGTAAATTTTACTTACTTTTCAAAGCAAAACCTTTTGTGAACTCCATTAACAATTTTAAATTTACAAGAAACATGAGGTTCTTAAACGATTTAATATATAAAAATTAAATTACGTTTAAGTCCCAGAAAAAAAAGTCAGCATAAAACCTTCATCATAATTTTGAAATTGAAGGTTTTATGCAGGAAAACTGCAGTTTTTTTGATGATCTATAAAATTAAAGGTTTTTGTTTCAATGTCCTTCATAAAAACTGCAAAAAACCTTCATAAAAACCTGCAAAATACCTTCAATTTTTAAATTTGAAGGGAAATTGCAGATATTTTAAAGGTTTTATGCAGGAAAATTAAAAACTTCAAAAAAACTGCAGTTTTTTTGTTTCAATATCCTTTATAAAACCTTCAAACAACCTTCAATTTGGCAATGTTGATGAAGGTTTCATGCTAACTTTTTTTGCTGGGGTCATCACATAATAGTTGATAGATGGGTGCAAAACTAACAAACATCAAAAATAAGCTTTAAATAACATGACATTTTAAAATAAGTGAAAGAAATGCTGTAACGGCGAAAATAATTGAAATCTTGGATAATCATTAATTTTGAATTTCGATTATCTTGCAATTTTTTAGGAAGTGAACATTTAAATTATCAACATTTATTTTTGTTGTTTCTTTGGATAAATAGACACACACAGAACAATTTATAAAAATCCCTTTTGATTCCAGAAAACCTAAAACACCATTATATTCGACATTTTGTTTCGAAGACAACATTTTAATTAATCTTGTCCCTTTTTAAGCAATAGAAATATACGATTGTCGAATCACTATTTCATATGGTTTTGTTTTTAAAATAAATGTGGCAAATTAGTTTTAATAAATATATTGCTGTAAAACTATTTCAATATATATATATATATATATAAATATGTATATATATATATATACATATTTATATATATATACAATATATATATATATATATATATATATATATATATATATATATATATATATATATATATATATATATATATATATATATATATATATATATATATATATATATATATATATATATATATATATATATATATATATATATATATATATATATATATATATATATAGTCAACAAACTCAATTATTTTCGCTGTAGCTTAGTAATCAATTTATGTTTGCTGTATTTATAAAATTAAAAATATCATATATAATTGTGACATATAATTATCACATTTAAATAACATATATAATTATCATATAAAAATATCATATATATTATAACAGAATATCCTATACAGTTCAGAAGTAATAATTAAAATTATTCACAATTCTGAGTTGATACAAAATATGATTTTTAACTTAGAAGATTTAGGACTGCGTAGCAAGTTAGTTATTGAACTCACAAAATAAAACTATTATAAATAAATATTCTACAAACTACCTTAACTATAAAATAAGATGATTATAACTAATATTTGGAATAACAGTGCATCAAATGTATCTATTATCTAAAAAATATATCGTAAAAATCTTAATTATTATTTTAAAATTAATATAAAATGGAGAAATCAAGTAATTTAGAATTTTTTTATTATTATTATTGTCTAGGGACACAGCTATATAAAGCGTAAAATAAATATTTGTTTTACAAAAATAATAAATAATCATTTATGTGCATTCTTCCAACATTTAAAAATAGAAATCTATATATTTTTAATAATGTTGTTACATAATAAATAATTATAATGATGTTGCATAACATAATAAATTTGCGTCAATTGTTCTGTATATAACATCGCGAAAAGTTTGTGGTTTAATTAAAATCACATAATTTTTTTTATTTTTGGAATTTTCTAACTATGTAACCAAAATAAAAACTTGTATTGGTTTCTTTTCTAGAAAGTTCCAAAAGTTTGAGGAAATCACTGACATGCAATGTTAAGAGTGCTTTTTATTTGGTAAGAAATCTAAGCTGTAATGTAACCTCTCTAAAATATTATATAGGAAGTATTGATGTAATAAATGCATCTCAATAAAAAGTAATTGATTAACATGTAATTAGAAATCTTAAAATTCAAATGTTGATAAAAAATTTCCAACTGAATTCATTTATGTTAGAGAAAAATTTTCCCCCATTTCCTGAGAAAAATTTGGCGCCCCAAGAGACCTAAATTGACTTATAAATAAATATATGGGTTGCTCTAAAATACACGGTCAAAATAAAACGTTTTTATATAAAGAAAAATCTACCTAATTCTGTATAATTTTATAAGCTTCTCTCACACCCGTTGAAAATGACTTAAATACTTATAAGTTGGCAGGTACAAATATGATAAGTTTTGTGTCGAGGACCGTTATTGTGACCCACAAGGCATGGTTTTACAATTTTTATACATTGAATTAGCTAGCAAACCTAAGACCTCGAAACGAAAATGTATTAGAATGTGTAGAACGTGACCATTTCCTACCATAAATTCAGGAACAAACAGATAAATCTACAATAATATTTTTTACATTTTAATCGGTTATTTTTTATAGCTGCTGTCATGATACATATTGCATTAGTACGCAAACCATATGCATCAGGATGAAGTATGGATTGGGACCCAAAGCTTGCTATTTGACTTTTTGTTAATTACAGTCTCCTCTGCATGACACTTAATCTGCTTCCATAAATTAAAAGGATCTATAACTCCAATTTTTTTTAATTCATATCTTTAGGTTCCCCGATTTGATCTTATAAAGTAAATTTTTTATGACAATAAAAATCCATAAATCAAATATAATGATGTGTCATAGTGAATTGTATATTGGCCCTAACTCCAGTTCGAAGCGGTTTCTGAGAAAAGATGGCCCTTTTTAACAAGTAAAGTTATGACAAGAATTTACATTGAAAAACATGGTAAAAAGTATGCATAGTAAAAAATTATAACTATCAATAAAATAAAAAAAATGTGATTCAAACAACAACTTTTAGACAAAAAAAGATATTTTGAAGTATTAAAACTTTGATGCAGGTATTAAATTTGTCTTTTCTTGTTTCCTGTAAATTTGTGCTTTTTGGAATTGGGGCATTTTTTTCTTATGATATCAATAATAAGCTTACCATTTAAATAGTAGTTCATACAACATTATTTTAACTTCTAATTTGCATTTGAGTATAAAAAATTCGAAAAACTTTGTAAAGCACGTGGGTAAAATTAAATTAAAACAAATCAAATCTTACCCCTTCCTGGGCTTTTACTTCCAAATATCTATATCAACACCTATTCCAAACACCGCACTGCACCAGACCCTGCACAAGCATGAAACGCGAGTGCGCCTTCAACAAGTTGAGTCCTCACGGCAAAAATAAAAAAAAAAAGCAGCAAGTGCGTTAAAGCCTTCATGTTTAGAAGTATCTGTCACTATAAACAAGGCGATTTGATAAGTAAATGACCTTTGCTTAGCCAATCCGCTGGGCCTTCTCGGGACCCGCGAATTCTTTACGAGCGCGTTTTTCCCTTTTTGCAGAATTTTATGACCCTTCCTTTGGGGGGGCTGACGTGCCATTTGACCAATCCATCGTCCCCCTTCCCCCCCTATTCTGGAGGAGACAATTGGCGTGGAAAGAATGACACCAAATCTCCTTTTTTTTTGGCATCTTCATCAATGGCAGGTGATCTCTTTTAATGAAACCGAAAGGGGAGGAAGGACGTTTTGTGGCGGCTGGATAACGACTTTGTGATGGTAATGATTATGAGATGCTTGACAATCGTGGAGCACCGTGCTCTTTTGTAGCTTGATACTGTTATGGTGTAGTAGAGCCGGCTCGTAAAGATATCTGGGAGAATTTTGCTCCTTTTTTTTTAATGTTTCTGCGTGATAGTGTTGAAGTTGTAGAGGTTCTAATTTGAACCAAATGTGATTTCCGCATATAACAAAAAGCACGTTGCCTTGATTGGTTTAAGATGCCAATTAGCATTTCGGTTTGAGTGTGTGTAACATGCGTTAATTAAACAAACTGGATTTTAGTAACAGTACACGAGTCTTACATTTTTTTCTTTGTAAATTATGAGTTTATTACTTGAGCGGTAGAGAACTGGACTCTTGACTGAAAAAACTTGAGTTCAATTCGTGAGTAAAGTGAAATATAAATTCTTATCTACATAGGTTGCTTGAATAAACGTCTCATTAGAGCTGTACAGTGGTCTTTTGGTGACTGTTTGGAGTCTACCTAAAAGAAAATACACGAACTCGCGAATCTCTAATCAAGCCCTTCTTGCAACTATAGGACTTTGTGGATTGTACTGTATACAGAGTCTTCGCTAGGGTTTATATGGGTTTTACCAACTTTTTTTTAAGAGGCTGGTAAATTACCAGTTTTTTTCCCAGTTGGATGGGACAAAAATTAGTTTTAGACGGGAAATTGCCAACCCGACCCGAAGTAAAATTTATTTAAATGGTGCAGTTTCTTACAATGATTTTCTCAACATTTTTCGCGTGCCAACTTTCTACGTGGGCCGTAAGAATGTTTTTAAATTCCTGTTGATTGGAAAAACCCCAAACCTAGTTGCCAAACTTGTGACTGTTTTTTAAATTGAAACTTCTTAGTTTCATTTTTAAAAAATCCAGATGTTTCACAAATTTTCCAATTAGGTTTTTCTAATGATTTTGCAATGCTAAAGGAATTTACGAACAGGGGGGGGGGGACCTAGCGAGGTCCCTGACTGTATAAAACTATACATATTATGTACAGTATATATGTGTACTTTGCAACTCAATAATCTGTTTATCATTTAAAAACACATCTACACAAAATGCTGTTTGATAATTATTTGTATTAAATTTTTGGCAAGAGTGGAAATAGAAATTTTATATGATTTACAAATAGCTTCGAATGCCAAAAATTCAATCCGGAACACTAACAAATGTTCAAATATAATTCAAATTTTTAATATTTATCTAGAAAATTCATGAAGTAAAGTATTTTTTTAAAGGGATTGGATTTTGTACTATAATTTTAATGCATATATTTTAGGGCATTACTGTCTAAAAGAGAGTCACATAACAATTGCTTGCAAACCCTATATTATTATTTAAAAGTAAAATTTAACACAAATGCAAATTTAATTAGTGCAAAATTTATGCAAAAATACTTGTATTTCCTTTAAACACTCCTCATAATCAAACACTAATTTTGAGGAGAAGATATACATTATATAAAACAATCTCCTCACCAAACAAATGAGTCATAAAAACCGATGAATTTAATTAAAAAATACAAAAAGAGCTTTCAAATCGATCTTCATCCAAACTGATAGAAAAACCAAGTGCGCCTCACAAAGAAATCCTCCATTCCCATTGGTCCCCACATCTGTTCGAAAGCTAAAGACGGGGCGTGCAGGAGAGAGATGGGGGGGGGGGGGGGGGGGAAGTAAAGAAATGGCAGCATTATTCATGACCGCATCGCAGTCCCTTTCTTCCTCAGACGACCAATAGAAATCCATTTCAGTTGCATCCGCTGAATTCGCAATGAGGCTTGGGGTCGGCGCGGTGGGGGCTTTTAAGTCTGGCTGGTAATAGAAAAGAGTGAACTAAAAGAGAAGAGAACTTAGAGAGCAAAATAGAATAGGGTGTTGTTGGTTTTTAGGTTAAAATAATGAAAGGGTATTTGAGAGTTATGAGTTTTAGAAATATTTTTTTATACATCATTTGGGGCTGATTTTTAACAGTTAATATGTTAGTAATGATAGATTTAAAATGCTACCAACAAATTATTATTATGGCACAGCAGGCTGTGGGTTATTTAAGTAATTATGTTACAGTTGGAGAAATATTTTTTATATATAATTTGGAATTGATTTTTAACCGTTAATATGTGTAATTGTTAGTAATGATATATTTAAAATGCTACCAATAAATTATTATTATGGAACACCAGGCTATGGGTTATTTAAGTAATTATGTTACAGTTGGTGAAATATTTTTTATATATCATTTGCAACTGATTTTTAACCGTTAAAATGTGTAATTGTTAGTAATGATATAGTTAAAATGCTACCAATAAATTATTATTATGGTACAGCAGACTATGGGTAATTTAAGTAATTATGTTACATTTGGAGAAATATTTTTTAAATATAATTTGGAACTGATTTTTAACCGTTAATATGTGTAATTGTTAGTAATGATATAGTTAAAATGCTACCAATAAATTATTATTATGGTACAGCAGACTATGGGTTATTTAAGTAATTATGTTACAGTTGGAGAAATATTTTTTATATATCATTTGGAATTGATTTTTAACCGTTAATATGTGTAATTGTTAGTAATAATATATTTAAAATGCTAAATTATTATTATGGTACAGCAGACTGGGTTATTTAAGTAATTATGTTACAGTTGGAGAAATATTTTTTATATATCATTTGGAATTGATTTTTAACCGTTAATATGTGTAATTGTTAGTAATAATATATTTAAAATGCTAAATTATTATTATGGTACAGCAGACTGGGTTATTTAAGTAATTATGTTACAGTTGGAGAAATATTTTTTATATATCATTTGGAATTGATTTTTAACCGTTAATATGTGTAATTGTTAGTAATAATATATTTAAAATGCTAAATTATTATTATGGTACAGCAGACTGGGTTATTTAAGTAATTATGTTACAGTTGGAGAAATATTTTTTATATATCATTTGGAATTGATTTTTAACCGTTAATATGTGTAATTGTTAGTAATAATATATTTAAAATGCTACCAATAAATTATTATTACTGGAACAGCAGACTATGGGTTATTTAAGTAATTATGTTACAGTTGGAGAAATATTTTTATATATAATTTGGAATTGATTTTTAACCGTTAATATGTGTAATTGTTAGTAATAATATATTTAAAATGCTACCAATAAATTATTATTATGGAACCGCAGGCTATGGGTTATTTAAGTATTTATGTTACAGTTGGAGAAATATTTTTTATATATCATTTGGAATTGATTTTTAACCGTTAATATGTGTAATTGTTAGTAATGTGTATTTAAAATACTACCAATAAATTATTATTACTGGAAAGCAGGTTATGGCTTATCTAAGTAATTATCTTACAGTACGCATTACATATGTGTGAATTTATTGTGGAAGGATTATTTTAATATGTGTACAAATATCTACTAAACTTTTATCTAAAGATTAAGTAAGTGCCATACCTTACGCACCTTGATCCTTGTCAACTATGCGTAAAAATAAAACAAAAATTTGAACATAACAAGTCATTTGAAACGTATCTGTCAACTTGCAAGGAGTGTCCTTAATTCTTAACCATTATGTCCGGTCCTACGATTAGCTAATAAAACTGCTATGGAATTATTTCTATTTATAAAAATGTGCTATTAGGATAACCAAACAGACTCAAAAATCTTACAACAAACCTGAAAAATAAGACCAACGCAGGACAAAACTGTAGTTTTATATTATAGTAAGCAAAATAAAATGGGGTATTGCATTAAAAATAGTAATTAAACATAAATAAACATTGAAAGGAAAGGGTATATTTCAATATGGTTAGTATGTAAAAGATTTCGAAAAAGTTGACATTGCTACGCAATCCTCATTGTTTTTCTTTGCAAACCAATTCTCGCTTCGCTCGCTGTAAGGTAGGACAAAATAACGATATGTCCTAACAGCAATATTAAAAAAAAACGTATTAACGTAACGTAAAATAAACTTAAGAATACGAAGGCATTCTACCAAGGCGTCTGAGTCAAAGTCGCCAAATCAGTGTTTTGATATAAAAGCACATAAATTACAAATAATGTTGCATACTTTTAAATGAAATGCTGGGGATAGTTTTTTCTTCTGCTGCTGCATTTTCCGATAACAAATATAGAAATCTTTGCCAGAGGAACTTTTACTTTATGGCTGCATTTTGAAAACTTTTCGGATGAATTATTTTCTTTTTCCTAACGTTAAACCCCTCAAAAATTGCAAATTTCAGTCATGCATCCGAAATTAAGTTCATCAAAAGCAAACAAAGCAATAACCGTTTTTAAAGAACGTTACTGCGCTTCTTTCGCAATTTTGTATTGCTTCACCTGTCATAGCTTTTATTATACTCCCTTTCAATGTTTAAAGACGATTTCTAGCATTAATGTTCAAACACCGTAGCAGCAAGATTTAACCTCATTCTGTGGAAAATATATAATATCGAAACGTAAAATGTCTTGCACAATTGACCGTGACGGTATGTTTTGTAAACAAAGATTCTCGTAACCAGCCCACGAAAAGAAATACTGATGTTTTTTTTTATCGCCGCGTAAGAGAATTATATATAGAGAGAGTGATTGCTTTAAATAATTGACAAAATAATTCTTTAATATAGTAATAATAAGTGTTTTAGCAAAAATAATTGAAACAACATATTTTTAAGATACTTTATTACTATACCAAGAATGGTTATACATTTAATATTAAAATACTGCGGATTTGAAAATATAAATTAATATACTCAGTTTAGAGATTTTTTTTAAATTTCTAAATTATATCGTTTTATTTAACCCCGTGCAAAGAACAGGTGTTTCTACTAGTATAGAGAATATCGGATTATTTTTTTTGCTGAAATATCTAAAAGTATTTTTATTTTAATGTTGAAATAAACTTATTTACATAAATTATCTTATGTAAATAAGTTTAAAACTACAATTTTACTCCTTAATGAAAACTTAATATTTTCAATTAAAAAAAATTAATGTCTTCGTCTCAAAATGGGAAGTTTTATCATTATGCAAGGTTTTAATATCCTCTGAGCGTTTGGTTCTAACAAGTAGTTTTAAAAACTTAATCTATGTGTACTATATAATAAAAATGAAATAAATTGAGGGCTAAACTGTGCAATTAACAATAAGTGGCTTTGCGGCCTAATTCATTCTAGTATTTATTTTGTTTACCACTATAAATTGTTGTATTAAAAATTATTTAAATAGCTTTTTTTTGTAACAAAGATAAAAAACGTAATTTGATTGTTATTAAAGTAAAACTTTATAACCAATTTCTTAAGAATTTAAAGCATATCAAAAGTCTTACATTTATATGTTATTTTTTATTTATTATACTAAAATAATATGTTGTTTGGTAATGGAAATGTGGATTTTTTTCTTTTAATGAAAATGCATGAGACTCCAAAGCGATAAAGTGGCTTCCGTGACACATAACCCGAACGTGTAGTCCCACTTTCTCTAAAAAAATATTATGCACACTATATAATGGAAAAAATCATTTTTCAAAGCAAATCTCAATACATGTTACGTTGAATAAATTGTATGACGTTTAAACTTTAAATCTCTTGAGAGTTAAAATTAGTTAGTGAACATTTCCGTATTCTATAATATATCTTATATAAATTTTTATGTTGACATCCTTCATTAAATGTTCAAGCAAATGTTTTCTTACTTTTGGATCTCCCTTCTTACACCTGTTTTTCAATCTTAGATGAGTGTTGAATTTCTATCAGCATCAATATTTATATTTTAATCTTTATTCTTACAATGCAGTGAAATAAACAATTAACATATAAAGTTTTAATAGATATTTAACACAATGCTAATATAAACCCAACATAACAAAAGGGAAGTAAGTAAGACTTCTTCCATAAATTGAGTTATTATCTACTTCAGGTACTAAGATCTAAAATTACTTGAATTTCATTATTTCGCGGTTTGTTGTTAGAAATTAAAGCAAACGTTTGAAATTAAAACTATGTCGCATGTATTTAAGAAAAGGAAAGATGCATTTCTTGAAAACTGAATTTTAAAATGTTCTTTATTAAAAATTCGCTTCTACGTTAATTCTTGTTCGCATTTTTTTCCTAAAAATTGTGTATTAAAAATTACAAAGGTCGTTTCAAATTATTTTTTTGTTAATAAGTATTACCAATTCTTATTAGGGGCGGATATTATTATCAAATAAAATAATAAAGGATTTTTAAATAAAAATAAGATAAAATTAGCTTTTTACTAAATATTAAAATCCTATAGAAAAAGAGCATCAGCCACAAAATACAAACTCTTGTATAAAATCATACAAAACATTTAAATTTTTACATTGGGTGTAATAGCGGATAGGAGTGTTTGCGTACAGTTAATAGGTATAATAGAAGAATAAAATAAATCATATCTATAAATACAACTTTTCTAAAAGAGTGTATTTTTCTCATAATACACAAATTAAATTTTTAAAAAGAAGCAGAAGTGTCCTAACAATAAAAATAGTGTTAGGAAGTTATAATATATTTATTTTTAAATTCTTAAATAACAATTATCATGTATTTATACATATTATTTTATTTTAGTCATCCTGAAGAGAAGAATAAAGACTATGGTGTACTACAATGCTGAATAAATAAAGGAATCTTGGTAAAATAATCGAACTTTCTGACATATTCTATTATTCCACACGAACTTTCTAAAATTAAAAAATAATTCTGAAATTAAAAAGGAACATTATAATTTTTCTTTTCTTTTAACTTTCCAATTATCTAAACTGGACATAAACTTTGTTTTCACATTCATTATAAAACAATATTGATATTTAATCCGTAAATTATGTATCAAATTTATTTCGTGCAACTTTAATTGTTTATATATAGATATATTTTGGTCATTTACTTTGTATTTTTGTATTTTTTCAAACTAAACATTTGTGAGACTTTTTGCTACTATATTTTGCATAAGGTAATAATCATTGTAATAAACAATTAACAAGTATTTTACAGAGATATTCATTTTAGTTTCATTTATAATCCTAACTAAAGGAAATTTAAACTTTTTACTTCCAGAATATTTTTTAAAACTGTATACATTTATAATAATGAGCATTGAAAATATATTGTTTTGTTGTACTGTTTATGGACATTTTTTTTATTTTTCCTTGCCTAATTTTTTTGTTCAAACGGTAAATTAAAAGTTAAAGGAAACTTTAAACTTTTATTAGTAGAATTTTATGAAATATTCGTACCAATGTCTCAAATTGACGGTCGCTGACGCGTTATTTTAATAAATCATACTGTTCTAATAAATGACAAGTCTAAATTATTTTACTAATATTTTTTTTTATGATAAAAATGGCATATTTCCCATGTTGAAGGTAAATAGCTATCGAATTCCAGATTTTAGCAACATTTTCGAAAAAAAATAATTCATGCCAAATAATTATTTTACAAAATATTTCACGTTTATTAATTTTCAAAAGGATTTAAAAAAAAAGTCGCCAAATATGGTAAGAATTTTTGTATGCCCGCCTTAGTTTTTTTTTCAATTCATGTTTTGAACAAAAAAAAATGAGTATTTTTTTTTAGCAAAGTGATTCCCACGAAAAGATCAATCGAACTCTTCTTATCTCAAAAAATGATCAAACACGAACATTTTCGAACACAATTCGTTTAATTCGAACGTACCACCCCTTTCCCCCACAGAGAATGGAAAAATATTCCGTTCGATTTTTCCAGAACACCCTCCACAAATCATCCCTCATCAGATAACATTGAAAAAAATATCCCTTGCTTCGTTTTTTTGGAAATTCGGCAACATTTCACCTTTTTTAAAAAAAGTCAAGGTCAAGCAGATGAATGGCCCCATTCAAAACCACCCCATAAAGATCCCCAAGAACAACACAAAAGAAATTATTTCTTAAAAACTCTTGTGTATACTCCCTCCTTCTGAAATAATAGAAAATGCAGCGGGTTTCGTTCTATTGGCGCCAAGCCTGGCATTCGTCTTTGTCAGAGAGCCTGTCTGGTTTTCCCGATTTCTGCCATCTATCACATTTTTTTTTCTCTTTTGAAGAAACTCTGAAGAGGTATTGGCGAAACTCTTGGAAAAAGAAAAGAACCAGAGCGACTTGGCGTTGATTTTTTTTTATTATTTAATATTATTTTTCTCTGTTCTGTTTTTCATCTTCCGGCTAAATTCATCAGGCCAAAAGCGAGACGTTTGGCGATTTATGTCGCTGACAAAGTAGATATACGACGCAGGCATGGGATAATTTCTTGTATAAATTTCTCTGCAGAGATTACAGTTGATGCATTGGCTTGTCGGACACTTTATTCAAAGTGGTTTCCGTTGTAGTATTTATTTTGGTTTATTTATGGCTCAAATAAATGATTGTGCTACAATGGATTCCATTCCGGAGATTTATTGCATCTTTTTCATTAAAATAATTGCTTGACCTAAAGTTTACTCGAGGAATTTTGATAATATTTCTGAAAGAATCTTTAGTATAAAAAAAGCTATTCTCTTGACATTTTTAAAAAAAATATTTGCTAGTAATTTTGCTTGCATTCAAAACTGTAGTTTATGCATGGAGTATTTCAGAATGTGCTGAAACAGAAAAAAAAAAATTAATCATAAAACTTGGATTAAAAAAAAAAATTAGTTTACAACTTTAAAAAAATGTACACATGTATAAGTTTCAAAGGCAATTCGTGCAATCATAAAAAGCAATGATATTATATGCGCTATAAGGCTAAATCTTAAAGTTTAGTTGGTATACGATTATTAGTCAATAAATACTCACATGAGGCAAATGTTGAAAACGTTTATTAAACTTCCTTTCTGAGAAAAGCAATTTACAAATTTGATTGTTCCCTTGCCGATAAAAGAATCAATGTTTCTATAAAAACATAATTTGCCTAATTTTTAAAAGTTTTGGTAAAAAATTTTGTACTTGTTATATTAAAAAATATACACACAAAAGTTTGAAATTTCAAACTAGAAATTCTTTTCACAAAACCCATAAAATATCCAACATTTAATCAGTGTTTGCAAAGAACTATTTTTAATATCTTATATTAAGGCTTTTCTTTAAAATATACCATCCTCGTCCGACCATAAGCGATTTGTACGTGTAAAATAAAACCTCAGTATTAAGACATTTAAAACTTAAAATTTATAATAAGATCCGCACACAATTTATATAGACTGCAGCTATATATTTGGAGGTCAATTATTGAGACTGCAATCAATTCAATGTCTTATAATTAATTACTCGAGAGGATGACCTAGAAATGTTTTTAAAAATGTATCCACACAAATACAAAAATGATTGCCTTATAATAATTTAATACACACCATTATGTTACACAAAAATTAATATCAACACAAACAAACTTTTTAAACCCTATTAGAAATATCTAATAAGAGTTATTGCTCGTTTTTGACCCAATTCCAAGTATGATACGTAAAATTATCTTTAATATGTCATAAAGAGTCAGATCAACAGGGACGGTTTAAGTCATTTTTGCAACACAAGCAAACACGATTTTAGCACCCTCATCTGCGCAGATTATTATTATTTGCAATTAGGGTCATGTTTTTTAATTATAACTTTTTAACTTTGCTACCTAAAAAGTTTATATTAGTTTCATGGAGGAGAAAATTCTAAAATTTTGAAGAAATCACTGGTATGCAAAGTCAATAGTACTTTTACAGATGACAAAATAAAATCCGTGCTTTATACCCTATATGTAAAGTAAAAATAAAGAATTAACTGAATCTAAATACAATTAATTTACTTAATTGTAATACTCGTTATGTAATCAAAGTTATAAACTGGAAAATGTTCAGTGATGTTTAGTTTAAATTTTCTATTCTTTTGGCACTATCTATTGGGGCTTCATTTCTTATTTAACTACACGTAAATTGTAGAAAAGTTGCTTTTGTTTTGAATATGTTGTCATTATTATTGCAATTTCGCATAACTTTTTTTCCAAAAACGTTTCAATTTGTTGTCTTTTAAAAGAATTATTAGCTTAATGCATATTTTTCCAAATTTTACGAAAAGGCCCCCATCAGTGCTAGTGTGCCTATAATACTGACACTTCTAAATCAGGCTGCCGCCCTAAGCGGTCGATTGTGTTGCTTGTCGGCTCTGAGATCAACAACGAGAGCTAAAACTGAATTAAAATAAATTACATTGGTAATTAACAACTTAAAAACCACACAAGAAAAATACTCACTAATAATAATGTAAACTCAAAGACGATTAACGTTATTAAAAACTTTCTTAATTGACTTTTTAAAAACTTGATAAAATTTGTAAATTATTTTTAAATACTTTATGTAACTTGTAAATTCTTTTTAAATACTTTATGAAATTTGTAAATTATTTTTAGATATTTTATGTAACTTGTAAATTCTTTTAAAATACTTTATGAAATTTGTAAATTCTTTTTAAACACTTCGTTAATGTATGTATACGAAATGATATAGTAAGAAACAATTAAACTTTAAAAAAAAAATTAGTTTTCTTTTGTAGAATCAATAAAATCATAATAACTTTTTATCGTTTTTTGATAAATTTTTATAGGTATGTCCACACAATGAAAGAATTGGGGCGATTGTAGAAATGATAAATTATTTATAAGTTATTTCTCTGAAAAATTTTCTTCCTTCAAAAACAAAGACATCATATAAAAGAGGTAATTAAAAATTGCGTTGGTTTCTTCAATGCAGAGGATACCATATCAGGCCAGCAGAAGAAACACTTTTCTTCGGTATTTAACAACTTGGGTCACATTAAAAGTATAGCATTTTTTCAGTCCTGTCGTCTAAAATTTAATACTACTGTTATGATGCAATCTAAAAACTCTGGGAAAATGTTGATCTACAGACAGCGATATTTTTAGGGCAAGAAGATAAAATACAAGTTATAATTTCTTCTTTAAAATAGTAATGTACCGCAATGTCTTGTGGTATTATTGAATGATGGAGAAAATGCTATATTTACATATTATATATGATTCAATTGAAAATGCGATCGTTAGAATGATAAAAAAAATTTCCAAGGTGTAGAATATACATTCTCTATTCTTTCTATAATAATTCACATGTACCCTTTTTGCTGCTTCCTTAGTTCAGCGCCCCAAGCTATCTTTTGGCCTTTACCCGTTCCTTAGTATTGTCATATTTTATATATTTACACAATTCAAATCGTACATCGACCCTATTCAACTATTATTTAAAAATTGTATTTGAAACGTCCTTTGTACGATTTTGAACTTCAATTTGTTATTCCGTGTGTGCCAATCTCTAAAACATCTGAGAACACGCCATGCCGATAATATATATTCTGTAAACCACATTACCGACAGTACAACCTGTAATATCAATACAATTACAGAACAAATTGTATTGGTATTACAGCTTGCAACTGCAATATCAATACCACAAATCAAAATCCATTCCGCATCTTCAGATCTCTGCATGAACTTTTCACAGAAGACGTGTTTAAATATAATTGGATACAGTCCCAAGGAGCAGGGAATGGGAAATCCTAAGGGATTACAATACGCACCAGCAGAAAGACACCAGATGTTATTTACACCAGATTTCTGTCCGACTTTTTTTTTCCGGGAAGCAAATAAAAATCTTTTTTTGTTTGCTTTGAAGTAGGGAGAAGATATATGGCAGATTAGACTGTGATTCTTCTTAGTGCGGCGTCCATTATAACTCCGATATATTTTATCTGGCTTTAATACTTCCACGTTATCTGTAATCGTCCCATAAATAACCTGGTCGCGGCATGCTACACCTTTGCTACATCAATATATGTCACTCTCGAGAGATATGGGAGACCTACCTTGAGTCGAGGGGGGGGGGGAAGCTCGGTCGCAATGTTTGGCTGAGTTAACATTTTTGGCGACAGTTTTATTTCAATTTCAAAGGAAATTGAAGCGTTTTCATGTTATTTTACTTACTGTAAAGCTTTACTCGACCACTTGTACATATTGTCGGTAAAATATACAAATTTGTATCTATTGGAATGGTTATAATATTAATTCATTGTAGTGTACCGATACATAGAGATTTTTGCACTTAGTTTGGTTAACGCTAATAAAAATGTTTATTAACATTTTGATCAAGTCTCTTGTCTCAGCCTTATTCGATCTCCCCAGCAAAAAAAGTCAGCATAAAAACTTCATTAAAATTTTGAAATTGAAGGTTTTTTGCAGAAACACTGCAGTTTTTTTGAAGATCTGTAAAATTAAAGGTTTTTGTTTAAAGACCTTCATAAAGGGAAAATGCAGATATTTTAAAGGTTTTATGCAGGAAAATTAAAAACTTCAAAAAAACTGCAGTTTTTTGTTTCAATATCATTTATAAAACCTTCACTTTGACAATTTTGATGAAGGTTTTATGCTGACTTTTTTTGCTGGGTCACAACCCTCTGTTTGCTAGTTAACAACGGTACTTTGGATCTACGAAACCCCCTTTTTTCAATTATTCACCGCCAAAAGTGCATCATGAATCCTAAATACAAGAAAATTTGTATAGTAAATATGCCATTAAATTGTCATTTCATAATATTTCTATTGAAAATATTTTTTATATGTTAAAATGTCTCTTTGGTATTTAAAACAGCTTATGCATTTGGTTTTTGAAATGTTGTCAGGTATTGCAAATCTTTATACGCCAATTATACAACCCATTTTTTTGTAGTTATTCTATTCCTTATCTAAATAATTTTAATTTAGTTTTTATATAGGTAATACTAAAGAAATTTAATCGAGTAATCGAGCATTGACAATACAGGCAGTTATAGCCGTAATTACTATTTAGCTTTTTAAATTTGCGTAAAGAAAAAGTTATAATAAGGCAGTGTCAATTGTGTCAACAAAATTTTATCAATAATTGCGCCTCCTAAGAACCATTCCTAAATCCACGCCTGACTTCTAAGTACACTCAAAACATCGCTCACTATATAGTGAATTATTTGTTTATTTTGTAAATTTATTATTTACTTGATTACAATTCTCATATATATTTATGCATTGTTTAAATTTTTATATAAAATGGTATAATTTTTTTGGAAACAGGTGTTTTATCCTCCATGAGATAAGTTATAAAGTTATTTATAAATGTAAAATGTGTACTAAGATCCGACTTATCTTCAAGAATTAAGGACAAGTTTGAAATTCTTATAAAACCAACAATAAAAGAACCTGCAGTCAATTCGAAAAACAAAACTAATTCTTGGTAATAAAATTTTGTATAAATGCATAGTGATTTGCTGGATATCGGCTAAATGGCCGCTGTGACATCAGACTGTTTAAAAGGTTTAGATAAGCTAAGTGATGAATTCACCCAAACTCGATTGCGGATTGCTTGTAACCAGCTTATAGGACCCACCAATTAATCGGAGCCAAATTAAACCTTTTGTATCAATTGAAATAAAACTGATTAATTAAATATTGTAAAAATAACTCGTCATTACTATTCAATCGCATGTGATTTATATTCACTTGTTGGATACGAAATTTTATGCATTTAAAAATTATAACTACTTTTCACATATGTAGACTATCATTCAATTGTTAATATTTTTTATCAATAGGTATACCATACAAGCATTTTATCAATTAAGTTTTAATCTATAAAAATATTTTACTAAGAATCGTATTTGCAGCTAATGAGTTTACACTGATATTTGTTTGCTTTTTTTATTTGAAAATAAGTGGTTTAGTTCATAAAATACCAATTATTTTTCATGATGGATTTGGTTTATTATCATCCTTCTAAAAATTCATGTATCACTGAATAGTGAAGAAAATATCAATATATTTCGTTTACACTGAAATAGATATTAATTTATAATTGAAAAATGAAATTATTAAGTATATTTATATATAGTTAAGATGTTACTAATATGTATGTATAAACTAAAACGTTTTTAATTTTAAAAAATCAAATAAAGACTTTCTAAAGCAGATATAACGATTCATTTGAAACGGCTTAAAAATTATTTCAACGAAATCCATGCATTTGCTATTTCAATTAGTAGACATCATTGGAAAAGCAATTTGTACTAAATGCAATGACAAATTTTAAATATTGCATATTTTTATGTTATAAATTATTTTTTACACCCGATTCTACTATACACACATTAAATCACAAATTCCATATTTGGCTAGAAGAAAGGTAATTTTTTAATTAATCCGGCAACCCTAGTTCCACCAGTGGAGTTGCCCACAGAGAAGATCGCAATCTCCTTCACCTTTAAAAGATGGCACATCCAAGGAACACCGTTCATCTTCTGCTACAACAGCAAAAAAAAAGAACATCCATAGGGGGGAGGATGTTCCCGTTCCCCTCGCCCCGACTGATGTATGCGGGGAATATTTAATGTGCTCCCTGCTTACCTATGCGGCCCCATGCGTATCTGGAAAAGCAGCAGAAAAACAACCATAAATCGCAGATAACAGTTCGTCTTCAGTTTTCAGTTTAGACAATTTATCAGTAGCTTTGAGGTGTTTAAATAGCCATAAAAATATCCTAAGTGGTAGCAAAAATGTCGTAAAATTCAGGTGGTGCTTGAGGGAACGTGCTTTGCCGGGAAAATTGGGGTTCTGGTTGAACGTTATTTACTATTGATGTCGTTTTACGTAGTTTTCTCGTTATGAGTTATAGGCAGGAAATAATGAGTGGTTTTTAAATAATTTTATGTAAATAATATAATTTTTTTCAATAAACCTGTATAAATTTGAAGACAACTATGAAAAGTTAATATAAATTGATATTAAATAAATGGAATTGCTATTTGTTCAATTGCTAAATTTATTTAATCCTTACCTCGAATTTGTTTTAAAAACGCATGGATTAATTAAAGAAAACGCATGAGATATTGATAAAAAAAGCTACAAATCTTTTCGGGGGAATCTTTACGTAGAATAGATACAATTTCGTTTGGAATGTATAGAGCAATAACTTAGCTATATTGTCAAATTTATATTAAAAAAAAAATTATGAGAAAGTTTATTAAAAAATCAAGTGATGTGATCATTCTTATCAAAAATCTGAGTTCGACATCAGTTCAGATAAAAGTTTACAATATGGTATACATTAGATACAATTACTTCTTTATTTCTTATACGATACGGATAAGAGAAATTTAATGTTATGTTTAGAAAATGAAATTAATGAGAGCATTTTTTTTTGTTAGAAAGTTGTTTAAAAAGTAATTTTCTCCGTATATCAAATAAGTAAAACATATTATTTTTTACTTTCTTCTTTTGGACAAAATATAGTTTTTGTATTTATATGTATAGATAAAATGGTATTTAAATATTTCAGTATATATTGTATTTAAATAATGTATTACTTCAAATTATATACTTTGTGACACATTTATCTCAACAGATATAGAAGTATTATTCAAAATGTCCGCATTTCATCATTAGTGTAAGTATACTAAGCCGTAAATAAAAAAATGTCAAATAACAAAAAATTCCATTCTTTTTTTTAAACTAAGAATATCAATGTTTTTTTTTAGTACTTTTACAATTTTGCCGATACATTTTCGATAACCTCCAGAAATTTACAGCAATGACGGTTTCGTATGTATTTTACGTTGTTTAAAAAATTCATACTTAAATGTTACGAAATAATATTTCTTCTTACAATAAAAGTAAATAGCTTTCGATATATGGATCAAGCTAAATAAATAATACTTTCGTTTTGAAGGTGTACGCAGAAGACTTGAAAGCGATTTGTTAAGCTTACAACACTCATAATTTTCTTTGGAAATCTAATGGAATGTACAAGCCGCCCTTACAACAATCCTTCGATATAGCGAATATTTCTAAAATAATTCCATTAAAAGTCCCGATAGGTCGTTGATTTATTTGCATGTTATAATATTACTTAACTCATTACAACGACATATTGTTATAAAAATCAACTCAAATGGCAAGGGATCTTCATATTGAGAATTAACTATAATAAAACGAATTTTGCATTAGAATTACCGAGTATTAGCATTCTGCAAAAGCAAAGACTATCTTCGACAATTTAAAAAAAATTACAACCTAAATTATTCGAAAATATTAATTTATATCCAATTTGAATCTATTTAGTCTAAATTTGACAATCTTTCCATTAATGAGTCACGTGACCTTTGACGAACAATAATCCTTAAACATTTAACGAATGTAATTTACTTTGTTTCCTTTCCGACGGTTGTATCACTAATTCGACCAAATTTCGGTTCTTATGTATAATATCGCTATATTCCAAAAGGAGATTTCCTGACACGAACGATAGAGTGTGCGACTTTGGTTCAAGATCTGTGGTTTATGTCGCGTTTTCTTTTTATTTCCTCACTTCTACCAAAATAAATTTCGTGAAGAAAAAGACGAAATAGATTTCCTTAATTTGACGAAATATTTCATCGGGGCAATTCGCAGCAAGACAACTCTTTCGTCAACAATAACGAAATGTTCTTCAAATTTGAGTATCTATTTTTAACAGCGTACGTTCAAATAAAATAGATAAATCCTGAGATATATACAGCAATAAAGCAAAACCTATTTTTGTATTTCAAAATTCCATGCAAGCACAATGCTTCATGTGCGAATTTTTGCCTTATATTTTTGCGAATGCGATGAGTAGTAGTACATAAGAACAAAACATAGATTAAAAAACAAATGTTTTCAACACTGTAACTTTTTCATATAGGTCAAGGCAGCAAGCTCCAACCAAAAGCAACTTTTTTCTGCCAAGAAAAGTAGTCGGGATGTTAAAAATGTCACACAAATAGATTTAAGATCAACAATGTCTCTTTTTAAAGAGCCCCTTCGTGTACATGCATCTGGATGTTGTTAAAAATAAGAATACTTTCTGCTCTTTTATTATTTTTATATCGATTGTCAATTGAAATATTTATAATTTTTCCTTGAAATGTGTGTATACTAGCTATTATAGACCGCATTGTTGGCGAATAATTTTAAAAGTTACACTGTTAATTTTAAAAGTCTGACACGGTGTCGACTATGCTACAAAGGGACGTTCTAGCTAGATATCAGAATTATTTTTGTAAGATGTTTCTTTATGCAATAATTCTTTTAAGCGCATTAAACAAACCGTTGATATTTATGAAATACACGTAAGTTTCGCCAATGCTCCGGAAAATTTCCTTTCTTTTTATACCTCACTTGTAAGAGACGTAAAAAATATTCCATAATATAGGAATACATTATATTTATTATACAAAAATAATCAGAACGTTTCTATATATCTATACAAATTTGCGGCTAAATAGGAGATATAAACTGGTTTTAAAAGGTGTAATTTTCATATATTTTTAATTTTACTGTAATGTAAATTTTCCATCATGTGATCTCTTTAAAGTTCCAACTGCGCATTTTCAATATAAAACGGTGCATTTGTGTTTTGTTTCACTTAATGTATGTGTGGAAGAAATATAAATGTAGAAGTTAGTTAATTATTTTTTTCCAAGAAAGCTCACCAAATTAATACTTTACCTTTATACACTTACTTGTCAATTCTAAATAATCCCATATGATATGTTATTAAGTTACCTGTTACCTTATATGATATAAAAATATAAACAACTTTCATTATAATTTCAGGATAGTGGGGCTTTAGATGCTCAAAGTAAAAAGCACATAAAGAGATATTAATAATTTGCGAAGTGTATTAAGAACAGAAACTGTTGAAATCCTTATATGGAGGTAAGTTGAAAATTACTAATTTTTTTCTTTCCCATTACTTAGAAGTTAGTAAACAGCATTGGTAATATGAAACTAAATTTAGTGAAAGTAGTTCTAGATTTAAAAAATCTTATGAGAAACAATAAATTACCTTCTAATATCCTAACCGTTAATCAAATCGCAAAGTATGATTGTTTACCTGGGTATCAATTTTTAACTGGTACACATGTTTTTTTGTCTAATTTACTTTTAAAAACCTCAAAATATATTTTTTAAATATGAAAGGTATACACATTTTTCAGCAAAATTAGATGAATCACATTTGTATTTTGTTTAGTTAAAGGCAGCAAAATGTATCTTACAATATTCTTAAAATGAAATGCCGTTTTTGTGTTTAACGTTTTTACAAATATTTAATAAAAAAATCGACTTATTGTATTAAAAACGAAATTATCGTCAAAATAAAATGACCGAAATAATTTGAAATATCACTTAACTTTAACCAGATTGACAAATTTTGAATACATGCACCCTTCACAATATTTAATAATCTTTACACGATTGATAAACTAAAAATTACATCATTAATTTATTTTATGTTATGGGAAACATTAAGTAATTAAACAAACTATATATAAATAGGAAATACATCAGTTATATTTTTTACTAACAAAAAATTAATTTTGAATGTGATGGATAAATGTACAAAAATGGATGTTGTGATATTTACAATTTGTTTTATGATTGAATTTATAAAATAGACCTAAATACGGTATGTATTCTATTATTTTTTAATGTTATTTAATATATAAAATATTTCCATTTAAGTATTGTGAATGTATATGACAAAATGCTCAATGTAATAATATTCTGATTATACATTCATTTATGTAACCGTCGTTTTATTTATTTACTAAGCGGACTTCCCGGTGTGACAAATTTAATATATTTTAACTAAAACATTATTACTTACTAAAATAATAAAATATCTGCCAAAAATTTACAATTCATATATTAACAATTTTTTTTTAATATTTTGCATTAATTTTTTTGTACAAATGTTTTTTTCTTCTAGTTTTATTGTTGTCATGTAGAAAAATTACTGAATTATCTTTAAACTTTAGAAAACAATACTAACTTTCAATAACAATAAACATTTAACTACTAAATTTATTTAATTTAATTTATCTTTTAAAACGTAAAAAAACAAGAAATATATTAACAGAAAAAAAAAGTTATATTAAAGAATTAAAAGTTTAATAAAATATTACAATATATATAAAATAATCATAATTTTATAAAGAATTTCTTTTTTTTATAGTTTTTACATTTATATAATTTCATGTTAAATTTAATAGTATTTACAAAATCCATCGCACTGACAATCTGCACAGCAGAAGTTGGCAGTCTCGCTTGGCGGTCACTATATCCATTTGACTATCCACTACTATGGCACCCTTATCTTATAATTAAAAATAAAAATTATTATCTGCACACTTCCTCACTTTCTTAATTAACGCAAATTAAGGCATTCTATATACTCCCTTAATCTACCCCAAACAATATGTTAAAATTCCCCATAAGCAATCTTTCACCATGGATCCCTTAATTAAAACCCGGTATCATCGTCGTCCGCCGATGATCGAGACAACATTAGGACGTTCGTTAGCGCACGGCGTCTATTTTCGCGAACTGAGAGATATCGATCACAACACCAGGCCAAAGAAGAACACTCCAAAGCTTTAATTAAGGGAGAGTGCGGCCGCTGAGGGGATATATAAATTGCGTCCGCTTTCAGGAACTCATCAAGGGGGATTCTATGTTCAGGGGCGAGAAATAGAACGTTCGAGTGTTCGTTTTTATTCTTATTTTCTCTCTTTTTGACAGACGTCGGCCATCTTGGAAATTGTCGTCTGCCTGCCACCTGAGCTTCCTTCTCCCCCCTTCAACTCTTAGAATTTAATTATGGAAGATCGATTTCGGGTGGGGAGTGGTGTTCCATCGTCTCTGCAGCAAGGATGGATTCCTGCAATGAAAAGGAATATAACATTGAATTGATTGTGTGAAAAACGATTGAAAGACTTGAAATATTATTGGGCAAGAAAGATACTACACCATATCAATAGAGGCTCGAATGGTGTTTGTTAATATGGGAATTATGCTTATAAGTTTTCACACTAATGTTTTCTTATAGTTTGCTTGTGAATATTTCTTGAAATGTTCTTATGTTTTTCTGAGAGCATAATAACTTGAATTATTTTCAGAATTTAAAATGTCCTAATTAAATATAGTCATAATTAAAAAAAAAATATTTGCGTGACTATACTTGGGGACAAAATAAGTTGAGCCTAAATCAATTGAATATTTTATACATAACATAGCTTTCGCTTCAGGTTCAACTTAGGTTGTCCCCGGTTGTAGTATTTCTTACTGTACTATTTAAGAGTGGCGTTCTATTATTTTGATGCATATACGTGACAAAGATTTAATTTAGTTCAGATGTAGTCACAAAATTTACAAACACACACATTTTTTAAATTTGTTTTTTGCTTGTTTTCATATTTATTATAAATAATAAAAAATTCTTTAAATTTATTTTTCAGACATAGCGAAACTTATTGACTTATATTAATGGCGACCTAACTATCATATTCGCTATAAGATTGGATTCAAATGGTTTCTTGTTCGACCTACAGAATTATTTGTATTTTGCACTCCATTTAATGTATATAACTATAATATAACTATATTCATTGTGTTCTTTCTTTGATTCATATAAATTTTATAAGAAACATGTTGATGAAATGATCATTATGGTACTCATGCACTAATAATAACATCGTAAGAAACATTTCTTTTTGCCTCATTGAAATAACGGTTAGAAAACTTAGTAATTCAACTTACACATTCAAAATTTTGTTAGAAAGGTGAAACGTAAATTTTAAATGTAATTTTCATATATAATTGTTCCATTTTCAACAATTTATATTACGATATTTTTAAGTATAATTGATTAAAAAGACGAACAATTTTGCTTCTAAAACATGATCCCGTACTACTATATTATTTAATGAGTACTGCTATTATTATATATAATTTAATAAATATCGCTTTATATCACTAAAACATTTAATGCATAATACTTCATATTACTATGTAATTTAATAAATATTACCTCATACCGCTATATTATTTAATGAGTAATACTTTATATTAAAGTTTAATTTATTTCTCACTAAATAAAAAATATTTTTTATTAAAACGTAAAATATTTTCCGTGTTTATTCATTCAAAGATAAACCTATTGCGCCCTCAACAAATTTCTTTATAACAAACATTTAAAGAAAAACTAAAGTACACTAAGAAGTCTCAAGAAATTGCAGACGTCGCAACAAATCACTTAATTCAATTACAAAAATAATACTCTGTAAGAAATATTCAATTAATTAATTTTTTTTAATTTCAAATCTGCAATATAGATATTTCCCACGGCATAAACTCATACATTTCTGTCGCCAATTATGACCCATAAAAGCTTTTCCCATCCCTTTCGAAACTGCCTGACACAAGATCAATGGCTTTATGACCCCTTCAATGCCCATGCCTCCAGGAATATTACTTGACCAGTAGCCAGCAAGCCCGCCTGATGTCCCCATCAGTGAAAGATAGCCTATCACAAGGGGGCGGTCCCTTAAATGACATTTCAACCCCCTCATTGCCCCCCTTCTTGAAAGCTAACATCTTCATTTTTGAAAAGTGACATTAGGAAAATTCGGTAGCACGTGGTTTATGCATGCTACGATTTAGTTAGAATTAAATCAGGTATTAATTGATAGTAATGTAGCTGGGAAGGTGTTGTAAGTAAAAGGCTTTATTAGAATGATTTATTTTGATGTGATGACTACGATAAATTTAACTTTAAAATTTTAGAGTGATATATGATTAAGTATTTTTAATTAACTGAAACTTTTTAAACGCTTAAAAAAAATTAGGATAGATGTTTTAAATTGTTAAACAGTTCAACAAAATGGTTTTAAAATTAATTCTCATATTTTAAGCAAAACAAAAATACTTTTAAATTTGTTCTGATATTTTTTATTTTATTTAAAAAAAATATGTTATTGTTTTTCTAGTAATAAATGATTTTTTTAATATTTTCGCGTAATAATCTAATTAAATAAAATGAAACCATTAAATTATAATTTAATATTTTTGTGTCGCTGTTTTTGCAGTATTAATTTTAAAATAATTGTTCCCCTTTCAATTTTTAACAACGTATTGTGGTTTCTAACCTTACAAACATTAAATCACAATTGTTAGTTGTCTAATTACCAATTTTTATATTATAAATTAAAGTTATATTACAAATTGTCTATCCCACATGAACGCGGTGAAATAATATGAAGCATAAAAGACGAATTCGTTTCAAGTACTGTGAATATCAAAATTTTGGTAAGTTCTAATTTCAATTCATTCTATAACAAACAACAACAAAATGTTTCATATACTATAAATCACAAAGTTTTCAATTTCTTATTGTATTATTTCCTATATGTGCGTTTATACACTAAACACATACATGCGATTTCCGTAAATATACTTTTTAAGTATGGTTATCGCCGAAAAGTAAACAGTTAAGATATTTTACGTATATTCTACTTTGTTTAAATAATATTCATCACCATGTTTCTTATAATATGTGCTCGCTTTATGAAGTATTTATTTATAAACTGAATATTATCTGCATTGTATATTATAATATCTGAAAAATGAGTGTATGTTTATAATTAATACCATTCTTATATCGTTATATATCAAATTATAATATTTTGAATTGCTATGAATATGTGCGTTTTGTTTCGTAAAATATATTTATTATTATTATATTATATTTTTTGTATTATTACAAATCATGTTTTTAAAATTTAACGAAGTTGTATACCTTTTATTTGATTTTTTTAAAAAGTTTTGTTGTGAAAAGTATTAGTATTTGATTGTGCTAACATTTTAGATTTTTTTGCGGCAGCTGAAAACATATTTTTACGGATTAGAAGCCAAATATTTTTATTGAGTAATTTTCTTCGAATTAAATTATTTAATAAATCAATTAATATGTACTAACTTTTTACCACTAACACTTCCGCAGAATTGTCAAAAACAGATATTTAGTTCGAGTTTGAATTCGTAGTGCATTGATTTTGAACAATAAATGTCATTAATTTCGTATTTTATAGAAATGTATACATTAAATGAATTTCAGCTGTTCAAAGTACAAAGCTTTAATTTGATATATTCCAAAAAATATATATTTTAGCACATAAAACAATAAAAGTTATATTAAATATATTTTTCTGCGCATAAGTTATGAAAAAAGGCAAATATTTAAATGTCCTTTCAGGTATATATTTTGGGAATACATACCTGATGGCCAATTCTAAATTTTACTTGATATATAATTAATACATTTTATATACTTTTCGGCAATAGCCAAGTAATTTTATTGAAAATACATAAAAATATTTTTTTATAAATTGAATGATATTTTAATATTATGAAATTTTATAAAGCTCCTCAATATACATTATAAAATTAAATGTAAGCAGTTTTTGTAAATAAATAATTTACTTCGATTGATTAGGTTTGTTGCTTATACACACATTGCTTATGGTAGTATTTTGCCATATTTTGTGTATTTTCGTTTGATTTAAAAAAAATTTACACATTTATTTTATAAATTATACTGTTACATAAAACTTTTGGCCAATATATTTTTTGTGAGCTTTGCAAATAAGCATAAAATAAATTGCGCTAAAACATTTATATATAGCTTTTAAATAGATAGACTTTTGGAAAAAAGATAAACAAATATTTTAAAGTCAGCCTGAAACATCACAGTGAACTCGTCTTGTTAAATGTATTTAAAACAAATTTAATTTGACCGTGTGTGAAATTTGTGTTAATTCATTTTGTTGAAAGAACCAATTGGTTCTTTACAGAGTATTAAAGAAAAAAACAAAACTTACAAGTTCTTGTATTTGAATATGTTTTCGTGCACAACAGTTTTTAATACAAAATTGATATTTATCTAATTTTTAAGGTGCATCTTAAAATTATTTAGTATTTATTATTTATGATTGTTATCTTTCTGAACATCATTTAAAAACACTATACGACTAAATTTCTGTTTGCCAGTCCACTTAAAGAAAGTCCCCCGCTTTGATGCCATATTGATGATATTGTGAAATTTTAATTACCATACACACCTACAATGCTTTGAATTTCACGAACGTTCATATTTAATTTATTGCTCTCCATATTCAATGTACGACTGTCTAATAAAGCCAGGGCCCTCGCCCCCCTTCCCCAATGATTGTGTTCTTATAATCTTGTCAAAATCACTATCCCAGTTGGCATTTTTGTGAAATATTTTTAAAAAAAATGAAAATAAGAAGTTTAAAAAAAAGCTAAGTGTTTCACAAGTTTGCCAACTAGGTTTGTGATTTAGGAGCAGCCAAGACTATAAGAACACAAAACTCCCCAATGTTTGTGTTCTTATAGTCTTGGCAAAATCACTATCCTAGTTGGCAATTTTGTGAAATATTTATCTTTTTTTGTTAATGAAAATAAGAAGTTTCACTTAAAAAAGCTTGCCAAGTGTTTCACAAGTTTGCCAACTAGGTTTGTGATTTTGACAATTAGACAGGAATTTACCAACATTCTTACGTCCCACGTAGAATGTTGGCATGCGAAAAATATTCCTTGCACAAATTGCGAAATATTAATAAATTTTACTTTTGGTCGGGTTGGCGATCGCTTATCTAAAACTAAATTTTGTCCCATCCAATTATGACAAAACAGGTAAATTACCAGACTCTAAAAATAGTTGGCAAATTGACTCTAAAAGGGTTGGCAAAAACTTACATTTGATTTGATAATTTTATGGCTTCTCATCCACACTCCCCATCATAAACCCTGTATAAAGTTAAGACTTTCCAAAGGAATACAAAAATACAACCTGAATTTGTACTTTTACATCGCATTCTTTAATTACTGTACTACTTAGTTACTATATACTTAACTCACTTTACTATACTCTATCTTAAATACTTTAATTACTATTCATATAAAGGAAACACAACAATCATTATCAGCAAGAAATGGTTTTAAAACTACTAGCATTGAAGAAGTAAACCATGGCTTCATTTAAATAACTTGATCCGGGCACACTGTGAGATGCGTTGGAACGGATGAGTCACTGAAACGTGTTCTGAATAATTGCAGGGCCATTTGCTCGAACCGGTCGGGGAGGATTATTTGGCGAAGATCTTTTGTAAAAAGGTTTTTTTTATGTCGTAGAGGGCAATTTATGGTTGCGAGAATCAGGCAAGACATACATAGAATAATTCTAGTGCGTTTGATGGATGTTAATATATGTGACAGATGTTATGTAATCGGTGAGATATTGGGAAAATAAATTTTGGGTGTAGTAATCCATATTCACGTGATTTTAAAAGAAAAATGGATTGACTGCGTATTTTAAAGGGTGATAGATTTGAAGAGTTTCCTCGAAGCTTGGCATTTGTGTGCAATTATAGATAAATTTACATTTTTTTTTAAATATCTGCACATTTTTATTATTTTGACGAAAATGTAATGTGTTTCCCAAAATTAGCGGAAACTAAAAGTACATGAATGTTTCTTAAAGCATTGCGTTAAGGTAATTCTTTTTTCTTTCAAAAAAAAATTGCACGGACAAATGTTTTTACTGAAGACAGAGCATTTAAAAGTTGTTTTGTTTGTTATGTCATAAATTCTGTTTTGTCTTCATCCTGTGTTGCACGAAACTGTCGATGTCATCTATGTATACTCATTTACAGAATTAATAGTATTCTTTGCTTTCTCAGGTGAATGTCAGGTCAGGTAGTTGTTTTACAAAATCTATTGTAATATGTTTAAATGACTTCCATTAAATGCTAAATATTATCCACTATAATATACGAAGATTCTTTTATTGGACAAACCTTTTTCAACAAATTTTCAATTTTTCGAATGGGTGGAGATTTTTAGCCTGTACATTGAATAACAATATATATTAGCTATTTAACGATAATCTTGTTCGAACTCCTAGTGTATTATTATATTTAATTATGCATTTTAGAATTCAACGGAATGTTTATGAAACTCATTTGGTTTCTTTAGCAATCGGTATTTTTTTATCGATATTTAGGTTATTACACATCTGAAATCCTCATTTATTGCTCAATTAAAATATAATTAAAATTTTAAACATGTGTCGTTTTTCGGAAATAGAAGTTTTGTAAAAAAAACTTTAAAAAAAGTAAATTCGTCTTGTGAACATCTAGTTTGGAAGGAATTTGATTTGTTAGGTAAATAATCTTTAAACGGATAAATAAATAAGTTCTGTGAAGTTTAAGATCAATTATAAAAAAAGTTCATGAAAGAATATAAATTTTATTAAAATGTGTTTAATAATATTGAATATTTAAAGTTGTGAATATTAAAACCCTTATTAGCAATAATATTTAATGTAAAAGTACAATTTTAACTTTTAATATTATTGTTATGAGTTAAAAGTTTAAGAGTAAGTTTTTTTTTAAACCTTTAAAAAATGCAAAGATAATAAAATCTCTTGCGATTTTAGAAAAGTCTACCAATTTTTCCAAAATATTGCTTAAAAGATTTTTTTATTTACGAATATTAAAAAAAAAATTATTTGTATTCGATGCATTCCAAAATATGCAAGTTAATTTCAATGGGACAAAATAAGATTAAACGATTACAATAGACCAGTTCTATGGAACATTTGAATGCGAATTCAGTAATGCAATAATCTCAAATTTTTATTATTTTGGGCAAAACACGTTTTGAATGTTTCCTTCTCAAATGTCATTTTTAAATGACATAGCTAACTTTTTTATTAAAATCCACAGGGCATTCACTAGAGAGATTTTAATCTAAAATTCAATTGCATAAGCTTTAAATATTGATATGCATGCCCAACATTTTATCAGCAGAATGTTTTATCTTCAAAATAACTAAAAATAAAAATATATATATAATTTTTTGTTCAAAAATACCATACTCGCACCCACCTCTCCCTCCCCATAAGGAACAGACACCAGTATCAAGTCAATAATAAATCGAAGGGTCGCACGCTGGAGAAAAAAAAATATCGTTTCTATGGCAACAAAGAGAATGGACAGTGCGAGGGTGAATCGAACGCACAAATGGAACAATGGAACTTATGAACATCAGCTGGAGGGGGCTTTTATATGAGCATAATAGGGGGTGGGGAGCGCCTTTTCGATACGGCACAGAAGATGAAGAAGAGCATTGTGGATGGGAATGGCACGTTTATCTGTGGATGATGCATTGCAGCGGAGCTTATTTTGACTTGAGTTGTTTAAGGAGCTTTTGTTCAGGGAGGGATGCATAGGGCTTTAAAAAATATAGTGTATTAGAGAGCTGGGTTCGCTTCATGAAGAACGCGTGATTCGAGCAGGTAATATATACAATTTTCATATACGGTTTTATTAATTTTCAAACCTTAACTTTAATATCCTTCGTCCAGAATTGGGAATGAACATCTATAATGTAGTTAAATTCAAGTTTAATTAGGAAGTGATATTATACAGGGCTGCGACTGAATTCTTAAATTAAAATTGCCTGGCTTTACCAGAAGGTTTTCAAAATCCCCTGTATTTCAGATTTGCATTTAAAAATAAGTGATTTTTCACACAGAAATGCCGTAGCAAGTAAAAATGAAGAACCAATAAAAAAATTCTTAGTAAAATATTTTTTTTTTTTTTTTAAGAAATGGGCATTTTTGAAAAATTATGCGAAGGAAAATTATATCAATGACAGTTAAAAGAATATAATGAAACACATTTACCTAAAATTAAAAACAAAAAAAATCCCTAACTTTTCCAAAAAAAAAATTTCAAACACTCTTCATTTATCCAAACAATTCCTTCACTTTTTTTGTCATTACACTAAAAATTCCAGGTATTCCTTGCTTTCCAAGTGCATGGCAACAATGATCCATACGCATTTGAAAACTATTTCTAAAAATAAATTATATAAAAAATTTCATTGAAATAACTTTTTATAATAAAAATTTAAATTTGTAAAAATTTCGATTTTTGTAGTTTGCTATTATTCGGGATTATTATCTTAAAATTATTACATCTGGAATTGTTTGAAAACCTTCTGGGAAAACTTAAAAAAATCAGTGAGTTTTTATCTTAATATAAAGTAGCAAACATGAAAACAAATTTAAAGAATTTCGGTAGAATTTCCTATATCACTTTGTGATACGGTAAAAGCTTCTGATATTTGTTTAAGGTGCAAATCGTGTTATAAGAAAACTTTAAATTGTATAAAATTTTAGAGTTACGAGTTTGACTCTATATTTTTCCAACTTTCATGGCTTGACTTACAAAGACGTTGTCGTGGTGTAGAAGTTTTGAGAATGGAGTCCTATTGTTCACTTATGTGAGTAACAAAATAGATAATAACTGTTTTTAAAATTATCCCCTTTACAAATATGATTCAACAAGTAATAAAACCCTAAATTTAAATACCAAAGAGAGATGGGCACATGGGTATGACGATTTTTGCTGTCAATTGAATGGATAAGCCCTAATCTCCAAGGCCATATACTTCGCGAATATATAACTAACTCTATTAACTTTTAACAGTAGTATTTGGTGGAGGGGGGTGGGGGACTCTTAATGGTATGAGTCGGCATTGGAGTGTTACGAGTTCAACTGTACATAAGCTCAACTGAAGATTAATCGAGCAGAGGGGGCTGGTGTCGGTCTCAGATCACATGTCCTCACGTTAGTCGTGATGTGAAAGTTTGAAGAATAGGGTGCCGGAGTCAATGTTTTGAGATTAGACACATTTCCTCACATTAGAAAAAAAAAGTGTAATTAGTTTCCCCTATTAGTTACCCAGTTTCCAGAGAGTAAACAAGGTTTGTGTTTATACTGGGCTTCAAAAAAATTGAATTGTTCAAAAGTACAAATATAAGGAGACTGGTGCACGTTAAATCAGACGTGGTTTAATGTCCTTGGGCCCATGTCAAGTTTCTTGGGGTGGCAGCTCAGGTGTTGTCCTTGCCATCGGACCGTGGTTTCATATTAAGAGGCAACTTCTTCGAATATTTCCTGGCAGATCCTGAACCTTCGCCTATTGTGCGGGTTGTAGTGCGGAGTTAGTTTATCCAATCTCAGAATAGTTACGTATATGATTTCGCTTTTTAACTTTCATTAATAATAAACCGTTCTTAATCTACAAAGTGCTTCGCTAAGAACAAGTTTTGGTGCTTTTGAAATTACTACATAACCATTTGCAAATTCGCGTTTGAAAAAAAATATTAAACCCCCAAGAAAACAAATCCATTTTATTTGTAGTTGATATCGAAAACTTGATGGACTATTACTTCTAATTTAAAACAGTAGTTTGTAAAAATGTCTATACCAAAATATCTACAAGAAATTTTAAATGGAGACAATTTTGTAGAATACTTTAGTGAATTTCTAATGAAAATCGAGGAGTTGTAGAATATTACAATACACTTCTGAAAAACTTTTCTTTTGAATATTTTAGTAAACTTGCTCTATGAATATTAAATATAAAAAAATGTCTTCATTAAATTTCAACTAGACTTTTTTGATAGAGAAAGTTTTGTTGAATACTTCAGTAAACAGTTTACTTATCAAATAATAAAAAAAGCAGCATCACTCCATTTGTCTCCAACATAAAAAAAAAGAAGAAGAAACAACATTCAAACGAATCCTATTTCGCAGGTGCATTCCGAAACCTTCCGAATCTTTTCGATTTCATTCACCGTGTCATCCACACAAAAAAAATAATAATAAAAACCCTCGATTTCGTACGAAGGCTGTTTTCGATTCGAGTGAAAAATCGATCGTAAGAGAGAGACTGCCAGGGCTGAAAGTATTCGCCCAAAGTATTCGGATTAAGTGGGCTGTTCCATGTGACGAATGGGGAATGTCAGGAGGGAAGGGAGGGTGAAGAACCGAATGCTCAGGGCAGGGGGCAGAGTGGAGGATCCCCCTTCTCCCTATTTTTCATTAAGCTCCAGGCTTGGATGTTTTCCTGGAATTTCTCCTGGTGTTCTCTTTTTGAAGATTCGATTACAGAATAGTTTTGGGTTGTTGGCGAGTACGTTTTAAGGCTTTGTTTATTGAATGGTGAACTGATGTACCGACGATCAAGTGATACAAAAAACAATGAAGTCTTTATAACGCATTATTAGTAAATATAAGTTTTCAGTGCATTACCATTGAATAACTGAATATAATTTTTTTTAATTGGTTTTAGTTATTGAGAGTTTAGCTTTTATGATAATGTTTGGTTCGACGACTTTTTTTATTAATAAATAGCGTCATTTAAAAAAAATGTTTATGGCATGTTTATAAAAATTCGATCAAGCTGGTAGATATGCCAAAACAATTTAAATTCCAGATTCGGACAAACTGAGTGAAGTAACTTCAGAAGGTTAAAATGTAATCTCTATAAGAGTAATAACTTTAAAAGGGAAGAAAAAAAACTTAATTATCTTAGCATCATTAGCGTGAAAACTCGGTCTATCATCAGTAAGTATATATGTAAGCAACCGAGATATATAAAGAGATGTAATTAATACCCGGCAACATAATTTTATGGTGATGTATGGGAAGTGAAGAGAAGAAGAACTGAAATGTTTGAGTCGATTTGGCATCGCAAAATGTCAATGCCTATTTCCGACAGAAGAGGCTTTTTAACCGAAAAGGCGCATTTCTGAAATGTTTGTGTATAAAAGAAATAAGAAATGTTAATTACAAAATTCGAAAAAATTGTGTTGTGCAACATAAAGAAGTTTTATTTATTTCTATTGAATACTTTCCCATTGATTCTGATACAGCCAAATTGTATTTAAAATGTAAAATAATTCATTGCTTTTCAAAATATATTTTAAAGAATGAAGATTTTAGAAACCGCAGTTAATTAACGAAATAGAAAACAAATTAACAATATAGCTAAAAAAAGCACTTTGTACGTTGAATCTTTACAAGTTAACATTTATTCGGTTATTATTATATCAAAAAAGTTACTAAAATAATCAGTAGATTTCCCACATTATAAAAAATTAATTTTTTTTAACATTTGTAGATCCCCTGCTTACTATCCATTACAAACGGCTTACTATCAAACATTTTCTATTAACATACTCCTAAACAAACTAGAGTCGAATATAATTACTTGATAATTTATCAGAAAACTTGTATTTCTTTAGGAAATCCAATTTTAATTGTTTAGTTGAGAGTTTCAATAGCTAATTTTCATTTTTACTTCTTTGTTATATATCTTGAAATGAAATAAACAGCTCCGTAGAATTATATATGTTAATTTATGGTCAAGTATGTTCTTTTCCTTTTGACTATTAAATACTTTTTTTTATACAGTATCAAAAACTAAATCGAAATTTTTTCAAGACAAAGCATATGATATCGATTTTGGCAATCTTAAAGGAATAAAAAAAATAATAAAAACAATAATTACTTACATTTTATAAATGTTATTTTACATTAACTCTCATATGGACTGGTTTAGCTAAAATTGTATGCTAATAACATTTCAACCGCCAATAGGAAAACTGGGATTAAAATTATATTCTGTGGATTTGTGGTTAATAAGTAGTTCAATTGGATAATAGCTTTATAAATTCATAGTGTCGTAACTATTGGTTCTACTATAACTCGCGTTTTAAACATTGTGATTGTTGTTAAATGGGGAATTGGCAAATTGTGGTCGAAGTGTGTTGCTGCTTACCTTTCCCAAAAAAGAACAAATTTGTTTATCGGTTGATAAGGGCCGCGATCTGAACTTTCCGGTTAATTGTATAGTTCGGTCCTAGCTAAACATCTTGGACATCACTTTGTTTACATGGTTTGGATAAGACGAATGATCAACTATCTGAAACTTGTTTGCTGATTCGCTAAAACTAGTGTAAATGGGCATTATCTAAACCGCTAAATTACAACAAACCATATTTGCATATACAATATCCAGATTACACAGATTTCGTTTACAGTGCTGAGAATTCTTACTACTATGATATATTACGTGAATCCTTTATAAATTTGTTTGGGCATCGAGGAATAAAAATATTGGTTCAAAGATAAAAATTCTATATCTTTCAGTAATATTAATATCTATATATTTTCTATATCTTACAGTAAAATAAAAATATATTTTCAAAAAAAAATAAATTCACCAAAAAATCATTACAGCTGCATTAAAATATTTGTATTTCTTGTCAAAAAATTATGTTGCTCATAAACCAGTTAAAAGTATAGGGTGTTTTAACTTAAATATACTTTAAAAAATATATGTTGGTTACAATATTTTGGACAGTGGTTGTTTGGTTGTTTAACTATACACATAATAAACTATTTTTATATACACTAAAACTACCTTGTTTGTTACTACTAAAGCTGAATGACTTGTTTAAAATATAAGCGAAGTCGTTGGGCAAAATAATGTTGTATTTATCACAACTAAATGTGATAATGTTAGACAGCCAAACAATTATCATCATCCTACAATTTGTGACCACCCTGTATGTTAATATTTTAATTGACATTAATTACATGACAGTTGTTCTGACTGGTCGTCTTTTTGAAAAAGATAAATAGAAAATAATTCGTCCACATTTTGGGGATATATAATATATGGGATAATAGCATTACTAACATATTTTTCTTAATTAAAGATAAAAACAAATTAATATTCGCACAATTATTTCAATGAATGACAGTATAAAATAAAAATTTATAATCAAACATAAAAATTTGAACCTTATTTCGCATTTCACTATCTTAACCTTTGATATGAATTAAGCGTAAAAACATTCAACGATATTTACTCGATATATTTAAATATACTTCAATAATATACTTTAACTTTATATGAGATACTTCTTATTCAACTATGGGGTAAATTAAGCAATATTTTACCCGTTAATATGTGTTTATTAGTAATTTTTCCAGAGTAATACTTTTAAAAAACTAGGTTACCCACATTGTTGCATGTTCATTTGAAAACATGAATATAAGTAATCAATAACATGCAAATACATTGTCGATATATTAAGAATAATGTATTTGTGTAAATTAAATTTTGAAAACAAAATCTTATTTTAAGTTTCTACGTTTATTTCTAATCGTATAAGAAATTGCTAAGATTACTTGTTTTTAAATAAAACTATTTTATTAATTGAAAATTTTAAATCGAACTAAACTAATCTATGCGCATAAATGAAAACATAGATAAATCTAGTTTCAGGTAAGGCAATTCTGATTAAAAATAATTTACTTTGTAATTTTTTCGAAAAGTAGTTAAATATTTTGGTATTAGCGCTATCATTTAAAAAACATCAAATATTTACATTTATAGACGTTAGACGAAATCCACGTCTATTAATTTCACTCTATCGTATTGAAAATAAAGACATTCTTATTCAGGAAAAGCTTGCATTTAATTTTTTATTATAATAAATTATTTTAAATATATTATAGCGAACAAAATTTTTATACTTTTAACTCATATAAAAATATTACTAAAAATACTTCCATAATGGATGTATTCAATGCATTATAAATTTTTGGTGAAGTTTGATCAATGTCGATTTTACAGGTGCTTGTGTTTGTATATTTATTATAAATAATAATTTATATTTTGACGTTTCCTAATATTTCTAATGCTACTCAAATATTAACAGAATAACAAATTCTTATAACCTAAAACTTGTTAATACACATAAAAGTTAAATATTTTGAAATCTTTTGAATTAGTCATTAAATGAGTATTAAAAAAATTGCACATCATTCACAAAAGAAATATCCTTAACAAATTCCTTTTTATTGAATATTTTAATTGTAACTTCGTTATCACAGTAACTAGTGTAGGTAATAAGGACTTCTTAACATGTGTTGCTTATTTTCTTAAGAATTGTTTATTACAAAATTAACAGTTTAAAAGTTATTGAATTCAAAATTATCTGGTTAAAGTTACTCTTGCTATTAAAACATGAGAATAAAAATTTGAAAGGTTAAAATCTATTAGTTGCAAGATTAAATGGCTATAATTTATTAATTACAAAATTTTAGTGATTAAAAAATAATAGTTTTAAAATAACAATGTTAGGAATTATTAATTATAAATTTAAATTAGTAAAATTACAGATTTCCCATATTAATAAATACAAACTCTTGTCTATATGTGAATGATACTTAAATTAAATGTCTTAATTTTTTTACTAAAACTAAACCGTTTAAAAAAATAATTGTTTAAAAATTAATGATTCAAAATTATTTATTGAAAATAAATCACTTCCTAAACCTAAATTTTAAACAATTATTGGATAAAATTTAATAATTCAAAACTAATTCAGGTAAAGTTATATTAAATTTAAAAATGAAGTAAAACTTAATTTACCAATGAAATTCTCGCAAAGCTGACATAACCCCATCATATCAGAGACAAGCACCTTTCCCATACACCTGACATGGGGCCCCATAGCAGCTCTTCATAACTCCCAACAACCACGCGCCACACGCTACGGTGCACTCTGACAAATCACCTCTCGACTAAACGACGTCATTTTTTACATGTAATACAGAAATAAAATCTTTTTTATGACGTGCGAAATATAAAAACGATAGGACGGACTTATTTATGACCACACCTTCTCCTTAACTTACCGCATATACATGAGTATACCAAACAGGTTCTGGAACACTGGGAAATGCCTAACGACCAGTGATATTCCAGGTGAATCTTCCTATTGTGTCTGGGGATCTACAAATGGTGCCCCATTGGGTAGAATTGAAATGTGAGACCACCCAAAAAGGTGTGCGCAGGTAAAAGAGGGTGTGAGTTATGGGTTCGATGGGACATAAATAATTAGAAAGCATTAGAAATGTGCGTTTCGGCACCCAATCGTGGTTCGAGATGTTTATTATAGATCGTTGCTTTGTTAGATCGTCTTTGTTTGTTTTTGATAAAAGGAAACGTTATTTTTTTATTTTTTTGTTATTGAGTGGAAGGTGTATTTTTTTAATATTGATATTGAAAATTAAATCATATGTAGAAGGGATTTTTCTGTAAGCTTTTAACATAAAAATAACAGTTGTTTAACTTTTATTTAAAAATATAACAACAAAAAGAATTTATTTTACAAAAAAACTCTTTGTGATTTCGAAAACTGTATTAAACCTGACCTATACCATGTTAAGTATTTTAATTAAAAAATAATTTATAATGTTATAAAATAGAAAGTTTATGATACAAACTAAACAAGTTCAACATTATAAAACCTTAAGAACATAAAATATAATGAATAAAAAGTAGTTTAATCTTTGTATAATTGTATTTCTGACTCAATATAGTCAGAGAATCAAGTACAGAATTTAGCATATATATTTCTTTTATTTTATTAACTGTTGACATTGAGAGGGCCAAAAGTTTTTATCATATTATTTATTTAAATATAAAACAAAAAGAATTATTTTTACAAAAAGTCTTTGTGAGCCGTTGTTTCATCACATCATATATATATATATATATATATATATATATATATATATATATATATATATATATATATATATATATATATATATATATATATTGTAATTATATGTTTATACTTCGATAAAAAATTTAGACTTTGCCAACAAAATGAAAAAACAAATTTGCGAATCACAAAATTATTCATGGTTTACTTCACGGAATTTACAACTTTTTCGTGTGGTCTTTTTTATGAATGATCTAGATTTGCAAATAACCATTTGATATTGCATACACATTGATGGTCGAAATATATTACAGTTTTCGAAATATGATTATGTTAATAGTTGAATACATTATACATCAAAATAAAATATGCACAAGAATGGATTTCAACACGATATGAATAAATTCGATTATCGGAAATATTATTGTAGATACTTTGTTAATAAATTATATTCGTATACCAACAATCTAATTTTTGCAATACTAGATCAGAGTATGTTAATAAATGTATATACTTTTAATATGAAGGAGGAAATATTTCATAAATAGTTTATTTCATATAAATTTATTTTAAATTCATCTTGGTACGTAATTGTTCAATGTTTTGTGTACATTGTATTTGTCATTCGAAGGAATTTTAAACTCAAATAATAACTGCATGTATGTCGAATTTTAAACTCAAATAATAACTGCATGTATGTCGAATTTTAAACTCAAATAATAACTGCATGTATGTCGAATTTTAAACTCAAATAATAACTGCATGTATGTCGAATTTTAAACTCAAATAATAACTGCATGTATGTCGAATTTTAAACTCAAATAATAACTGCATGTATGTCGAATTTTAAACTCAAATAATAACTGCATGTATGTCGAATTTTAAACTCAAATAATAACTGCATGTATGTCGAATTTTAAACTCAAATAATAACTGCATGTATGTCGAATTTTAAACTCAAATAATAACTGCATGTATGTCGAATTTTAAACTCAAATAATAACTGCATGTATGTCGAATTTTAAACTCAAATAATAACTGCATGTATGTCGAATTTTAAACTCAAATAATAACTGCATGTATGTCGAATTTTAAACTCAAATAATAACTGCATGTATGTCGTCAATGTATACTATATACTGAAGATAATGCATATGGCACGACTCCAGTCTATTTTAACAAACAAGATTTATAACATAATTTAGTATTACTTATCATTTAAAATTAGCTACTAAATTGAGTTTATTATTGAAAACTGTTGAGAGTATTAAGCTGTTTCACTAATGTTTTTTACTTGCAAATGACATTGTTCCAGAATCATTAGTTATAATTCGCCAATATTTTTTTTAAGTAAATCAGATTTAACTAAAGACTACATAATTTGTTTTGTTTCAATAAATTATAAGTTACAAAAATAAATAGAATTACTTACAATCTGACAAAAGTAACAAAGAAAACTAAACGTATAGGATTTTTAAAAAACTGAAATTGCCGTCAAAAAGTAATGGAAATACAATGAAATAAAATGGATATTTTTTTACAAGATATTTAGTAGCTATTAATTTAGACACTTGAGTTGAAGATTTTACGTTTAAAGTGCATTTTGATTTTAAATGATAGGTTATACCTTAAAATTGCATGTTGCACAAAAAATTGTATGTTACAATTATTTTACATCGTAAAATGATTTGAAGCAAATCCGAACATTTTATTTCTTGGAATATTTATTTTAATAAACATTCTGCTATTGGCCGTAGGTGTCTATTAGCCTAATGCCTGTTTTCAGACAGAAAATGAAAGAAAAATTCATATAAAAAGGAATTGCAGTTAATAATTACCTCAACAGTGTACAATGACTAATTTTAAAGACTATTCACTTAAAGACTACCAAATTAATGTATTAATATAAGTTAAAGGAAAATGTATATTATAAATATTTTTATTACTATTACACTAAATATTCTTTTTTTTTTTAAAAACACCTTTTTTTCATTTCGGAAAATGTTAAAGGAAATTAAAAGTTGTGATATAATTAAATCAAGTACAGGTTTAGCTTTTATGTAATTTCAAAGCACTTGCTAACTTATAGTAACTTTACACAAAAATATCCAGCCTTTTATTGGCGGTCCGTTTTATTTAAAATAGTTTATATTAAACAAGTTAATGATTGAAACTATTTTTTAAAATATGAAAACAAAAATGATTGTAATTTAAGAAACGAAACTTATAAAACATTATTGCCACAAAGTATTGTAGATCTATTTTTAGTTCCGTATTCATAAAAAAGCAGTATAAAGTTTAAAAGCATATAATTTACCCATGAATTGCTTAAGGAATATAAAATGTATATGTAATTGTAACCTGTAAATCTTAAAGAAATATTTAAGGGTGGTTGAAAGAATTTTTGTGACCCAAGTGAACAAGCTTGCTCTTCAGTAATCAAGTTTCTGTTAGTAGACTGTTCGGAAAGCAACCGGGGTAATTATTTTTAGAAACGGAATTAACTAATTCCACCAACTAAAAAAAACTATATTTATTTTGCTAAGGTTCCAAATTTTAAAAAATTGGACGTAATCACTGTTTTGCAGACTTAAAAGTGTTACTCTTCCCTTCCCCGTTCCAAAAAAATTAATGCAAGTTAAATATTCTCTATAAATTTATTTACATATAGAAATAACGAAAAAATTATAGCGGAAAGTTATTTGCATATAATGTATAATTCAGTTGCAAATTTTAAAATTCCATAATAGTTTTTTTTAGAAAAAAAATTGCATAAAATTTTCTTCATTACATTACAAAAATTTCTACTTATTTGGGGTTACACATGAAACAAAAAAAAATCTTTTTACACTTTAACAAAGCAAAGTTTTTACTGATTGCTTAATTACTTAATTTGTTTAGTATAATCTAACTTGTATTTTACAATGTCAAGAAAATCATTAAGTAATTTCACAATTTAACAAACAACAACATATTTTTCAAAGAATTTATCTATTGTTGTGTTTTTTAAAGTTTTGTACAATTTCATAAGTTAATCATATAAACCTGCATTTTTTTTAATCATGAACGGAACTAATTCCCATTAAGATTATAAATGTTAAAAATAATCACTAATACTTCTTTAAAATTAAATAAATATATATTAATCACCAGTAATGTCTTCAAAAATGCAATTACTATTAAATAAAGATAATTTTGCATAAATAAAAAGAATATTTTTGTTAAGGGCATTTGTAGAAGCTTTAAATTAGTACCGTCGAATAAAATACATAACCATGCGATAATTATACAGTAGACCGTTTTTATAACGATACCATGGTAAAGAGACCCCTTCTTTATAACTATATTAATAATTATGTTGAACATTCTAACTTATTCTGTTGAATAATTGGTATCTGTTACTTTTAAAAAAAAAATACTTGCGACATCTTTTCGCTATAACGACCACATTATTTTAGTTTCGTCAGGGGTTGTTATATCAAATGTATATTATACAATCCAACATCAGAATATATTTTTTTTTACATAAGGCAGAGAAAAAAAGGAGCGAAAATATTTACCAAATCTTGAAGTAACCGAAGCCTCTCTGCAATTCAATATCATCAAGTGGAGAACTTGGTCAATGTTCTGGAACCCCCGGATGTTTCTAATGGTCGGCATATGTTTCTGCCTCCCCCAGGGGTCATCCATCCCCAACCAACTGTCGTCTGCACACCCCCTTTCTGTACGCCCACCTGTCAAACCGCGATGTTGTTTTCTGCGGGGTGCTACATTCGCATTGGAGGTCGAGCTCCCATACCCAAAGGCTTTTTCAGTTCAGAGGGGAATATCCAATGTTGTACTGCACCAATGGGGAAATGAGAGCAAGAGTTGGGTTTTTACTGTATAGAGGGGTTGTTGACAAACTGCAGTTTTGAACAACGAAAAATGCATTTAGATAATGTATATACGTAATTTAAATCAACAAACATGCAATGTGACACAATTCTCTACTAATGCCCATACAAATCCAAGCGTTTAAAATAGTTTTGTATAATTTTATAACCTAAACAAAACCCTTTAACAGTTCGGAGTCGTATCAAATTTGTTTACTGATGCGTCGGAAAATTGTTATTAATTTGTGAAAATCTCGTCTAATGTGGTATAAACGTTTAAATAATATTTTAAAAAAAAGTAGATTAAAAAATTGATAATTTTGTTAAATTGTTATTTTGTTAAATATTAAAATTGGTGAGGCATTGGCACTTTATATGGGTCATATTCTAAAAATTGATTATTCGGTTTGTTTAACACGTCTTCATTAGATTATTATTTGCAATGAATCATTTTAACATTTTATAGTAGGTGCGCAGATAAGCGTATCATGTGCCAAGGACTTAATTGTATTTACTACAAGTTAGTTATGCAAAAAAGAAAAAAGAATTGAAGAAATTAATTTTTTTAAATATCAAGAGAAATTGTAAATGTAAATGTGTAAACTACTCATTTTATGTAAGATTTTGTTAGATTTTTAGATATGATAAAAGTTTATGTATCATTATATACTTACCTGTCTGAACACAATTTCAATAATCAGTTCCGTGAATTAACCATTTCTCATTTTCAAATGCTGTTTAAAATTTTGTATGTCATTCCTTGTGGATATCACACTCAAACGAACGGTAGCTAATCCAGATGAAATTGTTAGTTATATTTTCTGGAATTAGTTATATTTTCCTTTCTCGCCAATAAAAATTACAATTTTAATTGCATATATACCTTTTCAAGGAATAAAGAGTAATATAGCACTGTAATACTTAGAATGCATCTAAATTAACTTTTTATATGCGCCATAAAGATTTTAGGAGCACAAAGAAAAGTGCGTTCAAAAAAACTACGTATTAAAAGGAATAGATTAATGTCGAAAATATAAGAAATTACAATGTAAACTTCTTTTGATATTTAATTTTGAAAAAACTTTTAAGAGAAAATTGTTGCAGACAAATAGAAGAATGGAAATTACTGAAATTAATTCTATTTATTAGTTTCCAATTAATCGTTTAAATTCCTAAAGTTATTGATTGGAGACTAAAATAGTATTTATTTTACTAAAACCAATTAAATCGTACTTTATCAAATACAAATTTTTGATAAAAACTAAAAGCTTCATAAAGATTGTTTTTGCTGTTTATGAAAACATAGGTTTAAATAAAGCATTATTTAGCCTTTTTTTATATAACATGGGTAGTTTTTAAAATCAATCTACAGAAAATTATTAATTAAAATCTCTGATCAATTATGTGTTAGTGACATGTCAACATGCGACAAAATTCTCTGCTATAATATTTTAATTCCATTTCCCCTGGCTTTATTTTTCGAACGTATGGCTCCATACTATCAAATGTTGAAAACTAATACTTAGCACAAGAATAATATAAATTACGTAACTTTGCTATTACTAAATTAATTTTTGTGCTTTTAACTATTGAATTCATTTTACTATTTACACGGCAAGTATGTCATGAATATAATACAAGAAAAATACTGAAAGATAATATAAGAAAAATGATTTTAAACAATTGCAACGAAACATGACTGAAGCAATAAGTCAACACGTTTTCAGCAGAAAGTGTGTACTATTTTAAAACTAGTTAATTCAAGAAAATTAAAATGTAAAAAAAAATCTTTCAATAGTACAATTTTTTAAGCAGCTCTGTTTACCATTTAGTAGCAAATATCCTGGGTATTATACAGTTACATTACAGGAATTGCAATTGATTTTTTCTATAAAAATAAACTTTCATTCAGCCAAACAAAGAATTCCAGAAATTATTTATAGTGAGTATTAATATATTAATTAAAATATCCGCATCTACATTTCAATTAATTAAACAAATCTTTTCAAAATATATGTGCATGGGCAATTTAATTATAAATTCCGCGTATATTTATTTTAAACTCAAACAACCCATAAAAGAAATTTTCGCATTGTTCATGCACTCTTTACCCATTCCCAACCTTTTTCTAATCAAAGCCCCAAAGAATTTACACAAAGAGACTCATCCGTTAATTAAGCACACATATGCATTAACACATACGTAAAATCTCCTTGATTTAAGATTCCAGAAGTTGTTTGTAGTAAGAAGCAGCAGCGGTGCATAATTGAAATTCCACCGAATCGAAGAAATCTCACGCGCCAATTTTTTACCAGTCCGCTGCAGAATTTTACCAAAAGATTCTTTCGCGCCAAGTCAAACGAAGGGAAGTGTTTGCGCACCGTGACTATAACTTAAAAGAGTCTTCCTGCCGCGAGACGGACTCGTTTCTGGGGCTTTAATTAAAAGCGCTTCTTAATGGACTTAATGACTTCAGGTTCGAGTCCTGAATTTGGGAGCGCCTTAATGACTCTGCCCGCTTTAATTACTTGGCTCCCAGTTTAGAAATATTATTGGGCAAGGAAAGGGGGTGTTATAAACTCAGTGCTGGGGGGAGGGATTTTTTAAAAAATATTTGTAGAGTAATTTTCTCTAATGGCATTGGCGATTAAAATAAGAGCGTAAGTTGATTTGTTTAAATGAGTCTGCATGTTGATACTGGGTACAGAGAGAAAATCTTTGTATTTGATTTATAAGCCTTTCTCACACACATTTAAACTTTTCTCTTTTGATCATGTTTGATGCTATTTTTTTTTTAATTTTCGAAAATTTAATTGATTGTAATACTTTTTATCCTGATTCTATTGTAAACGAATTAAAAAAAAACGATTCTATTGAAGTAGTTTTTTTACTCCTGCTCTTTTTAAATGCATGTTGAAACATATAATTTAAATTCATGTTTGAATATTAATTTTCCACAATAAAAAATTGTTTATCATTAAGTGATAGTGCCAGAAGATAGTGCCGAACAAAATCTATTGTTTTGTGTATTTAGAAGAATTCCAATAGTTCTAATACAATGAATGGTATTTAAAATGAATTGGATTTTAAAAGTTTTACTTTTAACGTCATTAACGATATTTCACATCAAATTAGCATGTTTGTTATGCATTAGAATAAATTTCAAACGTAAAACGTGTTTGAATATTGTATTTATTGAAAATAAGTCAAAAAGGGATAAAAAAAAAATTTACACTTTTTTTTAATATTTTACTTACTCTATCTGATGTTATTGCACCATCACATGTTGTTATCAAACTTTAACCAATTACCAATTGTTATTAAATTGGCGAAATGTTGAAACTTGAAGTAGAATGATAAAATTGCCTTATTTTAATTTCAACTGCACTAGTACTTTAATTTTTACTTTTTAGTTCACTTAAATCATGTTCTTAAAAATAATTTTTAATATTAACCCTTTTTTTAACCCTTTATTAATTAATCTTTTACTAGAACACATTTTAGTTACATAATTTATGTGTACTTCTCAACACATGTATCTGAAGTTTATTTTAATATTTTTAGTTCACATTTGTATACGATACCGTCCTTTTACCCTTAATGTTAAAATTTACTACTAATGAGTATAACAAAATATCTGAATGATAGATTGTCCTTATAATAAGATCAACTATTTTACACCCTAGAATATACCTATAAAAATATACGTATTTATGTATTATCAAATAAATGATTATTGTTCGTATTCTAGAATTTTGCTTGAAAAATAACTGCTAGGTAATTAACTTTCGAGTTTTCTTAAAAGAATTTAAAAAATAATTTATTTTTAAAATGTTCGCATTTCAAAATATAAATGGTATGCAAATAAATTTTAAAATTTGATTTGGGATAATAGTTTCTTATATAATTTTTGCATATTTCCCGCATTTCCAATATTTTCGAAACAGTTCGTAGCATAAAGATTACATTAAGATTGCATAAAGATAGATTACATAAAGATAAGCATAAAGATAGTATAAAGTTTACAAACTATAAATATTTAGATTATATACATTCTTTAATGACAAGTATTTTCTTTTTTTAATTATTTTGCATTACAGTGAATTCAAAGGAAAAATAACTCTAGCTTTAATAATATGTTTCGAATTTAATGAAGTTCTTTGATAATATGAATGTAATATATATTGACATTTGGGATAAAAACATTAATATCTTCATTTGGATTAGGATTGGAAATAGGGTTTTTATTAAATGTTGAATTTTCTTTTAATTTATTTATTTTCTGAATATTGTATTCAAACGGTGTAATAAATGTGAAATGAAATCAAAACCTTTTTCGATCCTCTTCTGGCTTTTACTTAAAAAAATCAGAGTTGTTTGTATTGTTTACTAATTTCAATCTTATAAAAATATATCATTAAAAGTATGGAATATCAAATCAAACTTACCTCTCATAACGTTTTTTTACTTTAACTGTATCAATAGTTATAACTACTGTATTTTTTAATGATAAAATAGTATAGTTCATTTTAATAAATTTTTTTATATATATTATAGTATGTGTATATAATTTTTACTTTTAATTTTATTATTATAATTAAATGCCTCGTATTTTATTAATGAAAATATTCTAAAAATTGTATACCAAAACACAGTACAGCGGTAATAATTTGTAATATTTTACTTCTATATTATATTCGTGTTATATTATTTGCGATTGTTACTTTTAAAAATAAAACTACGTGGGTTTCGTATACATTTTTATTAATTCTAAAATATATTTCCGTAAGATAGTAAGTATGTTTCTATTTAAAATTTAAGTAGCTTTTTAGACGAAACATTTTTATGTGTGTTTTGATTTCAAGTTTTCTCAAACTGCCCAAAACGAATCTCTCTTTTCAAAACAAACAAACAAACTACGAAATATTATTTCACGAATTTACTTTTATTGTTTATTTTCATGTTTATGCATAGAAATGTATTAATAAACTTAATTTTAAAAGTTTAAGAATTTGCAGTTTATGTGAAAAAACTTTTTTATTTTGTAATGTAAGTCCATTGAAATTTTAAAAAGAACTCTTTCTAAACTCCAGTTGAGCTTTCTAAGCTTATTTATCACCATCATTCATTCTTAAGTCTCCAGACACATTTACAACAGAAATGAATAAAAATTAACCAAAATGTATTTTATTTTTTAATTTTATGCATTTGTCTCTAAAACACTCGACACCGTGAAACATTAGGAAAAAAGTTATCCAGTTTTATTTAAGAATAAATATTTAATATTTAAAATGTTAAATATTGGAATTTTATTCATTGTAATTATAACATATAACCATTTGCGAAATTATTTTCAGCATTTAACATCGTGATTATTCAATTCCTACTTATAAAACAATTGTAAGCTTTTGACCCACGTTATTTTTGTCTTTACAAATTCGCATTTGGCTTGATTGATTTTGTACAGACAATATATTTAATATTAACTTTACATGATTAGTTCGTTATTTACAGTTTTTTTTGCCAACAATGTTCGTGAAATAATTTATTTTTGTTTTCTTAATCTATTTTTACATCACGTCGAAAATGTTGATAATGACATATTTTAAATGTTTAGTGATGAAGTAGGATACGAAATTAATTATGTTAAAATGGCGCGCACTTATTATGCAGTGGTGAGTCTACCATAGTGGAGCCTAACCTTTAGGTGGCAGTGGACCACCAAGTTAAAAGTTTAACATTGCGCGGCCCACTATTTTCTATTAACAGTAAAAAATATTCATGTACCATATATATTAATTCAGATACTAAATGTAATTCAAAATTTTAAATACTATGTGTTTATTATTAAATGTATTAATTAAAAAATAAACTGTGTTTTTTTTAAATGAGGATTCAAAATTGCCAACTGCAATGTAAGTTTTGTATCGCCAAATAATTTATTTTGACTCCTATCTACTGGAACAAATTAGCTAGTTATTGAAAAAGATTATATTTGCTGCCCTGCGAAGTTCCTGAACTGAATAATAGATACTTTAATATTCTATAGATTTTGTATTTTTACTTTTTCAAAAACAGTTGTTGCTTCAGCAGGTGCTGAGGAGATGTATTCTTTTTAAAACTAAAAACATCATAATTGAAAATCGAAGTTCATGTGCTATAAAGGAAACAAAACTGTGTCCTTACTGCAACTCTTTCATGTGCTTGCTTTGATTATTATAGCAATTAAAAAGGAAATGAATTGGATATTGATAAGACATTACGTAAACACTGTAGACTTTTTCAAATAATAAAGTTATTTACAAAAAAAAGTACGTTATTTAAAAAAAAACGAAACAGGGTGGCAACAACATTCTAAAAAAAAAGTTCCCTGATGGTGTCACGAAAATTCACTTGATTTTACAATTACATCAAGAAATGTTGCAATATATGCTTTATATAAAAACAAGGCATCCACGCTACAATAATACTATAAATATATTGCAAAAATTATAAGCAATACTTATTGACAGTTAAAATAATAATTTAAGGATACAACACAAATTATGCAATTGCGATAATAATAATTAAACATGTTCTCTGGAATAAGATAATGCAAAAAAGCAAGTTTTTTCAAATTATTTCTTTTGTAAATAATTTTAAATGTTTTTTATGCTTCATATTTCGTATTCCACTCTTCAGTAAATCCCATATTGATTAGCTCTCACAAGTTGCTTACAATTCAAAGTCCAACGGCCTGCTTTTGCTTCCTCCTCCAGTAGGGGTTCACGTTTTTACATAAATAAAACTGGAAATATGAAAATGCACATAACCATGCTTTTTTTTAATAAATTCTTTTTCAGAACTAAAAGGAAATATTGACAATTAAATTACCCAGAATGGAGGGCATAACAGATTGTAATTGCCGTTTTAATGATCCAAATTTGAAAAATTCCCTGTTTTTTTGTGAAATTTTGAACTTGTCCCTGATATTTTCAGAACAAAAAAATTTACATGATAATTCTCTGATTTCCCGGTTATGTTGCCACCCTGCGAGATACTGAATTATATTTAGTACCCAAGTATTTTTGTAATGTTCTTACTGGTAAGGTGGTTACTTGTGATCCACGACTTGCCAAAAAAGTGGCCCGTGGCTATCTTAAAGGTGTGAACCACTGTCGTACAGAAAATAGATTGAAGTCTTCGTTAATACTTCAACTTGTCAGGACACCAAAAATAATCTCTTTTTGAAAGGGGCGAAATTTTCGCACTTGGGTAAAATTATCCAGGTTTCATCGCTTTAATGTTCATCGATATAAACAGGTGTTGAGGAGATGTATTCTTTTTAAAACTAAAAACATCTTAATTGAAATTCATGTGCTATAAAGGAAAACAAACTGTGTCATTTAAGTCTTTCTTGCGCTTGCTGTTATTATTATAGAAATTAACCAGAAATGAATTGGATATTGATAAGATATTACGTAAACACTGTAGACTTTTTTAATTAATAAAGTTATTTACAAAAAAGTACGATATTTTTTTTTAATAAAACGAGATACTGAATTATATTTAGTACCCAAGTAATTTTGTCATGTTCTTACTGGTGATCCACGACTTGCCGAATTAGTCCGTGGCTATCTCAAAGTCGGGCGAAATTATCCCACTTGGCAAAGTTGTCCAGGTTTCTTCGCTTTAATGTTTATCGATAAAACCCGTATTTAAACATAAACTTTACATTTAAGCGTTTTTGTGTACAATGAATGTATAAAGCTTACAAAAAGTTAATAAACCATACAACAACAACGAACGTAAGGAAGATTAAATACATTTTATTCAAACTTTATACAACATACATCAGCCAGATTGCACCTCACACGTGGTGTACAATATAAGATGGAATTCAAGACAGTAATACGTATATCATAATAATTACAACACGGCTCTCTTCTCTCTCTCTCTCTCTAGAAACGGATTTGCTCAATACTGTTGACGATATATTCTCACTGATCCACGACCTCATCGGGGGTCCGTGAACGACACACACAGAAAAATACGTATAACGAAGTCCTCGACACATCGAGTCGAACTACAAGAAGACTTTGGCAATAGGAAGGAAAACAATTCAGTCTCCTCCGTTTTAATTCTAAGATTTGAAGGGACAAGGGAAAGAATGATCAATGTTCCACTTTTTATTTGAAATTGAATGCTTGCTCAAAGGTGGTTTTACACTCGAACCGAAGAGAAAGGTAGATCCATTTTCGAAGTAGACAAGCGATTTCATTTTTATGTAGATAATTGTATATATTTTTGTAGGATTACCGACAGTTACATAAAAAATTAATAATTACTTCATAGCTATATCAAGATAAATATTTTTATTTTGGTATCGCAATGCTTTATAGTAGTGGTTCTCAACTTTGGGTATTTGAAATTACGTTCACTGAAATTTTTTTTCCTTTAAAGTTTAAATGAACTGACATTCATTATCTTATTCCTTATATATAAGTACATAATTAATACAAAATGTGTATAAAAACATGCAGTTTTAAAAGGTTTTCCCAGTGTTATTCTTAGATTCTTCCTATACTTAAAAAAAATTGTGCATATAAATACAGTTTTCTGTATTAAATGAGGCTTTTTGAGTTTATAAAAATGGTGTTTGTCAAATGAATGGGTGATTTGTTAAAGGTGAATGGAAACCGATAAAACGAAGCCACACGCCCGAGATGTTTGTAAACAAGAACCTCGCCTCAAACTCGACAAAAGAAATTTTCAATCGCCAAGCACTTCGGAAGGCATGGCAAATTATTCAAACAACTCAAATTGATGACATCTACATACTTTTATTTTAGATTTTATTTATTATTTTAAGTCATGCATAGCTTAAGTCATGCATAGCTTAAGTCATGCATAGCTACTTATTATTAATTTATTTAAAAAGATAAGTATTTCATATGATCTTCAGAAAAACCTTTTTATTGATTAAATGTAGGCTCCCTTGATAATATAAGCTATGTTATTTTGTCCATTTTCTGCACAGGTCTGGAAATCGATCTTTGAAGGCATATCGATGCTTCAGTGCATAGATATCGTAAATGACAATTCACTGATTTTGCACTGACAATTAGTCGAAAGTTTGTAGTTTTATTATAAGGAATAGGGGTTACTCCCAAATAAAATAATTGGTTTTCACAATTAGATCATATATATTAAAATGTGATGATTCAAATTTACTCTTAATCTTAAATTCACGTAAATTGTACTTAACACATATGTACACTAAGGCATCGACATTCTTTTAAAAATTGGCACTGTGTGTACCAGTTGATGTTAATAGAATAACTTTTTTAATTAAATAAGAACAATTTTAATTGTATAATTTTATTAAGATGAAATATCGATCATTGTTTAAATACGTATGACAAGGAGAGGGTGTATTATATGATTATTCTGCAATATCAATCCGTACTTTATAATTATAATATAAAATTTATGGATGGAATATTGTGAATTCTAGTATTAGTGAATATGATCATTCTTAACCTCGTCTCTTCACTTGAGTTTTACGAATCTCGGCCGACGTATATTTGTGCACAGAAAATCACTTGTCCTGCGCTGTAAGTAGATTGATCAAGCAATGTAAGAAGATATTAAAATTATTTGCATCGACGTATCGTTGTTAATATATTGTACGTATTTTTTCATAGTAAATTAAGACACATTTAGTACATTTATATTTTAAAATGTATATTTATTGTGATAAATAAATTATCCCATTCATTGAGACGATTTTTAAAGCTATAATCTGTTTCACGTGGGTATATTTTTTTAATAAGTGATAATGCAAATCACCAGATTTAGATATCATAATAATCAGATTATAAAACAATCGTGTATCTTGATCCTTAAATTGAATTATTTCATTAGCGTGTTGTTACTTAGATTGATAATACATAGAAAAGTTATAAATTCGAAATAAACTAAAAATATTATTAGACTAGTCTTTATTTTTAAATTTTCACATCAAAATGATTCACATGGTTTAAAATAAGCTTTTTCTTGCACCACGTGAACATTTCAAATAGCAATTTGAGATTTTGATGAATACATTATTCGCATGCTAGCGTCACGTAATACCTGCTGCTTGAACCTTACACATCTGAAAAAATCAGGAATATATTTTTGACAGTTTTCATTTTTAGAATACACAGCGTTTTAAAGCAAATGAATCATTTTGAATAATCCCATTCTGTATGATAGGAATTTTTGCGTATTACAATATTTCTTTTGCCAGATATTGGCCAGAATTGGAAAACATTTCAAATGTGCAATTATTATTAATTTATTATCCAATTATTTTAACGGTACGATTCTACACAATACATTATTTTTTTGGGCGATTTAAGATTATACAAAATAATTATTGATTTTTTTTTTAATTCGTATACTAAGACCAGTGTAGCTAAATGCAATATACTTTGCAGAGACTTTTCATCGTACGTAACAATAAGGTTACGGCCAAATCTCGTGCCTTTGTAAAATGATTCAATTGCGCCAGTCGCTTCTTTTTTTCATCAAGTTAAAATATAGCTTAAAAAGAGATTAACTGAACAATGTGTGTATTTTTTTTAATAGAAGATACTTTTAATGTTACGTATAATGAAGGATTAGTGGCTTTTAGTCTACAAAGGTCTTACTCTGATTACTAAAGATTGAGATTAAGCCGAAACTTTTGTCTGATTAATGCCAATGAAAATGGTTTTTTGAAACGAAATTTATATAGTGTTAAAAATATTCTCATCTGGCCATACTGTATTGCGAATCAAATTTCGATCACTCACATTAAGAGTTTTTCTTTGATTTTTGTGATAATAAACAATTATTTGAATTTGTAAAAAAAATACTATATTGCCACTATTTCAAAAGGATATTGAAAAAAAAATTGTTTTAAATAAAACAGGTGTGTAATCAAACAAATCCGACACCATTTTATTTTTAAAAAAAATTGCAACTGAACTTCATATACTCACATTGATCCGAAATGATTTGTTAAACTTCTAAGTAGGAAACAATGAGGGGGGCAATCGTTATTTTAAAAAGTCTTGCAACGTCAACAAACACATTGGACTATACTTGAAATTATTACTCGAAATTTAAATATGTACAGTAGAAAAATGACACGTGGTTCGTTATTGGATATCACTCTATCTTCTGAACCCACAAATGAAGAGAATTAAATCTGAAAACATGGAACTCTTATAAGAAAACAATGAAAAGTTCTTGAACAACGAGATGGGAAATGATAATCTCATTCAATAAATACAATGTAGGTGCAGCCAGCGAATGTTTGGTACATCACATAAAACAAAAATACGAACAAAAAATATTCATCTTCTTTTTGACTATTATTTACATCTTGGTATCGTATACGTCCGGATACTGTTGGCATAGTTCTTTCTTTATACGACTTGTAGAAATGGGTTAATGCCTATTTTGGTAGGCAGTTGATGAATACGTATATCATTTATATAGTTTTACAAGATAAGTAGAATGTGTCAAATTTACTATACCATTAATTTAAATACAGTAAAAAAGCTCAATGATCTGGTCTGAAAACTGCTGAAATGGTATACAAATCGACAATATTTCGGCTATTTTAATTAAGATCTTCTGAAAACTAAGATTTACATTTAGCTTCAAATTATTTTTTTTTCATAAATTTTAAGGTGAGTGTAAATAGAAATAGATTAAATAACGAAAAATTTAAATATACCAGACAGGATTTCTGCAAAAAAAAAAAATATAATAACTTACATCCATCCGAATCAGGGCCCGTTTAAGAATTTGTGACAAGGAAAACCCACCTTCAAACGGAGGCTCTATTCATCTCAAATAGATCCTGGAACATAAGATCGAACTTTTACATTCACTAATATTATCTTTTATTGGCATTTAAGCGAAGCACGTTATTAAAACATAATAATAAATCCTAATATTCTGAATGTTTTGATTTTTTTTTAAATATTTGAACAAATTTAACTCGTAGGGTGTCAATTTTTTTTCTTCTAAAGTTTGCATTACATTTTTTTAAAAGTAAATTTAGTAGCAAACTATGTTAGAAGTGTTAAATATTTATATAATATGTGGGATTTGGGGGCCCCTGAAAAATAAAAAGTGTAAGCCTGGGCTTCACGGGCCTATTCAGTAATCAGGGCCTGATCCGAATACTATAATACAGCAATTTCAATCCACATAATAGAGCTTTTACTGTAATTACTTCACAACAGGTAGAAAATGTAGATTAGATCTGCTCCGGGTTCAGACATTTAGACACCAGAAAATTGCTTCAGCTATTAGAAGTCAGGTTTCGCAACAAGAAATCAATCTCGGCCAACATGTCCATTTTGCCACGAGGTCCTGTATTGGTCTGCAGCCGTATATCACTTATCCACAAACTCTTAAGTATCCGGACAACGTCTCGAAATCCATTAAGGGGTCTCGAACCTTCAGACCCGCCGAGTATCCTCACAAGAATAATCCATGATAATGAAGTGCAGGATGGTAAGAAAATCAAAGTAGTTGACACTCAATGGAACAATGAAGAACACTTTTCGTACGTAAAAAAAAGTCAATGAACAACAGGGGGTGGAAAACCGCCTACGTCTTGGTGGCGGCAATGGGTGTCCCGTTTTCCACCACCTTGTTGGTTGCGGTGGTGGAACTGTTGGTGGCGTGGCTCATGTTGCTGGCCTGCTGCTGCTTCGCCTGACTCTGCCTCTCCTGTTCGTTGAGTTCCTTGATGGCCTGTATCTCTTTCTTGAGCTTCATTCGCCTGTTCTGGAACCAGATCTTGATCTGCCTTTCGGTGAGGCAGAGAGAGTGGGCCATCTCGATCCTCCTTCGGCGGGTGAGGTAGTGGTTGGTGTGGAACTCCTTTTCCAGTTCGAGGGTCTGGAAGCGCGTGTAGGTCTGGCGGCCGCGTCTCCTCACGCCTCCTGGTCCTGAAACAGATTTTTTTTTAAAAATCAGATTTTGCTGTAACACTCACTGTTTAAAGCTGAAAATTAACAACATTTGATGGTGGCCAGTGGCCACTATACTTGAAAAATGCAGTGGCCACTTTACGTTATGTAGCGATATTACCAAGTTAATGCAGTACTAAAAACAATTAGCCTTAAAATGTATTAATTCACATTATGTTTAGAAGCTGATGATTGTGTGAATAAAGCTATTATTCAAAATAATTAAATTGCATATAAAATAATTAAAAAAAATTCCGGAAAATTATTTAAAAATATATACAAATTTTCATTTTAAGAGTAATATGACATCTTTGATGAAAATTGGGGGATGGGGGGGGGGGGGGGGGGTATTAGGCGACCGGCGCGATTTATTTGCTAAATTCATGCCATCCCTAAATAAAGAGCTAAATTCATGCCATCGATTTCCGAAATTGTTAAATTTCTGATTAAAAAGAAGTCGAAATCTATGGTGGCGACTAGATAAAAAAATTTCGATCGCCACTTTTAAAAAGTTAGTCGCCACGTGGCGTGTGGCGACTGTGAATTTTCAGCTTTATCACTGTTAAAAATACAGGCTCATAGTTAACAAAACTTTTGTCATTCTTGATGAAACAGACGTCTGCTATATGCACAGAAAAAACAAACAAAGGTGCTTAAAAATGAGTACATGAATGTACTCGTTTTTCTTTGAGTGCAATTGCATCGTAAATGAGCGATGACGTACTCAAATTTAAGTAATCATACTTTCGCAAAAATGAGCAGTGTGATTTAATATTGCTAATCTCAGCTTGTGTTCAAGTCATCTTAACAAAGCGAACTGACAAACTTAAAATATTTGTTTAGATAATGGTTTTCCACATTATATGATGTCGATTGCTTAAATTGAAACTGAGTTAATGCAATTTAAATATCCTACTTCCCATTCTTTTGGCACACCATTTTAACATTACTTCTGTTTATAATTTCTTCAAGTCGCCATGGTATCTTTTGCCGTTTTTTTTCAACGAAATTTATTTTAATTAAAATGAAGTCGATTTCAAACAAATATAGAGTGTGGGCCAAACCGGAGGCCTCTTCTTCCAGATTCCAACGCTCTATCCACTCGGCCAAGAAGACTCGTTTGAAATCTGACAATAGAACTATAAGAACCATATACGAGATGATCACGTCGAAAAGGCATGCGAGTAAATTACTTTCGTTACAATTTTGAAGATTCTTATTTCTTTAAAAGTTACGTGATTCAATGACAGAACTGATTGTCAAATATGAGAAAAATAGCCTTGATGATCGCAGAATTCTCAAAAATGGGAGTGTAGCAGAAATGGTTATTTTCGTGAGTAATATGCATACAGTCGGCACTGTTTTGGAAGTTTGAACTTGACTCGGGGACAACCTAACCAGACCATCCAGTGAAAGCCACCCAGTATATGTAATAGAAGTTCAAATTCAATTGAAAGTTTTGTCCAAATCTACGGCCATGATGCTAAAAGTAGTTCAATCGCTGCCTTAAATAACAAACGAAAAATTAGTATGTATCATATTTGGCCTATTTAGCATCATAATCGCTGCCTTTTGTGCAAACTGTTCAATTCAAAACACGTCATTCATGATCACCTTTTCTCCCCTTCCATCCCTTCCGTAAGATTACAAAACTTTCTCCCAAATGCAAGGGTTAATGCATACCGACGATTTGTAAAATACGCAAAATTTAAAACTAAAAACAGATTAATTTCGGAATAGTATTAAAAATATTCAAATTAGATTGGAAGTTATGTTCACCGTCCATTATATTTGATGTATTTTCTTTAAGAACTATATTATTCGGTGGAGAAATATCTGTACTATAACTATATAAATGCTTAGGTCCACGATAGCCTGACCCGAAGCATAGCAAGTACAATACATTTACACGCTTTGATATGGACGCTTGGCTGCAAAATTATAAGTCCAAAAAACAGGGTTTATTGTTTGCAACCAGCATTTGCTACACTGTTAAGTGGAATGATAATCAGCTGGTCATTCGGATTTATGTGACTTTCAATACTAGGCGGCAAAACCATTAATTTGAATACAAATAATTTTAGTACAAATTTCAAATAACGGATAAATTTACCAATGCCATTATTTAAAGTACACATATTCTAAATATTAAAGCAATAGTCAAAAATTTAAAGTCAAAGCTTGGACTAAATTGTACTAAGATAATTTTAAAAAATTCCAACTCCCACATTAAACGAAATTTATTCGAAATATTTTTTTTTTAAAATTTGAATTAATAATTACAATATTTAGTAGTGCCCGCAAAAATATGTATTCGGCAAGCTTTAAATATTAAACAAAATTATTTACAACACTCTAAACAACAAAATATAAATTCAATTTACTTACATATTTCTTCCAAAAACCATTTAGGAAAAACTATATCTCCCGTTACAACCAAAAGAAATTCTAACTCAAAATTATCAGCATCGAAGAAAAAACAAAACAAAAACTTTCATCGCCTTTCAAAGATAAAAATACGCCCTTTTATATCTCATTAATCTTCACATACAAACAACCAGCCATCCGAATCATTTAAAAACGTTTAAGGGAGTCTAATTTTTTGTATGCCGTAAAGAGAACGGCAGCAGGCGGCGAGACCTGATGTAAGTAGCCGTTACACGAGACCCTTCGGAGGTTATGGCCACTTGGAAAGCGATAAAACGGAACAATAACCTGTCAAATGGTCCATAAAGCCAAAAGTCAGACCTATAAAATCTCTCACTGTTGACAGTCATTGCCGGGTTTTACAGTCGCTTCTGATTCGCTTTGACACTGGCTTCGGTTGGTTACGAAAAATGTTCCGTAACAAGTTGATAAGTCATAACAGTTTATTTACCTTCGTACGTAATTTTTTTTATTTATTTATTTTTTCTTTAAAAACTTTCATGCTGTATTAATGAGGGGAAAATATTAAATAAATCACAGAATTTTAAGGTAAAAACATTCTTAACCCTTTGCACTCTGTTGGCGCCGCTCAGGCGACAACATAACGACTCGTTCTTTTAGTTCCCTGTTCTTTAAAATAAACGAGAACCAGCCATGATCTTGTGTTTAAAAAAAATCGATGTTTTTTCCAACTCATTCTTTTGCAGATCCAAAACAGATTATGTTTATTTTTTCTATAAACATAACAAATTCTTGGGTAAAGAACAGAAGGATGAATAACTGTTCCGTAGAAAGAACGGAAAACGCAAAGAGTTAAACCTTTGGACTGTTGTGGTGACTCTCAGTCACCAAAATAACGACCTGTTATTGTATTCCCTGTTCTTTAAAGTGAACGAAAATTGCATTTTTTAAACATAAAAAACGCTTTTCTTTCGCTAGCTTCTTCTTTATCTATTTTTTTTTAATGCATGACATTTCTTGGGTATCCACATATTTTATTAACCTTTTGCAATCAAGTGTCGACTTTAAATCACCTAAATAACCACATGCTATTTTTTTCACTGTTCTTCAAAATGAAGGAGAACAATATATTCCACCAGAGTTTATAAAGTTTTTTTCTTATAAAATTTATCAGAAAATATTTTTGGTATTTAGGAGCACCAAATATGTTGATCACCAAAAACTTCACACACAATGCTTTTTAAAACATTTAACAAATGTCATAAGCCTCCGAAAATTACATTAATATTCAGTTTCACGCATATTTTTTATAATTATCCATCCTAAACAAATAATAATATGCTAAAGATTACCTCTTTAAAAGAACAGAAAAGGGATGTATGTGTACTATAAAAAGAACGAAGGCATAAAAAATGTCCTCTTCCTTTCTATGTAATACATACTATAGGCATACATTTACAGATTAAAATTGTAATTAGTATAAAACGTGTTTTTTAACACTAACTTTTATATATTTTTTTCGCCATTTCTATGTTTTCTTTGTTCGTTTACGTACTTTAATGTAATTTATTAGAAAAAAATTACAAAAATTATCGCAATCAAAAATGTCTGGAACCCGGAATTGTGAGGAAATGACCTAAAAAAAAAATTCAGAAAATTTTCTAGGAAAATTAGTATTTTTAAAAAACATTTTCTTGAAAAGTCAAGTAATTTTTCCAGAAAATTTTAACTGAGTGTGCCCAGTGGCGGCGATTGGGTGGTAAAAGTGGAGGGGCAAGATCAAGACGAAACAAGCGGGGGGGGGGGGGTATAAAAATGTTGACCGCCAAAACAATAAATATTGCATATTTATATATTTACTTTATTTTGAGTTATTTGAAGGAAAGGATACTAACTTAAAATAAGTGCGAGACGCCCAGTTCGATTATTAACCCATTACCGATTATTTCCCAATTTTTTTTGGAAGGATACGGACTGTTGCAAAAATCTAATTAACATATTTATTGACCTACTTCCAAAGGGATAGGTATTTTTTCCCATTTGTATAAGTATTGAAAAAGAAATGGAGGAAATTTTCCCTCCTCACCCTTTCAATCCCTAGGCATCTGGCATCTATAACCCCTCATCTAGAGGGGGGAATCCTTAACCCCACAAAAATTAACAAACATCTCTCCCAACCCACCACCACTTTTTTTCTTAAAAATTATTAATTTTCGTTCAAGTAAACAGGAATACGTTGGCAGATAAACAACATCATCAGTTATCATTGTCATTAATCATTAATCATCAGTTATATTTAACAATTGTCAATAACTATTTTTAAAATTAATAAATCACTCCCTAATTATGAAATAAATTTAAAGAACAAATTTAAAGTTTGAGATTCCTTGTAATATTTGTTTGGTAACGATTAAGAAATTTCCCAACTTAACGATTCAAAATTTCCGGCTTAACGCCGCCGGATGCCCAGCTCAGGTGTTGTTCTCATTATCTGACCATTGTTCAAAAATATGAAGCATTGTTCCCGGGTTTTCCTTCGAGATGGGCCCCGAACCCGAATCGTCGGCAAAGCCCAATATGCAGCTCTAGTGCGACGTTATTTAACCAAATCAAACTTAACGATCGAAATTCCCAACTCAACAGCGCTAAAAATTCCCAGTTCCAGCTTATCGACATTTTTTCAACTTTTTTATAAATTAGGTAATATTAAACAGTTCTCTCAAAAGTATTGGTTTATTGCACGCATGTTACAATGCAGTGTCCGTTCAGAGGTCTGATATAAATGTAATCTTATAAGTTAGACAATTTATAATCTTCCCTATCATTTGCTAATAATATAAATTTTCTTTGGGCATAAATTTTTCCAACTCGGGTTTGTAAAAATCTAAACCAAAATCATAATAGCAAAATCATATAACAAGATCTCATTGTCGAATTATTATTACTATTCTTTTTAAGTGGATATTTTAGGAAAAGCAAAAACATATCATCCGTGTATGAATAAATCAATCTTTAAACAAAATTTTTTTAAATATATCTATTCACGGTTAAATTAAACTGTACCCTCGTTACGCATTTGATGAAGTGCAATAATAGTCGAAATTTACGAATATCAATGATTACTGAAATTCGAATTAATTTTCCAATAATAATTTGAAATTAAATTATAAATTGAACAATTATGCTAAATTAAATGGAAGTACAATCGCATAATATAAATGATGTAAAAGATTTCGAAATATGATATATAAATGTTACAAATCAAGATAATGATATCTTTAAACGTATACTTGCGCGATTTTGAAAATTCCGTAGCATAGATTGCAAACAGACAAGCTTTCTTGAATGGAAACGGTAGTGCTTGTGTTACTGCTGCTGTCATGTTCAACTTCACATTTGTTCTTTTTATTAAAGTAATTTAAAACTGAATTTTGCACAATTCGCTTCATTTCGCTAAAAAGCAGAGCAGACGAAGATCAAAACAAAGACATTAATGGCCCCTACCCACCTATCTACAGGCTTATAGATTACGCAATTGTTCGGCGCCAATAGATTACACAATAAACATCTCATTTAACGCATTTTATTAAGACCGAATACTATTTTAATGTATCAGATAGACATAAATAAAAGCAGGGGATTTAATCAATTTTTTGAATTGAAGGTCAAACAGTTGCATTTTCTATGTAAAGATATGCTATTTCTTTTTCCGAAAAAAACCCAGAATGAGTAAATGTGAGGCGCCAATCAATGAATTATTGGAATACTGTCTGGAAATCTGAAAACGACGCTGCTCAATTTAGATAAAGAATTTATTATAGTTTTAAAATGAGGAATTATTTTTAAAGAATAACGATACCACATTCGTTCAAAATTTATTTTTCACTTGACTTTCAATGAAAGGAGTTTGAAACTCCTGACCCCCCCCCCCCCCCCCCCCCCCCCTCCCTCCTCCTTAATGCCTGTGGTGGTGGGAGGCTTCAAAAATTGGCTTCAAAAATTTTCCTTGGTTAGGCAATGCCGTAAAACAATTGACTTGTTATTTAGTTTTAAAATGTGCAATATTAAAAAAGTGCGGGGGCAACCGCCCCCCCTTGCCCCCCCGAATCGCCGCCACTGAGTGTGCCCCGTTATATACTATTAATTCAATGTTCTTATTTTAGTTTTGTAAATATAAATTGAAATTAAATATTTAATAATCATACATTTTAAGGATTCTAAACACTAATTTTAGGTTTCATTGAAACGGCTTCCTGTAAATTCAACACATCTAATCCGGGCTGATCAGTTTTCGATAGAAAACTTTGTGAGTAGTTATAATATTACAGTCTCACAAAGGTAATGTATATTAAAATTTCATTATTGTAAATTCAACATTTATAATTTTTATAGTAAAGTGTGTGTATAAATAAATGAATGAATTATGTATGTGTGTATAAATAAATGAATGAATAAATTACCAAATGTATAATTAAAATGCATACACAATTTCAAATTACTTAATTAAAATTACTAAAGTGTGTAAAACGCTTAAAAAAAATATTAAAGGCTGGGTTAATTTTTAATAACTTAATTTTTTTAAAAAAAAAGAGGGGAGGGGGATTTGCGAGGTGTGTGTGACAATTTTGGGTTGGAATCGCAAATTTTTGTAGCCCGTGAGGTTTTGGTATTCAGTTGACGACATAATAAATAATTGCGAATTACCTGATTTGGACATGTAACGAGTCGCTTTTTTCCCACTTGAATTAGGGAAGTAGTTAAACCGGAATTCACAATAACTTAATTCATAAATTGTCTGTTTTGTAGTAGATTTTTTTTAAAAATACGTTCTATATTCAAAACCCTCTCGTGCTTTGAAAAAGGGTTGTGAACGTTACCTGGCAAAATTAAACGCCCTCCTTTTGTGATCCACATCGTTACATTTAGAATACTTGTGTTCTTTACCACCCCATGGTAAAAAAAAAATATCCCCCTTCCCTTGAAAGAGACCCTGGCTAGAACCGATTACTTCTTGATCAAGCTTAAGCATAAAGGTTAAAAGTATGGAAAAAACTGGTTACGCTACATCCCATATTCACATTACAAATAAACAATATATTCTAAATCATTTTCTAACTCTCATGGACATGCAACAGCATTTATAGGCTGGTTAGCAGCGTTCGAATAAAGATTTCGAAGCTGGCAGGAAACACTGCTCTGATGAACTTTTTAAAGTTTTCAGCAAAAAACCATTGAGCTCACGGCAAAACTCAAAATAAAACTGATTCCATAAACTGCATGTTTTAGTTTATTTTTTATGAATTTTAAAGCAATTGAAGAAATAAGTAATAAAAAAAACTTGGACTAACTTAGTTTGTGAACTATATAATTTGCGGGAAACACAGAAATAGATGCTAGATAAAAAAAAAATATATGCGTCAATTTGTGTACATAAGATTAAAAAAAATATATAGAAGGATATTGCAGAATGACGTCACACATATATACGCAAGGTCTACGATTATATGTATAAAAACCATTTCATAACTCAGCGGTTCCCAATTAGTTGTAAGCCAGGAAAAATAGAACCGGACACCTCTATTTCCATATATGCTCATAGAAGTCCCCCAAATTTTCAATTTTGTCTGGCATGGAAATGAAGGAAATAAAACATAAATTCTGAAATCAATTTTATAATTTATTTTAATTTTACACAACTTTTACACTAAGAATATGGGCACAAATGGCCATTCAATACATTTAGTACATTTTTAAGATTTAACTCCTAAACATCAACCCGTGGACCATCTTTTTGGGCACCGCTAACAACTCGCGGCAATGTATGTGGTAGGAAAGAGTAGCGAGCAGTGACTTTTTACGACGGTCATTGCTGGGTGCAGCAATCCCAATCCCCCCCCCCCCCCCCCCCCCAAGTAATAACTTCGAAATTCTCATATTTACTAATATGGTCATGGCCCACTTTAGGGGAGGAGAGGGGAACGAGGACTTAGGACAGACAATGGTGACATGGAGGAGAATAATTTATTTATTTAACTCAGCATATTTCATTTCTAATGATCGTTAGTGAAATATTTGGTAAAAACAAAATTACAGAAATATCACTAAACATGTTAACGTACTGGTGTTTTTGTTGGAAGTAGCTCAAAATCAAATAAGAAATGAGTATAATGTTTCTAAAATTTATTCTAAATATTTTTTTGTGAAACGACCAATTTAATTTTTTTTAAGAATTTATGTCCCCAAAGTATTTTGCTAAATTTGGTTATGATTAATTATTTATATTTTAATTCAGGGTTATTTAGTTTAAATTAATTAAAAAAAATATTTTCAATTAAAGCATTCTATATTGATACTATAGGGGCGAACCATCCCATCTCCTTTGGCACGCCAAAGGGGAAAAAAAGTAGTTTCATTTTATAAGTTGAGAATAGTAATAGAAAAAACAATAAAAAAGGCTGTTTATTAAAATAAAATTTATATATTAAAAAACATTTGTATTTTAAATTTTGTTCAGCCATTTACACAAAATAATATTTAAAATAGCATTAGTTTCTAATAAAATATATGTTTTACGTAGTTGTCAACTTAAAAGTGGAGTTTTTAGGGCGTAGAAACATTGCTCATTCAAAACAAAACTTTTAGTTGAGCAAGGAATAAAAAATAAACTTGCTCTACTATCAATTTATAAGGAATTGTCTCAAATTATTCCTTGAAGTTGGTTAATGCTTTTAATTTCGATAATTAGTTGATTAAAGTATTTATTAGACAGAAAAATCATTCTCCATAATGTAATAAAAACATTTTCGGGAAAACAGTTTTTTTTTTAAATGAAAAGTAGGCGAAAAAACTCAAACACAAAAACAAGCGAACCTAAAACGAAATGATAAAAAAATAATGACCAAATATATTGGTGTAAAGTTACAAGGACAATCTTTATTGCCAAATGTGGCCTTAAAAAGCTAATATGACAACCATCCTGTGTGAAAAACGAGTGTCTATGGTTGCTTGAGTCATCGCTAAAATTTACCGACGAAGTCAGACAGGTAAGTTTAGGGACTATTTTTTTCTCTAAACAGACTTAGATGACTGGGATTTTGGGAGAGTCAATCTAAAAGCTCAAAATCGGGATTCGCTATTCCTCAAGTGGCGGCGATTGGGTGGTAAAAGTGGGGGGGCAAGACGAAACATGCGGGAGGGGGGGGGGGGGGTATAAAAACGTTGACCGCCAAAACAATAAATATTGCATATTTATATATTTACTCTATATTGAGTTATTTAAAGGAAAGGATACTAACTTAAAATAAGTACGAGACGCCCAGGTCGATTATTAACCCATTACCGATTATTTCCCAATTTTTTTTTTTGAAGGATACGGACTGTTGCAAGAATTTAATTAACATATTTATTGACCGACTTCCAAAGGGATAGGTATCTTTTCCATTTGTATCAGTATTGAAAAAGAAATGAAGGAAATTTCCCATCCTCACCCTTTCAATCCCTAGGCATCTGGCATCTATCCCCCCTTACCTAGAGGGGGGAATCCTTAACCCCACAAAAATCAACAAACATCTCTCCCAACCCACCACCACTTTTTTTCTTAAAAAATTATTAATTTTCGTTCACAGGAATACGTTGGCAGATAAACAACATCATCAGTTATCATTGTCATTAATTATATTTAACAATTGTCAATAACTATTTTTAAAATTAATAAATCACTCCCTAATTATGAAATAAATTTAAAGAACAAATTTAAAGTTTGAGATTCTTTGTAATATCTGTTTGGTAACGATTAAGAAATTTCCCAACTTAACGATTCAAAATTTCCGGCTTAACGCCGCCGGATGCCCAGCTCAGGTGTTGTTCTCGTTATCTGATCATTGTTCAAAAATATGAAGCATTGTTCCCGGGTTTTTCCTTCGAGATGGGCCCCGAATCGTCGGCAAAGCCCAATATGCAGCTCTAGTGCGACGTTATTTAACCAAATCAAACTTAACGATCGAAATTCCCAACTCGACAGCGCTAAAAATTCCCAGTTCCAGCTTATCGACATTTTCAACTTTTTTATAAATTAGGTAATATTAAACAGTTCTCTCAAAAGTATTGGTTTATTGCACGCATGTTACAATGCAGTGTCCGTTCAGAGGTCTGATATAAATTTAATCTTACAAGTTGGACAATTTATAACCTTCCCTATCATTTGCTAATAATATAAATTTTCTTTAAGCATAAATTTTTCCAACTCGGGTTTGTAAAAATCTAAACCAAAATCATAATAGCAAAATCATATAACAAGATCTCATTGTCGAATTATTATTACTATTCTTTTTAAATGAATATTTTGGGAAAAGCAAAAACATCTCATCCGTGTAGGAATAAATCAATCTTTAAACAAAAGTTTTTTAAATATATCTATTCACGGTTAAATTAAACTGTACCCTCGTTACGCATTTGATGAAGTGCAATAATAGTCGAAATTTACGAATATCAATGATTACTGAAATTCGAATTAATTTTCCAATAATAATTTGAAATTAAATTATAAATTGAACAATTATGCTAAATTAAATTGAAGTACAATCGCATAATATGAATAATGTAAAAGATTTCGAAATATGATATATAAATGTTACAACTCAAGATAAGGGTAATTTATCAAGATAATGGCTTTAAACGTATACTTGCGCGATTTTGAAAATTCCGTGGCGTAGATTGCAAACAGACAAGCTTTCTTGAATGGAAACGGTAGTGCTTGTGTTACTGCTGCTGTCATGTTCAACTTCACATTTGTTCTTTTTATTAAAGTAATTTAAAACTGAATTTTGCACAATTCGCTTCATTTCGCTAAAAAGCAGAGCCGACGAAGATCAAAACAATGACATTAACGGCAAACTAATGACAAACCCTACCCACCTATCTACAGGCCTATGGATTACGCAATTGTTCGGCGCCAATATTACACAATAAACATTTCATTTAACGGATTTTATTAAGACCGAATACTATTTTAATGTATCAGATAAATAAAAGCAGGGGATTTGATCTATTTTTTGAATTGAAGGTCAAACAGTTGCATTTTCTATGTAAAGACAACACCGACTCAAATACAAGGCCTTGCCTCTGATTTGTGACCTCATCACGAGTAGGCTGGATTTCTCCTTCCCCGCTGTGTTTCTTCGCTTGGTTTTTCGAGTACATGAATAGCATTTTTCTATAGAAAATTAACTGTTACGTTGCCTAAACATTATTTACTTTACTTTTGCATTTCATTAAAGATTTTTAAATAAATATACCCAAAAAAATACTCACATTAGCATGAAAATAAAAGTATCAAATACCAATTAACAAAAATACTTTATTGAACTGAGCGTTTATATACAGTTATGCAATTTTATATTTTTGTACCTTTTCTACAACTTTGATCCCTTTTTACAATGTCTCAATTTTTTTAGACTTTTTTTCAATTTAAATTGTTTTATATAATTTTTTTGCCTGCAATAGTTTTTTAGTAATGAATTTGTAGCTGAAGTTAATATCAGTTTTAATCCACTCTCAGAACCATGGCCCGCTTCACATTGATCATCAACAACAAAACAATTCATTACAATTTATTAATTTCAAAGTTTTTTCAACTTTTAAATGAGCAGGGATCAGTTATTTATAAAAATTTGGTCTCATTTTTTTTCAAAAGCAATTTTTGCATAACTATATAATTGTAACTAACAGCAATTACAATATCTGCAGATGGGTAAACTAAACCACCTCTATCCAGAGATTCAATTAATTTATATTTATAGTTAAATTTTAAGGTCTTGTCAATAATCATTTGTTTTGAACGATATTTACAATTTATTTTTTTCATCGCCGAATGAGCACAATAGCCGAAAAGGTATACAATAATAGGCATTGAATTTTCAATGCCTTTAAATTCTTCCTTACCAACATTTATGTAAAAATCCGAAACACAAGGACTGTCAGTCTGTATTAGTAATAACGATTTGTATTATAATAATAATTATATTAGTAATAACGATGTCAAATACTTCACTGTTTTTTTTTAAACCAGTGATGTTTTAATCCAATTTAAACCTGACATCTGCATGCTATCAATTTACATCAAAGAACGCAGATTAAATTATAAGCATCACACATACCAGTCGGTACCAGTATAAGGGGGTGGTTCAGTGACTGAGTCACTTATTCCCCCCCCCCCCCCATATATTACTCTCCCCCACGCCATTTTTTAAAAAAAACTTATTAATTTTTATTCAAGTAAACAGGAATACGTTGGCATATAAGTATCGAAAGAGCTACATTTATCATTTATTTTTCATGAAATCATTACCAATATCAATTATTAACTATTTTAAAAATTAGTAAATATCACTCCTTATTTATGAAATAAATTTAGAGAACAAATTTATGTATTGAGAATCATTGTTTAAAATAATATATGGATCCCGTTTTAAAATCTTTTCCCTTCGTCGCCAAAATTCAAATGTTATATAATGAAACACGATGACGTCATGTTACACTTATTTTCAGATAAAAATAGCCTCAAAACATGTTTTTGAAACCTTTTGAAAACTATTTTCCGGGATAGGACTCCCGGAAAATACCAGGTTTTTCCTCATGCAACTCAACAAGAAGTATTATAAACATTGAAAATTTTCTAGTTTTTTAAAGTATTTTTATGATTTGTAGAGTAATTCGATTTTTAATTTTTTTCTTGACTATCAATGGGAGGGGTTTGAACTCCCTTACCTACGTGGCTGACACATACCCTGGTGTAATTATATGTAAAAGTAAAGTCGTCCCTGTGAATTGCACGAATCCATTTCTGCGCAACGTCCGATCTCTAGGAAATGAAAACAGCTGAACTTTTGGTGTGTTCCTGCAATTTCCTGACAATGGACGAGTAGAATGACCACGCCTACAGTGACGTCAGAGCTAGTTTGTTTGTGGGATAGCGTTAGAATTTCACTTAAAACTACTAATATATTGAAAAGCTCGATGATATTTTTTTAGAATATGATGTTAAAACACAAGTTAAACGTAATTAATGCAAAATTTGGATATAAAAAAGCGATATTATTGTTTGTTTACCAGTAATCGGCAACTTGCACGTGCTCGAAATCCCACAAACAAGGCTAAACTCCGCCCCGTTCTAGTTGTCTATTGGGAACACATATCGTTTATAAACCATAACTCAGATAATAAATAATAATCGCAGACTAAAACACACGGAATTTTCCCCCATTTTGAGAAAAAGAAATTCGCGCTTAAAAAAAACCAAAGCAGCGAAATCTTCGTCTCGACCCGCTTCCACGGCCTACTCATGATGACGTCAGCTCCGGAAAGGTCACGTGAGGCACGGCCTTGTCTTTGAGTCGGTGTTGGTAAAGATATGCTATTTCTTTTTCCGAAAAAAAAACCAGAATGAGTAAATGTAAGGCGCCAATCAATGAATTATTGGAATACTGTCTGGAAATCTGAAAACGACGCTGCTCAATTTAGATAAAGAATTTATTATAGTTTTAAAATGAGGAATTATTTTTAAAGAATAACGATACCACATTCGTTCAAATTTTTTTTTTTCACTTGACTTTCAATGAAAGGGGTTTGAAACTCCTGACCCCCCCCCCCCCCCCCCTTAATGCCTGTGGTGGTGGGAGGATTGGGTTCAAAAATTTTCCTTGGTTAGGCAATGCCGTAAAACAATTGACTTGTTATTTAGTTTTAAAATGTGCAATATTAAAAAAGTGCGGGGGCAACATCCGAAAAAAGTGCGGGGGCAACCGCCCCCCCTTGCCCCCCCGAATCGCCGCCACTGCTCAACGATGACTTGGCAAAACCGGACAGGCTCTTAGCAGGATTAGAAATTTCGAGTTTTGTTTTTTGAATTGTTTCGATATGAATTTAACTTTTTGACATGTTTTAAACGTTTTAAGGAAAGAAAAATTACAGTAAGAAAACAAATGCATCAAAAAACTTTTTAAATTGATAAAATATAGAAGAAAAAATTATCATTATGATATTTTAATTTGCTAAATATTTTTTTTTACTTGGGCATCTACGAATCTACCGATGACCGGACCCTTCGTCACTGGCGAGAAGCAATAATAATCGCGGCATTGCCGCTGCTTATTTCGAGCCCTGCTGGTTATGAATGTCTTATTTTTTTCTTTAAAATATACACTTTTTAGAAAACAAATACTTGTATCTTAACAAATTTTGTGAGGGAACACTCACTGTCTTTTTTCAAAGTTATTAGTTGATAATGTCTTGGAGTAGTACTAAAGGATTATTTTGTTGTTAAGAAAAACTCATCAAGTCAGCTCTATAAAGTAGTACTGAAATGAAAGACCATGTTAGATATTTATATTAACACATTCTTTAATTATTCCGCATCAAGAACAACTCTAATAACTCAAAATAGCCGAATGACGTATTCAGTTTTTTCCTTAAGCTCACGATATTGAAATTGGAGAACGCAAGACGCAGTTTTTAAAAAAACATAAACACTGGTTTTTTATGCCAACCGGATATTATAAGACAATTCAAACAAACATTTAATTGCCAAGTCACAAGTTTTGTTTATGCACTAACATTTTTTAAAGGCGGAATCTATCCTTTGAATTAATTACAACACAACAGCTCACAGAAAATCAATAAGCGGGCATGATTAACACAATTGCCAAAGCACGCAGACACATTAAAAAGCGCATAAAAGTCAATATTATTTTTTTATTGCGTGTTTAAAGTCACCTTAAGCAACAATCTGCGCAGGATCTGTTCAAATAAACAACAATCCCCATATATCCATTCAAATAATCCTTTCTTTGAATGGGCAATTCTTCATGTCAGACACAGCAATGCTGAGCTTCGTATTTGTATGTATGCAGTAATCACTATAAATAACAATTATACCCGGACCTGTCGAACGCGAGGATTCGGTAGTCCCGATTGCGGCCCCTCAACCAACTTTCTTTTGAATGGATAATGCATCTACGCAAATCATAATAATTGTATAGTAATTTTTTTTAAGAAACCGGTCGCCATACCTATGCGACTTCTGCTTTCCCAGCCATAGCTATTGAAAGAAATGGGGACGTTAGGTTCAGAGCTGTCACGATTGGCAAGGAATCGCACGATTTGGCAATATTTAATACTTTACAACTTGCACGACTCTTTGATTGTTCAACTAATTTTATTTCATAGTTGTCTGTACTTATAATCACTGTAAATGTGTTTAAAAATATTCCTTGATTGTCAACCGTTATATTCAGTCACAGGTTGCGATTTATTTCAAAATTTACATTAGCTAATATTTTCCATTGAAAGATATTAGTAAAAACTCTTGTAACGTAATAATATTAAAACAAACCAAATGTATTTTCTGTGAAAACACACACAAAAGCGGTAGACTATTGCTTGAATTTACATCGCACTGGAGTTACAGAATTATTGGCGATTTTTTTCTTTGCTTTAATTGGATAAAATAGTAGAAGAATTACGAAAATAATTAACAAAAAACCCATTAATTAGAAAACCCGAGACCACTGTCTCGTCTCTACCACGGTTGGATAACAAATATAACACCCTGTACTCGTATTCATTTTCCAAACTAGTATTCCACGATCATTCTAAAGACATTGGACATTTTTGGGGGCTTATATTTAAACCCCCTTTACGATGGATTTTTAGTTCGCCAAGACAAAATTAAACATTGTAGCTGCATGTAATACTATTTAATTTTAATTTTAAAGACTATTTCAATGTTAAAATTTATACATTGGTTTATAAAAAAATTCGAAAATTTAAATTGTTTTTTGATTATTTCTGCCAGATAAGGACATACCAGTTTTTGAAGCAGTTTGAGGAAACAAGTTTAATACTCAAGTAAAGGATTTGTTCTTTTCTTCAAGCGGTTGATTCAAGTATATATTACTGTCTTAGTTAATAAGTCACGGTATTGTATATAATATATAAGAAATAAATAATTCCGTTTTTGTAATAATAGCATTTGCTATAGTAAAAAAGTTGGTAAATTAAAAAATAACAAAAAAAAAGTTGCCTGTGGGCAGGGACCTACCTATAATTTTCGGGGCTCAGGGTAAAAATACGTTTAGGGGCCCTCCCAACGTACTTTAAAATAAAACTACAAAACTAATTTATAATGATACAATTGAAAATAAGATAATCAATTAGCTTTAATGTAAGTGTAAATACTACAAAAAAATTATATTTTTAAAATTTCTACATTTCTTATCCTAAGAATTCGAATTACTTCAACAAAGTTCCTTCAGGCGTTTCTCATTCTGTATTTTCTTCCCGTCTTTCTTTTAATTTAGCCAGATGGGTATACTACATCCTGCTTAATTTATAGTAAATCTATAATTATCACAATATCAGAAAATTTGGAAAAGGAAAAATGCATTTGTAAGCGTAAGAGACGAACGCACCTTCATGTGCACCTGGTAAACGCTATAAACAGTTTGTTTATGGTATTGGTCATGAATTGAATTTTGCAACTGATCCAAAAAGTACTCCTTTGATGAACGCAATTCGATAGATGGCATGCATCATGAACGTGCAGGAAACATTCAATTTATTTATTTAGATAAAATAGTAGAAGATTTGCGAAAAAAATTAACAAAAAACCCATTAATTAAAAAAAATTAGTTAGTAAATTTATTTAAATATTTATAAGTATTGTTGGGGACCTCCTTAAAATGGGAGCCCTGGGCAAGTGCCCCGAATGCCCTGTCATCAGTCTCTGCCTGTGGGGTGTTATAATTCATAACATGTAGTAACATAATTAGATAACATGTAGTATATTATAATTAGATAACATGTAGTATATTATAATTAGATAACATGTAGAAAATATTATCGAACACACCAGAGATTAAAAACGATTTGAACGTAATAGGTTTAATAAAGAAAAATGTGTAACTACATATAAAATAATCTTTTTCTTTCCGCCAAAAGTTACGGACTGATACAGTACCGATTCTGATGGTTCTATTCTAATTGAAACTACAACGTATTCCATGTGCATAAAAAAAGTCACAACATTATACTCTGGATATTCTTTATTTGATAAACATAACTTTTGCTTCCTATATCCTATATTGAATAGATATATAAAAAATAACTTTCCCTTTCCCTGATACTTTAAGAATTTCTACGTGACGGATTTAGATTATTCATTTATATTAAAAGTTTTTAAAATGGCACAACAATTGAAATAGTTGCAATTTTAGATTCTATGTATCCTTTATATGACATAAAAAAATATTTCGCTTCTTATAAAAACATAATCGTAGGTGAAAATCTAATTTTTTTTAAATAGTTTTCATTATTATTATTATTTATATCTATGGCTTGCAACAAGAAGAACTATTGTCAATGTCATAATTTAAAAAAAAACTATTTTGATTATATCAATTTAAAATTTCTAAATTAAAAAGAAACCATTGTCGTTAGGTTTTGTCTAAACCTTTAAATCAAACAATTCGGTGATTTCCATGACATTGCAAAGATAGTTTCAAACTTTGAAGATATTTTTCATGAAACTGTGAATTACAACATTGGTCCTTCGTGTTCCAAACCACAAATATAGCCAATCCGCTTGTATTAATCGCACTAAATTTTAAACAAAAAATTTTCTTGGCGACATCATCTCTTTAATTTGGCGAGTTTCTGATTAATTGGCAGTCCTGATCAAAATGATCTTTTTTCCATTTAGTGGAATGGTTCGTTTAATGAGCCCCTTTTCTCCTCGTAAATTCGTTTTCGTGAGCCACCCCAATTATGACTCATGTAGTGGTTTGAAGAGAGAAAATACACTTCCGGAAGTAGACGTCCACAAGCGAAGTAGAGGTTGTCCTACCCACTGAGAAAAAGTCGTCATCTAATTGGCGGAGACGTCGCCAACATCAATTTTTGTAGAGCATGACTTATGCTTTCCGTATGGTTTTGAAAAATAATTAAGTCATGAATTTTAAGTGAAAGACATTAGAACCTTGTATTCGAATTAGGAACAAGGTCTAAAAGTTATAAAAATTTCAAAAGCAAAATTTAGTATCGCCATAAATATTATTCGGTTTAAACTTTGCGGTGCTAGGAATTTTAACTAATCTGATTTTGAGGCTATATATCATTTAAATTCCCTTTAAAGTACCAAATAAAATATTTTCTAAATAATAAAATAATTTATTTAAATTGCATAAAATAAATTATGTACTGTATTAAATATATTATTTTGTCCTTAACTACTTTTATATTGCTGTCAATTCTACAGTAGAGCTAATATTAACTATTGACGGCCGATTGGGATTTACACGAAAGAAAAATCCCCGCCAGTTATAGACTATGAATTTAATATTTGAATTACGATGTTCGAAATTGCTATCTTTTATCTTATTGATTTTGTTTATCACATGAACATTTTTGCCCAGAGAGATGTGGCCAAAATTATGATTTAATTTTTATCCATGCTTCATAAACAAGACATATCAAACGAACAACAAACTACATCAAACAAGACATCTCAAACAAACAACAAACTACATCAAACAAGACATCTCAAACAAACAACAAACTACATCAAACAAGACATCTCAAACAAACAACAAACTACATCTATATTTTTTTTATAGTGTCTAATAATAAACAGACTACCTGTGGCCAAAGCACCACAGTGATAACGGAAGGGTTGTCGTTCGAATTTCGACTTGAAAATGCAGACCATTCGATATCGGAGGATTACAAAAAATAATTATGCATTCGCCGTTTAAAGTGGAATGATGCACGTTAAATTTATCGCGATCTAAACGTCATGTTTCTAAAGTGTCAGCTCAGGTGTTGCATTTGTCACATAATATAAGGCATACATTGGTTCAAAATTACAAGACAATGATTCCGGGTATTCCCTTCAGAGTATATCCCGAACCATCGCTAATAGTCTATTGTGTAGATCTAATAAGACTTCAACCAATTGAACTAATAATAAAATCTTCGTAAATCCTCTAACCCATACTAAGTTTTGTAAACATTCCTAGACCAACCAATTTCTTTCCAACTCTATATATAGAATGACACCTATCATGTGTTTGGGCATAGCCATCAGTTTTCTCTAAGCAAAAAAACGACAACTTGTGAATTTAAAAAGAAAAGTATACCGTTTAAAACTATCTATAGATCAGCCGGAAATTAGTAAAAGATGAAATGACACTTCCACCATAAAGATGCCAGCCATTCGAATGTTTAAACAAAATACTGTCCACCAAATATTAACATAATAAAGCGTACAAATTTATGTCATTTGACACGACAAACGTGAACGGAATTAATCCAAACTATTTAACTTTCAAATTTTATGCTGACGATTTGGAAATCAAATAAATCAAAGGAGTTGCATATATAATATTAACATTTTGCATAGACTAAATGTAAACTTTATTTAGAATTTTTCTGGAAATTCAGGAAGTAAGTTATAAATTATTTTGCGGTGGGAAATAATTACTTTTTAAAAGATAGGTGTTGTCAACAAATGTGAAACAACTCTTTCAGGGGTTAACCATTTCCAGTTTTTTTTTTTTTTTAAATTACGGTTACTCAAAGAAGTATACTATATTTATTCGATAAAGACTTTTCAATGTTTGCATCATTATGAAGCACTTTTATGAACAATAAGAATATACTATTTTATAATTCAATAGGATCAAAAATGGACAAAACACTCAATTTATCTAAACTATCAATTATACGGCGTTATTATTTTTCTTCTAAAATAAAATATTTTTAATTTCTTTTTTACATGTGGACGGATAACTAAAAAAAGATAGAAACATATGGAAAGCAAAATGAAAAACTCAAATATAAAGCCAAAAACAAGTTAAAAGTTCGTATATTGATGCATGAATTTAGACTAGTGATTCACAACCCGAGGTTTGCAAATGGTGGTGCTCGTGAGGTTCATTATCACACTTTTGAAAATAGGTAATAAAAAATATGTAAACAGTACTTATTTTTGTGTACATTCGATGCTTATCATAGCACCGAATATATAAGTTTAATTTTTGAAAAAGACATGTACTCAAAAATGAATAAAAAGAGCAGTAGCTTGCCAACATAGGCTGTCTTAATAAATTACTTTCAAGAAATATCGACAATTACAAGAAAGACCTATTTTAAATTTGTCAGGTCGCTTTGTTAAGATGGCTTGAACAGAAGCAGATATTAACAATATTTAACCATACTACTCATTTTTGAGAAAGT